>OZ012680.1:51197225-52413225 GCA_963942445.1 Argyra leucocephala
TTCCGTAATCCAAAGGTAATAGACTGTTCAAAATAAAATTCGTTCATTACCAATACAAAGAGATTCTAAAGATATAACTTTATAAAAATTTAACGGTTTTGCAGTCGAACTAATTAATTCCTAGAATAAGAACACTTCTCTTTTCCGCACCCTTGTTGAATATAGGAGAAAAACTGAGTAAAGAAGCAAAAATTCGTCGAAAAAAAAGTTCGCCTTGCTTTATTGAATTACAAAGGGCATGATGTTCCAAATGTTCAAGATTAAAACATATTCAAAGATAATAAAAATATAAATTTAACAAAACCAAAACACCCAAAAGAAATGAATGCATGGGGACTCTTGTAGTAAAATCGAAAATCTTATCATCTGCTTTCTACCAAATACCATACCTATCTTCGATATTACCATAAAACAATTAATTGTAGTTCATGCCTGAAATAACATATTTTCCAGTATTATATCAATTGTGCTATTTCAACTCTACATACAATAAATTGAATAACGATTTGATCTTTAAAGTTATTAAGCTAACATAGTATATATTACAATGTTAATACAATTGAAATTAATGATTTTATATCCATCTATATTTTGTTATCGTTATATTCAAGACAGTCGATGGCATAAAATCAAACACGGTTTTGAATGAAATCATAATGTTTTTTTTTTTTTTTTTTTTTATTAAACTTTATTTTACCCATTGTACAATCTTATAATTACTTAGCCTAGATAAAGTTTACAAAAAACAGCTTTTGTGATAATATTATTAACGTGTAAAGTAATAGTTTGCTTTTTATGTTAATTTATGTTATATAATTATTATTATTATTATTCTTATTATTTAGTTTTAATTTACTTAAGTTCTTATATAAATCTGTTGGTAAAAACCTGGGATGTAAAAACCAATATATTCTCGTATTATTTAAGATAAAACTTAACCTAACTAATCCTACTAACCTAACTAAACCTAACTAAAACTGCTTAAACCTAGTTAAAACGATAAAAAAAATATGTATTTGTAGTACTTTGTGCTAATTATACGTGTTTTCCAACCACCAATAGTCTCTTTTTATAAATTTATCTTTGTTCGGTATAGACATGTCATATCTCAAATTTTCTCCATTAATGTTGCCCGGGTTATACTCTATAGTTTTACATGTGGCCCGTCTACTATAGTGATATAGTGTAGGGACATGATTTTGGTTCTGAATATAACCATTTTTATCCAAAAAGATAAAGTGCTCAGGGGCTATAAAGCCTGTGAGCATTGTCTTTTTAATGTACTCCTCGTTGTGGTAGAATATATGCGATATTAAACCATTTTCTGGAGTTTTTTGTGCTCTGTCATAATGTTTTCGAATCAATTTTATTAGAAAATTGTCGATTCTAATTATGTTTGCTTCCTTGTACAAGTATTTATTGGAATAGTAATGCTTGTAGTCGGAATTAGGCTTTCTATAAATTTTAGTACATACTCTTATACACTTTCTTTCAAATTTTCGAAGTTTTTCCATTAAGCTTGCACTGACGTTGTACCATATGGGTACACCATATGCAAGTGTTGGCCTTATTAATGTCTGATAACATATTATTTTTACTCTAATGCTTACGTTTTTGTTGTAAAATAGTTTTTTTGCCATCATGAAGGACTTATTGCCTTTAGATATAGTGTATTTTATATGCTCGGAATAATTCAGATTACGGTGAAGAAAAATTCCGAGATATTTCACAACTTTTTTGTTTGCCAGCGGTGAGTTATTTGGAGATTTTATAGAAAAAGATTTCCAATTTTTTTTTCATGTCTGAACTTGTTTTGTCCACCGTGTTACGGAATAGCACGGTTTCGCATTTCTTAAAGTTCACTTTTAATATCCATATCTTGCAGTAGTCCAAAATAGTATTAAACATTTTTTGAACTTTGTATGAAATCATAATGAAATCATTTGAATAAGTTTTTCAGTAGGTTAGAAATTCTTGCATATTTATAGGGGTTACTATGTTTTTATCAATAATTTCCAATCGATAACTTTTTTGTTTCTTTGTATTTGTCTTATCTAATTCGATATAGATTTTTCAACCCCTATAGTTTTCTAATATATTTTCTCTGTTATATTAAAATCATTTTTTAAGAATAAAACTTGGACTACAAATTGGGTTATACATTATTAAAAGACTTGTGATCCTAACTAATTAGATTCGATCAAATTAGATTCTTAAATATAAGTTGGTTGATACAAGGCTTATTATAAATAAATTTACTTCGTAAATCTAGACTATTTTATTTCTATTTTTGAAGGAATCTAGAAATAATTTTCAGTAAATTAGACAGGAGTTCTTCTGGTTGAATACAGAATCTCTTTTCAAAGAAAAACATTCTCTAGTGATTCATATTTGCGTAAATTGCAAGGTTTTTAACCTATGCAGATATCTGTGAAGATCACTTGAGAATAATCTGTAAGAAATTCCTCAAACTTCTTTTTTTCCTGTTTAACATAGCTGCGTAAGAAAATTTTTGAATTTATAAAGAGAATGGGTGACCCTAGTTTACACCGAAAACCAAAACAATCGCAATAAATATGAATGATGTTTTCTGTATTTTTTGTAGAAGAAAGATGACAATTATCAGTACCTACTGATAAATTTAAGTCGCATTGCGTATTTTTAATTCAAACAGCGGCCTCCAAATATGATAATGAATATATTAATAAGCTAAAGAAATTTGATAGTTTTAAATTTATCAATTTTCAGCCATTGACAATCCCTAGCAATTTTACAACACCTAATATCACGCCAGTTAGGAGGGTTCCCCTGTTTTTCAAATTTTCCTTCTCTATATACACTAACTTTGTAAAATTTAATTAAACTATCACCAAATGGAAATATTTTTTATAAATGTGTGGGTATACACCAAATAAAGGGAAAATGTCAAATGGGTTTCAACAAGCGAATTTTTCACTTTCACATTTTATTATTTTCACTCATTTTCTTATTATTTTTAATAATTTGTTTTCTGTTTTCATTTTTTTTTTTTTTGTATTATTATTGTTTTTGGCAAGAGAATAAAGTTGTAGGTGACAGCTGAATTTACATTTTGCGTTTTAAATTAAGTGATAAAAGCTTTTATATTTTTCATCCTCCTATATTGATTTTCTTATTTGCAACATATAATATACATATACAACATACATAAATACATATAACACTATACATATGCATAATTTTAGATATTTTACGTATTGTAAAGTAAATTAGGAGCATAGCTCTGTAAAACGAACTTGAACCGAATTTTTCAATCGGTGTTATACATAAGAAGAGTGATGTACGTTGAAGCATTTATAATGTGTATATGTATGTGTATACATCCAACATGCATAAAATATACATTTGAATCATATATAGTTTATTTTTAAATTTATAATTGCAAGAACTTATATATGTTCTAAATATAAACACATATAGGATAGGTTTATATAAGGATAGTATATATCCACCTATGTATGAATAGGGAATATTTGAAAAACAAAAACTACACAATTTATATCAAAATTAATGATTTATATTTTGTATAGGTGTCAATGTATGTCTCTATCTATTGTTATTATTAAAAAAAAAAATAAACAAACTATCAGCAGCAACAGCAGTAATTTCTTATCTGATATAAAAGAAAAATAAAACCTACATAATTTACATAAATATGTATAGATGGATATGTGCGTGAATGTGTGTACCTGTAATTTTCATTGCGCATAAACAAAATTAAATCATAACATTTTAACTGAAAATCCTTTAGATTTAAAATTTAAAAGACAAAAAAAAAATAAATAACAGAAAATTTTATATTTTTACTCTTGAATATGAAACAACAAAAAAATACACATATACATACAATATGTGTATGTAGGTTTAAGAATAATTAAAAATTTCATTATAACACCCGGTTTTATCAAATTAAAAATATAAATCCTTTGACGGTTAAAATTTCATGAAGTTTCTCGAACCCAAAAAAAAAAATATACATAACTGTGTATACAAATCAGTATAACAGTTCTTTTTTAGAATATTTTATTTTACACTCATACATATTAGTATTACGTATGTATGTAAGACAACACACCTACCACAATTAAACTTATGTAAACATTGTTATCTAAATTATATTGACTTATAAGATTTAAATGAATTTTAAATACTATAATTCTAATTATAATTAAATATATCTAGATGATCTTACTAAAGTACTTTAAGGATTATATTTTAATTATGTTTTATTTTCAAGTACATAAATACTTTCTCTCTCTCTCTCTCTCCCACTTTATTTAAGTCAATTTCTTTTACATGTACTTTTCTGATCTTTAAATAAGTTATTATTTGTTGTTGTTGTTTTTATTAAAGAAATTTTTTAGAAAATCGTTTTCTTCCGCATCTGATCCTTTAATTTATAATTGTTTAGAACAAAGCGTTAAATATACAAAGTAAAATATTTTAAAGTTTTTTTTTAAATGCATTTTATTTATCTCAAAATTAATTTTCTTATGGTTAGTGTAGTTCTTTCTTATAATATTTTCTTTAAAATTACCGAAAAAATTATGAATTTAACCTAACTGAAATGTCATTAATTAAAATATTGATTCTTAAAACTTGTAATCAAATTATTATTGAACTACGAAAACAATTGTTGTTGTGATGGGATAATAATAAAATTTAACAAATTGTAATCTACTAGAAAGCAACTAAAACATAAGATTTTTTGTGTCATAATAGAACTTAATATTTGTTATTATATGTGACTCTCTAATATTTAAAATAGCATCAAAAGAATCTCTTTAAGTATCGTCAAAGATAAAAGTCATCTAGAAGTCTTCTTTCTAGACTTAGTGGGTGACCTTTTTGGTACTGAAAATCTTTCAAAACCTCTACAGCTTGTAAAACAATAAGTAGTTATAATATGTAAGTGTTCCGTGGTACCACAATAATGCGTGGTACATCCACTACTATTTGCCTACCTGTTTAAACATGCTTGCGGTTACTATATATAACATTTTTTGTGTATATACTATTTCAGTTTATAAAGTTGTATAACTGTCAATATGTCGCTTACTTTTTCTACATCTAGTTCCCTATATGTATTGTGAAAACGATGAAAGACGTTATTAATAACGTTGACTCAACGTTGACGAAAGATTTATATTTTGGCAACTTTATCATATGAAAATAGTCTAAATAATTTTTTTTTCCTTGCTAGGATTTTTATTTACTCCCAAGTTCGTACATATCTCTTAAGATCAGAAGTCGCAGTTCGACGATAGGTTTTGTTGGGTCTACTCGCTTGGGAGTTTCATTCTAGGGTCATTCTGGTTATATTATTTGATGGTTTTCTTAGAGTATGCCCTATCTATCTCCATTTTTTACGCTTAATTTGATGCATTATCGGTTCTTTACCATAAGTCCTTTTTGCTGATCGTGTTGGGCCAAAATATTCTGCATATTCTTCTTTGGCACCTGTTCGCAAATACTTGACAGTTTTTGACTGATGTATTTTGTTATTGATGTATAAGTGGTGACATTGCACATGCTTTGAATATTCTGATCTTTGTTTTTCTAGTTATTTGGCCATTCTTCCATATTTAACTTAATTCACCGAACGCAGATCTGGCCTTACATAGTCTGTTGTTGGCATCTACTTCTGTGCCTCCGTTTGTTGTAAGAATATTACCTGGTGCTGGTATGAGAAGCATTCCACATATTCGACTGTTTGACCTTTTATTTTTATGGTGTTTGTGTTGGTTTTATTTATTCTAATGACTTTGGTTTTATCTACGTTAATTCTAGCCCGACTCTGCGCGCTGCTTCCTGAAGTAGATATCCTTTATGTTGAATGTCGCAGAATGAATGAGCTAGCAGACATATATCATAGTCAAGATCCTTAAGTGTCCTTGAGAGATCCCACCTTATAACTCTTCCGAAAGAGTCCGTATCTTTTATTATCTCATCTATTATCATATCTAAGCGTAAATAGAAGTGGTGAAAGAGGGCATTCTTGTAATACTCCAGAACTTGTGGTGAACGTGTCGCTAATTTATTCGCAGCGGAGATATGAGAACGGCTAATTCTGCATCTTCATACAAAGCTTGTGTTAATCTTAGTCTAAGCTTTTCCGCAATTTGTTTTTTCTTCTTAATGTACTCCATATCGAAATGGGTTGAACCGTGTCGAAATCATTCATGAAATTGATGAACAAGAGATATAGCGGAAAGCGCCATTCCACAGATTGCTCTATGATCAGCCGAAGTGGGTTGGTGTGATCTGTACAACTTCTTTCTGGACGAAATCCTGCCTGTTCGTCCTTTCTATTTTTGTTCTACTTTAGGCTGTATTCTCCGATTCAGTATGTTTTGGAAAACTTTGTATATGATGCCCAGAGGTATAATACCTCTGCAGCTTTTTAGATCTCCTTTTTTGGGAAGTTTCACAATCAGGCCCTTTTTCCAGGGTTTGGGATTAGTGATTTTACCAATTTGTAGGTATAGTTCTCTTGGGTTGTTTTGGTTTACAGCTTTTTCCACGTTTGTTGCGAGTTTCTCGAAGTGTCTGCGGTTATCTCTTCTGGCAACTTTTTTTACTTGTTTCGCTATGTTTTTGTATTCTGCTGTTATAGCTCTTGTTATTCTGTTATAAGTATGCTGGTTAAGTTTATTTTTTTTGTTTATTAATTCCCAAGTGACATCACTAATCCATTTTTTCTCTCATATTGGATAGTGCCAAGTCATTGCTTTGCGATTTAATTTATAATCAAAACAAGTTCTTCCCATTGCTGTGTACTTTGACGAATTGTTTCTCAGATGGTCATGGTCATGTTGAACTTGATTTCAGTCGAAATAATTAATGGGTGTGAAAGCAGTTTCACAAACAACAGTATTTTTCTTCGTGAAAACTTTTTTAATAATTCTTTGTTTCTCAATTTTAAAACTTATGTGTACAAATACAGTTGGAGCAGGTCATGAGAGCAAAATTCATACGCCTTCTATATGGACATTTTACTCTTTTTACGTCATTTATACATTTTTTTCGTTATGCGTTTTAAATTCGTAAACAAAATACGATGCGAATTTCTTAAGCTCAAATTTTACAAAATAATCTGAATTTAATTTTACTTTACAGTTGTTTTAAGATTATTTAAGATATTTTTTATGTAAAAATTACAGCATTGTATAAAATTATATTCTACCAAAATTGTATCACATCATCACTATTAAAAGTTATTTTTAAGCATAATTTTATTATAACAGAACAGTATTATTGTTAAAACTTACGCTTGGATTTAAAATCTAAAAATTTTTAAGATAACCTAAAATCTTGTAAAAACTGTTGTTATTACATATATACTAAAATTAGACTTGTGAATGACTGTCCTCATCCATTTTTCCATATTTCGATTTACAACCTGTCATTTTTTTTTTTAATAAAATCATTTTTCAAAGTTTTTAACTAAATGAAAATTTTTGTTGTCGCAGCGGACTTTTTACAAAAATATTAATTAAAATTTAAATTAAACATTAAGTACATAATACCATTGATTAAAAGTTTATAATCTTAATCAATGATAATATATTGATACTTAAGATTAATTAATATGCAGTAGAAATTAAAGTACGTATATGCGAATACATATTATAATTTCATATTTTGAAATACCAATCATTTTTATGATCTAAAAATAATTTTTAAATTTATATCCCAATTTTATTTCTTATCTTAATAATTATTTGCAAATCATTTAATCTATAATAATGATTAAATTGACAAAAAATTTAATAAATTATTATTGATTAATGATAATTCATAATATTTTTTTCTTATTAAATGAAATACAAAAATTCATTTTATTTTATTTTTTTATTTATTTGTCGTAATTTATTAAAATGTATTGCCAATTCTGTAACTGTAGTTCCACGATAAAAATCAACACTTAAAATATTTGTTGTTGGTCCTAATTCATTTAAATATAATTCAGATACATGTGAATTAACATTGTCAGCTAAGTTTCTTAATCCACCATATTTATCTAAAAAAAAAAAAAAAAAAAAATTGTTTTCAAAATATATAAATATATTTTTATGTATTTATTTTTATATGTATGTATATTTACCAGTAATGATACCCCAGATATTTGGAGTTAACTCAGCCATATCTGATTTAGCTGGATAATTATTTCGCGAAATTGAAGAATGTTTATGTAAATTTATTAGGTATTGTTTTAGCGCAGGCCACTCATCTTTATTACCCCACAGATGTCTTACAATATTAGACACTGTATGAGGATATTCATGTTTTATTACATCATTCCCATAGGTTAAAATAATATTTTTTCCACTTTGCCAAATTTCATTCAAAGTAACATTCCATGTTGATGTAGCATTAATTATATTATCACCAATATGATCTTTTAAATATTGAACAAGTTTATGATGAGCATCAATGTTTTCAAAACCTAAAAAAATATGTGTTTTTGAAATATAGCTATGTATTATATATATCTTATTTATTTATTCATTTTTTATTTCGTTCAATTTATCTCAAAATGAGCTTAATATGCCCGGGTAGAGTGTATATATGTTACGGTTAATGTGATAAATCCGGTAATTATTAATAATTACCAGTATAGATTGATGAATGTTATTAAAATTAAGACTATTTCTTTTAATTTTCTTATATTTGTTATTAAAATTATGACAAAAAAAAAGCAAAAACTAAATAACAAAAGTTATATTTTTAAGGTTAAATTAATCATTTATTTCTACGAAGTTAACTTATTTATTTTTACAGAAAAAAATTTTATGGCATTTGGAATTACACTTGATTTTCTACATTTGCAGTGATTTAAACTACAATCGAATTTACAATTACAGTATTGAAATCCTTGACCACCTAGATTTGAATTTATTGACTTTTAAAGTTGGGGGCTGCCACTCCCAAGCGTCCGCCACTTATTTATTGAAACCCTGTTTTCGCAGACGGTAGGTAAACGCAGACGGCCAGCTTTTAGTGAAACATAAAATCATTTTGAAATATTTAAGCTTTTGGTCTCGACTTCCGGATCGTCGGACCTATCCAAAAAAAATTTTGAAATTAATTATTAATAACGTTTTTGCAGAAAAATGCAATTTAAACACGTGATATAGAGTTTCGGCTTAATTCCTGGGACCCCGGAATTAAGCCTTTATCGCTTTTATGTTCCATTGTACTGATGATAAAAAAAATAAAATTGATGGCTGTTGGTCACGATTTCCAGACCGTTTAACCTATCCAAAAAAATTATTTATAATATTTATTACATTTACCTAAGATGGGTGGGAATTATTAATAATTACCGCTTTATGGGATAAATTAAATAAATTCTGTCCTAATTAATCACTTTAACCTTTCTATTTGGTAATTATTAATAATGTCCGGTTATTAATAATAATCACCAAATTATTACTTTAATCGCAACATATATAACAATTCATTTCTTATTCATTTCTTTTCCTTATATACAGGATGGTCCTCAAAATCTTTTACAAGGTGATTGCTTCAAGTATTTTAATTTAAAAATTATATGTTTAAATTTGCCATGGGCTACAAGTAGAGGTTAAAGGATATCGGATTGAAAAAATAATGTCTAACAAATACACAATATACAAGTAATGCACTCTTTAGATTTTTTTCTTCTAGAAATGATGTACACCTCCTAACTAACGGTACGAACTATTTAGAGGACTGACTCCCTTTTGAGTTAAAGCTGCATAAACTTAAAATGTTCGCATGTCAAAATCGTTGATTATTTCGGAAAATTCGTTTACATTTCTTTTTTTTATTTAAATGCATTGAACGATCTTCTACAACCCATAATACACAACTTTCATGCCAAACTTGTCGTTTTTCAACTAAGGTTATCTAACTTCAGTACTAACTTCAGTAAATTTAACTTAATAAAATTATGTTACAACATACCACCCTCAGTTTTTATTTTTGATACATTTTTGAAATTTTGGTATGATTTTACCTGTGGAATGGCAAGTCTGCCAAGAAATTTGTGCATGACGAAGTTGTAGAAAAGCAAACTAATTTATAACACAAAGATAAAACAAATTTTTCCGAGATAATCAACGTTTTCCAACCATCCTATTAGTTTAAGCATCTTTAAATCAAAAACGGTAAGTCTTATATCCTCTGAATAACAACCGTTAGTTAGGTACATTATTTCTTAATAGAAAAAAAACAATGAAACAATACTGCCTCAGTTTGCTTCGAAGCTGTAGTGAATATCGAATTATGTTAGACATAATTACTTTAAAGAAATAAAAAATAAAAATATAATATAATTGCAGTTGTTAATAAATTTAAAAATAGATTAGATAAGTGAAGAAAAAATAATAAAAATAAATTAATAATAGATTTGATCAATAAATATTGTTAACAAATTAAAAATGACAGAAAGTATTAACAAATCAATAGAAAATAAACATTGTATAATTGGAATAATAATAAATTGTTTTTTTTTTTTTGTTTTTTAATTTGCCGTTAAAAAATTTTACCTTCATTTCAAACTATAATTTTAATTTAAATTCTTTACCTAAAAAAGTACTTTATCTGTATCTAGACCACATATAAGTTATATAAAAACTAAATCTAGAAATGAGTATCCTGTATAGTATGTGATTCATAACAATCAGACTGATGACATTGATCCAATTATACCTAGAATTTTTTTTAAATCCAAAACTATGAGATGAACATTGTCCACCATAACTGATTTTACACTAATCTTGTCCTACCCAATTAGATAATTTTTTCTATTGAATTTTTTTGTATATTTAAATGTAGAAAACTATTAACTATGTATGTGTTACTAATTTGCCAGCATCAGTAACTTATTTAATTTTGGGCTCATATGAGAAATAAGATCTTATTAGTGTTTCTTAAGCTTAAGCCATTCTAATAAACAAGAGTTAAACAAAATCTATATACCATTCGATCATGCGGGATAAAACATCTTGGTATTTTGTTCTTTCATTCTACTTTATTACTTACTTTTCTTGAGACTTTATTACATTCGATTTGATTTTATTTCGTTGGGTCTTATTTCACGACACCTCTAGTTTATAATATATAGTAGATTGCAAATAGAGAAATGTGTTAATTCTGACAGTCAAATTACCCGAATAAAATGCTTTAAAACATTTCAGAAATTTGTTGAAATTCATTTTATAGAATATGCTGTAGGCTCTCGGTGTTTTTAAAAATAAAGATTAAAAACTTAGGTATCTCTAGGTATGTTTAACTAATTTTTATTAAATATCTTAATCGATCTTAGTCAATCTCGCTACAAAAATGCAAGGAGTATACATTGTATCAGTAGGCTAAATATTCTAGCTGAGGATACTGAGCAGTCATTGAACCATATTATTCAATTCACCAAATATATTAACATTTTCGGTGGAGTCTAAATGTTTTTGTTATTTATATTTATTTTTTTTTCTTTCTCTCTATTTTAGTTTATATAATTAACTATATTCGATTATTTTTACATTTATTTTTGTTGTTTATTTCCAATTTTACTTTTCATATTCTTTTTAAGTTTCTGCAATTTAGGTTTATAAGTAATTTGTTTAAGATTAAATTTAGTATGAAAATAGTATATAGTATAAAGTAAATAGTATATGTCCCGAAAACCTAATAAAGTTCAGCGGCCCGAAATAAACTTTATTCAATTCAATCCAATTCTGATTATGGTGTAATAACCGAAATCGATTAAAATATTTGATAAAAATTAATGAAACATATACCTAGAGTTTTTAATCTTTACTTTTATTGATGAAATTTCATCTACATTATCACATGATAGCATCATATTTATTCGTACTGTATTCGAAGTAAACAAATTTTTTTAATCAAAAGTTAAAATTGCTTTTTTTTATGGAAAACCAGCTTTTCATTTCATCTTAATTCTCTTTTCGATTGATTTCACGAGTATACGTTATACAATACAACTGTAGCACACGTTTCATACCCTTTTACCAGCAAACATAAGTTGTAGTGGAGAATAGTATTGCTTGCTAGTATTACATTATTTGTCTATTTTGACATTAATAGTTTTTTTTTTTGTGAACAGAAATAAATACTGTTTTTCATATCGAAGCCACAAATCTTTTCTAGAATTGTTAAATTCATATTTTCTGTTGTAATTCAAATTTTTCAACAGTTTAAAAGTGATTTAATTTAAATTAATTTGCCATTTAAAAACTGTAATTTTTTTTAAGTTTTTAAAATTATTTCAAAAACTATAAATAAATATAAACAATAACGTTAATATTAATTTGAATTTCAATACAACCCTAACACAATACAACGAATAAACATGTTCTGACTGAAGTGTATATTTAAATCAAATACAGTAGAGCACGTTTAATTGCACGAGTTTAATTTACTATTCCTTTTTATTGCTAAAAATCGAACAATTTTTAAATCCATATGACTTTACCACTTATTGTTTGAATAATAGAATTCCGTTTAATTGAATTACCCGATTAATTAGATAAAAACAAAAAAAATTGTTTTATTAAAAATAATATTAAATAAATTTTTAATAATTATTTGGCTATACCCGTCCTTAATATTTAGAATTAAAAAACTATAATTTGTTTTTAACATTATTTAACGTATCGCCAGATTTTTTCTGAAATTTTCAAGGAGTGTAACCTGTTACACTCTGTTAAGTTAAATAGTTAAATAAAATCGTTAAATAAAATATAACTTAATTACTAACTATAAATTAAAGCGTTGATGGCTCATTTGAGCAGGGTTTTTTAATTACATATGTCGCTTAAAACCACCAAAAATCGTACATTTTAGTCGACGCAGTTAAGCGCGCACTACGGTTCTGTCAAAATATGATACTGCGAAACCAAAAATATTTGTATCGACATGACAATGTTTTATGGATGAATTAATTCTATTTTCGTATATTCCAGTAATTCGGCGGTGATAAATTTTTTAAGATACCCATATTCCTAATAATATTTCTAATTTTGCCTACTTACGATAATTTTTGTTTTTTTTTTTAATTCTTTCTTAAAACATATAAGCAACAATCATAAAATTATCACATAACAATTCAAAAATCTTACCATATTCAAATTTTCTTATATCAAAAATTACAATTTCATTAGTTTGTTCAACAAATTCTTTCATTTGTTTTAATGCTTCTATTAAAGGTCTTTGTTTTGTAATACCATGAACCATATGAAATTTATCCATTGTTAAAGGATAATAACCCATACGTATATCTAAATATCTAATACCATGCATTAATTGTGATCTAATATTATCATCTTGTGTTAAAGCATATTTTGTTATAAATGTTTCATCTTTTTCTGGATTAAAATTTGGTTTATATGAGCCGGAGTCATGTGAACCAGGTAAAAATACTTCATTTAATTTGAAATCTTTTATAACATCTTTCATATCATTCATCCATGTTGGATAGGCACGTATACAACCATGTGATAATATATCACCATTTTTATTAACATAACTTACCCAATGGCTATAACATTTTGTTTTTGCATTAATATTTTTTGATTTTTCATAATCAAATTTCAAATTAGTTATTATCCAATCATGTTCACTTTGTGGTTCATATTTACCCAAAATTTTACCATTATCTACATTCCATAATTCATCAGTTGCATTATCATTATTAATTAAATCGTTAATTTCAATTTCATTTGATTCTAATAATAATTCTGAATCAATTGAATTCAATTTTATACGAGTAAATTCTTTTGGTTCACTACTAGTAACAAGTATAAGATCACCTTCTATTAATCGAGCATTCTTTACAGATATTTCTAATGATTGTGTTTTTGCACTAATCATAACAAGTAATTCTATATCATTATTTTTATTTTCTTCAATACTAATTTGATCATTTGACAATGGATGAGCATTTATTGTTGAAATCACAAAAAATAATATAATAACATTTTTAAATTTCATTTTTTTTTTTTTTATTAAGTGTCCAAAATTGGAATATAAATTACAACAGTTCAATTATTTTATAACTGATTTTTAATAATTTAAAACAATTTAATTTATACAATATTTCAAATTTTATTTACTTTCTGTTATCTTAATTAACATTATGTTTTAATTTAAAATTAAAGCTTTTATTTTTTGCAATTTTTTTTTTTACTTTTCATTTTAAAAATTGGCACCTTTTATCTGGTGTTAATTAATATAGGATTTTAAAATTGTTTTGGATAAGAGTTTTGTATATAATATAAATTAAAAATAAATAAAGAAAAGTAAGCTTAAAATTTATCAACTTCCTATGATAAGAACAATTAGTTAGTATAGATTATTATACTATATATTTGTATTGTATATTTATTTTATTAATGAATTAATTAATCTCAATACTCACCCCATACAACGTTTACTTTTAATAACTATTGTTAGAGGTTTTAAAAGATTATATTCTGTGGCGAAATAAATCAAATTAAATTTATTTCATATACAAGAATTTTAAAAATATTTTCTGTTAGCAATAAAATAGACAATATTGATAATATTATTCCAATTAAAAACGCAATATATTAATAGTACAATCGCTAAGCTAAAATTTTTAGAAAAACCCAGTTAAAACGAATCTTGTACATAATAAAAACTTAATGATGATTTAGTTTTATTGAAATTATTGGTAAATCAACATAATCTGCTAATTCATAGCTCAAAGTGAGCCTTTTTCTTGTTTACAACTTTTGTCCATTCTCCACTTTACTTTTGTACAACTTACCTCCGTCTGTTTACTTAAATTTTTCGACAGATGTCCTAAACTTTGTTCAGCCATCTTGATCCTTGCTCTAGTATTGTACTGCGTCTAATATTACTTTTGGCATGCTTTAATAATGGATCCTAAATCCTTGTGCCTTAATAAATTTGACAATGCTGTATCCTTGTTTGATTTTATTTGTCATTTACCATCGTCATTTACATATTTTGGGATCAAATATTTTTCTCAGTATGTACCTACATATATACATATTTTTTTTGAATTTGTTTTATTTATTTTCATCACTAACTGTCATTTTAAAGGCTTTACAGATCTTATATGAATATGCTTTTTCCTCTATCTAAATTTTTTATTGCATGATGAAGCATTTATTTTTGCCAAAGCAGCATCTTATCTGACTTCTGTTTTTATTCCAAATTGTTTCATTATTTTATTTTGTATTTTTTAAGATAAATACACATCGCATTTTGGATGCTTGAGTCAATTTGTCAATTTTCTTGGGATACCAATATTTAATATTATGAAAGATAACTTCTACCATATCGCTTTTTATAGTGTCAAATTCACAATCAGTGCAAAAGTCTTTTGAACCCGTAACATTTTTCCATGCTGTGCCTTAGTTGAAAATTTTGATCGATATAGTAGACCTATTTGATATAAATCCCCTTTAGTATTGTCCTAGAATGTTGTCGGTTATACGTCTATACGTATATTTATATTATTTATATAAGTATGTATATATCTATTTCCATGTCTCTTTCTAATATTGGAAAGAATCGTGTACGCCGTGTTTAATAGTGCAATGCCTCTATAATTTGCGCACTCAAGTTTATTTTTATAGATGGGGACAATGATGCCTTTTTCTCATTTGTTTGACAGAATTTCTATATCTTATATTGTACATACTTTGGCATCGTAAATATCTCAACACAAAGTTGAACACAACGTCTGCATGTTTGTTTTATAATCTAAATTGTTGTCGGCGATATCTTTCCGACCGGTATGACAGGTATTTGAGTATCTAAAAATTTTTAAAAACACAATGTCTTTTTTATAATAGTGAAATTTTTTTTGTAAGTTTTTATCTGTAAAAGAGAGAAGGAATGAGCTACGTTGTGATTAAAACCAAATTAAAATAAACATAAAAATATTTTCGCGGTTTGGTAATTCATCATGTTCATCGTCAATTGTAATATTATTTAAAATAATGCAAGCCAAGATTGTATATTTAGCAAGTTAAACATTCTGCAGATGGTATAAAATTCTAAATTTTTGTTTTAGAAGACCAAAAGCTAGTTCTATCTATATATATGTATGCGCGTAATTAACTCGGATGGTATTCTGACGTGATTTTTCTAAAGAAAAAAAACCATTATTTTTGTAGGGCATGTTTTAGATAATTTTCAAACGGGTAAGCTGATAGATATATGGATAATTGGATATGATTGTACTATTGTAGACAGATATATCATATATGGATATTAGTAAGTAAAAGATATAGTTTTTTTTCTGTTTTTTTTTTATAATTTAAGTAATTTAATTAAATTTAAATCCTCAGCATTTCTATTATTAATCACTTTAAAATAAAAATAAAAAAAAACTTTTTTTATATTTTTTTTATCACAAATGTATTAGAATACAATACAAATTTTTCACAAAGCTCTCATTACGCAATCTTGCCAACTTATTTTTACGCATATAGTTGGCAACTCATTTTTTAGACATTGTATCAGGTTTAAGTTTTTTTAAGACATCTACCATGTCACGTCACAGATATTAAGCTTCGATTCGAAAATTGGAGATAAGTGCATTTCTAAGCATCTGCTACAATCCCATATTCTCCTCAGGCTTTGTTTTTTCCCATTTGTGGAATTGCGATAATATATTTGCTAATATTAACATATAGTTGATTTCATTCATATCTAGAACAAATTGAAATATGGATGTAATTAAAAGGTTCATAGTAGCATATCAATAGCGAAAAAAGTATATTAAAATTATTCTAAGGTGTAATCATTCAAGTTTTATTGCTTCTGAAGTATAAACTTATAAGTGAATGATTTGTAAAATTTAAAAAAAAAATCCAGCTATTTAGTTTTTGATACAAGGGTAATTTTACGATTATTTTATTACGTAATTTTATCTAAATTTTATAAAACTACTATATCGTTTTGGAAAAAATAAAGTTCAGTAGAGTCGTTCGTAACTATATCATATACATATTCATATCTAATATTCACAGATGTAAGAAATTTAGTAATTACAACCTTTTAAAAATTTTCATTATTAAAAACAAAAACTACATTATTAATAAATTAATTCAAATATGAAAAGAATAACATAAATTATAACATTTTTATTGGAAAAAATATAAAAATGAAAATAAATTTTCTTAAGCAAAAGAAAATTGATAATATTGAAACAATTAAGTACAAATTATTTAAAATAATATTATAATTTTTAAATGATTGTATACATTAGTAAATTTTTTTTGGAAAATGGGAGCAAAATAGCAAGTATATGAAAAAGGCAGTTAGTTGACTTACACTTATCCGATTTTATGTATTTGTTTTAATTTTATTCAACATATACAAAAGAGTTGGAACAAAAGAGTTAAAAGAAAATTTGAACACCAAGCAAAATGATAAAACTATTAAATTGATACCAAAACAAAGACACATATTATTCAATGTACTAGAAAAAAATAGGAGAAAAAAAACTTAAACTGCAAACGACAGAATTTCTTTCTTTGACTGTTGTAATTATCAGAGATTGAACTTTTCTTGCAATGTTCAAATAACGAATCAATGAACTTAATAGGAGTCACGGCTCAACTCATTTATATAATGATAAGTTATACTAGTAAAGATATCACAATAAAGTATAATTGCAATAATTAAAGTTCAATTTAACAAATTTTTAAATTTTACTGGACTTACATCAAGACCCTTTTAATAGTTGTTTCTACTATCACTTACACTCACCACAAATTAAAATTCAACTGAAATTAAAATAAAACAATGTTTTTTTTTTTCAATTTGATTTAATTTTTTATTTATAAAAAAAAGTCTTGCAAAAATTATAGAAAATATAAATTTGGAAATTTTCATTTAAAAATTATATTCAAAATTTGCTTAAACATATTTAAAAAAAAAAAAAATGTTTTTTTCTTATTCGAATTAAAAAATATGAATAGTATAAATTTTTATAAAAATTTTTATTATTTTATTTTTTCCTATAAGCTAAATTTAAAAAAAAAAAAAAATTAAATTGTATAAATTCAAAATGAATGTTGTGATGTTTGTGAGATCTAAATATATTTAGCAATGCAATTATACTCGTATATGATGTATGTTTTTGAAAAGACTAGAACAAATTCATGAAAATAAAATTTAAATAAAGTATAAAATTGCTTCTCTTAATTTTATTTTTAAGCAAATTTAATAGAAATTTTTAAATTGTAATTAAAATAATGCAACGAAACTTAGAAAGTATTTAAAATGGAAAATAATAGAATGATTATACGAAATTTTAGTTCTGAGTTTTTAATTTTTAAATATTTCCTTATTTTTTAGCAAAACTTAATTTTCGTTTTGCTAAACAACATTTTTATCAACTTATATATTTCTTTTAATTCTATTTTAAAAATCATTTAAAACAAACAATTAATAAAACTTCAGATCAAAACTTACTCCTAAACAATAAATTTTGATACTTGAAAATTTTATTTTAAAAAATACATGGAAAAATTTTCTCAAACACTATTTACATTAATTTAACAAAACAATCAATATTCGTTGCACATTTATCTGAAATACAAAATAGAACGAATTAAAGAAAATATGGGCGGAAAAAGAAAAAAAGAATGTAATCAAATTTAGTTTTTTTTTTTAAAATAATAAACACACAAAGAATTTTTGTTTATACTATAGAAAAAATAGCCGTAAATCACCTCAAACCTTATCACTAAAAGTATTTTGTTTTTAGAATGTATTGAGTTAATTTCTTTTCTTTTTGATTATTTTTTTTATTTATATCTTTTATATTTACTAATTATTAGTAATAATATTTTAAATTTATAACATTTACATATTTGTAATACTTAAAATAAAATATTATATCAACTTTTCAATAGTACAATTTAATTTTAATAAAAATTATAACGTACATTTTACTAAATTTAATTATCATTTATTGGTTTTAATTACTATTTACTATTAATATTATTATTGTTGCTTCTGCCATACTACCACTGTGATATAAGAAAAATTAATTTCATTTATTTATTGAATCTGTAAGTTATTTTAATTTTCAAGAATAAGAAAATTATTATCACTGTATGTAATGCAGAGTATTAAACTTAAAATATAGAAATTTTCATAAAGTAAATGTAATTTTGAAAATGTATAAGTTTCTTTAATTTCATTTTTTGTTATGTTAATTACATGTAATATATAATATATTTTATATATTAACTTATACTATTTAAAAAATATCATTGTTTCTAGTTTTTTTTCTTTTTGCGATTAAATTTGTGTGATTATTGGATTTCAAATTGATTCTGTACAATAGAATAAAATCTTTTCATTAATATTTATTAAGTTGTATCTTTTTAATAATTTTGATGTTGTTTTAATTGACGAAACATTAAATGTAAAAAATTAAAAATTTGAATTAATTTAATTTCATTTTAATTCAGTCCATTATATTGTTAGAGGTACAAAAAATTAAAATTTCAGTTCATAAACATATGAAATTAAATAAATTCCATTATGATTATTGAGGAAACTTTAAATTTTGTTCCACTGTTTAATTAAATTAAATTAAATTTAAATTTTGTATATAAAATATGTTTTAAATTAAATAAAAATTTTGTAATGAATTGACCATTGATTCTCAAAAAGAAAGATATGTTTTAATTTAAAACAAAAATGATTTAAATAATGTTATATTCCTCAGATTTTTATGATTAAAAAAAAATCAAAAAAAATACAAAAATTAAATTGAATTTTGTAGTAAACTTTAAAGAGATACAACAACTCTTCATCATTGCCCTATAATTGTTTTATATTTTAATAATATAATTTTCAAAACCATTATCATTATTATATATTTAAAAAAATATATTAAAGTTTTAACTTAATCATTACAGCAAAAAAAAATTAATAAGTATTTTTTTTTTTAAATACTTCAAGAACATAAATTATATAATTTGTATAATTTTATTTTTGTATTTTTAAAGCATTAGTGTTTTGTTTCTGTATAATCAATTTGATAATAATATTACATTGCTACTATTTTTTTTTTCAATCTAATAATATTAAGGCGTACGTTTTTGTGAATATTTTTTTCTAGTTCTACTCGATACTTTTGAATAAATATAATTATTTTCAAATTTCTTTTGGAATTTATATGATTTTCCCATTAGGAACTTTGTTATACTTTGAATATATTCTTTAATTGTTTTATATCGTTTCTCTGCTTGTATTTTATCTGATGTTTTTGCAAATGATGATGATATTGATGACGTAATTGATAATAAAGATGATGCTGATTCAAATTTTGATGGATGTATTGAATTTGGCTCTAATGTTGTTATTGAATCTAATTGATCAGGTAAATGTATTGAAATCACTTCAATATTCACTTTATCAAATGGTAATGTTTGAAGAATCTAAAAAAAATTTAAATTAGTTAATAATTTTTTTGTTTAAATAATTTATAAATATATTCAGTTTAAAAATTTTATCGCATAATGGTATAATACTCCAACGGTAACCAAAAATTTTTAAATTTACTTTAAAATTTGTTGGAAAATTTTTTGATTTAAATAATGTCAAAAAATAAATTTGTTTATTTATTGATCTTACCCCATACTAAATTAACATTAAATAATTTTAATTGTTTTTTAGTTCCCTTCTTCTAATATTTTACTATAGACTAACTAGCTCACAAGCTTTTCACAAGCTTCCGAAATATCGATTTTTCCAATCGAATATAAAAATAACTTGACAACAATTAAAGTTATTTAATAAATTGAAATCTCCAAATAGCATTAACAAACAACCCTATAGCAATAATTTTTTACCTAGCATTCAACTTAAATTTCAATTTTACTGGAGCATTAAACTCTCATTTCAATCAATTGATATAAATTATATTTCCATATTAAACAAACAATTTTATCAAAAATAGTCGTATAAAAAGCAGGCGTTGTTGAAAATTGTTTACTTGTTATAAACAACAAATGTATTGTATTAAATTTAGTAACCAAGATATCAAACAAAAATATTAGATTAATCCTTATTGAAAAAATCCTTAAAATATTATATTGATTCAATAATATACATTCAGACGTATACCTTATATTAATAATATTCATTCGCTAAAACTAAATTCAATAAAACAAAAATCAATAAATTTAATTAAACAAATTATTAATTGAAAAAATGCCAACTTCAAAAACTGAAATCTGTAGTCTTCGTCGAATCAATAAAAAAGTGTTACTAGATTTATGTAAAAAGAACGATTTGTACCAAACTCCTCACTTAAATGATGTACTCTATTTACATTATCAAGGATTTCAGGATATTGAAGAACTCGATGAATATACAGGATTAAAATGTCTGTGGCTTGAATGTAATGCGATTTCAGAAATTAGGGGTCTCACAAAACAAACACTATTGAAATGCTTATTCTTACAACATAATTTAGTAAAAAAAATTGAAAATTTACAATATTGTCGTCAATTGGATACATTGAATTTATCACATAATCATATTTCCAAAATTGAAAATTGTGGTACAAGTATTTTACCAGTTTTGACAAATTTGAATATAGCAAATAATTGCATTCGAACATATGATAACTTAAGTGGATTAGTGGAATGCAAAATGCTTTCCGTATTAGATTTAAGTAATAATCGAATTACAGATGCATTGATTGTAAAGATTTTCAGCCAAATGCCTGAATTAAAAGTTCTTATACTACAGGGTAATCCTGTTGTTGGACAAATTCCACAATATAGGTAATTAAATACGTTTTTTACAAATTCTATTAATTCCTTCCAGAAATTAAATTACATAATATATAAATTTTATTATTTAAATTAAAGAAAAACTTTAATCCTGGAATGTAAAAATCTAACGTACTTAGATTGTCGACCAGTGTTTCCAAAAGACCGAGCTTGTGCTGAAGCTTGGAAACGTGGAGGATATGAAGAGGAAAGAGCCGAACAGGAACGATGGATAAAAAATGAGCAAAGAAAAATGCGTGAAAATACAAATTCTCTAATAAGATTAAGAAATAAACACAAAAAAGATGATGAAGAAAAAATTAAACTACTAACCTCTGACGATGAAAATGCTGAAACTGATAGCGACACTGATTCAAATAACTCTTTGGAAGGACAATCCCGTTCAGATATTGTTAATAAAGATGAAGAAAAATATGAAGAAAATTCTCCGGGAGAAATAGTAACTGAAGAAAATCTAAATTTATTTGAAAATGACTCTAACAGTTCTGAAGAAAATAAAATAAAACTTGATCAAACAACCAAAGAGCAAAGAATAGAAAATGTTGAAGAAAAAAAGAATAATCGTAAAACAATAAAAATATGTAATCAGCAACAAGATCTACCAGAATATAAATTAATTGAAGATCCTGAAGACATTCTAGGAACAGCTATCATCTACAGCGAATTTTTAGATGAAAATTTACAAGTAAATTTGAAGAAAAATGATGAAAGAACAGAAATACAGGAAGAAAATTACAATATTGCTTCTACGAGTTTCAATTCAAACTTGATTTGTGGAACTAGAAATACAAATGATAAGTTTGCTGATGAGAGTTCTGAAGAAAATATTATTACAACAAATTCTAACAAAGAATTAAATACATTAAGAGATGAAATCATACAAAATCAAGTTGATACAACTAATGAAAATACCGTTCGCAACACAGAACAAGAACCACAACATACTTTAGAAGACAATCCATTTCTAACGACCTCCGAAGTCTCTGAATATAAATCTGAAAATAATAAATTGATGAAGAGTTTCGATTCAAACAATTTATTTAATCATAATAATTCCCATAACAACAAAAATTATGAATCAGAATATAAATCGGACGAAATTGATTTACAGAAAGTAAACACTCAAACTGAATTACTTAAAAAAATTCAACAAGTTAATGAAATGGACAATGATTTGCAAAAAATGTATAGTAATATTATTTGGTCCAAGCCAAGTAAAACTACAAATGAAAATACATTACAAGTAACAGCTGAATCCAAATTAAGTATATTTACAGAAAAAGAACCATCAAAACAGAACAACGAAAATAAAAAAGAAATTTCGTTTCAAATGAAATTAGAAGAATGCACCGACTTAATACAAAATAAATCAAATTTTGATGAAAACCAAAAAATTATATCACATCGATTAATTAAAAATAATTCAATAGAGGATAAAGTAAATAGAAATTTACAAGATATATTTACTGAATCCAATATTTATAACAAATCACTGTCACATGAAAAAGTATGCAATCCAGACAAATATATTAGAAATTACAAAATTTCTGATAACAATTTGATAAAAGATGTCACAAAAGACGATATGGCAGATGAGAATATTTATCAGAAAATCCGAAATAATTTTATTAAAATGGATAAAACAATTGAAGAACAAAATGAAATTAACAAAATTGAAAATTACAATAAAATAAATGAAGAAAATAATCTTATACCGAATACAATAGAACAGGACAAGTATACACAAAATGAAGGATTAATAAGTTCTAACGAAAAAGAATCAGAACCTCTTAAAATATTTAATAAAAATGATATAACAATGAATTACGAACTTTTTAAAGAGATTGAACCAAATAATTTATCGAACAATTATTTAACTTGGAATATAAAATCATCCAACGAAAACAATTACCATTTTGCAGAAGAAGAATTTGCTAGTGCTGAAAGTGATAATGATTCTGTAAATGAACAATTTATTAGTTGCTACAGATATTTCAACGAAACTTGTGATTCATTGGAAGTAAACAATGATAAACTACTTAATGATGCTTTGGGTGAAGAAAATAACATTGAAAAAATGTTTAATATTTCAACTCAAAATAAGAGTGACAACTTTAAATTAGATGAAAATCAAAAAATAATTAACATGTGTTCACAAAATGATATAATAACAGAAATTTCAAATATAACTGATATAAATGTTAACGAAAATTCAAAAAAATTAACTGAGAATACTACAAATGAAGACGAAACAGAGTTACTGTACGAACAATTCAACAATGAAGTAGCAGATAAATCAAATTCAGAACAAATAATAATTGATTTTAAAAATGAAATTGCAAGACAATTTTATAAGCCCACTAAGTATCCAGAAGTTAACAAAGATTTCATCCAAACAGAATATATAAAAAATTTAGAACCTGCAAATTTATCAACAATTAAAACGAACCAAGAAAATGAACAAACAAGATTATCACAAATTAATAAAGATGAAAATATTCAAGAAAATAACAATACAGGGGAAGAAAATATGAATTCGAAACAAAAACTACATCAAGTTTTAACAAAATTTGAAGGTTTTAAAGATACTACTACTTCACAAGTGAAAAACAATCAATTTACAGAAAGTTCAGAAAAACAAACAAATTCGAATTCAAATAAAATTACATTTACGTCAGAAAATTCATTTAAAGTAGAACCGAAATCAAATCCCCAACAGTTTTCATTAACACCGATAAAGAAAATTCACTTTTCAAAATTCGATATTGAAAAAATTGAAGATAGTGATACATCCTCTTCTGAATCATCTGAAGAATTCAGTGATTTAGAAGATGATTTGGAACCAATGACCGAAATAGAAAAAAATATATTTGATGAATATAGCAAAATGCTTAAAAAACGTGATAAAAATATTTCACGAAAACAAAATTTAATTAACTTACAAGAAAAAGTTACTGTTATGCAAAGAATTTTGGAAAGAGAAGTCCCTAAAGAAATGGTTCATGCTTATGAAGATAATTATGATGGTTGCATTCTAACAGAAATCCAAAACGATGAACCGATTGATAAACAAAATGTATGCTATGATAAAGAAATGATTTCTAAACAAGAGAAAATTGATAAAAAAGATATTTTAGAATCATCTAATATAAATGAAGTAAATGTTGCTTCTAGATCTTTACATGACAATCGAAAAAATTTGGATATTTAATTGGATATTTAAATAAAAATTAAAAATGTTTCAATGGATTCAGGTTACATAAAAAAGATGATGAAGTATAAATTTATTAGATGAATTTCTTCAAAGTAAAAGCAAATGCAATATAAAATTATCAAAATATATTATTTAACTTAGTATTTTATCAATGCTAAAATAAAAACCAAATAAATAATTTAAAATAAAAATATTAATCTAATTGAAAATAAATTTGTGTCTTATTAAAGTTAATATTTGGTTTCAAATCTACTCAGGCATTTCAGACTCACTTTCATTATGCTAGAGACTTTGAACATAGTTTTAATACCGGTTACAACAATTTCTTGCAAAATTTAGAGAATTGGATCCCGACTGAAACTCATGTGAACCAAAGTCCATACCTCAAAAACTCCTGGCCCTAATCTATTCAATACACACTACACTGTTAATGTAGTTATACAATAAACTTTCAATTGATAGAATCGAAATTTCCTTAAAAAAATTTTCCTTCAGAAAATTTCGTTATTAAAAATTTATTTTCCATATTTAAAAAACCAGTTTTAAATTTTTTTTTGTAATTTAGTCTCAAATACATTTACTAGTTTCTACTATTACACGATAATAATTATCAGAATACATTATAAAATTTAAGATTACTCACCTCTAATTCATGTCCTTGAAGTCCAAGACTTAACAAATCATATTTTATTTTATTAACAGCTAACATCAATGTATAAAGAGGAAAACATTTAACTCGTGAACTAAACAATGACATTTCATCATTCATTAATGAATTGATTTTAACTTCTGAGTCATCTTCATTATAGATTGTCACCTTAAAAATTAAAAGTAAAATTAATTATATTTACCAAAAAATTTTGAAATATTTATGTACATATATTTTTTACTTAAATTTTTTTTTTAAATATATATATTATTATATACTTACTTCTTTTGGATGACGATTTGGTGATATACATGCATGTACAACTTCAATTGATCTATGTGCATTTTGTTGTCTTAATGAAAAATATTGTCTTGGTTCTGGTTCAACAATTGTACCAGTCCAATTTAATGTTTCAGCAAGCCATGGCCCAGTTAAATGAGATCTTGTACTACCAGTTAATGATTGTATAAAATTACCACATTTTTTATTACCTAATAAATTAGCAATAAAACGTGCCATATCCGGTGTTAACTCATGACATTCGGTAAAATTTAAATGTTCTTCAGTTAATGAATTCTTTAGAAAATGCATTGGATATTTTTTCATATGAATTTCACGTAAAAATTCAATTAATGTTGGATCATCTTGTGCCACACTAGTTAATTCATAATCACGTGACATATTTAATCGAAATTGTTGATGTCGTATTTCTGTAAATTGATAAAAAAAAAACATTAAAAAAAAAAAAAATTATGTATGTATAAAGGTTATGAACTAAGAATATTATATTTCATAATTTCAGATGGTTTTCAGATATTATTTAGATAGTATACAAATGGATTTGAATACCAATTAAGGGTGGCGCCAGGATGTATTTAAAGTTTGAAAAAAAAAAAAAATACATGAAAATTATAATAATACTAACTAAACACAGAATTGATGTAACTTTTAAGAGCAAGTTGTTTTGAATAATTAAATTTGAAGTCTTTTCGCTAGTACATACATGCATATACATACATATACAGACATATAATTAGAAGGCAATGAAAAATGTTGAATAAATATTTTTTTACATTTGATATCACCTTATTTTTTAAATACTTCCACACAAATTAAATCGAAAGTTCAAAAACTCTACAAATCGAATGAACTGGGATTACTCCATTTATTTTAACAAACTGTTTTTGATAGAGCATTCACTTAAATTTGGAACAAAGTTTATTTAACTTTAAAAATAATCTATTAATGCACACACTCATTTGTAAATCTACTTTGTTTTTTAAAAAAAAAAAAAATTATCAGAAGTAATTTAAATATCTAATTTCACTACCTATATATAATTCAAATCAGCTTATTAACACCTAACAAGTAGAATAATTTTAACTTTTTTTAATAAGTTTGGTGGAAATTAGTTAATCAAAAGAAGTACATGCAAATTAAGTTATTCAATTGTTATTATTTTCCTTCTGTGTTCAATATTGTGACCTATATAACTTTATGACACGACAGACCCAACGCTGATGAAGGTATTCTTGATTTTTAATTATGGTACGATAGGACCAATGGTAATGAAGATATTACTCTAAAAGGAACATGTTAGCTGGAAAAACATAGACTAAAATAACAAAATTATGCCAAAATAAAGTTCATTCACAAAGTTTTGTGGAAGTCTAATACTCTGAACAGACATGAAGAACATACAACACTATTTTATTTTATTGAAAAAGAATATTGCGATTTTAATTAGATTGATTTAAAAATTAAAGGCAAAAAATCATGAATTTTTGAATCATGTTGCTTTAAATAGGTTTTCTTAACACCGATAAATTATTACACGGGATGCGGATACAAATAGGTATGTGTTTTAGTTGTAGTAACTACTCTCGTTAAATTTGAAGCGCAAAGTAACAAACTGTGCAGTAATTTTATTAATCGTATCTTTCGTATCTTCATCTGGAGTGAAGCCGTCCGTGACCAACAAAAATGGAGGACGTTGATGATACTGACCCAGCTACGTAGTTTATTGACAACCTATGTAAGTAAGTAATGTTATTAATACAAATTGTTAATACAAAATTAATTAACGTTTTAATACTAATTTAAAACAACCAAAGTATCGATCAGTGTTAATATTTTATTCTCTTTCAGTAAGCCAACATCTTTAAAGTCACTATACGTTTTTTTTTATTTCTGCTAAATTAATTGCAATTCATTAAAGGTCTTACTCCTTTTTAATTCAAAATAATTTCCATTGCAATGGATTAGTAGTTTTGTATATTTCAACATTTTTATATTCATAATTTTTGATTATATACACATGATAAAATTAATGCTTGAAACAATAGAGACATGTGAATAAGAATATAAAATTAAAATATACGGGTATTATATATTGTATTCGTTTTAATGAAGTCAAAAAGATGTGAAAATTTAAGATAATGCAAATAAGAATGCACAAATATAGATATTTACATATATGTACGGTACGAATAAAAGAATTTATATAACAAAGTGTTAATGTAAACTGAAATATAAATAATGTAATGTAGGTAAATACACAATTTAAATAATCATCATATATAACAAAATTTTATATTAATATATAAAATTAGTGCAGTTTCAAAGAATGCATCAATATAATAAATTTAACTTTCGCGCCATTACGATTCATATCCGGTGCTATAACAAATAACAAACTAAAAAATCTGAATCACACATTATTTACACAGATTTTCATAAAAAAAAAACAATTGTATATGTAATACACAATAATGATCATTTTTTTTTTTTCTATTTTCATTAAATTATCCAATTTAGAATTTATGAAGATTTATGCAAAAAATTATTACTATTATTATTATGTTTCTTTATGCTTACTTAAGTAATAAAATGAGTTCATCAGTTTTTATTATTACACAGTTTTAACATCTATTAAATTTATTTTACAATATAGTCACAAACAATAGCAGCACAATCAGAAATTCAATTACATAGAAAGTTTAATAATTTGAAAATAATGTCCAAAAACTAGGTACAAGTTTATTTCAATAGCAAATTTAAAAATCAAGAAATCAGATGTAACTATATAAAAATAGTAATAAAAAAAATTAATGGACTCAGATGTTCTTTCATTTTCCAAAAATACTCTATTCCATAAAATCAATATGATTATATACATACGTATACGTATGTATGGATATGTCATTGATAAAACTCAACTAAACGATAAGAATATTTTAATGAAGTTCCTCTCCTCTCCTCTCATTCAATTTTCTCCTAAAATTTCGTGAAAAGATCAAATTTATACCAAAAAAATTTTATCAAAAAATTTACAGTTGCAAAAAATTTGTAACTTAAAACTTTGAGAAATAAATTTAAATAAAAAATTTAAAAACCAACTGCTTACAACAATAATCTGACATAAGAATTCACTGGCAGCTGTGTACAAAATTTCTTCAAAAATTACATTATTGTTATGCAAATTTTATTTCTTAATTTTCGTTTTAATTCAATTCAAAATTACCGTTATCATAGAAATATTTGCAACAAAAACTAATAAAAAGAATACAAAATAAATTCAAATTCTTGCCATTACGATATTAATAGAATAATTAATTTATTTATAAACAAAACAAAAACACTTGATAAAAAAATGAGCTTTGCTCTGTTGGTTCTGCACCGACAAATATAATAAAAATTTCTTGGAAAATTATTTGAATTTGTACGGGATTCGAAAAAATTCTCTGCACAATTCCCGGCCATTGTATGACGAACACTAATTCATTAAGGTATTATTTTAAGTATGAAAGTATTTTATTTGCTCTAAAGAGGGATATAACATAAAATGCCTTTATTTTATGTGAGAGCTCAATGCGTACGACAAGAACCATATAATTATCATTTACTTACTAGTGATATTTTTCCCTGATATTGATATACTTCTCATACTAGTTTGGAATATACTTCGGTAAAATATTTTATTAAAACATCACTTATAGCTTCTATATCAGAATTTTTGTGTAAATGTATATAAAAATAAAATATATATTTTCTCAACAAATGACTTTGACAGTTCAACAATATTTTTTTGTGCAATAGAAATAGAAATTTAACAAATTTTTTGCAGAGAACTATTTTTTTCTTATGTAAAAATTCAATAAGCTATATCTGCCTTTTTAGAGCCAACAAAATATTTTAACATTTAAAATGTTTCGTAGCTAAAATCCACTTGTAAATAATATGTACAAAATTACAAATCTTTTCAAATCATCTTAGAGATGCTCTAGAGCAGTCACCGGCAACGTGCGGCCCATTCGGTTCTTAAGTGCGGCCCATTGTTTTTATTTTTACTATTAGTTTTATTCGTTCGTCACTAATAATTTAATAATTTGACTGTTCCGATCTCTAGTATTGCGAAGTAAGGTGGCTTAGTGCAAGAAATGAACTTAAAAGGTTTTTTAGAGTTGAAAGAAGCTATACATATATTTATGGTTGAAAGAAGAGAGAAGTATTAGAATTATCGAATCCAAAATGGTTTTTTGATTTAGCATTCTTAATAGACATGACTTCCTTAATGAACGAATTAAACCGAAAGCTTCAAATTAAAGGAATTTTGATTCATGAAGCATATTCAAATATAAAAGCTTTCAAATTAAACTAAAACTGCTTAAAAACAATATTTTAAAATATGAATCACATAACTTGCCTTTTTTTGCAATAATGTTAGAACATGAATCGAATCTTTCTTTATTAAATAGCAAATTTCACGATTATATCCAAATCTTCGTTTCCAAATGAGTTTTCGAATTAAATTATTTGACAGTTGAAAATGTAACAGTAAGTATTGAACCCCTGTGGCCTATCTTATCCTGAAAATTTATTTTGGCCCATCGGTTGAAAAGGTTGCCGATGGTTGCTCTAGGTCTAGAGTATAGGCAATTGCAGTTAAACTTATTTTTTCAATAAAATGAGTTTAGTTTAATTCATAAAACTGTTTTCATTTATTCAAAGAATTGAAATATAATACATATAATTGTATTTATACCATTACTTTGTCATATTGGGATTGCTAACTGACATAATACAAAAAATGTGATAATAACTTGCAAATAATAAGAAAATTAAGCAGGAAAGGAGAGTCAAAAAACAAATTGTATGAAATGAGGTTTTTTTTTTAAATATTTTGATGATATCTTTAAGTTTATTGCTAACATCAAAGCTTATTCTATTTTTGTGAATTAGATAACAAACTCAGAAACTAATTTGTATAAATAATTAGACGTGAGTTAAAAATTAAGAAATTTCAAAATATTCTCCAATACTGTCCTATTTTCCATTTTCTCTCTAAAATTTGAAAAAAAAATTATATAACTAAGGTGCCTATTATGTATTTCGATCGAAATTAATCGAATCGTTTATCGTTATCGTTAGAGTTATTCGATTGTAATCGTTAGTAGTCCTAACTATAATAGTCTTAAGACGTCTTAAGACAAGTTAAGATTTTGTACGAATGTATGAAATGTCATATTGGCAACTATAATAGTCTTAATGAATCTTTCGTTATCTTTCGTTATTTTTCGTTAAAACTTAAGGTGTACGGTCTCGGTCGTACAAATCTTTAGGAATCTTAACAAAAGCTGTCATTTAGTGAATATTTAAATTATTTTTGGACAAGAAAATTTAAAAAAGTGTTTATAAAACTGAAAATATTTAAAATGGAATATTTGGAAGATAGTCGTGTTTAAGATTTGCTAAGTTTTGACAGAAACTTAACCAATCTTAACTAAATTTGACAGCTTATCTTAAGACGTCTTAAGACTATTATAGTTAGGGCTAGTGTCATTATGTATTTCGATGAAAATTTTATCGAAAAAGTTTAAAAATGCTGCCATTGTAAAATTCAAATCTACGATGAAAATGACATATGTTTGATTCTTTAACTGTCAAATACAAATTATTACACGAAAAAAAAAAACAAAATAATAGAGTTATATTTGAAACAAAATTATAAGTTTTTATAAATAAAACGTTTTGAGCAGAGTTAAATTTTTCATTGTAATAGCGCTGAATTATTATTTTTATGATTAAACCAGAATTACTGAAATAATTGGAGCAGTAGATGGAAAGCTTATTCAAATTAAATCACCGAAGCAAAAATGTACAACATTTATGTTATAGTAGAAAGGGATCTTTTAGCATTAATGCAATTCTGATAAGTTTATACTTTATTGTAATTAGTTTACATTATTATAACAGTTTTTGTTTTTAGATATGGGATCATAATCAGGTAATTGGTTTTGTGAGTGCAAGATATCCTGGTACCTCTTTAAAAAATTTATAATGGTTTGGTTTCTCATTATTTACACTATATTTTCATATTGCAGTTTATTTGTAACTGGCCTTTCATTCCTATTAAAATTTATTTCAATCAAAAATTATTATGAAGAATAAAGTAAAATACCTACTTCCATTTCAACTTTTAAATTTATTTTTATTTCAAAAAATATCATAAATATAAAAGAAAACACCAAGTGTCCAAGCGCACTCTTTTATTTTATCCTTTCAATTCAAAATTGAAATAATTTGTATAAAATCTCTCTTTTGATGTCTCTTTCGTGGTAAAATTTTACATCGATAAACTTTATCGATTTCGTCGACAATTTCTGAACGATATCGAAATACATAATGGCAATTTTGCATTTTGACATTTCGTTCGACCAAATCGTAATCGTTATCGAAATACATAATAGGCACCTAAGTATATACAAATAGAAATACATAGGAATATAGAAGTTTACTACAAACAAACAAAAAAATTTTTGAGAACAATAGTATGTATGTATTATTAAATATATAAATATATTAAGTAAATAAATATGAAATACGAACTAGCAGGTGGAAGTTATTCTAACAACCATTTTCTATAGGTTACTTTATATTCAGTTTTTTAGAAAAACAGAATGAGAACCTCAACTTTCAGAAAACTTTATTGCCTTTTTTTATGCTCTTGACAGTAACTAAGACTTAACTTTTCGTGCTTAATTAAGTCCGGTACCGAAAATTTTTACTACAATATCCACAATATTTTAGGTATTTATTTATCAAATTACTGGCTTATATCAACGCATTAAATGTGGAAAGCTACTGCTATTGTTAGGAGCTAAGCCTTTTTAAACAGAATAACTCCATTTTATTTAATTTGTTACCAGATTATACTCTCAATCACTTTTTGTCATTTATTTTATCCCAATGACAAAGGATCAGGTCGAAAAACCCATAAAGCATTTTTTTTTGCTTTATCGGGAATCGAACCTGTAACCTTTCGATCGAAAGGCAAGGGCTTTATCTACTGGGCGACCCAGCGTGTCAATTGCTATTTGTACAATTTAAACTTTTTGATTTGTTTGGGCACCAGTGTACCTAAAGCAGAAATATTTTTGCCTTTATTATCCATTAGTGAGATCTAATCAGTTCAAAATTACCACATTTGGTAACTAAATTAACGGTAAACCATTATTTGAATTAATGTTATTTAGAATTTCAGTTTTCTTTTCTGATTATTTTCCTTTGAATTTCACTAGTAACGCGTATTTCGTTTACTAATACTTACAGACTTCTTCAATGTTTTGTACTCGACGTAACGACTGTAAACGTAATGTTTTCAATCACACGTTTAACATACTATTTTCTACGTTTACATATATTTGACAACACTACGTCTACATTTACGTAAATTGTCAAACTCCGTAAGATGCTAGGAGCTTTAATTAAAGTTATTTTTATTTTTAAAATTAATTCATTATCAGACAAAAAATACATGTATGTTTTTTATATATAATTCCAAGTCTATAGGATGAACACCCTAACTGCTTTTTACACAGAGATTTGGCATACATAAATTATGTATTCAGCTGTTACAAAATCTATTAAACCTTTTTTCTTAGAACTCGATTGGGTCTTCCTTTTATCAAATGCAGGTCCAATGGTGTAAAACAAAACACAATATAGGTAAAATATAAATGACAGCAAGTTTTTAAAAAAAAAAATTCTCATTTTAAATTAAGAATCATTCAATTTAAAGGCATATCTAAAAGGAATCTACAAATACCAATAACATTATAATAAAAAAAAATAATTTCCAATTCCATTACAAAACTTTTTTTTATTAATTTTTTGTTTTTTTGTAACAAAACAAAACTCAACCAGAAAAACGTGACAATTTTATTTAAATCCCAGTGAAAAAAAAAAATTAAGTAAGAAAAAAATATTTTTAATTCGAAATTTATATACAGAAACTATGTAAGTACCTATGTATGTTTAGAATCATTTTTTAAATTTAATATCCACATATATAGGCACCAGACAACCAGTTGGTTGTGAATTTTGATTATCATATTAATATAAATTTTTTATATGACTCATCCACCTGGCGAGTGGTTCAAAATTCACATACAATATCCATGTTTTTACATATAAATATGGAGATGCATATTCAATTACACAAAAACAATATACTTTGTTGAACCGTAGAGTGCAACGGCACTCGTTAAATACACAAAACTTGAGAATTATGAACATAAAAATAAAGTAAATAAATAAAACATAAAAAAGCAAAACAAAAAAATCTCACAACTAAATTTTGTACCTGGCCTAGTTGACATTGAAATGTCAATCTGCTGCCGCCTTTCTGCAAAGATTTTTTTCTCTTTTTTTTTTGTTTGTATTAAATTTACTTTCATACATATTTAAATTTATTTATCTTTTAGGTCTTTGTCACAGGCGCAACCAGGTGGGTTTTTTAAGGTTTTTATCAAATTTTATTTACTTTTGAAAAACAAAAACAATTTTTTTTTTGCTTTTCGTATCGAAAACTGCGATTACAAATAGGGTTTTTTAAAAAACAAAAAAAAAAAATAAACTAAAAACCAATTTTCTACAGAATAATTTTGAGATTTTCAAATTTTGTACAGTAGGCAACCAGTTATTTAGAACCACATTTTCTTTTGTATTTTTCGAAGTGTTGTGACCATATTTTAGGCACATTGAGAGTTATATAAATCTATCTTAGAAACAATTTGGCTGGTCCCCTACCGTGTATTCCGATTTTCGTAAAACAAATTTTGTGTTCAAAAGATTAGTACTATGTAATACTACTTTCGAATATTTTTTAACATATTTTATCCGAATGGTTTTTTGCTATCCAATGGAGGTAAAACTTTGTTTGTGTTTTAAAATTAAGTGAGTTATTTAAAAATATAATTATACTTAATATTACAATAATAATAAAAACTACATTTATATTTAATTTAGTATATCAAAAAAAATTATATTATTTCATATTTGTATGTTTTATAGATTAGGCTTAAACAAAAAACAACACCATCTCAATTTAAAATAATTATGGAATTTCATATCGAAATACAAATACAATAACATTGATATAATTTAAAAAATAAAAGATAATACTTTTCAAAATAATAAACACACATTTTCAAATAAATTCAAAGTAATAAAGTATACAAAAACATTACTGACAATTAGAAATTCGGAAACTTACGTTACCAACTTAAATGACTTTTATTTCCCTTCGAATTTGATACGCAGTACCAATTAATTTTACATTCGAGTCGCAAATTCGGATTATCGTTCGAACACGAATTTCATACATGGTAGAGGGCCTGTTTAAATATTTGGAAATGTAGCGTTACTTTAATTTAAATAAGCATTTTCTCTTTCAAAAATAAGTATTGTTAAATTTTTCAAACATTTTCAAAACTATTTGATAATTACGTAAAAAGTTCAGTGCAGTTAAATAAAACCAAACGAAATAAAATCGAATCGCCTTTAATTTAAAAAAAAAAAGTTATAATAAAGTAGAATTGAAAAATTGCTAAAAATTCCAGCTTATTTCTACAAAAAAAAAACGTACCAAGGAAATAAAGTCGATTGACTTTAGATTTAAAATTTTTAGAAATGACACAGAATTTTTTTTTTTAAATTCTGTTATTTCCAAACAGTAAATTTAATTTTTTTTTTGAAAATCTTTACCATGCGTCAGAATTTTGCTACACAATTGGGGTACATATACCTAACCCTTTTTCCAGAAATTTTATAATAATTTTTTTTTATACCTATGACCAATTTTTAATTTTACTTAATTTGCTAATTTTGTCTCATTCAACTTTATTTCCTTGTAAATGTTTTTTTCGAAAATAAATAAAATAAATTTAAATTCTATTTTACCACCATTTTTTTTTTTTTTTAGAAATAAAGTCCATTCGATTTTATTTCGTTGCGCTTTATTTCACGACACCAAATATTTCCAATAAAACAAGAATCAAATTCACAAATCAGAAGTTCTTTAAACCTGAATATATGATGAAAAAATATAAATTTTGCACAAAATGAAAACCTGTTCAATAAAAAAATGTTTGAAAATGAGAAAGAAATGTGAAATATGAAGAAAAGCGACCATTTGAAGCAAAAAGAGAGTTAAAATAAATTTTTTAAACTACTCAAAATACTCTCAGATTCGATTACTGAATGAATTCAATTAATTCAGACAAATTATCTGATTGCCACCAGGTACCTAATAAAATTCAGGAAGAAATGATAAACGTAAAAAACTCTAAAATTTTATTTCTGAATGAATTCAATTAACGCGGACATGGTTCATGTAATGAAATGTCTAATTCTAATTATGACAGATATTAATGTATAAATTAGAATTTGAATTAGAATTAACTAATTTGAAATTTCTTTGGTTTGTGTCTTGGAATTAGATAACTTGTAATATCTCTAATTTATGATAGAACAATTTTAATTTAAAGCGTAAAGATCATAGATAAAATTATTATATATAAATTTTTTTTTTAAATTAATTTATATTTTTAATTGATATATTTATTACAAATTTAAATTGTCAACGAATTGTCCATTTGGTGTTAGAATTAGAATTAGTATTTGATTAGGCACCCAACCTAAAAACAATATTGTCGCAAAATGTATACTTATTTTGACAGTAAAAATAGTTTTTCTTAAGCATACTAACACATAACAAATATACATTTCCACCAGATATTTTGATGGACAATTTTTTATTCAACAAACACAAACTAAATCATCTGTGGTCGCAAAATTTAAAAATATTCAAAAGAAAAATTAGTTCTAAATAACTGCCTTGAACTGTATATGGAATGTAGCTACGTAAATAGTACAAAATACATACTAAAAAAATTGTATTTGAACGTAAATAGTAAATTTTTTTTATATTTAAATAGGTGGAATCTAATCTAAAACAGGTAGACAGACACACATTTTTGAAATGAGAGCAATGCCCAAAAATATAAATTTCAAATAAATAAACAATAATCTAAAAATAAAATGTACGGAATGGAATGTATTAATAAAATATGGGTAATAACGAATCAAAAATATAAATAATTAAATAATTTACGCACATACATAGGTAAATCGTTTGTCGAGAAGAAAATTGAAATTCTAAAAAAGGTAAATTTTAAAAATACTCACTAAATGAAAATAAAATATTTAATGAAATAAACAAATCGCATCATTTCAATTTTTATAGATTTTTTGTTTTTGTTAATGGAAATTTCTAAATTCCTGAAATTCTAATATTTTTTTTATTGTAGACGAGTAGAAAATTGCTAAAAAAAAAAAAAAAAAAAAAAAAAATTAAAAACGAATAATTTAAACAGAATTTTAATTCAAATTTTTGTTGGAAACCCAACAACAGATAAATCAAGCAGGTGAGAAATGGTAAATGCGTACATTAAATTAAACAAATCAGCATACAAAAAATGTTGATGTTAATGTGGAAAATGTTTATGAATACACACACATACTGAAAATGATTGATTTCTTATGATTTATTATAATACGTTTAGGAAATGAAGAATCGAAAGACGTTATATTAATTAAAATCTTACTTAAAAAAAGAAAATTAAATTATAAAATTGGAAGTAGTTCGAGAATAATATGTGGGACCAACGAATGGCTCTAAACCACTATACACCACTGCTCTGGCCCACTTAAAACTTCTATCAGGATTGCAACATTAAAAATATAGTTTTACATTAATTTATTTTTGACTTTTGAAAAAAAAAAAACTAAATAGTTATACCTTTGATTTAAAAAAATCACTTAATGTTTCGATAGATAAAAGGTTTTAACTTGAGTCAAGTGATCGCTTAACAAAGTTTTAATTGCCAATCAATCAGCATTGACATGTTGGATTAGACGAATGTTATGCCGTGTACTGTGCAATGCATTTCATTTTTATTTCGTTTTTTATAAATAAGATCTTCAAATTTCGATAATCGGCCTTGTCAATATACCACGAAACATTGACTATGTTGCACAGTACCTTTATTTTCAATATATGGGTTTTTTGAGCAGATCCCCATCCCACATTTGAATATCGTATACCTAGACTGATTTCAATGTTTGATTATATACATAAAAACTATGTTATAGGAGGTCAATCAATCAACCAACATCGCTTTTATATATATGTAATGAAATTTTAATACAATTTTTTTTTGATTATGTGAAGGAATTTAAATTAATTACAGTTACATTTGCTAATAATGCCAATTAATCTCAATGTTAATAATGCTAATCAACCTAATCAATGCGCTGCTTACCTAATCAATGCGCTTCATGATCGCTTCATGATCAATGCGCTTCGCAATGCGCTATATGAACTTCATAAAAAGGTAAATGATATTTTAAGTTTTACAATTATTTATTTTACAAATAAAATCTAATTTATATCCACGATTAGTTTTAACACCCTGTATAAATCAGTGAAAAAATAAATTTTTTATTTTAGATTGCTGAACAATTGAAAAAGAATTTAAAATTTCGTATTGCGAAAATATGAATGAAAATTAAAAACCCAAATAGCACTGTTGTATTTCCTAAGATGAGAAAAACAAACCTCTTCCTATCTATTGTTTCAGGAAACGTTTATATTTGTTAATTTCTATTACTTAAAATTTATTTTTCTGAAATCTCATATTTTCTTCAAAATATCGTTTACCTTTTTCCAGAAAATGCACGCAAATAAAGTTTTCAGTTTTAAAATCAGGTTCTACTAAATTTGAGTGGGAGAGTTTGGCAAAAAAGTTTTTTTTTAATTTTTTATCTACATTCTTCGGTCTCTTGATTCAACCTTGAAAAATGCGACTTTAAACAAACGAACTCAAGTAGATAGTCCATTATTGAGATTCGCTACTGAATTAATACGAATTTTAATTCTAAATCATTTGATAGGATGTTGCTTATAAAATTAACTTGATTACTGGATGAAAATTCAACTTTAATTTAATGCAATGCAATAATAATCAAATAGTTATAATTTGAAAATAAATATAAAATAGAATAAAAACGCATAATTACATAACATACCAAAAATTAACTATTTAAAATATATTTTTAAAAAAAAGGAATTATGTCTTACCTGTAGGATCCATATAAACAATTAATAAGATACTCAAAACTGTTGCAAACGATAATATAAATAATGCTATAGGTAATAATTGACGAAATGTTGATTGATTTAATTTCGGTTCCAATTTACAATTTTGTTGTCCTGCTGCAGCTGCTGCTGCTGCATTTGAAAATTGTCTTGTTGCACTTGATGGTGGCAACGACGTTTTTTTATAAGGTATTGTTGATGTCATTGGACAACATGATCGTGCCGTTGATTTGAAATTAAATCCTGATAATGATAATGGTATGCTAGATGCTGATGATGCTGTTAATGCTATTGATCTTGCCAACTTAGATGAATTTGGATGTGATAAAGCTGTCAAAATTATTTCATTTCGTTTTATTTCGGACTTTGAATCAATTTCTTCTTTTATTTTAATATTATCTGTGTCAGTCATCATTTTCTTACGAAAATATGGAATATTGGAATTTATGGAATAAATTATGTTAAAATAAAATTAAAAATTTCTAAACCAAATTTTTAATTAGGAACAAAAAAAAAAAAAGGATTTATTTTATGGAAATTTCCCGGGATAAGAAAATGAAGGTGGCAGTTGTAATATTAATTGTTTCATTTATAATTTATTTTTTATTCGAATATTTTGTTGAAATAAAAAAAAAACTGAAAATATAAAAAAAACATAATATAATTATTTATTTGGAAAATAATTAGTATATAATTTATATATATATTTATTTTATTATATAACAAAATTACAGGTATACTAATATAAGTTTTGAAAACATTAAATTTAAATATAATCATAATCATAATCATAAATAAAAATATAAACCAAATACTGTAAGTAATGTAATTCAAAAATTTAAAGAATTAATATGGAAAAGTAGATATGGAAAAACAGATATCGATGTCAGTCGAGCGTGTAACTATACTTACTAGCCTGCAAAATTTTATTTAACCTAAATCAAGTTTTTTTTTTTTTTTTTTTTTTAAATATATAGAAGTTTTGGTTTAACAAGTTTTCCATAACTACAAAAACTTAATGAAGTTAAAATTAAAAACACAAATGGTTTTGGTATAATGAAAATACGTAGGCGAACAAGAACTAAATTTTTTAACGCAATCAATGAAAATTTTATTATTAATTTGTTTCGAATGAAAAGTTGAATTCAAATGGGACGATACTAAAAAAATTCACTTAATTCGAAAATTGCATTTGTAATACATATACAAATTACGTATATGGTATAATATAACTGAATAAAACTGATAGAAAAGAACTAAATAAATTATTTTTCAAAAGAGGTAGGAGTTGTGTTACAACAATATATAAAAGTTTTTTAAAAAATGTACATAATTGTTATCAAAGTTCTGTAGATTGCAATATTTGTAAAATAGGTATATGTAATTTGACATTGAACTATTTTAAACTATCAAACCAAAGTTGCATAATCACCATTACCAATAACTAAAAAAATTTTTATTCCGTTTCAACTAATATTTTTTACATGTTAATTGATTTTTCCTCTCTTAATAATTTATTACAGTTTCAGAGTAGCAAGATTTATGTTTGAAATATGTTATCAAATTTTATGTTACGGTAAATCTATAAAATACGAGATTGTTTTTATTAACTTCCTAGAACAGATCAAAAACCTTTTAAAGCATTATTTTTGCCTTCATCGGCAATCAAACCCGGAACCTTTTTGGTTGATAGGGAGGTGCTCTATCTACTACGCCACCCAGCGTGAAATGTACTATAAATAATTTCTAACAATACTTATTGATAAATGTATTAAATATGAAAAATTATATAATCATATTTACCGGTACATAATCTTCATTCTCTTGTAAATGAATTCAGAAATGTTTTTTATAATATTCTTTGATATTCTGAAAAAAAAACAGATATCTATCATCAGTGTTGTATTCAGCAGTAGCTACCCTATACAAAAAGGGGAATATCTGCTGTTCCAGAATTTTTCTCTTTATCTTTTCAGTTGATCAGGGTACCGTTTCAGGGTAGTTGTTTACATTGTTTAGATTACATAAAGCAATGTGAATATAATAACAGAGCAAAATGTCTTTTGGAGATAAGATGTAAATACGCTCAAAGTATTTTTTTTTTCTCCTATTACTCCGCGTGGTAGCATAGGGCTTCGATAGTGAACCTCCATTCCTCTCTGTTGAGTACTACTTCCTTAATATCGTCCCAGGTATAATTGTGAATTCTTGATCGATTGTGCGCCTCCATGTGTTGTATGGTCTGCCGGGTCTCCTTTGTCCTTGTGGATTCCACTCTAGAGCTCTTCTTGCTATATCACTTTCTGATTTCCTTAGTGTATGACCTATCCATTTCCATTTTTTCCTATTTATCTGTCTGTTGATAGGTTCTTCTCCAGTTATCATCCATAAATCCTCGTTGCTAATTCTTGCCGGCCAGAATATTCTGCTTATAATTCTCAAGCACTTGTTGATGAATACTTGTAGCTTCTGTTTGATTCTGACCGAAGTGAGCCATGTTTCACTGCCATATATTAATGTTGACTTAACACATGCTCTGAATATTGTTAGCTTTGTTGTTCTCGATATTTGGTTGCTCCGCCATATCTTCATTAGGCTCCCAAATGTTCTTCTTGCCTTATTTATACGGCTGTTGACATCTTCTGTTGCACCTCCTCTTGATGTTATAATGCTCCCCAGGTTGTTGAATTCTTCTACGTATTCTATCTGTTGTTCACTCATTGTTATTGGCTCACTATAACTATTGTTTGTCCTCATTGCTTTGGTTTTCTCGATATTTAATTCCAGTCCCGATTTCTTTGCTTCTTCCTGTAATCTGTTGACTTTGTTCTGTAGGTCCCTTTGATTTTTTGATATGAGGCATACATCATCTGCGTAATCTAAGTCTTCTAAGTTTCCGAAGAGATTCCATTCTATTCCGTTTATTCCAGTGCAAACTTCTCTTAGAATGTCGTCTAGTATTGTGTTGAAGAGAAGTGGAGATAGTGGACATCCTTGTCTAACTCCTATATTGGTGTAGAATGGATCACTGATCTTACCTCTGTGTTGAACTGTTGTCTCTGCATCTTCATACATCGCTTTGATGATGTTGATGATTTTTTCAGGAACTCCCTTCTTTGTAAGTGTTCTCCATATTGCGCATCTCTTGACTGTGTCGAATGCTTTCTTAAAATCTATGAATAGGAGATATAGTGGGGCATTCCATTCTACTGATTGTTCAACTATGACCCGTAAAGTATTTGCCTGGTCTACACAGCTTCGGTTTGGTCTGAAACCTGCCTGCTCTTTCCGTAGTATTGGTTCTAGTACTTCTTCTAATCTTTTCTTTATAATAATTGCTATTATCTTATGAATAGTATTTAGAACCGTGATTCCTCTCCAGTTGCTGCAATTTGCCAAGTCTCCTTTCTTAGGTATCTTGACAATCATTCCTTTCTTCCATGATGGTGGTATATTCTCCTCTATCCATGCTTTCCTGATGTGGGGTTCAATTGTTTTTGCGAATAAGTCAGGGTCCAGTTTGGCTATTTCTGCTGGAATTCCATCTTCACCTGTTGCTTTGTTGTGCTTCAGGATATTGATTGCAGCTTTGATTTCTTCTATATTTGGAGCTTGAGTAGATATTGGCAGTCCCTCAGTTGGGTAGATATTTGCATTGTCTCTGTTTCTTATGTCTGCTTCATTATTTGTACTTTCTTCGTTGCTCAGTTCTTGGAAATTTTCTCTCCATCTCTTTAATTGATCCTCTAAGTTTGTGATGAGCGCACCATTTTTATCTTTAATTGGTTTGTTTTGTTGTTCCGACTGTTTTGTTAAGTTCTTGATTATGCGATGCAATTCTCTCAGGTTATGTTGCTGTGCTGCTTTTTCTGCTTCTCCGGCTAAATTTTGTAGAAATTTCCTTTTATCTCTTCTTGCTGCTCTTTTTACTGTTTTCGCTATTTCTTCATATTCTCTTCTTGATGCCATCCTGTTGTTTATCATTTTCTTCATTTCACCTCTTCTTTTAATCAAGGCCCATCGGTTATCCAAATTTTTCTTTGTGGTTGTGAAATTCCAAGATTTTGTTCGCTTGTTTGGTTGTAAATTTCCAGAATCTCTTCCCAAGTGTATTCTCTATTATTTCTAATATTTTCTCGTAACGCCGTAACTATGTCAGCTCTTACTTGCGGATTTTTTAAGTTGTTTATATTTATTTTCTTCTTTCTATTTCATCTGCCTCTTCCTTGTTGGCTTAGTTTCATTCTGAAGTCCCCAGTTAGTAATTCATGATCGCTGTGTATATCTGCTCCCCTTCTATTTCTCACATCTAACATTGATTGTTTCCATTTCTTGCTGATGCATATGTGATCTATCTGATTTCTTGAGATCCCGTTTGGTGTTGTCCATGTGTATTTGTGGATATCTTTGTGTGGAAATAGACTCCCTCCGATTGCTAGGTCGAAAGTCTGACACAACTCTATCAATCTTTCCCCGTTGTTGTTTCTTTCTCTTCCTAACCCGTGTTTGCCCATTATCTCCTCAAGTCCATTGTTGTTAGATCCTATTTTCGCATTCCAGTCACCCATTAATATTATGATATCTCCCCTATTTATGAGTGCTAGCGTTGTTTCTATTTGTTCGTAGAAGTCATCCTTAATATGGTCTTCAGCGATATCTGTTGGTGCATAGCATTGAATTATTGTTACATGTCTTGTCATATTTCGAAATCGCCCTATAACAATTCTATCCGAGACTGCCTTCCAAGAAACCAATGTTTGGCTCAATTTCTTTGATATTAGTATTCCGACTCCACTTTCACCCCCTGTTTCCCTTCCACTGTAAATTACCATGTTTCCATTCTCCGTGTTGATTTCTCCGGTGTTGTTCCATCGCATTTCACTTATACCTAGGATGTCTATGTTGTAAGTAGCCATTTGAGCTTCCAATTGCGAGAGTCTTGAAGCTTCTCTAAGTGTTCTTACATTCCATTGTGCAATTCGGGTTCTTTTTTGAGTTCCAAAGGTCGTTATCAAGTAGTCATTCGTGTATCCGAGGCTTCTTCTTCTATTATTTCGAATCCATTGATTTACCGATTATGCAGGTGATTGGCCTACAGTAACCGGTCCTAGGAGATGGAGTAACCATCTACCGCTGCCTAGAAACAACGTGGCGCTACCTTATTACCGGTTCGATCTCAATTAATGATTTTCATTCGATTAATCTCGAATTTCAATTAACAAATTTAATGATGGATTTTTTTTTTTTTATAAATCGCCACCAACCAGGTTCGAACCGGGGTACCCTCGGTCATGGATCCTGTTACATAACCACTGCGCCACCGAGGGTATGCTCAAAGTATTACAAGCATTAAATAATTTATTAGCAAATATTGAAGGTAACACAGCATCGCAGGCTGATATGTGTTTATTCAGCTATCAAAACATTTCCTATAAGAGTTGGGTTTGTATAAGTTGGAGGGGTAATTTCGTTCCACAGACAGCTGATGGTCGTTAGACCAATGTGCCAGATAACAAAAATTTAAAACAATGATATAGATCTATTTGATTCCAGATGAAGAAGAAATTGCAAAAATTACGTCTCCTTTTTTCAGAATATACCCTTTTTTCCGAAAATATCCTTCGAAATATATTCTTTTTTCTCTTTTCTCGGAATAAATAAGAAAAAATACAATATTTAATGGTATAAATCTGATTGACATTGATAAATTAATCACATACACCAGTTGTTTTTTGTAATTATAAATAATCACCGGTGATTATGTAATTACCTATTTAATACATTTATCCTAACATGTACTTATGAAGCTGAAAATATGCTTTCTCAAACTTCAGTAACCAAATACAAATACCTATAACAGAAAATATGATTGTAAATTTAGAAGAACCAAAAATTCAAAAAATTTAAAAAAAAGCCCACATCTCGAATACCTTATCGAAGGGTAAGGAAGGAACTGAAATTGCCCTGCAATATTTATCTATAAATAAATCAATAATCAATAAATAAATAAATAAAAACCCATAAGTAATGTAATGAAATTTATTAATTTAAATTCTAGATAACATTTTTTATAGCTAAACCTGCAATTCTTAAGTAAGTATTTTTTTAAAAAAAAAGTTATAAAAGCCCCGATTCAGTAATCTTTTTGTAGTGGGTAAAGATTTATTAAAATTAGCTAAGTATAAACAGCTGACAATTTCTAAATTTTAAATGCAAAAAAAGTGTATTATAAGGTGAAACCGCCTATTACCGGCAAATTATTTTTAAATCTTAAAAATAAACAAACGGACAGTTAAATTTAGCAGGAAATGTTTTATTTTCTTATTTTTATTATTAAATTTTATATATATGTATGATGAGAAAATTTGAATAAAACTTAATTTAGAGTAGGGAAGGTTTTCAAACTAAAACGAATTGAGATTTTTCTTAGTAGGTGAATTTCATATACTTTAATATTTACATATTTATAGCAAAATTTATATTTTTTATAAAGTAAACACTAGTACTAATATTTTTTCTATTCTAAAATATACTTTTTTTAAATAAAAATATTTTTAAAGCTTTGAAATAACTAATTTATTTAGTGCCGGTAATAGGATTATATTAAATTCTAGCATATCCTATTACCGACATATATTGCCGGTAATAAGATTTCTTTAAAATTTATAAATTTCTATTACCGGCACATATTGACGGTAATAAGATAGTTGTAAAATTGAGAAACTCTTAATGCCGACATATAAAAATTTATATAAATATATTTGAATATAAAATATTAGTTCTTTTTATTAACTTTTTTCAAATGAGTTTTACTATACTATTTAAAATATAGTTTTTGATATAAATATGTAAATATCATCTTAAGAAAATGAAAGCAGTGTATATGCAGATAGTAAAAAGTTCGGCATACCAAGAACAACACTAAATGACAACATTTTGTTAGAGTATGAACCGAATAAAAATCTGGCTCTTCAAAAATATTGAATAATATTGAAGGAAAGTTGTTGGCCAAATGGGCAATAGAGAATGGGTACATGGGATTTCCGCTTACAAATTAGCAATTTATGCAGTGTTGCTACCTTAGTTAAACATTAGGAAAAGCCAAACAATATTAAAAATGGTATTCTAAGAGCAAAATGGTTTTCCAATTTTCAAAAGCGTTACCCAGAGTTAGCTCAAGGAGTTCACAAAATCTATCGAAAAGCCCCTCTTCTTTGACTGAGTGTGCAATTACAAATTGGTTTGAAAAATATTTAATAGAGCAAAACTTACTAGACCTAAATAAAAATCCGACACGAATTGTTAATTGCGATGAAACAGCCTTTTTTTATGTATTCAAAGGAAAAGTGTGTTTTGTTCAAAAAAAGTTCTAAGCAAATATACAATAAAATAGCCAATTATGAAAAGGAGTATATTACAGTACTTATATTGAAAATACAAAAATGCCCAATGATTAGGGTTTTGGTCGATCGGAGAGTGGATTTATCGCTTTAGAAACTTTATATAAATAGCGCAATGGCAACGTTCTCCGTCCACCCTTCTGATACCGTCCACTTAATAAATTCGTTGTATTTTATGTCAGCAGCGGTTTTTTTTCTAAATTTTTAATGGAAGAATAGCTCAAAGTAAAAAAAATATTTGTTTCGGTTTTGAAGGAATTAGAGGGTACAGACAACTTTAATATTTTTTACCGTACTACGAAAATGTATACTTTTCCACTCAATTATTTTGAAAACTTAGATTAAGTATATTGGTAATATAAAAGTGAACGGAATCAGGGGACTGTTCAATTAATGAAATGCCTGATTCCGTTTATGTGTTATTAGATTAGATTTGAAATTGAATAATATTATTTATTTATTAAAAATTATAAAAAAATATTATTTTTTAATTAATACTTCGTATTACAAATATGTTCTTAAATGTTCAATCTGTAATAAACCCTAATTTTTATTTAAAATATAAATTAAAATAAAATTTTACAGAGAAAATTAAGTAAAATAACTCTTAACATGCCGGTAATAGGGTACTTTACCTGATATAAATCTCATATAGTTACTTGATTTAAATAAAATTAATAACAATTTATTCAATTTTCAAATTATTTAATGAGTAACATTGCAATTTCTTATATGAATTTGTCTAATTTAGAATACCTATAATAATACTTTAAATACATGTTACACACATTTTACTTCAATTAATTTCATTTTTATATATACTACAGTTCATATACTTTACTTATTTTGTGTTCGTTAGTTAAAAATTTATTTCAATAAATTGTTTAGACATAGGTTACAATAATTAATGTCCATTAGCAATTTATACAAGAAATTTATATATACATACATAAAAGCTTAAATAAAAAAATTAATCAAATTAAAAAGGTTTGTAATATAAATTAAAAACTATACGCATATTACACACCAGATGGTTTGATAAAATTTATTTTATTATCCCCTTTACTTTATTAATATATTAGGTACATATAATTGTTTTTCTTGTTGTACATATCCATGCATACCGTGATTTTCAACGTTAAATTTTAATACAAGAAACAATTTCTAAAAATAAAATATGTTTACCATTATTTTGATCATTGACACAAGCAAGCAAAAGCAATGTATGTATTTCCGTTTGACTCATAAAAATTAAGTTAAATTTAGTAATTTATGCAATTTTATATATATATGGTTAGTTAGTAAAATAAAACTTTCCTCAGTTATGAAATACCAATAATAATAAAATATTTCCGAGTGTATATTGAACTTCGAAACTATCTTAATCTAAAGGTAAATTAACTAATCACCTTTGACTTACACCAAGTTCCTGATTACAGGCATGTAAATGTCATTAGAAAATTTTGTTTTGAAGTTTGTTCTTCAGTACGTGTTGTTATTTTATAAAGCAAAAATGCAATATAAGCAAGTTTTAAAAATAAACTATTTTATATTTACTTATAATATAATTGTAGTGTTTTTTTTTTTTGAATAATTTAAATTTAAAGTGATAAGAAATGGACATATGCGAGAAAAATACTACTCCTCTCGGTGAGATTGCAGCCCGAATCAAACTTCAATGATTAAAGTAAAATTGCTTTCGAAAATTGTTCATATTATTCTTTTGCATAAATAAGAAATTAAAAAACATTATGATCATATTTCAAATTTAAAAAAACATATTCTGATTTGAAAATTATTTCAGATACATTGTGTTGGAAGTGATCAGAATTGTAGACAAAACACTTTGTGTTTTCGATTCAATGTGGTTGAGCTCATAAATTTTACATTTGATCATTTTTATATTGTATAACTAGATCGAGTTTCAATATTTTTTACGACATTTTCGATGTCACGATATCTGTTATTTTCACCGATTCAGTGAATTTAAAAAAAACTATCAGCAGTTGTCAAATTTATGTGGAATCAAATTTTTTAAATTGAAAATGTTCTTGGTGTAACATTAGATTTGTTATATCGATTTTATTTAATATTAATTCTATTTTGTTTTATTACATCATATACATTTTTGCGGTATGTTTATTATTAGTTACAGGTATTGATATAATATGATACGAATTGATTAAATAATACACATAAATATTTATAATATACTATATAATGTATAATAACTATATAATTCTTTAATAAATATACCTAAAGATGTAATAAATCAAACGAATAAAACTTTATATATAGTAATAAAAATAAACACGAAATAAAAATCCAACTATTGATACACATAATGACATAATTTAAAAAACCAAAAGAAGAGAATAAGTAGACATTGCAGGTTGGTTCTAAAACCTTTCTAAATAAATATACAAGAACTTTTCCCTCTAAACACGCAACAGCTGGCATGCCGTTGCATCAAAATCAATTACTTGTAATAATCACTTTCATTTACCTAAGTACGAATATAAATAAATTAATAAAATAAATATATTAAATAAAATAAATATAAAAATAAATATATTAAAAAAATAAATATATTACTTAAGTAAATAAAATAACTACATACTTATTGGGATTAATTTTATAGATATAAATTTCAATATTTTAACTTATTGTAAATATAAATATATAATAATAATGCTTAATTGCTGACCTAATATAAATATTGTAGATGAAAAGTATTTCCTGTAACACTATACATAAAACTCTATTTTTAAGTAATAATTAGACAAATTAAGGCAAATAAAAATAAATAAGTAAATAAATTTAATAATTTAATGATAATTAAATATAAAATAAAAACAAAACCCAACAATAACACAATTCTACTAAATTGAACAATAAAACTGTAAGCAATATGACCATTCAGCTTCGGCTAAAGTCTAAATAAATCAATGATTATTAGACACTTAATTATAAGCTAAAATTTGAATTGTAAAAAAATTCAAATAAAAAAAATCAACCTACACTAGATATGGGGATTATTACACATGATTACAATACTTACATCATTCATTCGACATACATATATAACGATACAAAATTGGTGGTTTTATTCAAAAGATTAGATAGATAGTTCATTTATTTCCAAAATTGGTTAATATATAATTTATAATGACAGAGTCTTCTTATACTTAAGTTTGAGCTTAGATTTTTAGTATTTTAACAGCTGCGAGTTTTATTTTATTCTAATTTTTATTGTCCATTACATTTGTTGTTTGATTTAGAATTTATATTAATTGATACAAGTAAAAATGGTGGAAAATTACAAAAACCTTGTGACTACTTGTATTTTTAAAAATTTTACTTAAAATATTCAAAAGATTATATTTACAAATTGTCACCTAGTTTATAAGACGACAAATCAACATAAATGCCTATCATCTGCTGACTGATTTTTTAATACACTATCAAATAAAGTATCTGATTTTTAAATGAATTTTTTAAGTCGGTGTAATACAGTTATTTTCTAAATCTTTAATTCTAAAACTAGTTATTTAAATTTGTAATTAATTTCCTTTTTTGTTTTTAACTCATAACATCAATCTAATTTATTCTATATATTTATTTTTTACCACGTTTTCTGATAAAATCAATCAAAATTCTAGATATTCAATTGAATATTTTTTACAAATAAAACAATCAAACTAAATATAAATTTAACTGATTCTTCAGTTCAAAGATTGAATTAAAATTCAAAAATTAAAATAACAAGAAGTAACTAATTAGTTCTTAATAACTTAAAATATGGTATAATTATATATATATATGTATGTACATTCAAACAAAGGGTGATAAAAAAAAAAAAAATTTAAACTCAAAATTACAAGTTAATTTTTAAAGCCCGATATACTTACCTGGTAAAAGTTTTTAAGTACAAAATCCCTTAAATTAAACCATACCATTTATTTAATTATATTATGTAGTCTGCAGATATATATTAAAATAATTGTATATGTGCTTTTTTAAAGTGAATTCCAAAAAGAAATTAGGAAAAATAAACTATTATTACAAAATCCCAATTAATTTTTTTCTTTGATTTAAAATCCTAAAATGTAAAACACCTGAGTCTTAAATTATTTTTTTATTTGTTTTTATTATTTTTTTTTTGTTGTACAATTTTAAATCCTCCCCGATACGAATCGAATTAGTTTTTTTTTTTTTTTTTTTTTTTAATATTTTGTTTCTTTTTTCATTTCGAATTATATTCAAAAGAAAATCTAAAAATTGATAGGTAAAATGATTAAGCACTTTGCGTAAAATAAATGCAACAATAAAATAAATTTAATAAAGGTACAAAGAAAATATATTTACAAGGTGTGCTGTTCTCAATGGTGTATCTTGGTAATAGATATGGGATGTAGACGGGTGAGAAAGGTCTTTCATATAATCTTGAGAGTAACTTAGGTAGAATTACCTTTTAATGCATTAAATACGGATACGGAAATTTTTAATTACATGTCGATGTGGGAACTACAATATTATTCCAGTACTTTTTCAATAATTTTTCTAACAGATCAGCTCATTGAATGTGCAAAATTACTACTATTGTCAAGAACTAAGCCTTCTTAAATAGCGTAGTTCCATTTTTAAATTGTTACCAAACTGTCAATTAATTTTTAACACTTATTTTATTCAAATGACAAAGGGTACCTATATAGAACTTGTCGAAAACTCCATATGTAAAATTTTTTTTTTGCCTTCATCAACCACTCGGTTTTATTTTATTTGATAATTTATAATGAGTATAATTTAATTTTTTACAATGATTTCAAATAATAATTAAAAATTAATTTTAAATTATTACAACTAATTTCTAATAAAAAAAAATACAAAATGACTCTAACTATAAAATGTTAAAATTATGTATGTTAATTTTTTAATATTCACAATTCCAGTAAATATTCAATAAGTTATCTCCCCCCTCTACCCTTCTATTTTAAATTATATTTTGTTCAATGTGATAACTATCAACCTAATGAACGGTTGATTATTGAAAATGAAACACCCTGTGTATATATATGTGTGTATGATGATTTTCATAAATATAAGATGATTTCCAGAATTATAGGATAATCTGCCGAAACACACACAAAAAAAAAATACAAAATTTTAATAATTAGTTTTGAAACGTTCTGTAATCTGTAATAGAATATAATATACTGCAATATCTGTGATCTGAACATCGAATCGTATTATACCGAATACAGTAGCGAAATGACGAAAAGGAGGTGAGTGATAAAATAGATTACTCTATATATATTTTCCTTTTTTGTTTTTATTGCATCTTTGTATAATTCTAAAATTATCTGTAATCTTGTCCCCGTAAAAACAATTCGAAATAAATTATCCAAATATATTTTTGGAACCAAAGTTACGACATTGCATTTTACAATTTATTTTACATTTTCAAATTACCGGTGACATCGTAAATGTCTTACAAAAAACTTCAACCTGATACAATATGACAAAAACTAAGTTGTCAATTTTATTCGTAAAATAAGTTGGCAACATTGTGTAATGAGAGCTTTCTGAGACATGGTGTTTTAATTCATTTGTGATCAAACAGAATTAACATACAGTTTTTATTGACACTGTACAATATTGGATTTTTAAAAATTTTTGTAAACCCAAATTCCTGTCAAACCGGTCGTGGAGACATCGACAACAACAATTGTGATCATGTAGACAATGTCTCAAGCTTTTGTGAGCTTTTGTATACATTTAAAATCATTGGACGTTGTATTCAACTTTGTGTTGAGGCATTTACGATGTCAAGGTACATTTATATTTACAATAAATTTACACGTATAATCTCTGAAAAATCTTCTAACTACGCTTTTCTCCAACAAACTATCAAGCTTACATCATATTATCTGTTATTTTTTCAACCTGTGATATTTCATAAACAAATCAGATCAGATTTTTTTTTGCCAAATCGCAGATACTACATCAATCACTAATGGTTTTAGATTTTTTTACCATAACTAGTTATGTCTCCGCGTACTGGAAGGAAAAACTTATCATGAACCGATTATTATTTGTTTAGTCGTAGGATAGCATAGGTTTTGATAGAGTTTCTTGTATGTCAATTAATTTAAACGCCTTCATATTAAGCATGGTTACATTTTGTTTTAGTGATAACCACTAGTTGTACTCCCAATTAATTTTAAAGCAAAAATAAACTTTTATCAATATATATATAAATAAGTCTTAAGTAGGATTCAAACTCGATATTTTCATACTACTTGCAGACTTCTTCAGTGTTTTGTACTCGAATATATATACATATATATTTTGTTTAAATACGTAACCAAACATAATTGCAGAATTTGCAGTACTGAAAATCCACACAAAACTGTTCAAACACCATTACATCCAGATAAAGTTACTGTATGGTGTGCAATTCGTGCTGGTGGAGTATTTGGTCCATATTTCTTTGAAGAACATGGCCGGAAGAGTATCAGTCACTGAAGAAGGATACAGAACAATTATCCTGTATACCACAGCAGTCTCTTTTATTGTTTATCACAGCAATCACTTTTTAAGTCACTCATTTTTTTTATAATTTTTTTTTAAGTAAATAACTTAAAACCTCAATGTACTCAACAAAGAATGTGGTCAAAATTGAAGAGGTTTTCGCCTTATATTCCACGAATGGGAATGCGAATGGAAAACTAACTATCTGTTAAAAATTATTGATATATAAATATTTAACAAATTATTACAAAAATGTACACTAACTCAAATGAAACATGCATTCATTTTTAACAAAAAGAAATACATAGTTAAATAATTTTTTTTACTATAAAGCCATGCTTCTGCAAGAAATTTATAAGCCAATATATGTAGGTATAGTTATATACTTTGATCCAAAAGAATAAAAAATTGAGTGGTTAAATTTATCTTTATGTTGAAAATCTCATCAATTTACACAAAACTAAAGAAATAAACACAATAGTTACATACATTAAAAAAGAAACTAACATCTTTGTTTTCAGTGTGGTGTTTGATAGGTATTCCTCATACATAATAAACACAAGTAATTGTTAAAATATTACTACAAATTTATTAGTTATGGATGAAAAAATATTTCAAATGAAAAGAGAAAAGAAAAATGAACAAATCAATAATAAGCTGAAACTTTGTATAACAAAACAAAATATTTTATTATATGTCATAGGATATGTACTTGCAGGTCATTGGAGGTAATTGAAAAATTCAATTTAAATATTTTATAATACATTTGAGAAAATTTAATATATATTCTCTACATACATACATTTTAAAATCCAATTTAAAACATATTATTACATATACATTTTATATTGTAATTATTGTACACTGTATGTTGTACATTATTGTACATTGTATATTGAACATTATTTTTCACTATATATTGTTCAATACGCTACATTGTATATTGTGCATTATTGTACATCGTACATTGTAGATTATTGTACTACATTATTGTACATTGTATATTGCACATTTTTTGTTGTACATTATTGTACATTGTATAATGTACATTATTGTACATTGTATATTGTGCATTATTGTACATTGTATATTGTACATTATTGTTCATTGTATGTATACTGTACATTATTGTGCACTGTTATTGTAGATTACGATACATTGTATATTGTGCATTATTGTGCATTGTATATTGTACATTATTGTACATTGTATGTATATTGTAGATTATTGTACATTGTATGTTGTACTATATTATTGTACATTGTATGTATATTGTATATTATTGTGCACTGTGTATTGTACATTACGGTACATATTAATATTGTATATCGTACATTGTATATTGTACTACATTATTGTGCATTGTATGTTGTACATCATTGTACATTATATATTGTACTTGTATATTATACATATAGAAAAATAAATTTCCAGTACCAATCTTGTTTAATTCGAAATGCATCAGTTATAATAATGCAAAAAAAAAATTAGTATTAAACTCGACCATAGTTATACATTTATTATTTTAGAATAGTTTCGTTTTTACCCACAATTATATTTAAAAAATAAAACTTTGATCCAATAGATAGTTTACCACAACATTTATATAAAGTTCAAATCTCATGAGGAAGGTTCTAATCTATAAAAGTATACAGAAGCCTATATGGTCTTACGGTATCGAGCTGTGGGATCCAACAAGCAACTCAAACATAAAAATTACAGAACATTTTCATATAAGTAAAGTTACATGCAGCAATTATCAGCGAACTTTGATATGCTCGAAACTCACTCATGAGAAATTACTTTCAAGTACAGGTGAGGTCAGTAAAAGTTTAAACTTATTGAGCCAGAACATGAAATCGTCCAAACGTTCTGATGAAAAAATTGATGAAACAACCAGCTAGTTAACATAGAAGACGAAAAATAAATGACTCCGCTTCTCAACAGCAAACCTTTCGTTAAATTGAATTTTGTACTCCCATCGATTAGGTTATATAGAAATCATTTACACGTAGTTCAGATAAAAAATAAATTATTTTTTTCCCTTCAAATTATTATATCGCTTTTTATGAAACACTGGGAAAAAATGTATATTACTCTATACTCGTATACAATTCAAATTGAAATATTATTCGACCGTAAATTTTCAGAAATACTATAAGTAAGGTATGTTTTTTTTTTCTATTCATTTCATTTTAAAATGACAGCAAATTATAGTAGTGGAATGCTTTCATTATTATTGTAAATCTAAACAACAAAAAAACATTTTTTAAGTATGTATAAACGGTCAACAAAATAATTAGATTTAAGTTGAATTCTGAAAAACTACTTCAAAGGTATTCTCAAAAAAAGCATTGTTATAAATAAATAAATAAATAAATAAATAAATAAATTTAAAATCAATTAACAAAACAATAAATCGTGACCCATCTTTTTATATCTATGTAACTTTTTAATATTTCTTAAAATTGATTTTAACCATTGCACACCTACGTTTATTATAAAGGGAAGTGACATTGAGCATCGTATATAAAAATTTTATTTGTTTTCATTGCACATATTAAGAAAGTAATATAAAAATGCTTTTTTAATTGCATTTGACTTAAGTAGTGAAAGGGTTAATGTATTTTTAAAATTATGTTTATTTACTATTAAAACTATTAAAACAGCTCAAATATATTTCAGATAACATGTATTGCGAGCTGGACCATTAATATTCAGCAATTTCTAGTCTAGATTAAAAAAATGTTATTCGACTTTTCAATTTTTACATGTTTTAAGCTCAAATTAGCATGAATAAATATATGTGGTCTATTCATGTAGAGAAAAAGTGCCATACATTTTTCGGATATATTTATTTGTATCGAAAGTATAAATTAAATTAACTGTATAAATGTATATATGTATGATTTAGAATTTATTTTAGTATTTTAATTTAAGTGAACACAAGAAGGTATATAAAACCTGGATAAACCGTCGATTTAATTTTGAATTGGATGAAAATTGGATGAAACAAAATACGGTTTATAAATTTTTTGGAAAGTATTATTGGGGTTTAGTTTTAAAATATTTTTTAAATAAAAAATAAATATAAATATATTTATGTTTTAAATATTTTTTAGTTTAGTACATAAACAGTAGTAAAAGTATAGTAAAGATTGTTTTTTTTTTTTTTTCAAAACAAAAACATAATTTTAATAATAATGCAAAAAAAATTATGAAAAATTGTTTATTAATCTTTACTTAACTATTTTATCTATTCAATTTATTTATTTAATTCAATTTTTTGATAAAAAAAAACACAAAATACTTTGACGAGATACGCTATCGTTTACAATTTTTGATGAGGTAAAATATGGCTATCGCATCCCGTCAAAGGTCTAACAGGAATTACTCACGAGACTGTTTTGACATTTGCAGTAGCGGCAAGACAATTTGCTATCGCGTCTGTGGTGTCTCGCAGAATGCAAAACTATCTCTTCAGAGATATTTTTACGCGATCTCGCGAGATGGATCTAACAGGCCCCTTACCGTTTATGAAATTCGGATTCTAACGATTATCCGAATTCGCGATTCGAATGTAAAATTAATTGGCACCGCGTATCAAATTCGAAAGGATATAAACGTCATTTAAGTTGGTAACGTAAGTTTCCGAATTTCTAATTGTCAGTAATGTTTTTGTATATATATACTTTAAATGTGTGTTTGAAAAGTATTATCTATTATTTTTTAAATTATATCAATTTTATTGTATTTGTGTTTCGATTTGAAACTCAATAATTATTTTAAATTGAGATGGTGTTGTTTTTTGTTTAAGCCTAATCTATAAAATAAGCATACAAATATGAAATAATATAAATTTTTTTAAATACTAAATTAAATATAAATGTAGTTTTTTTATATTATTAGTTATTATTGTAATATTAAGTATAATTATATTTTTAAATAACTCACTTAATTTTCAAACAAAACAAAGTTTTACCTCCATTCGATAACAAAAAACCATTCGGATAAAATATGTTAAAAAATATTCGAAAGTAGTATTACATGGTACGAAAATTTACATTCGGATTCGTATATACGATTTTCGAGTTGTCAAACTTATTTTAACTCGAATTTCGTATTACATAGTACCAATCTTTCGAATACGAAATTCGTTTTACGAAAATCGGAATACGCGGTAGAGGCCCAGAATATGGGTGATAATTTTCAAACGATTAAATTTGACAACTTACTTATATATTAAATATGGCGAAGTATTTATTTTGACATTTCTATTTATTTATACAGGTTGAATTGGGCTGTTTTAATTTGTTCATTTTATATGTAAATTTTTTTATATTTGCATTTTTGATTTGTATTTAATTTAGATTATAAGCGTAGAGTACAAAAATGTTCGGTAGTTTTGGCAATAAATCAACAGTGTTAAAAAAAATATTTTCATTTAAATACATAAATATCAAAATTTTAATTTTTCTTTTTCTATTCTCATAATTTGTTTTTTTTTTTTTAATTTTCTGTTACAACAATAATTTTAAAGAATTTTAAAAATAATAAAGTGAATTTAAAATCACTCAATATTTTTGTAAAAAAAAAATTAAAATGATTAACTGCAGGGAAATTTCACTTTAATTGGATAAATTTGGTTTAATGTGTAAACACGTATCCAGCTACTTTTACTCTTCGATGCACTCACTATAGTTAGTGATTGAAAAAAAATTTATATCTATGAAGTTTAAAGTCTGGTTCTAGACAAATCTATGCTACTGCAAAGGACATGTTCAATACTTTTTCTCTCACTTAGATCAGTACAGCTGCAACAATGGCAAAGGTATTTCTTCCTTGTTTATTTTGTATATTTCCTTGTTAACTAAGTATCAATTTCATTAACAATATGTTTAATTATAATTTTTATGCTTTCGAGCATTATCAATTTACCAATTCATTTTATATTGTCAGATTTAAAAGAATATAATAAAACTAGTACTCGCTTGCTTCTCGAAAATCGAGGAAGTTTGATTTTGAATTGTTTTTCATCATTTCAATTTATTCTTGGCACTAAATAATTTTTTTTTATAATTTATCTTAGACAACAACCGCATACGTAATAATTTAAAAACAATATTAAATTTAATTCTGTTGAGGAAAAGGAGAAACTCTGTACTTTGATGAGTTGCGGAAATTTGATAAATTGAAATTTTTAATTAAAAATTTAAAAAAATTTAAAAAATGTTTAGTTTCGCTACGTGTCCTTTTAAATATCTATCACTTAAAGGAATAATAATGAAAATCAGTTGTGAAAAGATTCAGATATTTGTAAAATACTTTTTTTCTTTATTTATAATATAACTACAAGTTTATGTACCATTCAATTATAAATTAAACAGATCACATTTCCATTCATGATCAATAGACAACAATTAGGAAAAATTTTCGAAACAAATTACAGATTATTAAAAACGAAACATGTACAGTGTCATAGATCAGTTAAATATAATTTATCTTCATCAAATTTACAAAACTTTTCTTTCAGTATTTTGTAAGAAATTCTAATGTATATATAAATATTTACATAATCAATAATCATAAATATCACAAATAAGTAAGTAAGTGCGTATACCTCACAAACATTTTACATTACCAATTACTCATCAGTCATCTCTAATTCAAATAATTTTCTTAAGCTGTATAGTTTGATGAACAACTATAAAATTTTAATTTCTTTTTAAAAAAAAAAAAATAAAGCAGGAAATTTTCACTTTGAAATATAATCTTTTTAATTTTTAAATTAAAAATTACGCGATTTCTCAGTTGGAGTCCATACATATATATACAATATACATATAAAATTTAATAAGTATAAAGTATTTCCAGTACACAAAGTAATCGGGGTAATAACTAATAACTGGTATTAATAATTCAAAAATAAAAATAAAGGTAGTAAAAGCAATAGAAAAGAAAAAATTTAAAAAAGAAAAATGAAAATATATATATTTACTTAATGAAAATTGCAATTGGAGAAGAATGAAATTCTAGGGCCTCATAAGTTGAAAAAAAAAGAAAACAATAAAACAAAAATGAAAATATGCAATATGTAGTAACACAATGATGATGAATATACAAAGTGTGAAATAAGAAATAATTCCATTTACTTACTTTGTTGTTATGGTTGTTATTAAATTGATATTTAAGACTTAATGTTTTTCATCATAGGTACTTATAAGTACTCATAACTGGGGTAAAGTAAATTTAAGCTTTAAGTTAAATTACCTAATTAAAATTTATATATATACAAAATTTTAAAATTAAAAGAGATAAATTGTTATTCACACGTTTCATTCATTTTACTTTAAATGTACTCTTTGTACCTACTTCAAGTTGTAGAAAGTAACTTTTTTATACACGTTAAAATGTTTATAATTATTTTCAACACAAAAGAATATCAATTAACTATAACTACATACAAATATATAAATATATGTATATAATAAAGGTTGACAATTTAAAAAAAATACATTGTAGATACTTAATAATATAAATAGAACAGACACTAAAGAGGAGTTCACAAGAGAAAAGAAATGTGTGAAGACTCTATAATACATGACTAAATCATGGTCCGAAATAAATAGAAAGGCTAAAGGAAGTCTTATGCAGGAAGAAAAATAAATTTTACATATAAAATAAAGACTGATCAAATAATATATTTAATTTTTAATAAGTAAAGACAAAACGGTATAAAATATTAATATATTTTTTTATTTTAGATTTGTTCAATTTCAAAATGTTTTCATGTTAATCTCCGTCTGATAATTTTTTAAAAATTTGGTTTAGGAAAGGATTTAGGATAATTTTGGTAGCCAGTTCACAACGGCATTTCTTTAGATTACACTGTTATTAAAATGTTTCTCTCAATAAATTGATTGTGTCATTAGATGTATGGCAAGTTCATCATATTGCTGAAACCATGTTGAAAACATTCAAGTTATTGAATAAACATTTAATTTATAATCATATTTCTGTAGCAGTCTTCATTGACAGTAACTGCTACCCGTTTTCATTTTCAAATAAATACGATTCAATCACACATCCAGACCAATAACCACCCCAAACTGTTAATTTTTAGATGTAATCATGCTTCATCCCAAATTTCGTCTTCACTCCAAATTTGACAATTGTGGTTATTTATGAAGTAATTTTACCAGAAATGAGCTTCAATATAATGCGCGAAACGTATAGTCCAAATAGATTTATTATTTTTGTAATAAAATGTTTCTATACAAATGTCAATTTTGGAGCAAATCTAAAAAAAAAAGAAAAGTGACCGCTAACATGTTTAAAAGATATATAGTTAATACTAATTTAATCACCCTTTATAAATATGTATATACATACGTATACATGTACTTAAGCAAATAGTATTTGCTAATTAAGTATTTATTAACTATCCAAAGAAATATTACCTACAACTCTATTTGCAATGATGGATGATGAACGATGGCTCTTTCATCATTGATAATTTTGCTTTTAAAATTTTAAAGAATAGAATGAATAGAACTTATGCATGGTTTAAGCATGCAAAAAAATGTATTAACAGTGTAATTAAAAGAGTTGAGCTTAATATCATTTTGAGGACGGGATATATCTTAACCATTTATCTTTCTATTAAAAATAATTTTACAACAAAAAAACAATTGTTAAAATTTTCTGAGGGGTACCATAAAAACAGAAATTAAGTATAATAAATTAGTCTGCAAATGAATACAAATTTTCACAAAAGCTGCATACTACATATCACAAACTACTGTAACTAGAAATTTTCGTAACTCGTTCCCGTCTATTATTGAAAACGGCGTTTCAATCGCCATGTCATTCAATATGATTAAAAATTATTTAACTTTTAGGTTTACAAATAATTTGTGACTGAACAAAAATTTGTTTAAATATATTTAAAAGAAATAGAATTTGATTTTCATAAAATCCTCCACCATTACTCGAAATTGTTATTCATTCCAAAATGTACAAAGATGTAAAACTTTACTTTAAATTAAAAAAAACAGACATTCGATATTTCTAAATAATTTTGATATAAAGCAAAAATAAATACACAAATATTTAATATCCATTTTATAAAACGCGCTAAATTAATAGCAGATATGAAATGCTATAATTTGTATGAAGCTCGTTTTTACAACGTTTTCAAAAATACCAATAAACTTTACCGATTCATTTTCAAAACGAGCGTTTTCAATAATAACTAGGCAGTAATATTATATTTATATCTTTAATCCCAATCGTTAAAAGTGCAGACAATTTTATAACCATTTCAATAGAATGTAAAATACAAAAATTGGAAGAAATACAAAATAAATGCAGCATAAAATGATGTGGCAAACTCTTCTACACGACACTATTCAAATTCGACCATATTATAGATAAAACGATAATTGTATAACTACATTCTAAAATGTAATAAGAATTGATATAAACACTAAAGTAGATCTTTACAGCTAAAAATATTTTTATTTTATTTTATTTTACTTAATCTATATGACTAATATCAGTCATATTTTAAATTTATTTTTATTAAACTAAAAATCTAACCCTGTACTAACCTGTTTCTTAGTAACTACCTTATTTCTAGAAACCATTTCGTACTTTAAACTGGAGAGAAACCGCCGTGGCAAAAAAAAATGGAGAACGTTGATGAGTCAGACCCAGGATTTACTTGGTCTGTTGCCCACGTAAGTAAGTACCTTATTTCTAGATTCAAAAATATATTCAACATTTGACTATTTATTTTTTTTTTTATATCAGGCGTGGCCAAGCCACAGCCCGCGGGTCGCATACGGCCCTTTTCGTATTTTGATGTGGCCCTTTGCATGCGTGATATTTATTCTCTGTAAAAAAAAGTTTTTTACAGAATTTATCACAAAAAAAAATGTTTCAAAAAAATATATTTATCGCTCGGGTTGAAAAATAAAAAGCCGTTATTTCTCTGTTCGCAAAAAAATATTTTACCCATGTATATATTCCCCATTTCATTCATAAGTAGAATATTTAAATGCATAATTCAAAAATATTACTATAGTAGGAGTGAAGAAAGAATTCCAGTTTCAAATTTAAATTATGAAATGTGGTTGTTGGACCTGTGTTTCTTAGTAGATATAACCGAAAATATATACCAGCTAAACAAGGAGTTACAGGGGCAAGATAATTTAATTATTGATGCTTGTAATTAAATCAAAGCATTCCAAATCAAGCTAATTTTATTTGAGAGCCAACTTAGAAATAGTAATCTTCACCATTTTCCGTCATTAAAAGAATTTAAAAGCAGTCAAACTCCTGATTTTTCGAAGTACGCTGATAAAATTGGAAAACTTTCAACTAATTAAATCGTTGTTTCTCAGAATTTACAAAATATGCCAAAACGTTTGAGATATTTTCTTCTCCATTTCAAGAGTGGACATTTCCATCGTTCCAGAAGCTTTACAGATGGAAATAATTAATTTCCAGTGCAACAATGAGTTTCATACAACGACATCAAAAATTGGCTTTTACAACCCGTATATAACAGCGAAAAAAAAACCTAACTTAAGATTATTTGTTCAAAAAATTGTAAGCGCCTTTGGATCTACTTACATATGTTTGTGAAGCTTTTTTTTTTCAAAAATTAAATTTGATAAAACTAAATTTAGCGCTTCATTAACAGACCAAAATTGATGTAGATTTAAAAACATTGAATGATCGCAAGGAAAAATAAATATTACATTAATAAATATTATATTTAAAAGTTGTTAAGTATGTACTGAAATAATAAACGGTTTAATAAAAATGCTCTTGAATACGTACTGAAATATATAATAAAAATAAAAGATAAAATAAAAATTGATTTTTTCATATAATATGTAGCCCCGCACACAATTTTAGATCAGAAAGTTGGCCCGCAGAGCAATTTGGGTTGGCCAGGCCTGATTTATATGATCAATATGAATCTTAATTAAAGTGTAATCGGAATAATTGAGCTGCAATCAAACACAAAAAAAATATCGCTTCAATGATTCCGCAGTCTGACGATATTTGCAAAAGATATTTTGTATTCAAAATCGAACTGTCAAATTTTGTTAAATTTGCTGTTGCTAACTTTATTGCTGTTTTTGTAAAATTTTAAAATACCTAATTATTAGATTACACAAAAAATGAAATATTTTTAGGAAAAATCATATAAAATAGTAAAATGATTATCAAAAATATACACAAAGTATTATAAAAAAAAAAAAAAAAAAAAAAAAAACGGTTTTTGCAAATTTAATTTCCGAAGAAACTTAAAAAGCATTTGATGACAATTTGACATTTTCGATTATACTTAAGACTTAATCAACCATGTACAACATATATTTATGTATCTATAGGATTTTATAGACCGACAATTATTTATGACAAAACACAGATAGATAGTAATATAAAATACAAATATGTCCATAAAACATTTGTAAATTTCCTCTTCTATTCCACAACATATTTCTATAACCATTTCAACATACAAAAATTCAACATACAAAAATTCGAGAATTGTAACGGTTAAGAATTTTTAATTCAATTTTCATGAATAAATTGTACTCTATATAGTTATTCAATCGTGACTAGTATTACAGCAGTATCAACTAAATAGAATATTAATTTATTCCTATAAAATTTACCTCCACAATACAAATTTATTGAAAATTAATACTCAAAATTCATTAACATTAGGTCGTACACACATGGTGGAACAGAATTCTTTTTCCAAAGTAAAAATTTAATTTAATTCACATATTCGACGAGTAGGTATATGTATATTTATTTCTTTGTTTAAATAGACTCGCAAATGAATACCATGCTAGCACACTTAATATTCACATCATTTATTATCCTTTGAATGCACACCCCTATATAAATACTAGTATAACTATGTACAATGAAGAAAAAAAAAAATTCCTGCAAACTAATCAGTAAAAAATATTTATGATTATGCAAATTGAATAACGGTTTCACTTAAGTATCAAGATTGAAGCATATTATGTAAGTATATACATTATGTTCGTATTATGTATAGGTATGTAGTTAAGTACGTTATTTTAAAAAAAGTAAATGTAACGAATAATTGCAGACAGCACCAGATCTATAATGTCTCAAGGTTTTTTAACTTTTTTACCAAATTGAATGCAGCAACGTTAAAAATTTATATTTTGTACATTTCTTCTACTTTAACAAATTCTTTCCTTATCATTTGTTAAAAATCTATATTTACTTTTGTTGTAATTCATAAGGAAAGAAAATAGATTACTTGCACATAGCGAGATAAAAATGTCTTTTTTTTTGTTTAATACAAGGAAATAAAAATTTACAAGTAATTTTCAGAGTAATAACAACTGATGTAGCATATTGGGAATTGACAATAAAATAATAAAATAACAAAAAACAAGGATATTATATATTGAGTAAATGCTTTTGTAAAAGGATAAAAACAAAAACAAAAACAAAATATGTGAATATCAAATTTCGCAGAAGTAAAAAAAAAACAATAAAAAGTGAAAGAATTCATAATAATTTTGAAAAGATGTTACTGAACATTGAAGAATGTGTGAATAACTCAAAATTTTTGAACAGGGTGAAATTTTAACGTTTGAAAATTTTATAATAAAAAATATAATTAAAATTGATGTTTGTTAACAATTTATAACAAATTTTAAACTAACAAAATGTTCAGATAGTCTAGGCCCAAAAAATACGAGTACAAATAGAAAACTATGGTATCTTATAAAGCCAATAGTAATCCAAATCTGGAGACATAAATGAAGCTTGATAGAGGACTTAGTTATAAGATTAACAGAAAAGTAGTGCAGAGTGATTTCTACGAACTTGAACAAAAAACCAGTTAACAATGAAATTGACAATATTGGGAAGATATGGACGAAAATCAAACAATTAACAATAAATAGAATGCGATTGTGGAGTTAAATAAAACCTATGTTCCAAAAGCTATAGTAAAAGAGGACAAAATTCTAAATTAAAAGTATAAAAAATTTTTAAAATAAATTAATAGTTCAACATTAAAAAAAAAACGAATACAAGCAGATTCAAACAACCACAATAAATTTTAAAAACATAAAAAAACGAAACAATGTAATTTATAACTATAATTATACAGCAGTTAGTTAAGTTTAGAAGAGCTTGACAGTCGTGAGTTGAAACTCATCAAACCATAAGATCAATGTAATATCATATTGATTTCTATAAAATAAACTGAAACAAAATTTAATCGTTAATGAAACGCACATAGCCATAATAAATCCATAAATATCAAATCTATCGATTTTTATATTTTCTTCTCGATTTGTTTCTTTTACTGGATTCTATTTGAATAATTATAAAATTTGTTTAGGTTTATTAACAAAGACAATCTGATACAACTACATAGTAAGCAAGTAAGCAAAATAAAAAACATTAAATAAGTAGATAAGCGTCGTTGATCCACAGAGATCAATGTGATGCAACAAAAACAAAAATAGAATTTCTTCGAGTGAACAAGATCACTCAGTGAGTCTAGAAAATATATATACTCCTTTACGGGTTTTGTTTTTGGGAATTAATGTTACATAGGTACAGAGACGGTGTAAAATTGTTTACCTCTTCTTAATTTTTTAAGGCTCTTCAAAAATTATTTGAGTAGAGCCCAAGCCTTTTGTAATGCTTGCCTATAAGACTCTGTTATGTGATAACCCTTACCATCGTACCGATATCTAAACTTTTTAATAATATTTATTTATGTATAAGTCTAAGTAGTAGTTATATATATATTTATTTATTAGTTTAGCCCAAACATTAATCTTCATACAATCTTCTTTTTTTCAATTTACAAATTAAAATTATAGTTAAAATAAATTAAAAATATGTATTTTACTTAAGGCAATATAATAGTAGGTATAGTAATGGAACGTTATTTATATTCTGTCTGGGTTTGACTAAATTTCAGTTAAGTATATTGAAAAATTTGCGATTGGAAGCTATGATTACTTCTTTGTGAAGTATTTGGTTACGTAGCTAGAGAGATACCCAAATTGATCCTTTCTGGAAGAACTGTACAACTTCCAGCAATTCCCTGGAATGTTACTAGGACCTTACACACAACATAAACAAATGAATGAAGCACAAAGAAATGTGGTAGTTCATCACATTCTTGGAGTTTACAGTTATCCATTTATTTAAAGCTTTTTTTGTTGTCATCACTTCCGCCAACACAGCCATTGTTGTTTTTGAAAAATATACCGAACTTTAGATTTTTCAAGATGCCACCTACGCCCAAATTTTTACTCGTTTTATATTATTTCAAGGTTATGAACTTAATTACAGTAAAAGATGGAAAGCAGGTAATTTTCCGTAATTTAAAAAAAAAAAACTTAACAACACCCTGTTTCAATTTAATTATACGAAAGAGTACCTATATGAGTAACATATCAGCACCCACATTATATTTTCTTTCTTCCTTTTTTTGTTATACCAAACAATTTTTAGAATGCAAACACAAATCATAAGAAACAACTAAAACAGGATACATGTAGGTATATTTTTTGTAAGCACTTAACCATTTTCATTTTTCTTCAATTTACTTTTTATTATTCTCAAAACAAAAAAAAAATGTTTTTGTAAATTTATTTTTGTCTGAAGTGATCATTTTAACATCCTAAAAATTTTGAATTTGAAGACTGATGATGATAACAGGACAAAAAAATAACTAACCAAACAATTTTCATATTGAACTTTACATTCATATAAATGTATGTATATATATACATATGCATAAATGCATCAATATGACTAGACTACTAAAAGATCTTAGACCTTTTGAGAGTCATTTCCAAAAACAAATTTTTAATACTCTTTAATGACCACCTGTCTCAATTTTTTTTTATATTTTTGTTTTTTTAGAAAAACTCTCTTAGCTGAATGTTTTTCATCCTTACTTTTAAAAACAAGAACAAAATAATACAAACATTTTTGGAAGGCGTTGGTTTTAGCTAAGAATTTCTACCAAGCATTTAGCAGATGTTGCCGATTTTCAAATTCTGAAAAAAAAGTATAAAATGTTTTGCGGAAGGATAATGAGTCGAAATCCAATCGAAACTAATTATATGTTAGAGAAGTAAAAAGGTCATTAGTTGTGGTGAAATTAATTGAAGTTCAACAGAAACAAAATATTTTTGAATATTTTGAAATATTGCACGTGTAATAGTGTAACTAGTTACTTTTGTTTAAAACTAGTTATAAAAGAATTGAATAAAGAATTGATTCTGTTATTCTTTGTTTGAAAAAAATTTTTGGAAAATACAAATACGGTTTATTATTGTAGGTCCGAATAAACAACTATATGTAATGAGAGATTTATAGTGAGGCTTATTACAGAAACCGTACGATTGTTTCATCACACGTGCATATTGTTTATTCACTTCACTGTAGTTTGGCAATATGGAAAACACTTGAATCAATTATTTTTGAAATATTTATGCATAATTTTTGTAAAAGTAAGTAAAGGTCTAATTGAAAAAATAAAAGAGATGGTGACAAAAATACAATAATAAAAATAACAATAATAAAAATAATTATTTGAATTTTATTTTGAATTGTTCATAAAATTTAAGTTAGTTGAAAATGGACATATAAGTACCATTTTTGTTCATCAAGTTGTACCCTATCATACATCGAAGTTGTATTAGTCAAGAAGAACATATATACATTTTATACAGTTACTACAACTTAATACATTTTATATAGTTATAGTTTAGTTATAGTTATACAAAAAATTTTATTCTAAATTTACATTTATGACAGTCCCTTGAATTTTTCATAAGTAATTAATCATAGTTAGGAATTGGTATATGAGTAAATATAGAAATTAGTTGATGAATTGAACGATAAACCTAATTAAATCTCATCTAGTCACAAAAAAATAAAACTATTAAAATCAATCAATTTAATCAAGTCTAATAATGTGACAACAAATCGATAAAAGAGAAATTTTACTCGTAAATACAGGTAAAAAAATTGACGCGTTTTGTAGAATACAAACAATAGTTAAATATACGTTTTCAGTTTAGAATTTAATGACATTAATTAAGTATTTCCACATATTTATAGTTGCTGTATTTATAATGAATGAACATGAAAATATATAAACATTATATTGTATAAATACAATTCAAGGATATGAACTTAATTATAGTAAATAAGTGGAAAAATAAAAATTAGAATATTCCTTAACTATATAAATAAAAACTAAAGGAAAGGAACAAATATTTTTAAATTAACATTTCGACCCGCTACATTAAATAATTATACTAAGTAACTATATATATTAAATTGTTACACTTAGGCCTTTGCCGCGATGTTTAATCTTCAGTCGACTGACAATTAAGAAATTTTATCAGTTGAGATTTTATTTGGTATTGTGAAGTGATAACCCAGCAAGCACTCGATGCGGAATGTTCCAGATAGGTAAATATTCGGTCAGATTTCCGATGGAATTATTGTACTTGTTTCTGTGTTCAGAATTCTGATAGAATTTTCGTATTGTTTTCGTAAGTTTAAACGCATTTTTGTTTACTTGATCATTCGTGTTCAAATTTGGTACGGTAAGTTTGTTGAATTATAATTATAATTTTTCTAATTCATTTTTATAATATCTCTTTTGTAAAATTGAAAATTTAATACTGGAGTTGGAAATTATAAAGTAATTCCTTATTTAAAATGTAATTTTAGTATTGTTATTGTTATACGAATAATTTTTTTGATCGAATATTTTGTATTATTTTTCAGCTTTTTGTATTTCAAAAAATGTTGGAGCAATACTCAAGAATTTTTTTAATAGCAACAAAAGATATAACTATTAAGGAAATCCAATAAAAGAAAATTATTAGATTCAGATTCATTTGATTTATAAATATATATAAAATATATTAATTTAGGATGTTATAACATGATATAATTTAAAAGTAACATTTCATATTTTTATTTCAAATTTCTTTTCAGAAAAAAACATATTCTTTCTATTGCAAATAAAGATTAAATATTTTGCTTAAAATAATGTGTAAATATATAATTATTATCTATAATTATAATTGACAAGCATATAAGGACCTGCGCAGTAGACACCTTTTCATTTTATTTCGCTTCTCTTTAATGAACTCCTAGTATTTACATAAGTTGTAGGTATATAAAACAATAATGCGCACACAGTTGAAAATTTTTTACTCATATGGTTTTGTTATTCAGCAAATACATTATGCAAATGTGAGTTCTTATTAAAATAAAAAACAAAAACAAACAAATCAGTTATTATAATTACTTGCAATGAAGATAATTGGTCTGTAGGTTAACTCGCAAATTTATATAAATTTACATAAATTTATCCAAATTCCTGTATGTTAACTTTTTATTTGCACGCTCTTTACAAATTTTTGAGAAATTTAAGAGAATCTTATGTTTAAAACGTGACGTCAGAGTTCTCTCTTAAATGAATTTTTGCAAATGAAATTTCTATTTGCAAAAATTTGTAAAAACTTACTGTCAATTTTTTGTTGTTGTTTTAAATATCAATAAAATATTTTTCATATAAAAAGTGGTATACCTAAAATAAATAAAAAGTTGTATACCTAACCTGAAAACTTATATAACTTTTTATCGACAAAAAGACCAAAACCACGAAAAATTATTCAATTTAATTTTTTTTTAACAAAAGTCAATAATTTTACAAAAAATTACTAAATTAATTAAAATTTTAAAAAAATCTCATAACCTAAAAACCAATTATTTTTGACATGAACAAATTTGGAAAAATTTATGCAAATTTTGCGTATGTCTACTTTTGTTTGCAAAAGAGAGCATTTTAACTATTCTCGGAGAATTTTATGATCACGTTATTTTTCCTCTCATTTGCAAAATTTTTGCAAATAAAAGTTAACATACAAACCTAATGTAAGCATTGTACATCTATAAAATAAAAACAAATATATATTAATACCATAAACCAATAACATTGATTTAGGTCAGTAATCAAAATACAAATTATGAACTCACACGAAGTTCATTATAATTACCAAAATATTTACATTCATAATTTCTTATCTTCACTTTTACTTTCAAATTACAATTCAGAGTTATTCTTAGTAATACACATATGAATAATTCTACTTATGCCATGCAGTCAATGCAATAAATAAAAATTGCACTTCTGTAATATGATCCTTAAAAATAAAAATAATACCATGAAACCAAAATTTAACTGAATGGCATAAATTTGTTAACTTATAATTAAATTTAGACACATGCCATTTAGGTTCGATTCTACAGGAATATATATTGAATTAATATACAGTCAAGATATACTACAATATATATATATATGTAGGTATATATACCTCTTTAATGACAAAATTTTTTATGTTTTGTTATTTAATCCGCCAAAAGCCACTTACTATAGGGAATATATCGGGAACGAAACAGTATATGAGGGACGTGTATATATATGTCCTAAATAAAACTTACTAACCACAAAACTTTTTATTAAACACGGGTGGTTTCTGCTATATCGTGAGGCTGAGAAGTCTATGTCAGTACGTAAATTACTGTTAAAAACTTTAAATTTGGCTTCAATTTGAATTATAATTACTCAACAGGGGTCCCTAGTATTATTAATAGTTTACATATTATTTTGAGGAAAATATTGAATTTTTGTTTTGTAATAGAAAGAGTTATAAATTGAGAGCATTTTTGTAAAAGAAAAAAATCTTTAGGAATTTTGGCGGAATTTCTGACGGATTTCCTGAACTAAGTTCCGTAATATGTCTCACAGACATTTCTGACGGTAATCTGAAATAAATGTATCAACTTCACATTCTACAATGTGAAATGAAGTCGAAGAATTTACCGATAACCAATCGTTTTAATTTGATTTGTCTAAACAAAAGATATGAAAACTCCCGTCCCATAAAACCAAAGAACAAATTTACAAAACGATCTAGTTCTATTATCTAGCCCTAAATCGTTGACATTACTAAAAACAAGTTGATCATGCACTTGGTATCTTCGAAAGAAAAATTTGTCGAATTTTTGTTTAAAACTAAGGTTTTAAAGAAGATGTTAGGTCATTATGTACGAGTGGCTGCCTCGGTCAGCTAACATAACCATACATTTTGCAATAGTAAACTATAATCCTAAACTATTAGGTTGAAACCTTAACTACTTATAGAAAAATTTGACGATCAGGTCAATCATTTCAATCACTTTCATTTTGAACTAAGTAAAGTAACATGCAATTAAAGAAATTGTCGTCATTGACAACTGAATTAAAAAAAAATTCAAAATTGATGATCCCTTGCAATTGCAATGTGTATTGGAATTCATGACGCTAGCGTCAAAAAGTATTGGAATTCATGACTTTTACAAATTGCACGCAAATAACATTCTGGGAAAGTGCCATAATAGCAAAAATCGATCAAGATCACTATTAATTAAACTTAGTGAAACATATCAAGAGTTCCTAATGTTTATTACCTATATGTACTAAAGTCAATTAAGTATACTTATTTGAATCATAAATTTAGCAGGGAGATTCAACCGACTAATAACTATATAAATCAACATTGTTAATTTTTATGTTTATTCAACCTTCAATATTAAAATGTTGTCCGTCTATTATTCACATAAATGATATAGTAAGTAAAACTAAAGGTATATATGTTATATGTATAATAAACAAGTTCATAAAATATATTTAAACAAATCTTCAAAGTATTTTTTTAATTAATTTTTATGAGCAACTTCCTTTTAATAGAAACCACTTACAAAAAACTAATATAAAAATACTGTATGGAGTATACTAAGTTATGTTTTAAGAATAAACATTCAATTATTTTTAATTATTTTAAAAATAGAATATGTATATCAACATTTTCCTGAAGATACTTAAGTAAGTAATATGTAACAGTGACACAATTTGAATATTAACGAAACAATAAATTTTAAGATTTATAAAAAAAAAAACAAGAAAAAGAAAAACAATAATATTATAAATTAATTTTCTACCTTTTTATTGTAAGAAAATGTAAATTCTTGTACTTATAAGTAATTATAAATGCATATACATATATATATTTCTCTGTCAATATCAAATCAATTTAGAAAAATAAAATTATGTCATGGTTTCTTTGATATGTAAGACAAATTCACGAACTTCCAATTCTATTAGTTGTTCGTTGTTCTATAAACTATATATAGTTAAGTAGTTATTTATAGTGTAGTGGTAGTCAAATAAACAATATAACTACTTCAATCAAATAGAAGAATCAATATTTTAACCTAAATAGGTACAACTAGTTATTCGACTATCAAAGTCAAAAATATCGTGAACAAAAAAAATATAAAACAATTTTTATTTATTGACCAATAAAACAACAAAAATTGATGTCTATTCAATGACAAATTACAATGACAAGGATATTTGATAAATACTTAGTTATATTAAATTTGAAGGTGTTAAAGAAAAAAACTAATTTTCTTAAATTTAAGTAAATATCAAATTCTATTTTTATTGTTTTTGTTTTTTTCTTTTTTGCAGTTTATACTATGAATAAATTTTAAATGTTTTTTGTTTATTTTACTAGTTTTATTTGTCCACAATAGTTTGGTAATAAACACACCTAAAAAAAAAATCTTAAATTTGAATTTTAAAATGTTCAGCAGGATATTCATTACAAATTTAACACTGTTCGTCAAGTAAAAAATATATATATATATATATATATATATTTTTTTTTTTGTTTATTCTTTTTTATTAAATTTGCATGTTTAAAAGAAATAGAAATGGAAAATCGTTATAACTAAGTAGTTAGAGAAAAAATAAAATATTATAACATATTTATATGAAAATTAATGTATTGATGTATATATATACATGCATATATATATATATAATTACAAAACTACATGTAAATTTAATTTTGAATATAAAAAAGATAGTTATATATATGCACTAAAAGAGAGACTGTTAAAAATATACCAGAGATATCTAAAGTGTACTAAAATTAGTTTGAAGTCGCTTGTTCTGAAGTTAAATGGCCTTTTATGAAATAAGAAGAACTACGTGGATTGCACTAGAATTTCAAATGTGTGAGCTATATTCGAAGTACTGAAACTGAAAATTATTCTTAGCTACTAGTAGGTGTAAAAAAGAAATTAAATGACATACAAGGACGTAAAAATCTAAATTTACTCTTAGTTAGTTATATCAGTTCTTAGATAACGTCATCTGTTTCGTATAAATATTACAGGTTTTAGTTAGTATAGAGTATTATTTAAATAAATCAGTGTAACTAGACTACCCTTCTATGAAAATTTTTTGGTTTTGTTTCACCTACAGTACCCAATCATTTTTGTTTTATAATTCAATGCTCCCGGACTTACCCTGTATAAGTATAGTATTAATAATAATTCCTAAAAACTTGTTATTGTAACAAGAATGCTACAATTTTACAGAGTGGTTGGTTGGCTTTAGAGCATCTTTCTTTCAACCAAACGTTCTAGTTTCGATTCCGAACAAAAGCAAAAAATTTTATAGGTTTTTCGACCTGATCCAGTACCTGTTGTCATTTTGTCATTTGGGGATAACAAATGATTAAAAACTAATTGAGAGTATAATCTGGTAACAACTTAAATCCGAAAGAACTATCCTTAAAAGGCTTTAGTAGTTCTTGACAACACTACAAAAGTAATAATTTTGTCCATTTAATGAGTTGATCTATGACAAAAATTATCAAAATAAATACTCGAATAATATTGTAGTTCATCTCCCACGTATAATTAAAAATTGTAATACCGTACATGCACGAAAAGGTAGTTCTACCTAAGTTAAGTACTACTGTCAATATTAAAAATAAATAGATAAATTTATTATTTGAATAAATAATAATTAAATATACTTTCAATTTTTAATTTTCAATATTAGACACGATATTTGCACAATTTTATAGACGATCCTCTTCTCTTATTGTACAAATTTTATTGCTTTAAATATAAAGGTTTGGAACTACTTTTATATACATACGTAGTAGGTACTATTTTTATTTGTATTTTTATTTTACTCCACTTAAAAAGGATACAAAATCCAAAAATTCATTAGTAAAAAAAAGAAAAAAAATAAATTATTCTAATGACCTCGTGAAAACACGCAAAAGGCCATATAAATTTTAAAAAAAAATATTGTTTTTTTAGAACTTTGACCGGTAAAATTAAAAATTCATTAGAGAATTCAATTTCAAAATAAAGTTTCAGTTAGGTCAGGTTAAAAAATAATATTGGTTTTCTTGATTTAAAAAATTTAAATTTTTTTTTTCTTTTTAAAATAAAAAATTAATGAAAATCGTTTTTTTTTCTTAAATATTTTAAAACTTAAATTGAATAGTTATAGAATATGCCATTTAAATATTCAAAAATAACAAAACATAATTATATACAATGTTTTATAGGCACAAGTGACCCATTAACATCCGATGGACTGTAACTTATTATACTTAAGTAGATACTATTGGAAAACAAAATCACAGTTACTTATTCATCATTTTTTTAATTTTGCTGATTTTTATTTTATTTTCATTTTTATCGTTATTTATACCACTTTTATACTTTACTATTATATTGGTAGGAATAATACCAATAAATAATGGTTATAAATATATACACATAATATGTAATAAATAGTAAGGGGCTTACGAACTTAAATTAGATTATTTTTGTGCAATCTAATCACAAATTTGCATTAATATCTTTCTATTTTAGTAGAAAAGGGGTAAATTGTTTTGTTAGTTTCAATCACGCGATTTTGAAATTCTTCATTCGTTTTCAAAATATATATACATAATTACATATTATTTTTAATGTCTGAGAAACAGCAGAGGCACCAGAGTAGATATGACAAATTTTTTATGAGAATCAGTCGGTTTCATCAAGTTATTATTATAATAGACAATTGAAGAAAAAAGAAAAAGTTTTTAGTCTAAAACATCTCATAAAAACTACATTATGTACATATAGATAAGGTATAGGTATTTCAAAATATTAAAGTATAGAAAAATTAAACGTAAGTATGTAAATAATAAGAAAATTTAATTTTCTTGGTGTATTTTGCTCTGATCCATTATAATTTCCAGACAAAATTAAAATTTATATATATATATATTTTATACATTCATTGATAAATTTTATTGTTTTGATTTATTTCAACATAAAATGAATTTATCTTATATCTTCTCATTTTCAATCAACATGAATTTCCTACAAATATTTTTTAAAGTTTAGCATTCAATAAACACCAAGCAGATCCATATACAATATACATATATATGCGTATACGTATGTAGTTTCATTAAAATATTAAATTAAAACCCAATTCATCATAAACATTGAATGGTTTTTATTAATTTGGAAAATTTTATTTTCTTAATTTATATATTAGTTATATATTGTTATTGATTATACATTTCTATACTTACTTTTTCTTCATTTAATTAATTAAATCCAAATCCAAAAAATATTTTTTACTTTATTATACATATATTTTTTATTTATTTTCAAATATTCGTTTTCAAATATATTATTTCCTAATCACTTTAAAGACAACTTAAATAATTTTTGTATTATATTTCTCTTTTTTTTTTGTATATTTCACAATAATATAACATTTACTTATTTTAACTTTAAATATTTTTAATACACAAAATGCACAAAAAAACTTTCTTTTATAAGAAAAAATTAATCCACGCTAAAACACCACCAATCAAACAACACTTTCAATTCTTTCTTCAGCATTTATTGTGGTACCTCTGCAAAACTTGAAGAGCAAATGATGTTGTTGATGGAAACTGGAATTGGTTAAAAATTTGTTTGCATACAAAATGCAACAACAACAACCAACAACACAAAATGACAATTGAATGAAATGAAATAAATGAAACAAATTGAAAATGAGTTATTTTGAAACACATGTAATGAAACATTATAAGTAATGCATATGTTGTTAAAAGTTTAATTTAAAATTAATAAATCAATTGATTATGATGAGATAAAGAAGAATTAAAATAATTAAAGCAAAAATATACGGTTAATTTAGAGAAAACGAATTAAAACATAATAATATCGGTTATAGTTTATAAAAAAAATATTAATACTAAATTTACTGAAACAATCGATTTATTTAATAAGGAAATTTACTTATTATCGATTCTTGATAGAAAAGTCAATTCATCACGTCATTTGTTCTGGTTCAGTCAAAATCGTCAAAATTTACCTATGTTTGGATTTATTTACTCATGCATACGGTATAAAAACTTTATTTAGCCTTTACCGTGTGTGTGTGATTATATTCACTTGATTTGACTTTTTTGTTGTTCACACTCAGATGATTCTAAAATAAAAATTGACAGTTATGTTATAGTAGTTGATTTGTTATGAATTGTTTTTGTTGAAATATTCAAATAAATAAAATAAAATTTTTATTCTAAATTTGAATATTATTTGATTTTTGTCATGGCTTTATTAAAAAATTTAAATCCATATGAAAGGCATAAGTTAATACTTGAAGAATATATTTTGAAAAAGACTGTAATAGAAAAACGCGACATTGATATTATCAGAGAAAATCACAAATTTATTTGGGATGAGAATTTAACAGACAATGAATTAACATGGAGAGAACAATTAGCCAGAAAATATTATGATAAATTATTTAAAGAATATTGTATATGTGATTTGAGTAAATATAAGGAGAATAAAGTAGCTATGAGGTGGAGAACTGAAAAGGAAGTAATTGCAGGAAAAGGACAATTTGTGTGTGGACATAAACAATGTATTTTAACAGAAGAACTTCGTACATGGGAGGTTAATTTTGGATATTTAGAATCAGGATCAAAGAAAAATGCATTAGTTAAATTACGATTGTGTGTAAAATGCTCTGACAAATTAAATTATCGATCACAAAAGAGGGAAGTTAAGCGAGCTAAAAGGACTAGTCAAAAAACAAAATTAAAAACAAAAAAACACTTAAAACAATGTTCAAACGAAAATTCTGATGAAAATCAAAAAGGAAATAATTCTGAAAACAATGATAATGATGAAACATCTAATTTGATTTCAAATGAAGAGGAAATTACGACCACATCTGCCACCGAAGAAGATGACGGTACTAATAATTGGAAAAGTTTACCTATTGATGAAACAGAACCCAGTAGAGAAACTGAATTTGAAAAATATTTAGAAGATTTATTATTTTAATAAATTCAATGTGTTTAAAGTAATTTAAGAAAAATGCTGCACAATTTCCATTTAAGTATATTTATTATAATAAAAATATAAATTATTACAGTAGAAAATGCAATATATATTTTTTAAGATCACAACTTTTGAATTGGAAATTTGTTTTTTCATTTGTATGTTTTATTACACACCTCCCAATTAAAAATATTTCAAACAAAATATTAAAAATTATGATATTTAGTTTTAGCCCACATGTTTTACCCGTTTTAAGGCAACATATGACTTTGCAGTTACAAGATCATGATAACCAACTGGACCCATTTCACAATCAGCACAAATAAGATATTTTGTTTTGTCTACAGTATTTGAAAACCCAATATTTTCAAATGTAAACATATCATCAACAATCCAAAAATGTTTTAAAGTTTCTGTTTCTATTTCATTCACATTTGGAGAATTTTTTTGATGCATTAATGGCAGTTTAAACTAAAATATTAAAAAATATTTAAATGTTTAATTATATTGAAATATGACCAAGTTATTATATTTACATACTTCATTTTCAATAAAGGATGCCGATGCTGCCTTCAAGATTAAAGAGTTACAGAATTGACATTTTACAAAATTCTGATTTTTATTGTTATTTATCTCATTTGTAAAATCGTTATTATCTGTCATTTTTACTACAATTTAATAAAATAAATGTAAAAAAAATATATAAAAGTTATTATGGTAGTTCAATTAAAACTTTATTTGTTTGACAGTTGACACAAAAAAAGTAAACAAATTCTTTGCAGTATCCCTTTTTTTGACGTTTACAAATAAAAAAACAACCCAACAAACAATTTTTATCCGTTCCTCCGGTATACGAATTTCGTCCAAATGTTGATCCCTATGGTTAAACCACACGATTTTCTTCCTAATTCATGTCCTTACGACTTCTCTTCTCAGTCTTACACGATTGATTTCCAGATTTCATAATGTTGAATTTATACTCCTGTGAAATTATCTTCGCTTAAATATTGAAATTTAAAACCGACAAAGAAAATTTTGATCAATTGTTATGAATATTTTTTTCAGTTCAACATTATTTCTAGAAACAAACGCAAAATTAAAAAATGCAGAAATCTATTTAAAACATTTTTTTGAACGAATTCACCAACGAATTAGAATTAAATGGAAGTGGCTATCCCATACAAAAATACAAACATTTTGTCCATATTTTTTTAGTACTTCTCTTTCTGTTTGGTTTCCAATTGTCAAAAAAAAAATTTTTTCAATGTTAGGCCAATATAGTTTTTTTAAGTAGAAAATTAGTAAAATCTTTGAGTATGAATAAAATAAAAGGTATCAAAATATAATCTTAATAAAAATAACAATGTTTTTTCAATTTAAACTTTCTTTTACTTTATTACCGTATTCTATTATTACACAGAAAAGTATTGCTGTTAAATTATTTGAAAAAAAAAAAATCATTCATGTTTCTGAAATATTGAAAATGTAGCAGTAGTGTGTAATATATGGATATATGAAATTTTCAAAAAGTACGAACACTAGCAATGAAGTAGGCAAAAATAAAATTTGTTATTGTCAAATAAATATTAAAAAAAGTCAATAAAATTTTTGATTTTTATTATAAATTGTTAAAAAATTACAAATTTTAAGGAAAAATGGAACGTAAAAGGAAGATTTGTATCATTCCAGGCTGTAAGTCTCATTTGGAAAAAGAAAATTACGTGTCTTTACATATGTAAGTATTATATTTTACATCTTTTGAATTTTTAAAAACTTCTAAACAAAACAGTGTAGTATTAGGATAATTTAAATATCCGGACAAAGAAATTTTTTTTTTGAATATCATTTTAAATATTTATTTTGAATATATTGGATTATATATATATTTGAATATATTGGATATAATTTTAAAAAAAGTATATATATGTTTGTAGTTTCCCAAAAGACGATGGTTTGAAACAACGATGGATTGAAGGAATATAAATATATTTCAGCTAATTGTTAATGAATCTGAAACAGACCCTATAAATCTAGCGTATGATACGATAATGACAGAGGAGCCGATGGTAAGTATATTATTGAAATTTGTAAATATAATGAAGTTAACAAAAATTATTAAATATATTTCAGCTAATTGTTGATGAATCTGAAAAATGAAGTGGAATAGGCCTCTTGGGGAAGTCACTTTAAAAAAAACGCTCCTATTTCTTTACCTCAATGGTGGTGTGGAAAAAAGAAAATGTTTTGATACAAATATATTAATAACATATTATTTACATATTTATAAGTATAGGATAGACAATCGGCAATAATAAGTTTATATAATTTTATATAATAAATATCAAATATGTAAAAAATTTTATAATCAATCTATTGAAAAAACTTATAGAAAAGAATTTAAAATCTAAAAAAAAGAATAAATATTTTAAAATTCAAAACTAGAAAGCGCTGTATTTCTCATATTTTTTTCATATATGTATTAATAATAAATTTTGATTAATTTATCCATTATTGTTAGATATTTTTACTCATCATATTTTTAAAAAAAATTTAAGTCAAAATACATACAAATTGAGGCATATTAAATTCTGAGCACTATCCTGTTTATTTATCAAAATAATTTCCATTAAAAAGAGAGAAAATATATTGAACGAATATATTCGTCTATTTCTGTTTTTTGACAATCGGAAATACCAAAGAAAGAGAGGAATATACCCAAAACATTGGACACTTTTTTGTATGGATAGCCACTTCCATTTAATTCTAATTCGTTGGAATTCACCATATAATTCCCATCGTAAAAAGTTAAGCAGGGTTCAAAATCAACAAAATGTTCATGTTACCACCTCTAATTTTGATAGTTTTGTCTTTTGGATTTGTTATTAAATAGAGGTTATGTATTTTCTTTAAAAAACTGAATAGCCACCTGTTACTGTATTTCTGTTTGAAATCGTTAATAAATTTGAATTGAATTCCCACATGTGAATGTAGTTGAAGTAGTGATCTATTTTAGTATTTTAAAACTTTATTGAAATACATAAAAAATTCTTACTTAAAATAAAGCTATAACTTTAATAATTTAATACAGGTAAAAACATTTGACAATTTTTTGAACGACATAAACATTTTACTGGATTATTGGGAGCTTCCGAATTATGTATGCCACCACCATAATGAAAATAAAGTTCTTCTAAAGGATTAATGTTTCGTTTGGCAAATATTGCTAAAATATTTTACATGTATAATTTTAATTTACAGTTTATTTTATTAATTTCTTTGATTACTCACCTAACTTGGGTATTGGACAATCAATTCTTACGCTAATTATTTCACAATTAGGATCACAACTATGATTTATATAACGTCCTATATTGCCAATCTTACTAGGATCAATAAAAGTTTCTATTAATTTGTCATTTTTGTTATCTAAACAACTTTCTTTTAGGCACATTATATAATTTGATGTATTTAGGTTTTTTGCACTTTCGTTTAAATTTAATATTCTATCTATTTCTAGAATTCTATCTCTTTTTAAAGCTTCTGATCTTGTTAAAATTTCTCCAGCGTATTCACAAATAAAGCTACCTTTTGGAATTTGTTCGGAAGTAAATAATCCTTTTTGTTCTATCTGAAGCTTCGAAGATTTAATTAATAAATTTTTTCTTGGTCCATATTGGACTAGACGATTTCCACACATAACAGAACATTTACATTTTGCTGTACATTCATAAATTAAATCTTTACCTAGTCGATTTTCATTTAAAATTATTTTTTCAGTGTCAGATTCATTTAAAACACATTTATAGTTTTGACCATGTCCACATTCATTTGTTTCACACACTTTAGTACAAGAACAATTATTTATTAAAATTGAATTGTATAAAGTTTTTAAATTTAAAAACTCATCATTTTTTTCAGTCGGCTCGTGTAAAATATTTTCTAAGCAATACTCTAAGCCTGGATCTTCATGATAATAATCATCATTTATGGAAATTTGCTGTGACATCATTTCAAAACTAGTTCTCTCTCTAGTAACAGAGTTGAAGAAGATTAATTACAGATTTAGTAACAAGCATATTAAAGAAAAATTACCACTCTAAACTGCACTGTTAAATCATATGCAATAGATGCCTGCTAAAATTAATATAATCAAAATCAAATGTTTCATCAAAATAAAAACATATGCTTAGAAATTCAATGACATATCTTGTAAATGCCAAAATTTCATTAATGAATAACGGTGTTAACTGAAGTTTTAACATTTTGAATTAAAATCGAATTTGAAATTTGCTAAGTAAGTAGTGTTAAAAATATATTTTTAATTAACACTTCAAAAAATATTTACATAAATAGTACCTAATTACCTTAAAACTAGAGAAATATATTTATATATTTTATTATTACAATCTTGAATCCAACATCGTGTTCAGGTAATTTTTTTTAAATAAACAATTCAGTAAATATTATATTACTTAATCTAATTCAGTCAATAAAAAATGAACCTTATTTGTTTTATGTATCATTATCATGCATCGTTCAGAAACTGTATGGAAATTCCACAAATTTATTTAATTAATGTTAGAAGGATGTTGTCTCATTACAGGTAAAACAATAAACGCATAACATAATTTTACCTGCATGCGACTTCGAAATATGTTCAGCAATAAAAATTGTAATTCATAAAATTTATATTTTTAGATCATGATGCCATATGGTATTCAAGATTTTTCAACCTTAGTATATAAATCAATTAATATATCTGACAAAAAATCAGTTAAAAATCAAGTTTAAAGTGGTGAAGTACATTGTAATCTACGTAACTTAGAAATGGCATTAGATTTAACTAAGAAAAATTATTTAATAAACATTAATGATATTATTGCAATATCAGATAATGAAATTGATTCCGATTATGGAAGTCGTGATTCAGATTCCCACTGTTCGGATATTGACTTCTATCAAAATTATCATATAATGGATTTATCGTTAAATAGAAATTTATCAAAAAATACATCTTTAACAACAAAAAGACGTCGTAGTATAATTATACCAGTTGAAAACAAACCAAAACGAGCTTGTAGTCTTGATAATCTTCTTGATAATACTTCATCAGAATCGTCGTCGTACGTATTACCGTCACAAAGTCAACAAGTAGAAGATAATTTTAAAAACTTTGGTGGACATGACAAACACGTTAAAGTTGGCTGTAAAGGACAATGTCGTGATAATTGCGATAAAAATTTTACTTCTGAAGAAAGAAATAAAATTCATAATGAATTTTGGTCATTATGGGATGTTTCGTTAAGGCGAAAATATATTTTCGATTGTATGGAAATAGCACAACCTAAATACACAAAAGTGAAATTAGATGGCAAAAGAGGATATAACTTTGCATATCATTTTTTTAAGAATGAAAGGAAAATTAAAGTTTGTAAATTATTTTTCATCGATACATTAGATATTAGTACTAATATGATAAGATACGCATGGTCAAAAACTAAAGAAAACAGTTCTGCTGATGATGAACCAAAAAATTTAAATAAAAAATATTTTAGTACAGAAGATATTATAAATAATTCTTGTAATTGTAATAAAGATTTAGAATTAGGAAATGAAAAAAAAAAATCACAAAGTAAATTAAATTTATTTCGAAATTTTAAGCTGAAATTGGATAGATTTTTTAAATAAAAGCATAAATCAAAATAAAAGTAAGAAAAATTATTTTATGCAATATGGGTTTTCTAGCAAATTGAAAATTGATTCGAAGAATAAAAATAAAATATGTGTTTAGCAATTGATTTGTTTTATTTATATGTATATATTATATTTAAGTAAAATAATTTACATTTTAATATTGCTATAAAAATATTTTAATACAATTTTTATAAATGAATTTTTACACATAAATTTTATGATTTTTAACATTATTGTACTGTTTCCTTGCAAATAAAATACAATAATTTAAAATAAAAAAAAAAACGATTAAAAAAGACTTAATTTTTAATTAAAAAATTTTAATAAAACTTATTATTTGTTTATATGACTAAATTATTTGTATATAAAAACCAAGACTTTTTAGTTTTTAATAATCAATCCTAATGAAATTAATATCTTTTTATAAATTATTTATACATAATTTATAAGTTTGACTTTTGGCATTATTATAACTGTTTCCTTGCAAATAAAATACAATAGTTTAACATAAAAAAATATAACAATTAAAATAAACGTTTTAATAACTTATAAACTAAAACACAAATAAATCAAATACATCTTTTGTTTACAAAATAAACTTCTAAAATTAAAGAATTAAGACTAATCACATAAAACATAGTCTGTATTTTTTTGTTCCTGCAACATTTTTGCAAATAACGAATTTGGATTCGAGGCCAGTTCTTTTGGTGTTCCTTCTTCAGCGATTTGACCAGAATCCATTACTATAATTCGATCGACATTTTGCAAGCCTTTTAATCGATGAGCAATTAAAAATACTGTTGAACTTCGGAATGAATGTTTAAGTGCTATTTGGATTGCAGCCTCAGAATCAGAGTCTAAATTTGATGTTCCTTCATCTATACAGATAACCTAATAATATTTGTATTTTATTAATTTAGTCAATTAAAGTCAAATAATTTTTTTTTTATTATTATCATACTTGTGAATTTTTCAATAAAGCCCTTGTCAAACAGAGAAGTTGTTTTTGACCTGCAGACAAATTATTTCCATTTTTCTGTAAGAATCCATTCAAACCACCTAAAGTCTGAACTAAGGGCGTTGCTAAGCAAGCTGTAATTGCATTCCATAATTCTGAATCGAGAAATTTCTTTCTAGGGTCCAAATTCTCACGTACAGTTCCTATTTCAAAAGTAAAACTGTTTTTATTAAAATACTTTAAAATAATCAAGTAGACAATCTACATACCTTCAAATAAAAATGGTTCTTGTGGTATGATGGAAATTCTATCCCTTAAAATATTCAATGCTAATGTCTTTAGATTAACACAATCTAATGTAACTTCGCCATTAGCAAGAGGAGCAACTCTAAAGAGCGCTGCTAAAATTGAACTCTTTCCTGCTCCTGTACGTCCCACAATTGCAATTCTTTCAAATGCTTCAGTTCGCACATTAAAATTAACTAATGCTGGTGTTAAATGTTCCCGGTACTTAAAATAAACATTCTTAAATTCTATAACACCTTGATTTGGCCAGCCAAATGGTGGATCTATACATCCATCAAAATTTTCTTCTTTTTCCAATTTTAAGTATTGACTAACTCTTTCTACAGCAACAAATTCTTGTTCAGTTTCAGAAAATGCATTTAATACTCCGCCCAATAAGCCAGTTATTGAAAGTGCATAGGAAATAGCTAAACCAACTAGACTAGGATATGCATAATGTGCTGAGGTTAGAGCTGCTAATAAACCTGCACTACCAACCAAAACTGATCCCAGTAATTGTAAGCGAAGTGCAAGCCATTGTTGTGCTGCCGATGATGTTAATTGAGCTTTCATACTTTCTTCCAATTTGACATGAAAATCGCGCTGAAATCGAGTACTTGCTCTCATAGCTCTTATAGTTATCAAACCTTGCAAAGTCTCTGTAAAATGTGTGTAAAGTGGTGACAAAGCATTACTTGATAATCGTTTTATATCACGTGATGCATGACGATAACGATACTGCAAATTATAGTATATAGGAATCATTGGAATAATAACTAAACCAAGCCATGGCATTGCATACAAAGTAATAAAAACGGCACCTAAGACAATAAAACTTTTTAGTTTACCACATAAAATACTTAATATGATTTAATTTACCAGTTAAACCAACAAGTTGAGCTAAAAATATGTTCATAATAAACGGCAATGAATCATCAATTGTATATGTATCAGAAGAGAAACGATTCAAAATTCTGCCAACTGGTGTAATGTCAAAAAAATAAAATTTTGCCTAAAATTTTTCAAATTTGATTAATATTTATCATAATATATTATGGAAAATAACTTTTTTTTCTTAACCTTACATATAGTACACGATTCAACAATCTATCATGAATAAATTTAGCTGCTTTCAAACCAGCATACGCCTTAAAAATAAATAAATATAATAAATTCAACTTCATTAATATTTTTTTAATTACACTTACAAAAATAAAAGCTCTAATTAAAGTAATTATTGAATTTGCTACAGCTAATGAGGTATAAATTCCTAAATAAAAGCCTAAAGAATGACTTGTAGTGTTACCATTAATATTTTCGTGTATAATATTATCATCAAATTTAGTAATATTTGTGGAATTAGTTGATGATATATTATTTGGGATGTTCTTAAAATTTGATACCCACTCTGCTAACCATATATCTGATAAATTACGTGATACTTGCATTAAAATTACAAATAAAATAACTGAAAATCCTAATAATCCTTTCATTGCATTCCAATATACCATTAACACACTCGAATTTATATAACCTTGTTCTTTGAATTCCTACAAAATTTATAGTCAAAAATAAATAATTGAAACAGTCTCAATACGTATCTAGTTAAATTTTTTCTTTTACAGAATTCAAATTTATAACTTACCTCTAACATAACACTATCAACACTTTGTTTGTCTTCAGCGCTTTGGTCTAAATCAATACTGGACAATCGACTGCTATAAGTATATTCATCATCTGTATTATTGGCATATTCATCATCATTCATTTCAAAGCTATCTGACATTACTTGGCTCTTTTTCAACTGACCATTTTCCATTCTTAAAATTTGATTTGCATGAAAAAATAATGTTGTATTTTCAGTTATAATAATTCGAGTTTTTTGTTTTAAAAATCCAAGAAAACAATATTTAATAATATGATTTGCGACATGGGCATCTACACATGAAAGAACATCATCAAGTAGATAAACTAACATTAAAAAAATTAAAAATTATTATTTGTATATACAACTAATACTTTCATTAACTTACTGCTTTTATCTTGATAAAGAGCTCTTGCTAAAGCAATTCTCATACGTTGACCCCCAGAGAGTGTATGACCATTTTCTCCAATGCCGACATGGTCGCCACCCAATTGTACAATGTCCTCAGTTAATGCGCATGAAAAAAGTACCTTTTTATACTTTTGCTCATCATACACTGACCCCCACATTATATTTTCTTTTATTGTACCCTGCTGCAACCATGGCTGTTGTGAAACATATCCAAAACCTAAAATATTTTTAAAAAATAAATTGATTTCCAGCCAAAAGCATTTTTTCTTTATTCTAAAAAACAAGCACCAGCAGAAAGATCCTGTACAGCTACACTTCCTTGTGTACAATTCATTTTTGCTATTATAGCCGAAATTAAAGTACTTTTCCCACCTCCTAGAGGACCTTCAATGCAAACCAGATCACCCTAGAATAATAAAAGATATTACATTGCTATTCTATAAATTGAAAATTCTTTTGAATATACGAACCTGCTTTATTTTTAAATTTATGTTTTCTAATTTAAAAGATTGTTCCCTTTCTTTAACTTGATTTAAATCATGTTCAAAAATAGCATCTTTTATTTCTAAAACTCGGAGCTTTTCATCTGGTTTTGATTGATTTTGAAAAATTGGTTGATAATATATTGAAAAATCTAAATTGGGAAGCTATAACAAAAAAAATTGTGAATCTACTTTTATTTAAAAAAAGTTTTCGAGACTTACATTGAACAATTTTTGAACACGTTTTATTGAAACCCAGGCTTCTATTAAACCATTTAAAACCCACGGAAAAGCATTTAATGGCCCAATTAACATATTAAGCAAAGCTACACTCGTGAAAGTAGTAGCAGCAGTTAAAGGATTACCCATTAATACAGAAACACCAAATGTTAATAAACACATCAATACTGGGGTCGTAGCCCAAAAATATACACAAAGAGCATCTAAATACTTTCGTTTTGACAAAAATTTGATTTCTTCTTTACGATAGTCTAAAAAAAAATTAAAAATAAATTTAATTTAAACAAAATTGTATCTGAAAATTTTTACCCTTAATACGATTAATAAATATATCTTCCCAAGCGTGTAATTTTATATGCTTCGCCCCTTGAATAGTTTCATTAGTAGCTGATAAACGATTATCTTTACCATTCATTAACCCTACAGAATAATTTTCAATTTTTACAGCTAATATACGATTTATTGGTATCAAAGCAGCAGCAAATAATAGTCCTGCAATAAATGCTGCTCCAACTTGTGTATAAAGTAAATATAATGTTGTAAAGAGCTAAAATTTCAAAAAATAGAAATGTTTTAAAATCATTTGCATATACACAATTTATATACCTGAAATGGAATACTCCAAAATGAGTGAAAACTTATGCAAGAATTTACTATTCTATCTGTATCGGTAGACATTAAGTTCAAAATTTCAGGGGTGGCACTTTCCAAACCACGTGCTTCAATAACTTTGCTATATATTGTTGTTACAACGCCTGTTCGCATTTTCATACTCAATATTGAAATGCGCCAATTAAAATGAACACTACATATTGCAGCTAATAAAATAAATTTATTAAGTTGGGAAGAAAATAATATTTACTTTCCTAATACCTAAAAGCGTGGATAAAAATAAGCCTAGTGCATATAAATAAGCATTGTCACTTGAGCCTTCTTCTGGATTTGTATGTTCACTTAAAAGACCACCTAATAGCAATGGTCCAGCAAAGCCTGAAGTATCAGCAATAAAACGAAGTAATCCAATAAAATAAAATTCTCGTCCAAAAGCTTTATGTAATGCCCAAAATAAAGAATTCGATCGAAAAACTGCTGTTTGTAATTTTTCGAAATTTCGATTAATATTCAAACAGTCGGGTAGATCAAAAAGATCTTCAATTTTTTTTAAATTTCCTGTCAACCCTTTTGTTATTAGTTGTTCTACCCAATAAAACAGAAATTTGGATGCTAAATTAGCTTCATCTTGAGCATGTCCTAGAGAAACTTCATGTAAATTTACATCAAAATGAACATATTGGTTACTAAGTAAACTTCTTTGTTCCTAAAGTTATTCAAATTTAAATTATTTTACTTTCTATAACACAAAGAATAATATTTACCTCATTTCTATTTAATACTGATCTTATTTGTGTCGCTGAGCCGTTATGCAAAAATGTACCTAAATAACAAATATCTAGTATAAAGACGACAAGGCTCCATTCCCAAAAATTATAACTCATACTTGTTCTTAACCATATAGAATCTAGAACAAAAACTGCAGTCCAAAATATGTTTATAATTAAAGGACCTCTGTGACTAATATCACCATATTTTTTCAATATAAGTAAATATCCTAAAATAAAATATATAATAGTAGTATCACATCAAGCATTTATTTCTATCTACATACCCACATGAACTACCCACATAATTGTTTTGGTACATGTTAATAAAACATCAATTGGACTTAAATTAATGCCATTTGTTATTAAATATAATGAATAGACAACTGGAAGAATTGATAGTATAACAGAAATAACTATTCTGCTGTAAATTAATTTCAATTGTGTTAAATTTCTTGCGACTATAGCTGTATAGCTGCCGCAATAAAATGATGAAACAATAGCAAAAGAAGCATAAACCGGTAATTGAAGAACAATTTCTTGGAAACACGGTAACAAATCATTAGTATTATTTTGCATTGGCTGTAAACCTGTTGAACAAAAATCAGTCCAATTCCATCGATAAGGTTCTGTTTCAATTATTTTTTCATTGTCTGTCGTATTCATGATGAAAAATTTACACCCTTAAATGAAAAAATGTAAACAAATTATTCCAAAGACAAATTTATATAAAATAAAATTAGTTTTAACTAATAATTTTTTAATCAGTTTTTATTTCTTTGTTTTATCAAACTTAATTTTCTGATTCATAAATGGTTTTATCAATTTGGTATTCTGGTACGTCTCAAATTGGGACTTACCCTTCAAAAGCTGTTACTACTTATCCACAAATTCAACTAAAAAATGAAACTGTCAGAATTGTAAATGTGAAGCTTTAGTGAGTAATAAAATATAAGATAGCAGTTTCGCAATTCGGTGTAAATTTACATTTCAATTGTATTTTAATAAAATCAGACTTATAAATCTTAGAATAATAACTTTATATCGTTAATGGTTAAACTTTCATCTTAAATAATCCGTTTGGATTTGTTACTGATTTTAACTTTTTTAAGTAATAATATTTTTTAACAATATGAATAACTTTTAACATAAAAAGAAAATGAAAAAAATCAACTTGAATAAAATTAAACTTCAAATAAATCGCAAGTAAATTTGTAAAAATGACAGCGACAGGAACAAATGAAAATGACGAGGTACCGATTTGTGATAACAAAGAAACTGTTGAAAATGCCACTTTACCGTTATCAACCCAAACAACATCAACTGGTAATGCGGAACCTTTCGACATAAATTTAAACAGTCAACAGAAAGAGAAACTTAAGGAAGTATTTGAATATTTAGCGGAAAATCCAAGAATTATATTTAAATCACAACAAATAGATGATCCTGAAATTGAAGCTGAAGAAAAGATTGAAATTGCTAAAAATATGTTGATAACATGTCATTTGAAATTTTTACAAAAATTTGGAGCATATTTAACTAAGGATCATTTAATGTATTTAAAAGAATTGGATCTATTTCATACTGACGATTATGAATCAAGTTATTTATTTAAAAATCTTTTATCCAATTTGGAACATCGGCAATCTTATGTTAAAAATCGTCGATTTACTGCAATGAAACGAATGATGCTTGAACAGAACGAATATTTTAGTGAAACTGAAATGATGAAAAGAGAACCACTCCTATATGAACAACTTGTTGGTCAATATTTAACGGAATCAGAAAAGAATATACGTGATGGTTACAATCCCAAGGCAACTTTATTCTCACAAATACTTCTTGATAACTATGATCGAGATCAACGTAATAAATTACGTAAGCAGCAATTATTGGAAGCGAAAATGGAGGACGAGGATGACGATGATGAAGAGTCTACTCAAAAATCTTTCACATCAAGTAAAATAACGCACAATGGTCTTGCATATAAAAATGAGGAAGAAATGTTTCCAAAAGTTCCACCATCATATAGAAAAAAATGGGGTAATTTTGAAGACGATGATGATGCTGAGAGTAACGAAAACTCAAAACCAGGTACAAGTTCAGGTAGACTTCTAGGAATTTCACAAATGGAACGAAATCAACAGTTAGATTTTAAGCAAAAGTATGTTACAGCAGGTGAAAGAGAAATGTTAAGACAAGAATTTCTTGGCATTATGAGATCTAAATTTATTGATGGCATTGATAAAGATTTTGATTACAGCAATATCGATGATAATACTGAATTAGATGATTTAGATCAAATTAATCAAGACTGCGAAGACAAATACTTCGAAGACGATGACGTGGATAATGAATGTATTACACAAAATGAAATCAGTGAATCATTTGAAAATCAAAATACAGTAGATGACGATTTAGATATTTACATGAAAAATTTGACGAAAATAGTTTAATAAAGAATATTTTATATTTTTTTTTTTAAATTGATCCATCATTTTCCCTCTCCTTTAAGTGTTTGCTTTATTTTAAATTTGGATAATATAATCTTGAGTTTACAAAACCATTTTGTAATTATTTCGACAATATTCATATAGAACGTTCATAATTTGGCTGATTTCTGAATTTGCGAAAAAAAAGGCCATGAAAAATATAAAAATATTGAAATAATGAATAATAAGAGATGTAGATCATGATTATCAACATTCAAATAAAACTTTATTTATTTATTGCTTCAAGTAAGCTTGAACAAAATGCAAAATGTACTAAATAGTAAATAAAATACGAAGCGTGACAGTTTGTGTAATCAAAATGTACTATTTATCAAATGTGACAATTTCAGTAGAACGCTTTGAATTGAAACAAATATTGTTAGTAAGTAATTGTCAACTAAGTGAATGAATGTCAGGTAAATTTTATAAATGGTGTGTTATTAAAGTGAAATTTTCATTAATATAATTGATTTCAGTATTTTTTTTTTCAAATAATTATAATCTGTAGTCTCAGAATACAGTTGTTGTAATTTTAAATATTTTATTAGTATGTTCAACAACATTTAAAAACTATTTTAATAAACTTTTAAAATGAGTGATGTATTGAAAGATCAACAGGAGCGTTCACGGAAACGTAAACAACTTTTAGCCCAAACCGTAACTTTACTTAATGTAATAAATAAAATATCCCAATAAAATTTTATATAATATTTATAGTTGGGGTTGAGTAGTGTCGATGAGCTAAAATATGTTTTAGGGACCGCTGAAGAGGCATGTTCTTCTAAGATTAATAAAGATGATGATGAAGATAATTTAATTGATTCTGCTAAGAAAAAGTCACAGTCAGAAAATTTATTTTATAGAGATTCTTCTACTTTTCTTAAGGTAAATATTTTTTTCCTCCAAATTCTATTAAATATATATTAAAATTTAAATATTTAGGGCACACAATCCTCAAATCCTCATAATGATTATTGCCAACATTTTGTTGACACGGGTCAAAGACCTCAGAATTTTATTCGCGATGTTGGGTTAGCTGATCGATTTGAAGAATATCCAAAATTAAGAGAACTAATTCGTTTAAAAGATGAATTAATATCAGAAACAGCAACTCCACCAATGTATTTGAAAACTGATGTTAAACAGTTAGATTTCAAAACATTAGGAACAAAGTTTGATGTTATTTTAATTGAACCACCGTTAGAAGAGTATGCAAGGGGAACACCAGCTGTAACTGGAGGAGCTCCACGAAATTTTTGGTCATGGGATGAAATTTTAAATTTAGATATTGGAGAGGCAGCAGCTCATCGCAGTTTCGTTTTCCTATGGTGTGGTAGCTCAGAAGGCTTAGATATGGGTAGAAATTGTCTTAAAAAATGGGGTTTTCGTCGTTGTGAAGACATTTGTTGGATTCGAACGAATATTAATAAACCTGGTCATTCGAAAATTCTTGAACCAAAAGCAGTTTTTCAACGCACAAAAGAACACTGTCTCATGGGAATCAAAGGAACAGTCAGAAGGTCTACAGATGGAGATTTTATACATGCAAATGTTGATATTGACTTAATAATATCCGAAGAAGAAGAATTCGGAAGTTTCGAAAAACCAATAGAAATCTTTCATATTATTGAACATTTTTGTTTAGGTCGGCGACGATTACATTTATTCGGAAGAGATTCAAGTATACGTCCTGGTTGGTTAACTGTATCGAATGAACTTACAAACTCAAATTTTAATGCAGAACTTTATCCAAGCTATTTTTCTGAATCTACTACAACTGGCTGCACCAGTAGAATTGAAGCATTAAGACCCAAGTCACCACCTGCTAATGGTAAAGTAATTAGAGGACGAGGAAGAGGTTTTTCAAGAGGTACTGCAAGAGGTGGTCGACCGCCAACAAGATAAAAATATTTTAATATTTTGACTGGTCATTTTTTATAAAGAGAGACTTAAAAAATTTTATTATAAGACGAAAAAAAGATCAACAAAAACTACATAATTTAATAATAAAAAAAATTAATAAAATTCATAAAACAATGTTATAATCTAACAATTTGTATTTTTCAATTTAATTTTAATTCTAGCTAATTTTAATTAAAATTTATGATTTCTTTTGTTGAAGAAACAAATTTTTATTGTATTTTTTTTTTTAATAGATTAAAATAAAACAAAATATGTATTTGATTTATTTATTTAATACATTTGAGAATACAAATTTTGATTTATTGATTATTTATTAGCAATTACTTAAAAATGACTAGTAAAGTTATTATCCCTTAAAACGTATCGTACAAAAAGTACGAATTACTCTGAATTTAAGTCAATAGTATAAGACGAAGTATACAGTTTCGTTGTATATTTTCCCACTGATCGACTTATAGTAAAAGATTTTTGTATTCATCTAACAATACAAAACGCGTGTTGAAACATCTCCAATACTTCGGTTGTTGCTTGTTGGTTTGTATGGTGGTGGATTTGGTCGTAAATAATTATTACCACTTCTTGGGCTGTTATCATCATTACGGCATAAACTATTATTGGGACTAAAAATTTCAATGTGTTAAATTTACAATTTTTTTATACTTTTTATACAAAATAATATTTTAAATAACCTTTGCGATTGTAAACTAACGTTATCAAGCAATACATTCGGATCTTTTAAACTCTTCAAAGTTGTTGTTGGTTGATTTGTAGCTCCGGAGCAATGTACCATTTGAACAGTTGGAGTAGAATTTGAATTTATAGAACTGAAATTCAATAATAAAAATTATGTACCTATGTTTCTTTTAAACGTGTAATACATGCAAGTTTTAAAATAAAATTAAACAAAAGTAGAAATAAAAAATACCTTACATAATCTTCACATATATGAAAAATATTTTGAAGAAAAAATTCAGAATGCAAATCAAACCTACATAAATAAAATAAACATGTAATAAAGCAAAAAACAAAAAAAAATGGTGGTACTAAAAATACTGGAAAATATAAAATTTAATATTTGTATAATATAGACTTAATTTTAAAATAAATAAATAAAGTTTAAAATTAATTTTGTGTAGATATTTACAACTTTTCATGATGGAAACATAATGCAGCCGAAAGCAATCCGAATAATACGGATAAAATTGCACCCGGGATTGCGAACGCAAAAGCAAATTCATCAATGTAATTACGTTGAGGTACTTCTTCTTTTGTTATACCATTCCATCGATTCATACGTTTTAATTCACCATGTGGTCTACTATCATGATTATGGAATAAAATCTCTGGAGAAATTTCAATACCCAAAATTTTAAAGGCACACCAATCTAATTTAAAACCAACATTTTCAAATATTTTTTGAACTGAAGTACGTTTATAATTGCATGTTTGAAGTTTATAAAGTGGTCGCACTTCTTCTTGTAACTCTTTTAGTCGATCAGAAAATGGCATAGAACTTCCCAAATGAACAACAACTCTAAAAATAAGTAATTTAATTTATGTTTTTTGATAAAACATACTAGAATCTATATTATTTTAAGTACTGATGAAACAGACAATAATTTTTTATAACTCACCCTTCTCTTTGTTGTGGTCTCAAAGGTAATCTAGCTCCCATATTTATTGCTGATTCCATAAAAACTAATTGCAAGTCTTGTTGACTTTGAGGCCATAATTCTTTACGGAATATATTTTTTAAATTTTCTACTCGTCCAGGATCCATAAGATGCACCCAATTCAAATTATCAATTTTCATTTGAATAATATTTGGTGATGGAAATTTGGGTGAAATATATAATGATATTGTAATTTTCCGTGTTTCATAGTTCTTCTTATTTAGTCCAATTACATCCAGATTAATCTGAATATTTGTATTCAATGCAAGTACAAAGAAAAAAATAAAATATTGAAAGTAAATTTGAATTGTAAATGCATGTATGTTCTTATGTATGTACGTCTGTATTGTCGTATAGAACGCCGTATCTTATGCAATTCAATAAATTATACAAAATTAACAATTAACAATTTTGTCTAAGTTCACGTATGTAACTACAATTGATTTAATTAATGATACTTCAAAATAAAGCTAAAAATGATTTTACTATGTACACACATAATATTTTGTTTAATTTAATGTTGCTTTTTTCCCAAAACGAATATGTAAATACCTGTTGTCCAGATAAACTTTCTGGTGGAGTACCAAATAAAAACCCAGCATGATACTCACTGCTATACCTATAAATTTAATACAAAAAAAAAAAAAAATGTAAGAAAACCAAAATCAAATTTCCAATTAATGATTTACATGTAACGCAACCAAGATGGTAAATCAGGACATTCTTCAAGGGAGGGTCGATATTTGAATTGATCTGTTAATTGCTCTGTCCAATTAAACATATAAGCTTCAATTTTTTTTGTAAATAATTCACCAACTGGAGCTCTATCGAATGGCATCCCACTGCAATTGCTCCACAATGTAAAAAAATAGAACTGTGATATTAAAATGTAAAACTTCATTTTGTTGTCAAAATTTATTTTTAGTTTGTATGGAGAAATTTTGTTTTTTACTCAAAAGAAATTTCTAAAAATTATTTCCTTTTTCCATAGAAATTTTATTACAGTAACTATAATTTGAAAAATTTCAATTTATTTTTATTAAGTACAATATTGTTAAAATTGATTTAATTCCATTATGCAATATGAAAACTCTCAAGTAAATTTTGTGCGTTTGATATCAAAAAAATTTTGTGTATTCAATTATCTTCTGAAAAAACTAAATTATAAAGGTGTATTCTATTTTGAGGGAAAATAATTTTCCATTTTCCAGCTTTTGGACAGCTTTTATATTTTTTTTAAGTTTTTTTTTCTTTTTCTTATTCAAAGCTTTTTGTTCATCTTTCGAATAATCTTTAAAATTCAGATTTATTACTCTAAAATATTGCAATATATATATACATTTTCATTTATGGATGAAATAAAATTCTAATTCATATTATAAATTGTAAATATACATATATTTATTATCATAAAATATAAAATACTGCTAAGCAATATTAAAAAATATAAATTGAAAATTTATGATTCATCACCAAAAATTCCATTATCATTATTTACGTTTTCAAGAGGTGCAAAATCTTGGAAGAACGGTGTATTTTTCATTCTTTCTAAAACAGATTTTAACAATCTGTGATTCAAATGATCCGTTTGTGTAGTTTCCCTTACAGGTTGTTCTAATTCATTTTCAGATTGATTTTGATTTCTTGCATCTTGAATATTTATATTTTGTTCTGGCGATGAGTTATTTTCACTTTTAATTGATGTATTTGAATTATCCTCTAGTCCTGGCATTTTCAAAAATATTGGAGTTAATAATTTACCAATTAAAATTTATAACTAATTTGTAGTTAAATTATCAATTATTGTTGTATGGTATCAATCCTAACAATCCAATCTCCAATAACAAAAAATTGAAAGCAAATGCACAACAGAAAAGAACAGGAAAATTGGAAAATGAAAAAATCGCTGTCAAATTTTCAATGAAATTGACGTCTGACAATTTTTTAAATGCAACACTACAATCTACATGAGTTTGCATGAGCTTGCGGTGTGTACGGTATTATTAACGGTAATTTCTGTGTATGAATACTTTTTGTTTTTTTTTTCTTTTTTTAATTTTTTTTTTATTATTGTAATCTGATAAAAATTGTTTTTTGAATAAATTAAATTGTAAAAAATAATAATAAATTAAGAAATTATGAAAAAACTATAAAATTTAAGTTTTTATTGTAAAGTTATATGCAAGTATATAAATTTCAGAAGCCTATTCTAAACTATGAAAAGAGGCAAGTCTGATGTTATTCAAATTCAATCTTTATTTTGTAAATTAATTTTTTCAAGATTGAAATATTCCAAGTGTAATTTTTTTTTATAATAAATTTTTTGCTTTTAAATATTAATTTTGCACATTTTTTGAATTTTTTTTTTCAATAAATAATTTCCTTGATGAAATATTTTTTTTTTAATTAAAGCCGTAATTTTTTTTTTGTTCGTTTTACAGTTTAACCAGGTTTAACTAAGTAATGGTTCTTAAGGTCATAAATATCTGCTTTATATTAAAAATTAAAGTTTATTAAATGTACAAAATTTTTAAAATGTGAAAATAAATATACTATGATTGCATGTACCTAAGTGTTTTTAATTTATTTTACCGCCATTTCTGAAAAAAAAAATTTAATATGTATTTATATCGGAATAAGAATAATACATATTCAAAATGACGTAAGATAAATTTTCAAAAATATTAAAGAACAGTTTATTTGTTTCTATTACCATTTATATTATTCTCCTATGTATAATTTTTTTTTTAATTACATTGTTCACCTATTAAACAATTTTTATTTGATGAGTATATGACTCATATTTGTATGATATTAAGTTTAAAACAACATGTAATAATTTAAAAAAAAAAAATTTTTAAATACACCCTTGTGTCGTTTAAACCACAATAATTCACATGTTGAAATATTTTATAACGATTTTAATATAATTATGGAAATTTTACAAGTAAGTAGAATATTATTAATTTAAATTTATTATTTGAATATTTTATTTCAACTTAATAAAACAATAAATAGTTTTTAAATATTTCACATTAATTAATTTATTTTCGTTCTAACAAAACAAAGTGTTGACATGTCAAATAATATAAATAAAATTAGCAAAAAAAAAAAAATATTATTTTACGTGCATAACTTTTTTTTTTTTTTTTTAAATATTTAATAATATTTTAATATAATACGGACAGATTAATTTGTTTGATTTTTTGGACGTTATTATAAATTTATCTTTCATAGGTAGAAAATAAAAAATTTCGCCTTTTTTATTTATAGATTTTTTTTTCTTCAAAATTGTGTATATAAAGAAAGGCTTGATAGACTCTAATTCTATACTATATAAAAAAAAGTTTATTTCGAATTTTTTGTTAAAAGAAATTCGAACTGGAATTATTAGTTGGATTTCGGCCACCACCTGAAATTCTCCCAAAAGTTGGTTTATTTCCTGAACCACGAGCTGGTGGCATTGGTCGTCTGACATGTCGTAATTCTCTATCAACTTCAATTTCTTCTAATCTTTGTGTTAATGCTAATTTTTGTTGAACAGCTAATCTTAGCAGTTGATTTAAAGTTTTCTTTTCTTCTTCAGCTGCCTCCAATTGCCTATTTAAATCATCAACTTGTGTTACATATTCTTCACAACGAGCTGCAAACATTGCACGTAAGCTAGAGAATGTAGCTGCATCTTCTTTTAATATTTTTAATTCATTACGTAATTTTGACATTGTATCACTAACAACTAATTTTTCATTCTCATATTTTGATTTCAAACTGTTCAAAGCAATTTCAGCAGTTTGTTTATTGGATTTAAGTACAGTACGAAGTGTTGCAATTTGTTCACGTTTAGTTGATAATAAGCTCTTAAGTTTAATGATTTGTTCTTGCAATTCTTCAAGTTCTTCTCGATTATCTTTGTCTTCCGATGATTTACTTCTTGTTTTATTTTTATTCAAATCAATGGTATGTTCAACGGCGGTCTTAAGATATTTAACTTGATCATTAATGGTATCTATATATTTTTTAATTTCAAATGAATCTGCTAAAGCTTGTAAATCATCTACAGAACTAAAGCTTGTTATAAATATATCTGATCTGAATTGTGACTGAATGGCTGTTAATGAATCACTTTCCATATCTTCAGTCTTGTGATCTAATAGTACACGAGTTGGAGTTTCACCGTTAACTGTACATACTAAATGATATAATTGAGCAAGATCTTCGGAAAGACCTAATAATGTGTTTCTAGCTGAATTAAGACTTTGACCGGCTTGTTGTGAAATACTTGTTAAAGTTTGAACATCATTTTGTAGCTCTAATGATTTCTGCTCGGTTGTTAATAATTTATTTTTTAAATTTGTTACTTCATTTCGAAGATTAACCATTGCATCTGAAAAATTCATGCCATTTGATAATTCGTTAATATCGTTCTTTAAATTATCAACTTCTTTTGAACTGAGGGTAAACCAATTACTATAATGTGCTAAATTTTTACGTAATTTGTCGGTTAATTTATCATCCTGTGTTTGATCTGGACTCTGTGTTGTGTTATTTTCAATTTGTTTTTTCAAATGGGTTAAAGAATCAACATGTGCTGCAAGTAATGCAATTCGTGATATAAAATTTTGTATTTCACTTTGACTTTTATCGAGATTTGTTTGAGCATCACGCAAACTAGATGTTAAATGAGATTTTTCATTTTCAAGAAATTCTAATTGTTTTTCTAATTTTTTTAATTCATTTAGATGAATTTCTGAAAATAAATCTACTTTTGTTCCATCGGGGGTCTTCAAATCACCCAAATCTGCTTCAAAACGTTTTAAAGCTAAATTGTCTTCTTCACCATCACTGTTCCCAGATGTTTCGTCTAAACGAATACTATTGGCTAAAGTACTTATAGAAAACATTGATTCACGATTGATATGATTATCCAGATCTTTTTTCAAGGCATATTTAGCTTCACGTTCAGCTTGTAATGCCTCTAGAGCTTCTTCCATTTGTTTCTCAGCTATTTTTTTCAAATTAGCGAATTCTTCAACTTGCGAATTCAAAACTTCAATCTCTTCAGACAAACGTCTAATTTCATGTTTAGCTCCTTCAAATTCAACTTGGGAACTTCTTAAATTTGACACTTGTTTTTGTAAAGATATATTTTCCTCCTCAAGTTCGGAATATTCACTTAACATTTTTGTTTCTCGATATTTTAATTCCTTTAATTCAGCTTTTATTCGAAGTTTTTCAGCTTCGGTGTCCGATTTATCACGACCAATTTCAGAATTTTCCTGTAGCATCCGATCTCTTTCATTCGTAACACGTTCAAGTTCATGACGAAGTTGCTTTACTTCATTTTCTAATTCAAGGATTTGTAAATTTAATGATGTCTCAATAGCTGCAGATTCATTTAGCAGAGCATCTTCCTGCTCGATACCTGTTTTGGTTGTAAATTTTTGTGATGTTTGAAATTTAGTTAATGCTTCTTGTGTTATATCTAAGTCGTGTTTTGTATTATCATAAAGTGTTTCGAGTTCTTCACATCTCAACTGAAGTTGTCCTTTTTCTTCTAATAAAACTAATCCATATTGGGCGGACTGGATTTTTTCACTGCTAGCCTGATCTAATTCTCTCGATAATCTATCTATTTCAGCTTTAAGATTTTCAACAGTGTGATTAACTCCATCGGAGTTAGTTGATGTAGACATTGTGTTGGGTTCTCTTACTTCTTTTATGTGGGCACTTAGTTCAGGTGCTTTTATTTACTTTTTAATTATATAAAAAAAGAGAAAAATAATTTTATATAAGTATATTTGAAATAATTTATAATAAGAATTTAAATAACTAACTTAAATTTTCATATCTCAAAACCAATTGGAATTGTATTGGAATTCCAGCAAGAATCAAATTTTTTTACTCCACTTTTTCAATGTTATTGATTATTTCTTTTTGAACAAATTGAGAAAAATTTTAAAATGCTGATATCACATTACAAATTGTTATTGAACTTTGTGCTTATATTTTAGCTAATTTTAATTTTATTTTAAAGCAAATAATATAAATAATTTAAATAAATTTCCACTATACATCAAATTTTTTCAAGATGATTAAATGATGACGGAAACACATTCGTTGTTGTTGTACTTGAAATGAAATCACAAGAAAAAAAATTACAAATGCAAAATTTTGACAATGAACTTTTGAGCTGTCATACAGAAAGCTTTTTCCTAAAATAACAAAAGTCAATTTTTGAAAAAAAAAAAAAACTTTGATATTCGTATTGGAATGGGATGTGCCAAAGTGTTTACTTATTTATTTTATTTTAAGAAGCATCAACCTTTATTAAAAAAATCATTTAGTTAAATACAATTATAAAATAATTGTCAACCAAAACTTGTTAAATGCCATATCCACCTTCAAACAATTTGCAAAATATTTCGGTAACGAACATTTTGTCAAACATAATTTTTTCCAAATTTCTTATTTTGAAATAATTCAATCAAAAAGATATGTTCGTTTTATGTTTTCCATTGTGAAACTATTTGGTTAAATTAGTTAAATGCATTTCTTCTGAGTTTGTGCAAACACGGCCATCGACATAAATTACACAAAAGACAAACATGCATTAATGTGTGTCTTTTGTGTAATTTATGCCGATGTTAATAAAAAAAATTAATAAAAATGTTTTTAGCATTGAATAAATTATAAAACATTTTTGTATTTATTAAAAAAAAACATCAAACAGTCTCATTTTATCACATTTAAATTTGTATGCACCACGTTCGCGCAAATTTTTTCAAACTAGAGCTGAACAGAGATTTCAAAATTACAATTCAATTTTAAAAAAATTTTAACTTCAGACTATTGATTCAATTAACAGCAAAAAAAGTTCAAATACGATTATTTTGACATAAAATATTTTTTTCTTCTTAGAGTTGGGAACACTGAGTTTATAAAATTTTTCATATTTAGTTATTTTCGAATTTTAGAAAGTTTTGTATTATCTTTAAGTTTTTATTTCTTAAATTATTTTTTATTTAGAATAAAAGCAAACTCCTCTGAATTAAAATTTTTCACCAATTCATCGAATAAATAATTTTACACGAATAAATGTGTGAGGTTTCCAGTTCGTTTTATTCAAACAATTAGAATACAATGGAATAGCTAATACCATCCATACAAAAATACAAACTTCTTTCCAACTTATTTTGTACTTTTCTGTCTATTACTTTTATTTGTTTTATTTATTACAATATAATTTTGTTTTAAATAATAATTCAGTAAAATATGAATAAAATAAAAGGTATCAAAATCTAATTTTATTTAAAATAACAATGGGTTTTCAATTTAAACTTTATTTTTGCGAAAAAAGAGAAAATTTTTTGAAAGAATAAGTCGTCTATTTGTCTTTTTGACATAAATAGAAGCATGTGGCAGGAATATATTCGAAACATTGCACAATGTATTCTAATTATTTTGTTTTATAATAAAAATTTGTCACAAACGTATATAGAAGTCTAAATAACATCTAGAAATATAAAATTCGTATAATACACAATCAGAAAAATAACTTTTGCGTCCTTATGGGTTAATAATTTAATACTTTGACAGCTTAGTGTTTGACGTCAAAAGAATTAATTGTCAACATTATTGCGTTGCTTAGGTAAAATTTAAAAGCCGCGAATCTTTTCATAATTTGGAATGAAAATATTTATAAAGTAATTTAATAGTTAGTTAAATTATCTAACAAATGATAAATATTGAATAATTTAATAACAGTTTGTTAATAAAGATCAATTCTTTTACAAAAAATCGGATTTAAGAAAGAGTAGCAGAGCATCATATTTTGTAGTGAAAATCGATTTGTGTGCGTGTGTAAATATTTTGTTTTGCTTGCGCATCATAACTGTCATTTTATTAAAAACATGAAATTATTTATTTCATAATCGAATGTTTGCAAACAATATTAAAAAGGAAATTATTAGAATAAAAAATTATTCGTTCCAAAAACGCAACATTCTAATCTGAAGTGAAATGGAGACGAATTGCAAAAACAATAAATATAATTTAGATCATGTTTATTGTCATTCAAATGACAGTAATTACATTAGAGCAACAAAATCAAGTGGAGCAGTAGATATAATGACTTTATTGAAGGAAAATAAACAATTGAAAGCTATGTTGCTGTTACATTTGGATTTAATTCAAGAACAATCCGATCAGTTGCAAGCCAAGGATAAACTTTTGGCTAGTTTAAAAGAAGAGAACGAAAATTTACGATCCAAAATTGAAAATTTAGAGGAAGAAAAAATAGCGGGTAGTAAAATTGGATTATCGACTGTTCAGGAAAATAATAAACTCAATATTGGAATTAGTGGAAGAAACTCTTACCATAGAGTACATGGCAAAAATCAAGAATCAACTGATGCATATAAGAAAATAAATAAAAATGTTCATAATAATAAACATGAAGACAAAAAAGAAAATTTGGCTGAATACTCAAATACAGAAAATCAGCGTAACAATAAAATTATAAATAGTGATGATAAGTCATCAACTGCTTCTACTGCAACAATAACAACTAGAAGTAGACATACACCTACACCACCTGGAGGACAAATTTCAGTACAAAACGATAAATATAAAGTAATTGAGGAAAATGTAAATAGTGGAAGCATTATTGGACAATGTAATGGGAAACCTATAAGCAAGATAATGTTACATCGCGTTAAAATACCTTCAAATATATTTCCTAATAAATCCAACAATTTTGGTGATAAAAATGATTCTGAAATAAGTAAGTTTTAAGTTAAATAATAATTAGTTATAATAAATAATTTTTATTAAAAATACATGTATACTTCAATTTTAGGCTCCTTTAATATGCAACTAGCTTCTTTATTTGAAAATAAAGAAGAGTCACCAAAATCATCATTGTCTTCTCCTACGTTATTACCACCAGCATCAAGATCTCCAAGATGTTTCAGAAAAATTACCAGTCCTACAAATTTGTCTCTTACACAACCATTAATAAAAAGATCAAAAATATCAAAAACTCTTTCTGATACTAAATTTGAGTCCATAGAATCTCCTTTAAGTCCATTACTGGATCCAAAAATTGAAATGGAGATAAAAGAAGAAATAAAACAAGAAGATACAGACGATGGTTTTAGTTGTGAATCTTCTGGTCCTGATACTGAACCTATCAGGAGATTTATTCGTTGTAAAAGTAGACAGTCAACAGGGGAATCATCAGCTTGTAATATTGAACAATTATCAGAAATTGTTTTATCTAGTAATAGTGTTCAAGATTCTCAAACTGAAGCCCTTTCTCCAATATCAAAAAATTTAAATAACAGCTCAAAAAATTTAAGTATTTTAAACAACTCTCAAACATCAAATTTAGGAAGTAGTAATCTTTCGAGTCGTAGTAGTATTGGTGAAAATGGACGAAGAAAGATAACATACTTAACAACTCGTAGAATGTATTCAGCACGTGAATGGACCACAGAAGGTATACCTGCCGAAGAATTTACTTCAATTAAAGAAGAGGAAGAAGCATTGAAAGCTGAACAACCAATGCTTGAAATACCAAAATGGACAGTCAAAGAAGTAGCACATTTATATAGTATTGAAGGTACCGAAGATTTATCTGATGAAACTTTTCGAAAAAGACATGCCAAATTAGAATATGATGAGAAACGACGTAAAAAATGGGATGTACAAAGAATTCGTGAACAAAGAACAATTGAACGTTTGAAGCGACGTCATTGTAAAGAAGAATTAATTGAAACAGAAAATCAAGATTTGATTTCTTTCTATCCAGCACCAGATCAAATAAAATTTATTCAAATATCAGATGAATTACCAGTAGAAGCATTCGGAGGTGAATTAATACCACGCTTAAGCCCAAGTGAATTTCAATTACCATGGAAAAAACATTCTCATTCAAGCAGGATAAATGAAATACATTTGACAAATGTTTCTGATAATCAAACAGATAACCAACATTACAATTTAAAATATCAACATCGTAATCAAAATAGTTTTAATGATAGTTCATTTGCTGTAAATAGTACTAGTAGTGTATTATCAAATGCCACAACTAACAGTACATTTTTATTTATTAAAAAGCGAAAGAAACCACAAAGTACAAGTATAAGAAAACAAAATTTAAAAAATAATGTCAATACATCAAATGTAAACAGTACCAATAATTTGTCTTTTAATCTAAGTATTTCTTCGACATCGTCAAAAAGTAATTTATTTAGTAATATAACAAGTCCGAGTAGAAGTATTGAAGAAAGAAATATTCCAACTACTGTGGATTCGAATATTGTCGAAAAAGTACAACATTCATCTTTTTTAAATAATAATGATCACATAAATTTATAAATATTTAATAATTTAAGGAAATTAATTAATATTTTGAAATTAAAGTAATAATAAAGGATTAAATTTTAAAAATAAATAACTAAAATAAAAGTTTAACATAATTATATATTTACAAAACATTAAATTATTTTATTTCATTTTAAGAATATAAGGTAGTTGAATACTCTACAAAAATTATAAATAAATTTGAATTTCAATATATAAATTAATTTTCTTGTTTAATGCAAAATTAGAAATTAGAAATTTATAAAGATTAATATTTTAAAATAACAAACATTTAAATCTAAATTATTAAACTAAATCTATTAATTGAAAATAAAATTAAACAAAATCTTTTTATTTCAATTATCTAATATTGGTTTCTAATTTTAATATTTTATAATTATCTAATTTTGCATTTATTAATTTATTGATTAAATTGTTGGGAACAAAATTGATTTAAATAAAATTATAATAATTAATCTTTGTAATTGTCATAAAACATTTTTGTAATTGCTATTAGAGAAAACAAAAAATATTTTAAAATTGTTTTGAACTAAAAACTAAAAAAACAAAATATTTTTGTACACAGAGAAAAGTATTAAAATGTAATATGTACATATTAAATTAAAAAAAAAAAAAATTTTAAAATTACTTATATAGTTACAATTTAAACATTTCATTGTTTTTGTTTTTGTTTCTTGTAAATATATATACTTTTTGTTAATATTCCAATTGATGTCTTATATTTACTAACTGAGAAAACAAACATCATACAGGGGCTTTAAAAGAATCAATACATTCAAAACTTTTTAAATACGTTTTTAGCAAACGATTATCTAAAAAATATTATATAATTAATAGAATTTTTCGTTTTGAATTTAAATAATTTATTTAATTGTTAACTTGCCCATTAAAAGATTATGAAAAGCAACAAAAAAACAATTTTATTGCACAATTTTGCTTAAAAATAAAAATTAAGAAATTAAATTATATGATTAAAAATAAAATAGAATAAATTCAATTGGTAATATTGCAAATTTTAGTGTACGTTTTATAAATTGTTTCATTTTTCAATATCCTAATTGAATAATTCATAATACTTCAAAAATGTTTTGTTTAAAAAAAAAAATAAATTAAATTTATTGTTAAGTATTTAATGCTTTAATATAGATTTTGGTGGTACTACAATCTATAATAGGGTTTAAAATCTTATATACAACATTAAGTAAAATAATGCAACTACAACATAATTATATCAAAATATAATATTCCTTACTTTTAAAATGAAATAGCAAAAAAGCAACAACAACATTAATTAAAATTAATTCACCTCTACTTCTATATTTTAAAATTGTCTTACATGATACATCATTTCAAATATATTTATTTAGTTTTTAACAAAAAAATATATATATATATATATATATATATGATCAGTAATTTTAAAATGTTCCTTCAAAATACAAATAAAATAATAAAAAATGAGATGAATAAAAAATGTAAGTTTTTAAGAAAGTTTAAAGAAAAGAAAATTAAATATAATAGTTAAAAATAAACATATAAAAGAGAACTAAATAGAACTAAGCCAAAATTAAATGTCCATTAAAGTAGTATATGAAAGTAAAATAAAATAATACAAAATCTTATTTGAAATAAAAAGTTGTCAAACAACAGAAATAATAAATCCAAAAACTTCTAAAATGAAAATGTTAAACCCTATTTAGATTATTTAAATGATGTTTATTAAAATGAGAAAATAAACTAATGAAATAGAAAAGGAAAAAATAAGTTAAAAACAATTTTTAAAACAGTCCTGTTCACAGTGGAAATAGAAAAAAATATTTTATTAATTTAAAAAGAAAAAAAGAAAATAAAAAAAAACAAAAAATTAAAAACTCAAGAGCAGTGCTTATATTTAAATTATGTATTTATAATTAATAATCAAAAAAAAAAAAATCAGAAAATTTAATAAAATTTATTATTGAAAAGAAATTTTAGCTATATTATATGTGTAATTTTTTTTTTTGCTTTTATAATACTGACTTTAATTGATGGAGTGTCTAACATTTACAAATATATATAAGCATTTTAATTATTTTAAATAAATTTATTTTTAATACATAATATAAAATACATATATATATATAGATCTATATATATATAAAACAAATTTGAAATTTTAAGTTGGGATTTTTTTAATTACTGTGTTACTACATTTAAGTTTTAGGTTTTATAACTATAGTATTGACTATATTTTTTAATTTAGTTATGTATATTATATACATGCATAATATATATAATGTTTTTTTTATTTTTGTAAAAAGGCTGATTTTCTTTGATCTGAACTATTTCATATTAAATACCATTAGAAAAAAAAAATTATTTTCTTTAAATTAAACAATTTATCTTATCACTGAAATTAGAATTTCAAAAAATTTAAAAAATAAAAAAAATATTAGGCACTCCTGCATTGATAATAAAAAAGTATATTTTATTTTTTATTTTAAAATACTAGTTTTTACAATACATTCTTTCTTACACTAATTTAATTAACATAACAACATTATCTATATCTCTTTATTTTATAACATTTATTGATATAAAAAGAAACATAAAAATTAAAAATTTTGAATTATGTATTCTAGTTTTTTATGATTTTATTTTTATTAAAAAGATATCGTCTATATGAGATGAGAATTTTTTCTTTTTAAAAATTGAAGCTGTGTAATTAGAAATATGGAAATAAATATAATATTATATGAAAAAAGATATAATTACATACTTGTTTTATTATTGTAACGAATTAAGATAAAAATTGTGATGTAGTAGAATGTAGAAGTGTAAATAATAAAATGATATAAAATGTTGGAGTTAGTACAAATTAGCACCCTTAACCGTTCTAATACTATACTAACCAAATAAATTTCGGTAAATTTGCTGCCACATAATTATTGGTATAAATCTGGCCAAACCAGAAGAAAGTGAATTTAGAAACAGACTCAGGGGAAGACTGGGGACCCACAGTCAATTTAACTCTACTACAGAGTTAGATAAGGAAGTAAGTAATATAACACAAGCGTCACAAGTCATTACGAAATCCTTCCAGCCAGCATCTCGAATCACAAAATTTCAGAAAAACGTTTTTCCAAAATGGACGAATTGGGGAATACGGGATCTTAGACAAAAATCGAGGCAGCTATATAACCGTGCCTACAAAGAAAACTGGAAAATGGGAAAGCTACTAAACAGTTCTAAGATGCTACAAATCCGAATGTAGAAAGGCGAAGAAGAAAGCCTAGAAAGAATATACTGAGCAAATAGAAAATACGAGGGAAGTGTCTAGACTTAAACAAGTTTTGTCCAACACACACTCACAATCACACCTGATTGAGCGAAATCACTGGAAGTACTGATAAATAGTAGTTTTCCAGGTAGCGTTTTTGTGGAAGGCGAAAACAACACAAACGCGCGCAACTCTGAATCATATGCAAATACATCGAATACCGAAAACGAAAATATAAAACGGATGATAACACATGAAAGAATAAAATGGGCAATAAACTCATTCAAGAAGTACAAATCCCCAGGAACAGATCAAATATATCCAATAATGCTTCAAGTAGGGTGTAACCTTCTACTGAATAAACTATCGAAAATCAAGCCTAAGAAGTATTCCTACAAAAGCATAATAAAGTTAGTTACAGTAAGGCTAACGCATACAGACCAATAAGTTTAACATCCTTCCTACTAAAAAGTTTAGAAAGATTTGTTGAACTGGAAATGAGAATCAAAATTGACAAAAATATCAACGTATATCAACACATCTATATTAAAGGCTATAAAAAGACTTTGCACTTCAAAGTATTATTAAGAAGCCTTTATGACAAGGCAATACGCACTGGGATGCTTCATCGATATCGAACGAGCTTTCAATAATATAAAAACGGACAGCATAATCAATAGCCTAAACAACAAAGCCATGGCAGGATACTTAGTAAGATAGACTAACTCTCTACTAAGGGACATAATTATCCAAACAAGTTTTAGTATCCAAAAAATTGAAGCAATAGCAGGGGAACGTACGCTTCAATTAGGTGTACTATCACCACTACTATGGTTCACAGTAATAGATTCACTTTTATACTCTCTAACAGTAAGGGAGCAAACGTTACTTGTTGAGCTGTCGATCTGGTTATAATCATCACGAACAAAAGAGACTCAGTACTAGGAAGAAAAATATAAGAAGCCATAAATTTGGTTACTCTTTGGACACAAGACAATGGCCTCAAGCTTAACCCAGACAAAACAGAACTATGCCTTTTTAATAGGAGAAGAACAGTAAGTAATGTAAACATCCCAAGCATAGGAGGTACACGACTTAACTTATCACAGAAAGTCAAATATCTAAGAAAAAACACTTACATACATACAACGCCAATGCTGTTTAGGCATTACAGGCGCAACAAAGACAACAGCTACAAAGATCCTTAGAGATAGCAATACGTTTACGTATAACAGGATAGTGGAAGGTGACTGGTAGGAAGAGACCACATCAAAAAATAACGGATCTCAACGCAAGCGTACAGTATCAAACAATTTTCACAGAGGAAGGACAATGGGACTGCAACACTGTATAAGAATGTTCAGATAGATTATTTAAGATAAAAATACCACGAAATGGAGAAAGTAAAATTTCCGACGATAACTATGTAAAGTTATATACATATATAGATGGAGCTAAGAAAGGCGGAAACTGTGTGAATAGAAATCTACTGTGAAGATCCTTTGTCAAAAACAAAAACAAAAATGAATAGTAACAATGCCACGATTATCCAATGTGAAATCATGGCAATTAAAAGAGGAGCAGAAATCCTTCTAAACAGAGGTATAGACGCAGAAAACATAATTTTTTTCTGTGATTTCCAGGCAGCCATCAAAGAAATAAATAACGAAAAAACGAAAACAGCAACTACTATATGCTGTAGAGAAGCACTAAAAGCTTATTAGGAGTACTGAATAAAGCAAAAGAAGGTCCGAGAAACAATGAGCCTGAGAAATTAATGGTAGGACTAACAATGCAGGACATAAAAATAAATACGATGAAGTGGGAAAAAACCACACAACAGAATGCCTGCAGAAGCTCGGAGGGGGCGATCCTGACGAAAAACTTCTGGGGAATATCAGATGCGGAAAAGATGAAAGCCATTTTAGCGCTGAATAGAGCCGACTTAAGACTAAATGTATAAAAAAAAAACCCAAAATTAAAATTAAAAAAGTTGTAATGAAAGTTATAAAAATAAAAATAATTTAATAAAAAATAAAAAGTGAAAATATATTTAAAAAAAAAAAAATATGCGAATTTAACAATCTGTTAAGTTACAGAGTCGGGGAATAATACAAAAAAAAAAAATTAATATCTTAATGTTTTGTTTTCATAAAAGCTGCTGGCTAAAATCCTGTTAAAGGTTATTTTCTAATACTTAACTTAGGTCTTCTCACCTAATATGTGTTATTTTGTAATTTATATTGAAATTTCGATAAACGTTTAAATAGTGATGATGAAGATGAAAATATGAGAGAAGATGAGTGTTAAAATTTGGTTAAAATCATGGTGTTTTGCTCTGCTTTGCTCTGCTTTTGTGTATGTTTTCAGTTTGATGCTAAATGATCGCATAGTAAAAATGAGTAAATTCTGATAAAAACAAATTAATAAAAAATTATAATTAACAATGATTTTACATTTTATTTTAATAAAGATGTTACACAAGAGTTTAAAAAATAATTAAAATACAGACAGATTATAGCTCATTGCTTAACACGCATGAGGAATTCATACTAAATTTTAAGTTGTTACTAAATTATTATACTCTCGATTATATTTCTTGTCATGTATTTTATCCCAATACATAAAAAAGGCTGGACTAGGTCGGAAAAAACCTATAAATATATTTTTTTTTCCTTCGGGAATCAAGAATCGAACCTTGGACCTTTCGGTCGGAAATGCAGGTGCTCTACCTACTGCGCCACCCAGCATATATTGTAATTTAACATAGTCATCAGTTCATTCAATTTTTTTTTTATAGTTTTTGCTTTGCAAATGAAAATTGCCATTGTTTAGGTTTATAATTTGATTAAGAGCAAAATGTTGGTCATCAGTCACCAAAAATTGTTGAGAAGCAGAGAATTGAGAGAATATGTCATTTTTACAGTTTAAAAATGAAAACTTCTGGTATGTGATTAGTGATTAACCGATTACGATTATACTCAAAGTTGACATTGAAAATGAATTCTTTTAGAAGTATCTAGACTATTTAGTATCTACTAATAAAAACATGTGAGTATTTAACATTTATTCCATTTATTTTTTTTTTATTTTTTTTTAATTATTATGTATATAACTAAATTTTAAATTACATATTATGTATATAATTGATAAATTTTCATAATATAAAGAATTGACTTGTTTTGTTTTTCGAATAAATTGACCATTTAATATTTTTTTTTTTTTTGATTTGCATGATTACATATTATAATGCATTTTTACCATTAATTTAAATTAGAATTGATATCATTTTAAACTTTGTTTTAAATATTCATCTGCAGTATTTGACCATAATTCATCAATTTTATTTAAATTCTGTTTCCAAAGTGATTCCAATAGTGTCCATCCAGATTCTTGTGTTGTTAATACATAACCATTATCAGGATCTAAAGAATGTGTATATGCACCTAAAACTAAACTTTGACATAATCTAGCAGCAACACATTCTTTTAGAATATCTTTTTCCATTGAATTAATAATACGAATTGATGAGTAACCGGCAATTACAATACCACCAGTTGAAAGTTCTTTTTCTTCTATCATCATATAAGTCATTGCAACTGCCAATTCAAATATTAATGGAGCATAATGTGTATCACCAAAATCAATTATACCAGAAATTCGATAATCTTTTTCCTCTTTTGGTATATATACTAAAATATTTTGTTCATTGAAATCACCATGTATTATACCCCATTCTAATTCATTGATATGCTTTAAAACTTTATTTTCAAATGTTTCAATTACTTGTTCAACAATTTCCTTACGTCCATGATCTTGTAAAACAAATAAAAAATCTTTTAATTTTGGTACAGCTTCTAATTGCCAAATTGATTTGTGATTTTTATAGGCATCATGATTGAATCTCTTAAAAGAAAAATAAAATAAAATATAAATGTATTTATGTAGTATATAATATACTTATATATTTGTATTTACATATGTATAAATATTTTTTTTTTATTTTGTAATAGTTGAAATATTGAATTTAAAAAATAAATGTATAAGTATATAAAAATTAATTTATTTATTTAAAAACCTTTAAAATTCTATCCATGTTTGCAATATATTCACCACACTGGTAATAAATATGTTTGGTTTTTTCAACTTCATGGAATAATTCTCCTGGTAAATATTCTAATAATCGAACAATATGATTCCTTCCATTTAAATTTTCAACTGAATAATATTTTCCAAAAACATTTTTCACTGGATTTGAGCATGTTATTTCATTTTCTTCTGGGAAAATTTATATTTATTATTTAAAGAAAAACATTTCTAATTTATTTTTAATTTTCAACATATAAGTTTGAAGACGTTCCAAAATACAGTTATTGTTTATAATAAATTCTTCCTATAAATCCGGATATGTGTACTTTTTTTTGTTTTATATAATTCCAAGCCTATGGGATGAACACCCTAACTGGATAATATACATAATATTTCCAAAACATTAGATCGTAAAACTTGCTTTTATACTTAAATACATGGCTTAGTAGACTATCGGAGGGAGGATTGGAAGAGAGAAAATATATCTGAGGTCAGTAGGGATATTTTGGACAAAATTTTATGTGGTGTGATTTTGAACAAAATTATATTATGTGGGTAGATTATTTTATTTTTGGAATACGCATTTTGGAATATTATTATAAAATAACCATATGGATACATATCCGGACAAAAAAATAGTCACCTGTTTTGTCTTTTATTCTTTTTATGTTTTGGAAAAAGAGTATAACACATATGGACTATATAAACGGCATGTTCAAAGATTCCAGCGAAGACTATATTTTGAATAGTGGGATTTTGATTGGTGGGATTTTTATATATAACGGTAGTTTGATTGGCCCCCTAAAAACATGTAAATAATATTTTACCCTTTTAGTTCTTTTACTGATGTGTTTAATATTGTAAAATTCAGCGACTGACCTTATTTGATGAATCGGTCAACACTACTGTCACAACCTACATGTTCTTGTGACGACTAAACGTAAAGCAGTATTTTAAACGATTTCTAAACTTATCCGCACTTTAAAAATGGAAGAAGAATACATGTTATCGAGGGGTTAATAATATCCTCCATCAGTTATTGGACCATATTATTTAGATTTATCACCATTAAATCTACTAATATATTAACTCAACATTAAATACTATACTTTTGTGCTATTTATTCCATTTCATATTCCCGATTGCGAGTACAATTTTTTTTGTTTTTTCATTAATGGGGAGTTCTATATAAGCGCGACCGTTTATTATCTTAGTAGAACTGAAGGTTCTTTATGGACGCTATTTTATTGTTTTGATGTCAATTTCAGAATCAAGCGCTTTGTTTTTCGGAAATATTCATGTCTTTTGCGAGCTATGGCTTCACAAACAAATAGAATATGAGAGAAGGATTCCTCTTATTCTAAGCAGAATTTGTATCTGCCTGTGGTCGATTTACCAATCAATTACAATTTACGAGGTACAAAAATTGTTTTATTATTGAGCTATGTATTTACTAATTACTCAATTTATCAATTTTAAAATAGAATTTGAATATGTTACTCGGGTAGCCACGAAGCTATTAAAATATTTGTTATGCATTGTGTATTATTCATACAAAATCTTAAGTCATTAGCTCTTTTCTATAACTCTACACATTAGTTTAATTGTCTGAATATTGAATATTATTGTATTGAATACTATTGTATTGAATATTAAGAAGACAATAAACAGATTTAAGTTTAACGTTTGGCTTAGCAGATCGTCTATTAATACATAAGCAAATGCCAAGACAATTGTTATATACCTGCAAGAAAGCATTATAAATTCCGTATTTTGTAACATTCGCAATTTTTCTGCTCACTGATAACTACGAGTACAAATCAATGTAAAAGAAAAATCAAATATTGGGTGGATGGCATAAAAATGAGTTTAAATTCAAAACAAGAGAGTTAAAGCTCGTGAGGTAATTCTAGATAAGCGCTCTAGATTGTCTGAACTCAATTCTGTAGTATGCAAAAAAATAATTAAAAGCTAGTTGCAAATATTTAAAAATTTTATTGCTTTAGCATCATATCCAAATTTAGCTTTCGCTTTAGCTCCAACAAAATTTTATTTAGCGAGCAAGATTTCACTTTCTATAAGTAAATACTCCAAATTGTTTTGCATGGAAAAACGAGATTTTGCTTTTAAAAAAATTAGATTTGAAATTAAAATCAGTTTTATGCATTCGACCCATTTAAGTAATTGTACACTATACTAGTATTCACTATTCGCGATTATACTTCAATAAATTAAATATTATATATAATATATATATATATATGTAATTAAATATCAATACTCACTTAAATGAAGCATTAATTCTGTTTGAGCTTCAATGAATTGAGCCTTTTCCGAATCTAAGGAATTCAAAACTTTTAAAACATATCCATGCGGCCAAGTATTTATTAAAATAGGATTTTTAATAGAGCTAAATTGAAAAAAAAAAAATAAAAATTAATAAATAAATGTGTAAATGTGTAAAAAATATTTAGTATTTGTAAATAATTTTGTTCTTTCTCAAATTATGACTTTACATTTATCAGTCTATGTATGTATTTTTTTGTTTTTAATATATTGCAAAACTTCTATGATCATCATATTTAGGTGGTTATGATGAAGTTCGTCGGAATGTGAAATTCCGATTACATTCCGAATTTGGTATGCTGAAGTCCGAAAGTATTCCGCAGTCTGCAAATGTAATTATTTATCCGAAATTTTAAAATTTATGTATGATGAAGTTCGTCGGAACGGAAAATAATTTGAAAATTGTACGCCGGAATTTCTCATTCGGAAGTATTAGAATGGTTCGGAAATGAATTATAAAGCATATAATTTTTGTATTTAGAATATTAGGAGAAGTAGAAAATGTAATAATAGTTTTTTTTTTCAATTTCTTTTTCATTTGTAAAAATATTTTTTTTTATTTAGGAATAAAAAAGCGCTTCAAAAGAATAATATATTTTATTGTTTTTAATATTATAACATAATATGTATATATATTAAAAACGATACATATATATTTTACATTCTTTAGAGAATTTTAAATTTTCTCTGATGTAACAAAAAATTACTATTATTTTAATTTGTATATATATACATACTACAAATATAATTAAGAAAGTTGTATCTTTTACTTTTAATTTATGTATGCATAATGCATATTGTATATATACATTATGTCATATACATTATCTATTAAAAAATTTTTACAAAATAAATAAAAAAAAAGAAAATAAAAATGTTTGAAATGAATATGAAAACAAAAAAAAAATCTTCCGAAACATATGATTTTGATTTCTGCACAGACTTTGCAGTCGAAGGGACTTCAGCATACCAATTCTTTCGTATTCGGATCGGAATTTTTTTTCGGAGAAATTCCGCTTCGGACTTCATCATAACCACCTTAATGTTAGATTTATATGCGATAACCTACATATATTAAGAGATATCATAATGTGAAGGTCCGATATGTGAATTTTTTTTTATTGTTTATGTGCTGTAGAAAATTCATGTTTTTTGATAGTGTTGCTGATAGAATATCAGGGTACGAATTTCAGGTCTGTAGTCATTTTGATTTTTGAAATATACACGCTGGGTGGCCAACCAAAAGGTCCCTGGTTCGATTCCCGTCGAAGCAAAAAAAATGCTTTATTCGTTTTTGTATTCGGACCTGGTCTAGTACCGTTTGTCATTGGGATATAATAATGACAAAAAATAATATTGAGAGTATAATCTGGTAACAAATTAAATAAAATGAAACTATTCTATTTAAGAAGGCTTAATTCCTGACAATAGCAGTAGTTTTCCACATTTAATGAGTGTAGATAAGCCAGTATTGTTAAATAAATACTCGAAAACTTGTTGATAATGTAGTGTAAAATTGCAGTACCGTACTTAATTAATAAAACGTATTTCTGTAAAATTTGGGTGAATTTTCAGGTCATGTGAATTTTCATACATGTTTATTTTTATTTTTATAAAATATATAAGCCTGTTTTATTCCGGTGAAATTAATTTTGATTTATTCTAGTTTCACCAAAACTTTCAACTTTTGATTTTTCTCCTTAAACAAGCGTGCATTTTCCAAAAGACAATATATTTGACCTATGGCAAATTTTGATTTTTTATTAAATATTGAAACATTTTGTTTTAAAGTTTATTTTTGCATCAAGGTGTTTGCTTTTCCAGTTTTCTACATTCTAATAATAAAAATATCTATGAATTCGTATTTATTGAGACAATTTTATTTGATCACACTCATTACGAGCGCCCGTCTTATAATAGGCCTATATCCACGAGTGTTCATGATGACAGATTTAGTAAACGGTTGATACCCTCTCATCAACAAACATTTGTTTGTTGATGAGAGAGTATGTGTGGTTGCTACAACTTACTATCATCATACATATTGGACTGGGCCTCTTGGCAACAGAGGCCTTGTCCAATATGTATGAGCGAGCAGACCGATACTTGAAATAATTATAAAATTTTATTTTAGGTTTTGGTTTTTATTGAAAAAAAGCGCGCCATATTAATTGTCACGAATCACGATGTAAAAATAAAAACAACAAAAAAAAAAAGATAAATTTACATTTTCTATACTAATTTCACAAAAAAAAATTTTTTTTTGTGTTAGATAAGATGTATTATTGTACAACTAATAGAACAAATATATGTTGTTAATCATAAGTGATAATTTAATCTAAGTTATTAAATATTTACTCATATGTTGTTTGTTGACACAATGAAAATTCATTAATAAATAAAGAGATATTCAGTAAGTAAAAAATAAAAACAAAAAAAAAATATACCTTCATGATATTAGAGTTAAATTGTTTTTTTTTTTTTTTTTTTTTTTTGTTAAATTTAACCGACCTTTATTTATTTTATTATTTAGTAAAAATTATGAGCTAAATATAAATATAACATTTTAAATTTTTTTTAAAAAAACAACACAATTTTTCTAATTTGTATACAAATTGCTAAAACCCTAAAACTATAATATGTACGTAAGTATTATACATTTTGCTCTATTTTTTAATTTATCAATTTACGATGTGTATTCTCCGTTTCTCTCCGATCTTATGAATTAATTATAACTTTGATTGAGGGTGTGTATCATTTTTACAGTTGATTTTATCAGTACGTAATATTAGACTAGCTAGACAACATTTGGTTTAAATTTAATTAGTTTCATATTGTGTAGATTTAAAATAAAATCATATGTAAACTATAAAAATGAAACAAAATTTTCTTTTGGTAAAATTTATTTGTAGGAAAATTCCAAATAAATTGCGGTATCAAAAAGTAGAAACTATGACTTTCCAGAATTAACTGTAGTATTCATTTCCTTGATACAGTACACCGTACTACATAAATTCGATCTACCCTGCTATCGTATATCTCCACCCATTCTATACATAACCTAGTTATCGGCAATTTCAATAAATATCGTACATGATCTTCTTCTATACTTATAAAAGGGAAGGCTTGTTTGTTTATTCGTTATACACGCCCACTCTTTAAATATGCACAATTATTCATGCAGAAGAAAAAAAACTAATGCGGTATATACTTTAAAAAGCTATCAACAGACAGGTTCATATAACTCAACTCCTTTATCTAGTACCCATCAAGATACACACATATCCCAAAAATTAATTGTGTTTAATAAATTGATACTCTCCCAAAAACAAACAAAAATGTTTTTCTACTGTTTTCCAAAAATTCGAACTGGTTCCAGATTAATGTAAATATAAAAGTGTTGCATTCTTATGTTATTAAAGTACAAATTCAAACAAATTTAAACCTACTGGATTAATAAAAGAAACGTACAGATTTGGAATTAGACCCATTTTTTTCAAATTCGGTCAAAACTTTATTGCAGTTAATTTTATACAATTTGTTTGACCCGGACAACATTTTTTTACTTTAGATTACAATAATTTTATAGAATACAATTAATTTATAAAAAAAGCAAAAGCCGGGAGTGGTTTAGTATTATTTGTTAGTGTTAAAATTGTTTTTACATATTTATCAATTTAAAAATTTTTAGAGCCACATTGTTTTAAATTGATAATTTATCTGTTTTAATTATAGGTACAGGTTGGGTAGGCATAAGTGAGCATTCCAGTTGTTTCTGGAAAACCAATTAGCACTTAATTGTCCCTTTTTGATACCACGACTCGAGTGACCCTATTTGTTATTGTTGGTTGTTTTAGGGGATCACTTTAGCTTCTATTATAACTGTCCCAAGGAATTAAGTACAGGAGATACCCATGTGCGATTGAGAAGGTTGATCAAATGACCAATTTTGTATTACGCAATAATACCTATATTGTTAGGAAAAGCCTTATCACAATGAACCTTACTGGTCTAAAGTGTGTCGACGTACTGCCGGTCTCATCTAAAGGCCGGAGTTTGACTCTAGTTAATGCTGGACAGCTACAAAGGAAATGTTATTCAAGAGTTTTGTCTCATTTTTTGCAGCTGCGCCTTGTTGAACGGAATGCCTAGATTGACAGTGTAGCTCCCAATCGATCAGTGACCCGTTCTGATAGGTTTTAATTACAATTTTGATATTTTTCTTAAGAGTTATAGTTTTTAAGAGAATTTTCCGAATTTATTTTTTAAGAGCTAAACACATAATAGAGGAACACCATAAAATTGATAAAACCAATTTATCATCAATAAAGGAGGTACACAAAACAAGCAAACTAGACACATATGAGAGTTTAGCAATTTCGAGGGTACAGGTAGATGATAGATTGAATAATGATTAAGGGAATGGATATTCACCGCTATTTAAATTAATAAAATAATTGGAAAAAGTACAGGTAAAATAGATAGCTAGTATGGAGGGAATAGGATATAAGAAGGGAAAAAATAATGAATTAATGTATACAGTTAGTCACAAGCACTGATGAAGGAAGTATGTTGCTTCCGAAATATCGATATTTGCAATCAAATATTAAAAACTATTAGTGAACGGAAACCTGACAACAATTTAATTATTTAATTTATTTTTCCAGTTTTGTAGTTTTTGCTCAATAAAATGGCTTTTCGAAAATTCTGTATACAATTTCACTTTTATTTAATTTCAATGAGCTCAATTAGTTTTTGGACCTAGAAAAACCATAATTGAGTTCGATAGCCTCTATACAATAAAATTGAAGAACTCAATTAGTCAATTGAAAATTTAAAAAGAAAAATATTGAAGTATTTATCTGAGTTGTGTTCCAAATTTTTTATTTATGTACTTTGATTGACCGATAAGGAAATTTTAATATACCTGTTATCTGTTATACATTTTGTATAATAGTTTTTTTTTTTTAATTTAGAATTTTAAAAATGAAATTGAAAATTTGTGTTATTTTATAATTGTGCCCTGTTTAAAATTCTAACAAATATCGTTATTCAAAAGATAATACTTATAAATTATAATTTTATATTTATTTATTTTATTTTAATTATTTTTTTTTTCTAAAAAAAATATTAAAGCTTTTTAAATGACAATGACATTGTTGAAAAGATGATTTAAAATGTCTGGAAATAGATTTTTTTTAAGTAATATTATCTTATCATAAAATTTTATTTTGTTTTTAATTATGAGAAAGTTTAGATAATTATTTTTAATAATAAATTTTAATAATTTATTATATTGTTGTTGTTTTTATATTTATTTTTATCTTGTATTTATTGTCCCCAATCTATTGGTATAAATTTAATATTGTTTATTAAACGAAATATGCCTTTTTAAATAATTTGAATTTAATTTAAAAAAAAAAATAAAATAAATAAATCAAATGTTTCCATACATTATATATTAAAGTCAGTCTGGGTTTACATCAAGAAAACTAATCTTTTAAAGTCTCCTGATGATGGCGTACTAACCGTAATTGATTGAGATATCAATTAAACTTAGTGAAACCTACATATAGAATTTCTAACTTTTATTACATGATAATAAATATAACATAACTATGGGTTATGTTATCCCATTACATCTACTATTCATAGATTTTAACAAAGCATTCGACACAGTCAAGAGATGCGCAATATGGAGAACACTTACAAAGAAGGGAATTCCTGAAAAAATCATCAACATCATCAAAGCGATGTATAAAGATGCAGAGACAACAGTTCAACACAGAGGTAACATCAGTGATCCATTCTACACCAATATAGGAGTTAGACAAGGATGTCCAGTATCTCCACTTCTCTTCAACACAATACTAGACGACATTCTAAGAAAAGTTTGCACTGGAATAAACGGAATAGAATGGGATCTCTTCGGCAACTTAGAAGACTTAGATTACGCAGATGATGTATGCCTCATATCAAGGAATCAAAGGGACCTACAGAACAAAGTCAACAGATTACAGGAAGAAGCAAAGAAATCGGGACTGGAATTAAATATCGAGAAAACCAAGGCAATGAGGACAAACAACAGTGACAGTGAGCCAATAACAGTGAGTGGACAACAGATAGAACACGTAGAAGAATTCAACTACCTGGGGAGCATCATAACATCAAGAGGAGGTACAACAGAAGATGTCAACAGCCGTATAAATAAGGCAAGAAGAACATTTGGGAGCCTAATGAAGATATGGCGGAGCAACCAAATATCGAGAACAACAAAGCTAACAATATTCAGAGCATGTGTTAAGTCAACATTAATATATGGCAGTGAAACATGGCTCACTTCGGTCAGAATCAAACAGAAGCTACAAGTATTCATCAACAAGTGCTTGAGAATTATATGCAGAATATTCTGGCCGGCAAGAATTAGCAACGAGGATTTATGGATGATAACTGGAGAAGAACCTATAAACAGACAGATAAATAGGAAAAAATGGAAATGGATAGGTCATACACTAAGGAAATCAGAAAGTGATATAGCAAGAAGAGCTCTAGAGTGGAATGCACAAGGACAAAGGAGACCCGGCAGACCATACAACACATGGGGACGCACAATCGATCAAGAATTAACAATCAACAATTATACCTGGGACGATATTAAGGAAGTAGTACTCAACAGAGAGGAATGGAGGTTCACTATCGAAGCCCTATGCTACCACGCGGAGTAATAGGAGAAAAAAAAAAAAAAAAAACTATGGGTTAAGAATACTATATATATAGATAGACATTTTGGAATACAACATTTTGGACTAAATTCATGGGCCTTTTTAAATTTCTCTAGGTTATATTGAATGTATTTAGAATCTCTCAATTTATAAAATTTCATATTTTTATTAGTATGTATTCTTAATCAATGTTATAATATAAAAAAACAATAAAAACAAATATTCAGCTCTGATATTAAATGTATCGAAAGGTCAATGCAAAATTATGATTAACACATACTTTTAGAAATAGTTGACATAATAAGAGTTATATCGATAGTTCCATTGGGCTTTTTCGGAAATTCATTTTTAGTTTAGTTTTAACGTGCAGTGTTTTTTAGTGTAGTGAAAACCGCGTTAACTGCAATAGCATAGTGCACGTAAAAGAGAAAACTTCAAAAACAATTTTCGGCAACATTACATTAAAAAATAATAATAAATTAATTAATAATTAAAAAATTATACATTTTTTCATTAATTTTTAATAAAAATACGTAATATTGATTATTTTGAAAAAATAATATTGAATGTAATTTTTGAATTGATATTTTAGTTCTCGCACAATGCGGAACTTTTATATTAAACTTTAAAAGTCAATTTAGCAATCTGCGCATATTGCAAAATATGCGTACAATTTTTTTTTACAGTTTTAAATTAAAAATTGCAGTGCACTATGTATTTCCGAACAGGTCCAATATTTTAAATTGTACTTTCGTTTACCCATTAATAAATCGCTGAAAATTAAACGCATAGTAAAACAATTAAAAACGCACCTATTAGAATTCAGTTAAATAAAACCTTTACTCAGCTAATAATTTGAATTCACAGCAAAAAGACTAAATGCTCAGCAAATAAATAAGATTCACAGTAAAAGAATAAAAACACAAAAATTACTTTAATACTAAAACTAGTTTTTTATATGTGCTATTATATTTTCTATGTTCTTGAGTTGTATTAAAAAGTTAACGTTCGAAAGTAATGGTATTATTAACATAATCAATTTAATCAGAAAACGTAAATCAGAATTATTTAGTGTAATTTCGCTGATTCTGACAAAATCTTATTTTTGTCAAAAAATCTTATTTTTTTTCTCCGAAAATCTAATTTTTTACTGTAAAAGATTTTTCTTGCTCATATTAATATTTTTTTGTTGTAAAATTTAATTTATACACAAAACGGATTTGTTTTTTATATTAAAACGAAAGGCAAAATCTCGCTTTTCAAAATCTCGTTTATTCAAAACACCGTTTAATTCCTGAATATTTACCTTTTTATGCATAACTGCTGTTGGATACAAAAAACGAAATATCTCCTTTTTCCAGAGTTTGCAAAAAGTTTTTAGTTTGTGTAACTGCTGTTGGACACAAGACAGAAAATATCTGCCTTTTACAGAGTTGGGAAAAAATATTTGTTGTGCGTAGCCGCTTTGGATGAAAAAAAAGTATATATATCTTTTTCCAGAATATTTACTTTAATTATTTTTATGCGAAGCCGCTGTTTTGGATACAAAGGGGGGGGGGGGACTGCTTTTACCGAATATTTACCGTTTTTTCGATTTGGACCGTGGAATTACCAAAGCATAATGCCAAAGAGAACTGGATTTATGGCAAATTCAATTGCCCTGCATTCATAAAAAAAAATGTATTGTAAACATTTGGTGGACATAGCAATACGTTTAAAATATATAAAGCCTCCCGCTGAGGCAAAAATATCTGCAATTGAAACTAAAAAGGGGCGTGGACGTCCAAAAAAAATTTGAAAAGCGCTCTATTATGTTATATTATATTATTTATTAATTTTTATAATATTATTATTAATTAATTTATTTATATATTATAATAATTTTGTACTACTTCATATCTATTGCTATTTCTATTTTATGGATATATGTATATATACTACCAAATACTTAATTTCAATATGAAATATCACATAACATTAATTGATATGAATTTCTATATTTGAGCTTAAATATTTTCTTGTTCCTGTATGTTTTGATTTTTACTTTTTAATATTTTAATTTGAACTGAATTATTCTTTTTTCAATTCTAATGTACTGAAAAAATACACTAAAACATTTAGTGTGCGTTACTATTGTTTTACTGTGCACATTTAACTGAGCAGAATTTTTATTTTGCTGTAAATGTAAATAGTCATAAAATCTTTTTTTGTTAAGCAAATAGTCATTTTCTGCTGCGCGTTCAATAAATTTTACTGAAGATATTTTGTTTAGCATTTTTATTTTTAACTTTATTTAGCTATTTTTTGCTACCTAGTTAAATCCTAGCCTTAATATATCCTTTAATTTATAAATTTTATTACATACATGTATGTCTTACACGTATTGAGCTTCTCTACAATTTGCAAAATATAACAACAATTTTTTTTAATAATGATCATGTGAAATATGCATTAAAATCAAGCATTTAAAACGATAAGATATAAAATTTGATAAAACTAATAAATTTAAATAATCAATAATTAATTAAAGTTAATTAGAATTATGTAATTAGAATTGGTAATCTTGTGATGAGTAGATTAACTCATTTATACTAATTTATTCTATTTTCGATTTTAAATTTAATTTAAAATTTAATTAATATTATCAAAAAATTTAAAACACATCTACAAATATTCACAGATTGCAATTTATGAATAAATTGTAGGTACTCAATCAAGTTATATTTATTAATATTTTTCATTAAGATTTTTTTTTTTGAATTCTTTAATACACTTTTAAATATAAAATAAAATTAAATAAAATATACTTACACATCAACTTCAATTAAATAATTACGATCATCATATGATTTTAATTCTTTAATATTTTTTGGTGTAATACCATATAATCTTTCAGATAAATTTTCAACATCAATTTTTGAAATTTCTGGTTTTATTTTACTGCCTGGCTTTAAAAGTTTTGAATCAAGTGCAGATGAATTATTTGTTGAAGATTGTTGTTGTTGTTGTAATGTTGCTGGTGGAGCATTAATACTAATTTTTCGTATCATTTCAAATATTTCACTTTTTGGTTTATTTTGTGTTGTTATTGTTATCTCATCTGTAATTAATGAAGAAAATTTTCCATCTGGACATGATAATGATTTTTCTGTTGATTCAATATCCTCGTTTTGTTCCATATTATAGGTGTTACGATTTGACATTGGATAACACAAAAACAAAATATATTCTTATATTATATTAAAGGCTTAAAATAAAAACCCCGACAATCTTGTACTGTTGTATAGTAAGTAGTAAATTACACAAATAAAAAAAAAAGAAAATATTTCAACCTTATTTGATGAAAGTTCACCGATAACTGAATAACTAAGATGATAAAATATAAAAAAAAAGTATATCACGTCTGTCTGTAAAGATTAAATAAAAATTAAAATATTATTATCATTTTTTTTTTTGTATATATATATATATATATATATATATATATATATTTTGTGTATTTATTTATTTCTTGATTCATAACCATAAAAAATATAATATAAGTGAGAATAAATTCTTAAGTGTCATTCAGACAATCAAATTTTGTGAAAATTATTTGAGACGCATTTTTGTGTACGTACTGTAATTTGTAAGGAATTTTATATGAGTACCTTATAATTTTCGATAGATGTTAAACAAAAAATAACTATCAAATTTGAATCAGTCTTTGGAAGACAAACGCTTTTTTAGGAAGCAAACAATCAAAAACATTTCAGTACATATGCATATGTACAATGAATATATGTATAGCAAATCAATATATATTTTGTAATATTTAATTGAATTTCTTAATTTGTTTTGTTTTTCTTTTATTTTCAATTTTTTGAAAACTTTTCCAGGCCATGCAATGAAAATATGTGTTGTTTTTAAGCAGTCACAAACAATATGTTCAAAAGTAACAAAAGTAAACTCTTAACAACCAATTAGCCTTCTTCACACTCTCGTTTAAATATTTGAAAAATATTATAACACACAAAATTATGCCGAAAATAAAAACAAGGGATTAATCACTCTAAACTCCATTAATTTGGGTTCAGCTCATAGTATCAATGTCTTCTTTTTTACCTTGTCTTAGTCTATGTTTGACAAAGTTTGACATGACGGTTTGAAAGTGAAAATACAAAATCATCTACCTTCTGAAATTTACCAGTTACTGATATCATATCCCTCCAATAGGCGTTTTAAAGTTTAAATTCAAAGAACACCATAACTGAAGAATTTAAAAAAAAAATGCCGGAATACCACAATGTATCGTTTTTGGTCTACTTTTGTACTTAATTTACACATCTAATTTTCTGATTTCGATTAGCTAGTAAACTTCATATTTGCAGATGACATCGCAATCTTAAGCAAAACAAAAGGACAAAAGTCCTCAGGTTTCATCCACAGAACATATACACACAATTGAAAACTGATTAAAAAGTGGAAAATTGAAATAAATGAAAGTAAATGTGTCCATGTAATTTTTGTACGTAACAAAAACGTCATGTCCTCAGATAAACATAAATGGAATACCTGTACAAATAATTGATGTAAAATATCCCGGAGTCTATATTGATGGAAGATTAACTTGGAAAAAAACATATTTCAAGCAAAAATCGACCAAGACGTTGTACTGATGGTTAATCGGTAAACATTTGAAAATATAGATATACAATCCCATATTAAAACCAGGTAGTTAAAATACTCTATTTTGGAGATAATAAACTGATCAGGAAAGTAGAATTAAACTTATTTTATTATTACTTTATTTAATTTATTATAATTAATATTTGGGCGGAACAAGGTTCGTCAATAGTAATTAATATTCACAAGCTATTATGAAAAAATCAAACAAACAACCTGCAAAAAAACTCTCTACAACGAAACTACAAAAAGCTAATGACAAAATCTCAAATTGAGGCTAAAAATGGAAAATTAAATTAAATTAAGCTAAGTTTCTCTCAGTTAAAATTAATGATGTTGTGATTGCATACGAGAATTAAGTCAAATGTTTTAACATGACCTTGAATGCAAAGCTAATTAAGCTACAAGTTTCAGCATTGACATGTTGGATCGGACAAGCTTTATACCGTGCAGCTCATTTCATTATTTCATCTTTTATGAATGAGATATTTAAATCCTGGTGGATATCGGCATTACACTAATTTTTCTAATTTTCTAAAGCTTTATACTTTCGTACCGTTGGAAAAGAAAAGAAAAAGGATAGTTAGAGAATGAAATAAAATGGAAAAAAATGTTAAAATTAAAAAAGCCCAGAACTCTAGTTCAAATATAGGAATATCTATATTATATTTACTGAATGGATGGAGTTCTCTGGTCTCGACCTAATTTTTGTATTGCATAAAAAAATATTAAAGCCAATCTGGGCATACGGTTTGCAAATATTTGGGGATGTGATAAACATACCCACATTCAAAGCCATGTTCCAAAATAAAGTACTGCGTAACATAGTCAATGTTCCATAGTATGGTCATGGCATTTCGTTTATAGTCAGAACTTCTAGAATGTGGATTCGCATTCCACTATAAGCATTCCCAAGTAGTTAATTTACAAAAAGTGTTTAATTTACAAAAATTTAAAGCGAATATCAATAACATAGTTCGCAACACCCCGCCGAACCTTTCTTCTACTTCTTTCTCTTTTTCTTTTCTCTAACTATCACTTTTCTTTACTTTTGAAACGGTACGAAAGTATCAAGGTTTCTCTTACCTAAGTTTTGGTTAATAATATAAAAGAAAAATGAGTTTAATGACGATATCCATCGAGATTTAAAGATCTCATTCATAGAAGATGAAATAATGAAATAAACTGCACGGTATTAAGCACATCCGATCCAACATGTCAATGCTGAAACTTGCAACTTAATTATTAGCAATCAAAATTTTGTTAAACGGCTAAAATGAATAAAACCACTAAAATTATACAAAATAATATATTTTTCATAAAGCAAACGTGGAGAAAAAGAAACTCTGCACTCTCGTGAATCGATTTGGTGAATTTGGTAAATGTATGTGTATATACTTATACATGGAGTTATACATTTTAATTTGAAAGTTCCATTTGAAAATTAAAACATTTTGAAAATTTTGTTTCGCTACACCTCCTTTTAAATATCTATCATTTAAATTTAAAGGAATAATAATTAAAATCGGTTGTGAAATGGTTCACATATTTGATCAATTTACAAATTAAATGTAGATAATGATTTTTTAAAATATATAAAAAAAAATAATTATATAGTCACAATCAATGATTAAGTGAGTCTGTCTTATCAAACAGTGATTCTATAATTCTTATTTTTTAGCCACCAAATATACAGTTCTTTAGCAATTCAAATAGTAAATGTAAAAATACCTAATTTTAAATTAGTAATTAAAAATATATAAATTCATTTTATTTTAATTTGTAATGTTTTTAATTAGGATTGAGCTGTCATCAATTATAAAATTTTCGAGTTGGCTAATTCAAAGACACAAACCAGGGAAATTTCAAATTATCATTATTATAATTCAATAAAAATTGGTGATCTGATCGATTTTCTCTTCGATCGAAAATAAAGTGTTAAGGTCACTATAGTAAATGCCTCTTGATTTGTGCCAGATAAGGTCATCGAACACGACTTAAACATTGAATCTGTCACCAGTAAAATATAGCACCAGCTACAGACTCAAGCTGCAAGCAATTAAGTCCGCAGCATAATGACAACTGGAGATCAGAGGACAAGACTAAAACGAAAAACTCCTTGTGATTTATGAGACATATATAAAAAAAAAATAAAAATAATTGATTGTAATTTGATCAAAAGGCAGGTCTTCGATGGAAAACGTTGCTACAAGTCAATAAATAAATAAATTACATTATAAATATTTGCTTATTATATTTATACTTAATATAGATTGTAAATAAATTTTGCAAGTATTGTAAAAAAATGAAAATTTGGTGATCTGATCGACTTTCTTAATGGCACAGATGGCTATCTGGTACTAAGTTCTTTGAACGAGTGATCACCTAAAACAACCAACAACAACAAATAAGTCAGAAGAGTTTGTGACATAAAAAAATTAACTACTAATTGGTTTTCTAAGAGCAACAGAAGCAAATGGGTGACTTTTAATAATGTAGTATACCTAATGTAAATTAGATAGTAATAAAATATTCAATTTGATTAGTCATATTTCTTAAACAATCATAAACATTAAATTTCCAAATCAACACATGGTTCACATTCTTTTTGAAGGGCAAAAACCCAAAACAAAAATTGTAAACAATAACGTAAAATAAAATAATGCAAGCCTGCATATTTGTAACTTAAAATTTTTGTGCAATCCTTTTTTTTAAAAAAATAAAATTTATGATATGTGTAATTCCAATTTTTGATAATAAATTCTTTTTACGTAACTTTTATGAACTCAGTACATTGTACTAGAAATGTATTGAGTTGAGAAATATGACATAGATTTAGATAATTTGTAAGCATATTTATTTTTATAATTCTACCTAGAATTAAGAATTATTTTAGTATAAATAGAATTGTAATTTTGTAAAAAAATACATTAAAATTGTAATTATTCAATCAGAAACATTAAATAAAGATGTTTCAAATAATTACTAAAAATAAATTTAAGTCTTTCATTTTAACGATAATTTTTAAGCTAATAGCTTTTCTTCGTTTGATGTTTTGAGGCAGAAAATTCAATGAGTTCATAGCTCGAATTCTAGATTATTAAGCTAGTAGCTTGATCTCTCGACCTTACCATCAAAAATAAATACATATATATACATGTTACATGGCACAACTTCTAATAAGTCCTCAACATATATTACAATAACAATAATTGATAACAAAAAAACATACATTTTATTACATACATTTATTTTTCATTCAACTTACAACACCTAATCAGGTTAGATTAAAATACGGTAACTAAAAAGTGCATTCAATGACATTTTATTCTTCTATATGACATCGTTCTAACATTTAGAGACTCATGATAGGTCCAATCGTCTAATATTTACATATATAACATAAATTCAAATTTACTTTTGTACTTATATGTACAAAGTATATTTATGTATATATATGTACAAAAAGTATTAAATTAATCCTAATATACTTACTAATTCTATCATTTCTAAGTCCAGTTAATCTATAGAGAATCTCTGATCTTAATAATGTACTAAGTAGAATGTATCATAATAACAGATTTAATATATTCAATAATTTATCTTTAACAATATTCAAAACGCATATAACATAATTTATGATTTGAATTGTGAACAATTTGATCGTGTAAATTATACTTTTGTATACTAAGTCACTATAGGTCGCTGTACACAATTTGTAAACATTTGATAAAATATTTAAAAAAAAAATTAAACGTTTGTACTAGTATGTTATACCTTTATTTAAAATTAAAATCTTGTGACCTATCTGGATTAATTTGTATGTTATTTTGTAGTGGTGGTTTGGTTACTGATTAGTGATTATGATTACATTAAAAATTTATTTGCATTCTTATAAATTAAAATACATAAGTATCAACAACAATAATATAAATGAACATTTAAATTGAATTTAAGTAAAATTATCTTAATTAAAGATCGAGTTCTTTCAATGTACTACTGGTACTACATACATAAATATGTATACAAAATATTATAATCTATTTTGATATTTTTTATCTTTTATTATTATTTGAATTGAAATGTAAACAATAGTATAATAATTTTGTATATGCATATAATCAGTTATAAGATTATTATTTGATATCAATGATAAATTCATTTTAAAATTTACTATATGTACATGTATATATACTTATATATAGGATGATATTATTATTCGATTATAACTGCAAATAATTAAAAACAGAAAAATATTTTTAAAACAAATTACATAGATAATTATCTATCGAATACAAATGTAATTGGTTGTAGAAAATTGAATTGTTATGGAAATTTATAATACACTGTGTATAGCAAATATTGGTAGTATTCAATAGTGATATACATTTTGTTGACAATGGGTTGGATGTTCTATGTAGACGCAACCTTTTCAGATCTATTGTACTTTACGTTTGATTGTTTGAAGTTGCAGACTCAATTTCTAAATTAGACGAACTGATGTATACCCGCGGAAATATTTATGCATTTTGGGAGCTATTACATTGCATTCAAATCTGTCTTTGAACCTACTAATCTTGCACAGATGTTTGTTGAATGAACCATGTACTCTGATAAACCACCATGTCAGTGTTATGATTTTGGATCTATCTATCTGATTGCATGATTGAAGCAGTTAGTAATGGTAAGTGTATTTAATTGGTAAAATTAGAAATTATTATAGTGTAAAATATAATACGTTAGTCATAAATTGATAAATAAATTCAATTTTAGTTACAGATTTCGATAATATCTAAGCTCAATCATAAATTCGTTAATTTTCAAAAGCAAAACAAAAACGGTTATTTTATAAAAATTTTAACTTAAAAAACGATAACAGTGTTTTTATTTTTTTTTCAACTGTGCAAATTATGGTTGGTTACTACGATTACCAGTACAAATTTTCCTCCAGGTAAAAACATATCAGCAGTGATCATTTTTATTTTCGGAACCATGTCACGTGATCACCAGTTATATTTACAATATTAGAATTTGTATTTGGGAAAAGGAAAATTTCGGTTTTGGTGGTGATAACGGTACCGGAAAACGAAAATAGGGGTTTTCACTGGTGATAAATTGATTGCCAACGGGATTCAACTATTTCAATTACCATCACCATTAGCTTGTAAACCGATAAATGGGGCATAGGGCAAAAATTAAATCCTTAAATGGAATTAATATCTTTTCAGTTAAGGCCAAGTTTTTGTTTAGTATTTGTCAGTCGCGACGTGTACCTTTGATTCTACTCGAAACATTGCATCATGATATTCTTGTGAGACTTTCTCAGATCGGTCCATGTTTTATTATGTTCGATCTAATACCATTTTCTCTTTTCGGATTTATACGTCTGTTAGCTTTTGTTCTGTTTTTTGCCGGAAGGTTATATTAGAAATTGTTGATGATTAATGAATGTTTATGATGTGTCGAAGGCATCTCATAATCTATGCTTGAAATTTCCTGGTAATTAATGTTTGCTGAAAGTTTTCATGTTTTGCAAGAAAAATTATTTTACATTTGACACGAAACAATTTTATTTTAGTGCGTTGAGATAAGTTGTTTGATTGACAGCATCCAGAACAGGCTTGGGCTTTGCTGATACGAGCTTCAAAATTTTACTACTGAATTATAATTTAATTAAAAAAATATTTGTACAATATTTTCTTATTGTGTGGAATCCAATGGTGCGATTCTACGCACTTAGTAATTATCCCACCCGATATAAACTGTCCCAGACCAGGATGATATCAAAACAAGGAAAATACATTAGATCAGGTAGCTTCATACGCACATCAGTTTGTTGAACTATTTGATACTGCTCCGTCATATTCCTCGTTATGTCAAGCATTCGATAAAGTATAGCTTGAAGGTCTTATTCATAAAATGTCGTCTAGTGTCGACGAGTTATTGAAAAATTACACCATGGAGAGAAAATTCATCATCAAATATAAAAGCTATTCTTCATATGCACATTCAATGGTCCTAGGTCCATATAACTACACTTCTTGTATACGTCAAATATATAATAAGTACAGTGGACTACCAACAATCAAACGACTATTTCTACTTTTGCAGACTATACAGTAATTTTAAGTTCTGCGGCGTGTCCCAATTTTTTTTATTTATTTAATTTCTTTACCTCAATTCTAATTCAAATTATTGTTTTTGGATTTAATTGAAGTATGTATTGCCATAAAATAGATTTCTAAAAATATATTTATTAACTTCTGCGATAAGAGGTTATAGAGATTCATAAGCCAAAAATATCTTCAAAGTCTTACAAGACGTATTTCACTGCTACCGGTAATTTTGAAGTTCACCTTTATAAAAAAAAAACAGTAATATCATATCAAATTATCAATTTGAACTTAAAGAGCCATATTCAACTGTTGAACAAGCCCATCGGTGTCATCGATGTCATCGAAAAGACACTAGAAGAAAAGTATATTTACTCTTCGATGTTCTTTGATGTTGCACAAACCTTAAAGTGTGGCAGGAAAGGCTTATTAACAACCTGCACCACCGTATACGAGCTAATGCTGTATATATTAATAAATATATAAATATATACATGGCAATCGATAACCATCATCCTTTTCCGTCTTTAGTCTTACTTACAACTAAGTGACACTATGCAAATGATATTTAATTGTTTAATTACCGGCATGTTATTGTAACTATATCGCAATTATATAATGCCAATACCATGCGTACTGGAATTTTTTAGATACAATTAATTTATTTCTTAAACTTAAACTTATTATTGTTGGAATAAATATTGTTTAGTTATTGAAAGTCGAATATTTTTCTTTAAATGGTTATCATATAGATACGCGTATTTCATCTACTACTTACAGACTTGTGACAATGTTTTGTACTCGACTTTATTTATATTCGAGTCTTGCTTGAGACATTTATTTTGTTATAATCACTAAAAAGAAAGTAATTAGTAAACAAGAGCAATATAGTCTGATTTATTATTATTGATAAATTGAAAACAATAATTTTTATAAGATCTAAACAATCTTAATATTTTGTTTATAAAACTTTTATCTGAAGAGCAGATTAAAAAAACATGTTATTTTTTTTATATTTTTTTTTTCATTTCTAATTATCAATAATTATTTGTGTATTGAAAATAGTTTTTGATAGCTTTTTTATATATCTGAAAAATAATCTTAAAATGAAATTAATTTATTACAAATTAACAGTTTATAAAATTGATGTTGATGACGTCTACTGATTATGTTTCGCAATTTTTAAAAATTGTTTTCTTTACTCTAGATTCAATATGTTCAATTTGACAATGTATATAACGGTAATTAAAATTTATAAAACATTACTAATTTTATCTATTTTTAGAAATTTCAACCAATTATAAGATATTAAAATGTTAAATTAATTTAAATGAAAATATTAAAACTGACTTTGCTTGTAAACTAAAAGATAAAAAATTGTAGTCGTTAAAATTTTTGTTTTTTTAAATTATTCGTTGGATCAACAAAGCTGTGTTAGATTTTTACCCATATTATAAGAATTTTAAATTAAAATGTTAATTTTCTTATACATAAATGTATAGGTAAAGATTGTGACCCTTTTTTTATATATGGATGTGGTCCAGCTCAGCAAATGGATAATGTCAAAGCATATACACTCTTATCAAGCATTTTGATTAGTTGTTAGTCTATATAATTACGTTACCTATAAGAATTACGTTGGTTTTTATAAATTTAAACCTCAAAAATCCCAAATACCAATTACAAAACCTCAAAATACCCAAAATTCAAAATCCCAAAATACCAAATTCAGACTTTAATTCATTCAACAATAATTTTGTTTATATCCAACAGCAGCTTATCTTAAAAATGTTATGTGTGCAACAGTGGCTACGTATAAAAATAATTTATATAAATATTCTGAAAAAGGCTTAGAGCTTTGATTTTGAATCCAACTCTAAAATCTCTCCTAATTCAGAATCTCGCATATATATTCATTAAACATTTATATATATATATGTATAATATTTATCATATTCAGTATCCAGCATATTCAGTCAAATATTATTCAGTCACGCTTCCTCATCGACTTTCATCAACTGCTGGGGATCAGAATACATGTCCATAACATTTTTGATAAGCTTATCAGCTTGCCCATTGCCCAGTAATGTTGGTGTGGTGCTGGTACCTATAAAAGAGAAGAATGAAGCTTTCGGTTTGATGATGGATAAGCTCTTGGATTCTTAATATTGTTGGATGTGTTTCGGTAAGTTAATTTCATAGAATCGGCATACAAATGATATATACTTTCCATTTGGTTGAATTAACAATACTTATTTGAATGTTTCATTGTAGTATATACATTTCTGCCAAGAAGATAATTACTATTTTCGTTTTTTATTATAATTTTTGGATAATTATTGATCGAGACGACTATTTTATATTTTTTTGTTTTTTATTCAGGACAAGTTGTTTGTATTTCTTAAAATATATTTTTTTTTTTGATATTTTTATATTTACATTTTTGTTTGTATTGTGCTGGTGATGTTTCGTTTTTGTGATGAGAAGGTAAGTCAATATTCATCAGTATTTTGAATAACTAATGGGGAAATTTATGCTTTATTTTGTTGTAGATTTTCTTCGTGATCTTCAAGCATGGATTTTATTCGAACTAAGAGTGTAGGTTGTTTGATTTGAGTAATACTAATAATAATGTCCCACCGACAAATTACCCCTCCCGTGCCGTGTACGCGTCACCATTCTCATTATTATTATTATTTAGCATATGACTAGAAGTATACAAGGTCATCATAGTGCTTGGAAGAATAAGCCTGTTCTTATTAAAAGTAATTTATTTATTTGATAGATTGAAAAAAAAAAAAAAAAAAAAACAACAAAAAAACAAAAAAATCTCTATGTTCTAGAAAGAATCAAAGGCAAATTCAGTTAGTGGATGATTTTCCATTCCGTTTACTTTCAAACCATATATAGTATATAGAGGTGTTAGAGTATTGTCCGTCAGTATCATATCATATACTTGAAATGAAACTCTGGTTCTTGAAATAATTAAATCAGCGAAATTTCTTTTCCGATTAAGTTCTCTCGGTGTAAATTGTGAAAAAATTCACAAAATAAATTTGTATGAACGTCCATGTACGTATGAACGTTTAAGGCGATGCATTGAAATTAATCAACAATGGAGAAAAGAGAGATGAACGTCAAGTTTTACTTCGTTCATGCTCAAAGATAATAATTATCAAAGTCTTGACTGTAATGATGAAACATGGTTATATTGGAGAATTAGAAATTGTTGATGATCATAGATGTGGCAAAGTGGTTGTAAATTTAACCGGTAGAGTAAATAAATGTGGTGTTATTTCCCCAAGAATTGATGTCCAAATCAATGATATAGAAAAATGGACAAACAATTTATTGCCATCACGTCAATTTGAATATGTTGTTCTAACAACATTAGGCGGTATCATGGATCATGAAGAAGCAAAAAAAACATTTAAGAGGAAAAATTCTTGGATTTTTCTTCTAAGAACTTATAGTGGAAAGGATAATATTTAAAATAAAATATTATGTAACACACACACACACTTAGTAATGTATTTTAAGAAATTGAGCTATTAATTAAAACACAAAGATGTTGTAAACATTTATCTTGCAATTTTATCGATTTATTCAATGTTCATGATTATCGGCCCCGGTTTACCGGATGAAAAATAGTTTAATGAATCGTCGGTGACAATAATGGTAATTATTGATTTGTAATAATTCTCCTCCTCTTATGCCTCTTAAATATTTATTGGTGGTGAATTCCAATACAGACAGACCTGAAGACAGATGTATTAGAAAAATTATATTACATATATAATATACGGTAAATCGGTTTCATAATAATTGTTTATATTCATAATTATTTTTTTTTTCTAAGATTATTTGATAAAAGGAAAGCTAGCATTTCTATTTACTTTACTTTATAAATGCTTAATGACACTAAGACTATTGTACAAAAAGTAATTGATAAAGCTTCATAAATAATTTTATCAATTAAAAATTTTGTAATTATAGAATAAGAAAATATTTAGCTCTATAAAAAATTCTTTATTTATCTCAATTGATTTAGTTTTAATAAATAAATTGGAATTTAATCTTCGATATAAGCTTTCTTTTAACTAATTCCAAAAAAATATCATAAATTTTAATTCAAGTGAAAATATTAAAGAATTTTTTAAATCAGTGCTGTAGAAAAAAAACCAATTTTTTTTTAATACCAAGCTTAATAATTCTTAAGATAATATTAATAAATTTTATTATTTTAATTATTGTTATTATAATTTTAGTTAATAATTTGTGAAAAGTAAAAAAAAAAACGATTAAAAAAACATTAAAAGAGTTATAAATTTTGTTATATCATCATCGTTATTATGTAACTAAAGTTTTAAAACAATTAAAATATTTCCAAAAGTTTATATTTTTTGTGATATATCAAAATAAAAAGAAATTTCAGTGTTTCTAACTAAAAAAAAAAAATTGCTATTTTTAATAAAATTTTGAGTTAAGCTTATTTTGAAGACTTTAAAATTGTAAATATTCCAATAATGATAATTAAATGAATTTGAATATAAAGAAAGTTTCACATTATAGTATATACTCTTTTTTACCTTCATATTTTCTATATATATAAAATCTAGAATTTTTTAAAATATATATATTTACTTTTATTATTTACAAATCTTATTTATTTCACAAAAAAAAAAATTGTTAATTGGAGAAAAGAAAAACATATATGAGTAAAAATTTCAGTGTTAACGATTTTTTTCTTTTCTTTATGATTTTTATATTCGACCATCTTTGAATTTTACTTATTCTTGTTATTGACTTCTCTACCGTAAAAACAATTTTTTTTTTTTCAAACTAATGATAAATTTCAATAATATTTATAGGTTAAATTAATTTTATTTGTTAAATTAATTATCATCACTCATTAATAAATAAAAAATAAGAATGTTTCGATCATATTTTTTATTTTTGATAATACTGTTAAAAATTGGGACACATTCACATTATCGTGTTAAAAAAAAAATTCTTTTTTAGTCAAAAATACACGCTTTTTTGTGAAGAACAATTATTATTAGTAAATGGGGTTGGTTATGTATGAACATTTCAGAAAATCTATTTTCTTTAAATTCCCATTTTTCAAAATTTATTTTGACTTACCAAATTTGTTGAGAGTCAATGGAAGGCTTTTTCTTTTCCTTATAAAAATGTCCAGTAATTTTAATATGTAATGTTATAAATCCAATATGAAAGACACTTGGCTTGGGTTCGAATGATGTCTTAACTCTGTAAAAATTTGAAATATATATCTATGCTTAAGATCTATATATCTTAATAATATCTATGTTAATGAAATAAGCGATATTAATATTATTATTATTAATAATATTATTAACTATTATTATTATTATTAATATTATTAATTATTATTATTATTGTAATTTTTATTAATTATTAATATTATTTTTATTAATATAATTAATTATTATTAATTATTATTAATATTATTATTATATTATTAATTATTATTAATTTTATTATTATATTATTAATTAATAATATTATTATTTTTATGATTATTATTATCATTATTATTATTAATTTTTATTAATTATTATTCTTATTAATTATTGATATTATTATTAACATTATTTTTATTAATATTATCATTGTTATTATTATTACTAACTATTAATATTGTTATGTTTTATTATTAATTAAATTTTCTGATAATGCAATTTGGTAATAACTTAAGTAAAATGCAGCTATGGTATTTAAAGCTTTGTTTTTCTTTATTTCAATCAGTTGATTGAGCAGGTTGATTTCAGATTAATCTAAGTATTTGCAATTTTTTTTTTTTTTTTTTTTTTTTTTTTTTTTTTGCGTGGATTGGTGGGAATCTTTATAGACACAATGAGCCCCGTAGCTTCCATTGTGTGCCAGATTTTTACTGACTAAACCACACCCCTCCCATTAATACTAGTCCAACGGACTAACCATTAATTTATTGCTATTTTGATTTTCTTAAAGAAAAAGTTTACGAAATTCTATCGTATTAAATCTAGTGGCTTAGTTCTTTTAAGCCTTCTGACATCATTTTGATTATCTAGCAATTGAGTGGCCTCGACGTTAACATGTCCCTCCAGACGAGCTATATGCTTTGTTGCATATCTTTTTATTTCATTTTCTATGCAAGGAATTTTTATATCTCTGTGCAAATCACTGTTGCGAACATACCAGGGGGCATTTACCATGTTGCGCAAGACTTTATTTTGGAATTTTTGTATACAAAGTACATGTGTTTGTTTGGCACATCCCCATATTTGTATGCCGTACAACCATATCGGTTTGAGTATCTGATTATATAACAAAATCTTGTTATGTATAGGTAATTTAGAATTACGACCTAAGAGCCAGTACATTTCTCTATACTTATTTTCAAGCTCAAATTTTTTCTTTTTAACGTGCTCTTTCCATCTAAGTTTGACATCTAATGTCATTCCTAGGTATTTAGCATTGTTTTCTTGGGGTATATTGACATACCAGATTTACCAAGTATTTGCAATAAAAAACACTTTTAGACCACTTTGATCAAAAAATCCAAATTACTGTAAGCAAGTAGAGAAAAACTAATTGTTGTCTGTCAATATAAACAATAAACTAATAAAAAACTAAAATAACTTAAACAAAATATTAACAAAACACAATAAATTGAAACCACAATAAAAAAAAGATAAAAGAAATTTTGATACTAATTAAGTTTGCAATAAATAAGTGAAGTTTATAAACGAAAATTACAAAAAAATATAAATTAAATTTGCCATAAATAAAACTAAATAAGTTTACAAAAACAAAAACATAAAATCAGTCTAAACAATCTGCGATTAAAATAAAAAAAAAAAACCGTCTTCAGCTTGTTCAAATTAATCTGAACGAAATAAAAAAATAGATCTTGAGAAAATTTAGTTCCTGACAATAGTAGTAGTTTAAAGTTAAACTCATCACATAGAGTAACACAAATATGTTTTGTGGGGTAGTAAGAGAATTGTTTATTTAGATCAACGTAGCGGCCGAACATATATTGAACCAAAAATTGCACAGAGTTACTATAATGCTTTGTACCAATACTACTTATACATTAAAAAATTATAATATGTAAGTATATAAATTTAGATCATCTGTGTAAACTTATATTTGATTTGTATTTAACAAACTTTTATTTTGAATATTTGAGATATTTAAAAATGATATTACGGATAAGATTACTGATGTATAATCAGACTTAACTTGATTTATTTTTTTATTATATTTTTTATTCTTGCTTTATTTGTGTTTATACTATTACAATTTTATTAATTTTAAAATCTAGATTTCTTATTGTTTCTATATTTTTTTTAGTCTACTGCCTCTTACATTGCAGTATTTTTTTATTATAAAAATAATGAATTTTCTTTTGAGCTGTAAGCCATCTTATGCGGTTATGATGAAATGAATGAGTTGGTTTATGAGTTTGTGACATACGTAGCATTCACTATCACACAGGCAGTTTTTTATTGAAAACGTTTAAAATGTTTAATGGTCGACATTGAAACTGAGCCACCAGAAAATTGTTTGCCATACTTTCAAATGGTCTTAATGATTTTTTTAACACTATTTTCTAATAAAACGTGTGACTATATAGTTAGTGTCATATTTTTCATATTTTTATTTAAATATAATTATATAACTGTATTTGTAATATTTTTAAATTTTAATTGTAATTATGATAATGAAAAATTTTAAAAATTTAAATTTAATTTATATTTGGAGTGCACGATGACATTCAAGTCCATATAAAAGATACCAGTATCATAATATAGCAAGTTGTGACTGTGATTTATATACCGTAATGAAGTAATTTTTGTTTTAAGTGCATCAAATTAATATTTGTATAGAATTAACATAATCTCCCAAGCTATTGGATTTAGACTTTAAAAGCAAAGCTTTACAAAACGTTTGTGTAGGACTTTAGTTAATCATCTTAATGTTTTTTTTTAATAGTTTTATTTATTTGTCTAAAATATAATTATAATTCCAAAACAAAACTTAAAAACAGAATTTCTTATACACACTTTAAGTTATACATGGCTCACTTATGTTATGCTTAACTCTCTTACTTATACATTTGATATTAATAAAATGTTATGTAGACATTTGATTATATAATTTGAGTTATGTAACAGATTATTATAAATTGTCGAAAATAGTCGAATATTTTCGTTTTAATTTTATTGACATGCTTGTCATAGAGATGCGAGTATTTCGTCTACTACTTGAATATTATAAAAGATGAATGAATATTATAAAAGATAATAATAAAAAATAATAAAAAAAACCATTTTGGAGAAATTGAAAATTTAAAAATTTTCGTATTTTTTTGTGATGCTAAAAATTTGCAAAATTAATAAATAAAAAAATACTCTAAAATCTTCATTTTTAGAATAATTTCAATATTTTTTCACTTGTTTTTCCTTGTTTAATGAATATTATAAAAGATAATAATAAAATAAAACCATTTTGGAGAAATTGAAAATTTGATAAATTTTCGTATTTTTTTGTAATGCTAGCTATGCTAAAAATTTGCAAAATTAATAAATAAAAAAATACTCTAAAATCTTCATTTTTGGGCTAATTTCAATATTTTTTCACTTGTTTTTCCTTTTTTAATGAATAATATAAAAGATAATAACAAAATAAAACCATTTTGGAAAAATTGAAATACAGCTATTTTTTCCTATCAGTGGACATTCATATCTTCATTGTGACAGAGCATTTGGGATTATTGAAAAAAAAAATAGAAGAAACTATTAATCCTGAAGATTACTACGAGCAATATTTAACCCATGGAAAAATTTTACGCTTTGGAGATGAATAGGAAAGTTATAATTTTAAATCTTTAACTGAACATTTTAAGCCTATGGAAGGTACTAGAAATATGTAAAAAATATTTTTAAAAAGAGGAAGAAATAAGCATTATAGAAACAGAAAATGTAAAAAGCATGCAATTTGAAAATACTGAATGTGATTGTTTGGATAATGACGATGACGATTGCCTTCAATTCTAATTTTTATGATAAAATTTTTGTAAAATTATTATTTTCATTCAATTCTTTAGTTTTTAATAAAAATCAGTTAACTCATAATTCATAACTCATTTTTCACCTAAAGATGTTTAATTACTAATAAAAACTATATTAGAAACAAATAAACAAACAAAAATACTATGCAAATTGTATTAAAGATTGTTTCAAATCGGGTAAAGTCCACTGTTTTGTAACGGTCTATTGGTTTTTTTGTTCTCAACACTGAACTAAGAAAAATGTATTGTGCTACTTTAAATTGGTTACTTTAATGCAAAAAGTCTGGTTTTGGATACTAAAAACCTTTTTGCCTTACCTTTTAAGATTTTGTTAGTTTCTAAACACAAATAAAATTTTTGAATACTGAAAAATTGAGTTATGTGCACAATGCACGTTTTGAATCGCTATTCCCCAATTGTTAAATAGATAATAGCAATGATTATATACATAATATATATATTATATGTATATATAGTCATTGATAATAGCGCATGTAATGAACTTTATTTCTAAAGTTCATACATTTCCAAAAAGCCCATTAGTAACATTCTTATAAAAAAAAATCTTTCAGCTGATTTGTACAATATTCCAATTCATAACAACAAAATTGTTTATATTTTCTTTAAATAATGATTTAAATTTGAAATATGTACCTACTACATAATAAATAGGTTCATAACAATACATAATGTGTGTTATCTGAAATATCAGTTTGACGAATGCGTAATCTTAATAAATAAATAACGTACACATACCTACATACCTACTCTAAGTTTTGGTGTTATGTTTATAAAAAAAGAAAACATTCTTAATTAAATTATGAAATAATTTTATTAAATTTAATCTGATTACATTAATTTACATAAATTTATTATTATAATATTAAATTCATAATTTGCGTATGTTATGTAAGTATGTACACATACTACGATACTACAAAATGTAAATTTCTTCGCAATAATTCTGAAATTGTTCATTTTCAATGTACATATCATGATATGTCATTGCCTATACATACTTATAAAAAATTATCATTCAACTTTGTCAATCACCTCACCACATCACTGACCAGTGACCACAATATTATATTTCTTATATCAGAATATTATAGGTTACCTTTTTTCTTTATTTTTATTATAACATTTCCCTTGTAGTTTTTTAAACTATGTATTTGACTTTCCTACACTCATATTCATTCATTCACTCAAATTGCTATGAAAATTGAAAAATTAAAACAGAAAACATTATTTATCATCTCATCATTCATCCAGTCATCACATCACACTTTTATTTTTCAACACAATCTTCTCTTTTCTTACAAAAGAGCGGCTTGAAATTTAAATCAATTGAGATTTTCACTCGCATCAAAAATAAATACCGCTTGTTTATAAATAAAGTTTAATTTTCATTCTTTACAAAAATAAATAAATCCAGAAAAATAATAAGATAAAAAAAAATTTAAATAATAAAAGCGAATTTTTAAATATTCCCGGCTAGTTTTTTCATACACAACCACTAATCATGCAATAAACTTGAATTTTTAAATAAAAAACAAAAAAACAAAACAAAAAACTACTGCCGCTATTAGGGAGCAGTTAAAATTTCTACCACAATGAATATGATACAGCCGTCGAGCTCTATTTTTAACCGGCTCTCATGTATTCATAGAAAGAAAATTTATTTAATTTTATTTTACTCTTAAATATTTTAAGAATGTAAAAATAAAAAAAAATTTGTTCGATTAAAATATATTTGATATAAATATATGTATGCATATAAGAAATTTTTATTTTTACTTTACATACTACAGTCTACTAAAATTATTTAGAGCCACTTTTTTTTTTGCATTTATTTTACACTTTGAAAATCAAAAATATTTTTTGTTGATAATTTTTAAAGCATATTTATCTTAAAATCAAATTTGAATCTGAAAATATGAGGAAGAAAAATACAGTTAATTCAATATAATTAAATAGTGATTCAATATAATTAAATACTCCAAAAATAAATAGAAATTTATGCGGAATTTGTAGTCATGAAAAATTAAAACATTTAAGTCGAAAGCGCTGAATTTATGATTGATGATTGGGATAAAACGTGAATCGTTCTAGAAGTGTAATTTTATAAGTGGTTTTAATTAAAGTGAGGATGAGAAATAAGTCAATATCGCGAGAATCAATTTTTAATTGACTTTCAATTAAAGTCGACTTCCGTAAATCGTTGATGTTGTGAGAATCAATTGAGTTCACTTTTATCAAAGTCAACACTATAGGTAACACTATAGATCAACAAAAAAGTAACGGTGTCGTGAAAATCGATTTCAACTTATTGATTCAAGTTCAATTAGCTGATACAATTTCTTTCAATTTGAAATTTTTCACATTTCTAAATTTTCTTTCCAATTAATTTTTTTTAATCTTAAAATATTGTTTATAAATTTTTGCTACAATAAAAAATGCTACAAATAGTTAAAGACTGATAATTATAATTTATAAGTATAAAAATAATTTGTATTAAAAGTATTTACAATAAAATAAATATTATTTGATATTTTGGTAAAGTAAATATTGTGACTATAGTATTGCTATAGCTTATTGTGTTCTTTTTTATTCCTTCATTTCATTTCGTAATTAAAATAAAAACTTCCCATTAAATTAATTAATTTCTGCGACGGCTTTATTGTTGAAAAATTTTAATTTCCGTCATTTTATTATCTTATTATTTGTGGAATATTTTAAAACAATCCGAACTTGCAAAATCCATTGAAAATTTTTAAAGTCAACTACAAAAGTTTTATTAATTTTAAGAAAATTGAAAAATGTCAAAACAAATTGCTATCCGCGACAATGACGTTGTTTAAGTCGACTTAAGTTGAAAGTTAAGTGAAAATTATTTTTCTGGTTGAATTTTTATAAATTGAAATGTTTATATTGTTTTGTTTAAAAAAAATTATTAACTTAAAGATAAACGGAATAAAATATGAAAATATTTAATATTTAAATAAAAAAAATTATTTATATAAATTTTGTGTTTTTAAAATTAAACAAATGATTAAGCTAAGCTTTTTATATTAATTACCAATGGATGGCAGGATTGATGAAATTTTGGTGTTTTAGGGCAAGTTTTACTAATACAATAAAATAAAATAAAATTTTGGCTGTACCTTATGGCTTATCATCTCTTGAAAACAAATTTAAAACTAAATTTTTACGCACACATTCAAACATCTCAAGCTTTAACTGCTATTAAAAATACCAATGTACACTCGACCGGCAGTGAAACATCAGGAAGTGAAAATACCAATGCACAGAAGCACAATTATAAGAAAAAAAAATTTAATTCAAGTTATAATTAATTAAAATTCAAGTCAAGAATCAACAAATTCAAAGGAACAGGATTTTCATGGACTTATATAGGATTTTCACTATCAAACAGTATTTGTATTTTTTAAAAAAAAACATAAATATTTCTCAATTATCATATCTTTTCTACCTATTCTCTATATTAAGTCAAAATAATTTAATTTTTTTAATAACTGTTCAACGGTCAAAAAATGCATCACCAGTTTGAATATGAACTGAAATTTGACCTGCAAGCCATAGTTTGGCTATCACTGGGTTAAATACTCACCCTACGAAAACAAAAATTATTTTCGATGAAATCACAAAATATAATGAAATTGAAAAAGAAAAAGTGGCTTTAAATCAATGTCGTGAACTGTATATAATATTAATCTATCTCTCTGGTAGTGGTTTGTTAACACAATTATGCTTTCATCCATTTCCATTCCACACCAAACAAATAATGCCGGCTGTGAGTTTTTCTTGTAAAATACACCATTGTATGTTTGCATGCGTATAAATAATACTTGTATACAAAATATAAATTTAATGGTCAATAATATCTTGTTGAACGTTTATTAAGATACTGTAGGAAGTGTTGTAATTGTAAAGATATACTATGTAAGTGAGGTTAATAAAATTGGTATAATAGAGATAATATGTATATGCAGTAAGAAAATTGAATACTGCAAATAAATATAATTTCTGTTATGTATCTTTATATATACTAAAATGAAAATTGGACTGTATGAGATTGAAACTAACCACCTGGGTTATGTTCATATACAAATTGAAATAAAACATTAAAAAAAGAGTAGGTTACTACTTGAACATATTGCAAATTATTTTTATAATAAATAGAATGAGTTGACCACCAAAATTAAATTTAAATCTACTGTTCTCTTTGTACTTTTATATTGTTTCAATATGTAGTAGTGGTAGTGTTGAATCTATATATCTATCGCATATATTATATTAATATAACCATGGATATGTATGGTATTCTTATATACATTTCGAAGACATTATTTATACTTAAATTGGAAAAAAAAAAAATTGAAAAATAACATCGCACTTGAAAGCAACTTTATATTTTATTTAATTTCATAAGAAAATTCTGTAATCCTGTTATTGGATTGAGTTGATTCAGTTAGAGGACGAATTTGTTTGATTGGGTGAACTTGAAATTGAATGTTGGTCGTCGTGTTGTCGTCAGTCATATTATTATCTTAAATTTGAAATTGAAGTTTTAAGATTCAATTTTTACCGTTCAAAAGAATCAACAGAAGATTGAACGGGTAAAACAAAATAGAATAAAAAGCTTGACTTAAAATATTAGAAACATTCAAGCCAAATTTAACTTATTCGGTTGTTGTGGAATTAATTGAAAATGATATCAAATCTAGAACTTAAATTTTATTCATTTGATAATAATATGAAAATGCCATTTGTAGCCAGCCATAGAAGCCAGCCAAAGCCTTATTATTTATTCATCGATGATGATGGTGTTGAAATTCCGTGAATGTTTTCGTTAAATTCCATACATTGCCGAAATCTTTGCACTATACATGTAAGCATGTCAGCGAAATTTGATATTAGGGTAACATAAAATCTTGACTAGATATTTAAAGAATAATATAAATTCCATACATTTTTTAATTGAATATAATATGTTTGTATTAGTTTGTGTGTTTGTAGAGTTAATTGAAATTAAAAATAGAATGACGAAATTTTGTTTGACGCTGAAAGACTTTCTTTTTTTTACACAATTTCTAGATGACTTTTTTTTTATATGAATTTTTTTAAAAGTGATTAATTTAATTTTGTGATGACGATGATGATGACGACAACAAACTGTGAGTAGAGCGAGTATTTTTTTAATTACAATGGTGGATATAATTAAATGTAATTTATTGTTTAACTAAGAGCCCATATTCTGTAAGAAGTTTATTAGATAGGGTATTTAAAAGAAAAAAAAAACATAAGTAGTGTAATAAATATGTTCTTGTTCTAGTTTTTACGGTTGAAAGATTTTGGGATATGAAAATTTAATTATTTAAGAATTCTCAAAGTGAAACTAAACTAGTTTATTAGTGTGGTGTTAAGCAGATGTTGTGTCTTGTGTATGGTAGAGTAGTTTCAATGTATTTTAATTAAAATATTTTTTTTTGATAGAAACAAATAAATTAAAAGTAAAACTAGTTGTTGTTTTTGTAGTCTTCAGAATATGTATTAATTTTCGTTAACTTCAAATCATTTAATGTTGCATGTATTTTGGTATAAATATTTATGAAAGGTGAATTTCGATAATAACCTGTTATTATAGTTTCAGTATTGCAGTGGCATTCTATAACTTGAAATAAAAATTTTGAATTAGACCCAAAATTGTTAGAAAAATGTTTGTTTCAAGTATGTAGGTAATTGAATAGATACATGATGTTGTAATTAGAATCGAATCTATTATATAGAAATAGATTCAAGTATGCAATACTGGACTGACTCTCCTGATTTGAGAAGCTTTAACAAACCAAAATATTATTGGTTAAACAATTTTATTGGTCTATCCTCAATCATATACGAGTTATTAAGTCCTAAGGATTTTTTAACTTTTGAAATAGGTACCTACATTGTACATTATGTACATACTTATCTTGGTTTAGTTATTTTTCTATAATATTTGAATAAAATTGTACCTACCTAAATCATTTTTAGTAATCGATGATATAGGTAGTAAAAAATAATATAAACTATATAGGTACCTATTTATTTATATTATTTTAAATATGTTTACATATAGTCATACATAGTGTATGTTATCTTATTAAGAGTATTAAATTATACTATCTACATCTACCCTTGTTTTAGGCTTAAAATATTTATCGTGTAAAAAACTATACAAAATAAATGCATATAAAATTTCTCCTAAAAATTGATAACGATACCAAATAATTGTATATTATATAGTGTATTGTTGATTACAATAATTTAACACACTATTGTTATAAATAAAAACGACATAAATTATACCTATATAACAAAAATATAATAGATCCATATGCATATATCTTTTTTACAGTCTCTGCTTCATCGTCAAATTTTTCTTCATTGCAAAGCAAAAGACACACAATCACAAAGCACAATACAACAATTAATATCTCTCTCAATTTGCCTTTATTTATAGTTCTAATTTAATCGCGCCATTTTCTTATATTATTATTATTATTTTATAACAATAATTTTGTTTTCTAAATAACTTTTCATAACAAATATAATAATGCTGTTATACTGTTACTGTGCGACAAAAAATTAATGCAAAAAAAAACAATTGTTTCGTCTATAAACAAAATTTATCTTTTTATTGTTGAAACACAAGAAAAAATATTTTTAAAAGTTTCATTCTTGTTTTTTATATTTTTTACTTTTTATATTTTTAATATCATATCATATTCATATGAAAATTTAAATCTAAATAAATACCTTACCCTACCTAAGCCTAGTAAAGAAAATATTCTCTCACGATACATAATATAATAATAATAAATATGAAACAATAAAGTCCACACAAAATACAATCATTTTTAACGAAAACAAAACATTTATCACATTCATAACAGTACAACAACAGCAGTTATAGGCTCTAATAAAAAATAATCAATACAGAAATGACAAATTATGCTTTGGTGTTGTTGTTGCGTAGTTGTATTATAAAAATAAATGAATAAGAAAACAATTATTTTTCTTGATATTGTATTGTGTGTTTTCATAAAAGCCGCGTAAAAATGTTTCATTGTATTATATTTTATGTCAGCAAGCAATTCTATACTATGTGATGATGGCAGCGTGGTAGTAAGGCAAGTATTGAAGTAGTAAAAGTAAATCAGTGTCTTTCAAGTGAGTATGAGCACTTTCAAATAAAACAATGTTATACATTTTTGCTTTCTAAATATTATCAACTCCTAATCAAATCATAGTTGAAATATCGCTGATGCTTGCATTTATTTCATTGTTTTGGTTTGAAAGTCTACAATTAAGTTTTACTGTCCTTTTCTAGCCAATAAATTTTTAAATATCTGAAAAAGAAATTTTCATGTTTTATTCTCAATTAATTTGCAACTGCTCTTATTTATTTGAATTAAAAACTTAAAATGGTTGAGGGAGAAAAAATAATAAAAATAATATGTGTCATGACAATATGAATTTTAATTATTATGTATGTTGGTTTGGTAGGTAAAGTGTAATTTAATGTGTTGGACGATGATGGATGATAAAAATACAAATTGTTATTAGAATACATACTAACTTATAGAATTTACTGTCCTGTAGTACTTTAAGAACAAGGCAAAGTAAAATTTATTTTGAAGTTAAAATTGTTATTATTAGAAAAATAATTCAAAATTATTTCATAAGAATAATTGCATAAATTTAGGAAGAATATTATGAATTAAATCAAATTGGGTTAAAAATTTATGGAATAATAATGTTTGGGCAGTATTTTTATTAAAGCGCATTTAAAATTGGTAGGAGTGAAAATTCAAAAAAAAGTCAAGTGATAATATAAATTTTTTTTAATGTTTCCGTTACTTTTGAAATGTCAAAAAATGCGATTGTGAAACTGATTGTTAAACTTTTATTACAACAAATGCCAAGTCAAAATCATGTGCTTGATTTGTAATGTCTATACAATGTATTATTTGACGTTAATAAATACTTCTTGCAATAATTTTACGAACATTTATTTTTTCATTATCATTAGAAAAAAATCTGAATATGTACGTATTGCAAACATATTTGATTTATATTATATTTGATGATTTTTTAGCATCTAAAAAAGAAAATGAGCATGAGTCAGCGAAAAAGAAATCAGGATGAACTTACGTACAATTATTTTAAAAATAAAAAAGCAGCTCGCGCGGGCATTGATTCTATCAAATGGAAAGAAATTATTTTCTCTGTTAAAAATAGTCAAACATTTACGAAAACAAAAATAATTTTTGTTTTCAAAAAAACAAAACACGCACAATTGATTATTTTATGTCATAGTTAAAATTTTCAAATTTACTATGAATGTCAAACAATTGTTTTTCAAAAAAAATTTCGATATCTTCTTTGCACATTACAGGTGCGGGTACATAATTTAACCATTTAGAAACTAAACACATTGTTTCACAACTTTGATTTGACGAATGTAAACACAAAACTTAGTGTTTCAACTTTTTTTAGACGTTTTGAAAGTCAAATTTTAATAATAGCAGCATCCACCGTCTAAAAATCGTCAGCTTTTTCTTTAAACTTTTTTACAGCCTTTTAAATATCTTTTTACTTTTTAACTATTGATCTACTTTGTAAAGCAATAAAATTTGTTACAATTTCAATTACAATGGCATAATGTCTGGACCTCGTTTTCGCTTTTACTTATTTTAATGAAGACCTCCCTTATTTATATCCAACGAAATAATAAAATCATTTAAAGGTTACTCCATCGTTTTCTGAGCCTGTACTTTGACAACCAGTTGTTATTTCAATTCCGAACCCTATCTCTTACTCAATTTGTACTCCTTACTTATTTCTTCAAATAGCGACATTTTATAAGGGCCACATTATTAAATCTAGTATCATTTTGTTCAATAAAGCTCCATTTTATAAATTTGATTAAATAATGGAAGACTGGTTTGGTTCTTCCCATAATGGGTCTCATTAATTTGTCAATTGAGAAAAGTTTTGTTCCAGATGAAATCAAAATAAATAAGGTCTCCTGTTATAAAAAAGATGGTGACAAAGATTATTTAAATAATTTCAGACACATTTCTATAGCGTCAACGTATAGTAAACTTCTAGAGACATAATATGTCGACAATCTACTCTCTGCATATCTAAAAGATAATATTCTAACATCCGATTATGGCTTTACTAAAAAATCAAATACAAAACTAAGGCATTATTTGATGTAGTTTCAAGAATACAATCAGGACAAAAATGTTTTTCTAGTGTTTTTCGATCTAATTAGATATTTGACAGTGTGGATAGGCCATTATCTTGCTAAAAATTCTATTTGAATGTGGTGTACGAGATAAAGAATTTAAATGATTTAAATGGTTTTAAAACTACTTTAGCCGCACTCAGTATTATGATATCAAAAGCAATATTGAGGTTGTTGATGCTAGTGTCATTCAGGTTAAATTTTTAAGTCCACTGTTACTCTCGTGTTTTGTATGTATAGTTTTTCCAAATTAAAACTATACGAAAACGCGTATATGATTCATGACGCGCTGATGACATAGTAGACATTTATTGATCAGAAAAATTTGAAGAACTGCAACAAAAAATTGTTGAAGATATGGTAGTAATTAATAATTGGATGAACATAAGATTAACTGTCTACACTAAGAAAACTAAGTAGGTATATGATTTTAAAAATTAAAAACAGAAATATATCAGTAAAATACAATGATATTCCGATTGAAAAAGTAAGTAGCTATAAATACCTAGGTATACAATTACTGATAATAATCCAACTTGATTAAAAGGAAACATCTAATAATATTGATGTTTTCTAAAAAATTGCATATAGAATACCGACTAATATGACAACCCAAGTCGTTTACAATATTTTCCATTATAGTGTGATTTCTTATTCGATAAATATTTGGGGTACTATACATACATTAATAATTTTATAATCCTACAAAGAATACAGAACAAAACCATCAAACATTTGTATTGTCTTTCTCATTCCACAACCTACCAACAAAATCCATAAACAAAAAAATATTTTAAAACTATGATAGATTTTAGAGAAATGAAACAAATTTTACTCATACACAACATAAATAATCCAATTTGAATTTTATAGTTACAAATCTTCAAGTCCAACAATTATTATACCAGAAATTCTAGTCAACTGAGATTTAACGCCAGCATGTATGTACCTTAATGGTATAAAATCAATTTATTATTCTAGTATAAAAAAAAAGTACAACGATTATTTGAGCAAATTTTTTTTTAATTCCAGTTTTAATTGTTAAAGATATATTTTTTTTGTAATTACTAATGTTCCTTTCTTTTTACTTTTATTATTTTGATAGTTTAATTTTTAATAAAAAAAAATGTTTGTCTAAGTGAGCTTAAACTCTTAACTGGAATAAATGAATACAAAAAAAAAAAAAAACAATACAGTACCACTTTATTAAAAATAGTGCCGGTTAAATAAAGTTCAAATTTTTTTTTAGACCTAATTAAAAATATAATATCGTTTAGTAAATTAAATTCATGCTTTAATTAATTTTTTTTCGGAATTGAGAACACCAAATACATTTTCATGTATTAATTAAGAACTAAAAGATATTAATGAATAGCCAAATTCGAATTAAGCCTAGAAAACAATTGACATAAGTTTAAAAGAAAATTAATAGAGTATATAATGTGTAAAAGCAAATTTTAACTGAACTTCTGTTATTAAGTTATTTCAAATTTGCCATTTTATTGTTTGTTTTTGTAATATGTAAATTAATTAGTTAAGCTTTTGGCTAAATTTACTTATTAATTTTTTTATTTATGAATAGATTTTTTTTTTAATGATTCACGATTAAATGTAGAAGTGTAGTAGATGTAGATCCACAATGATTTGTATAACGATTTCGGGTGAGCACACCCTTGTAGTTTTGATGTTGTATTCAAATTGTGACAGCGGTTTGTTTATATGTGGATTTAATTTATAATTATGGTGAATTTTTTCTCACTGTAAAAACATTCATAAAATAATTCAATTAAAATTTTGTTTCAATTTAAATTTTTTATGTAATGTCTTTGTCTTTATCTCAGCCATTTTCCAAATATATGCATTAACTTTAAAAATGTCAAACTTAAAAAGGCAATGACAACAAAAGTACAATATGTTTGAGCACAAATAAATAACATACAGATGTCGCATGGTCATATAACAAAATGATTGAATTATTTTCTCTAGCCGACATATCTCTAGCTGACAAAAAGCTTTCATAAGAACAATATCATAAAAAAAACAACGGAAAAAAAATAAAAATAGTAGACGTGAAAAACCATAGTATGGTACAAATAGTGGTACTACAAACAATAAATTATATATGTATATAATATAATATAGCTATATAGATAATATTATGCCACAAATAAATAACATATAGGTGTTAACCGCGGGAGTCACCGTGACTTAAGTCATTGTGATTTTCAAAAGTCGCTAAGAAAAGTCACGCTACCGCGGGTTTTTCTTAATTTTTTCCATTAAACACACAATTTTTCTGTGTTTTGTTACTAAATATTTTCCTGAAAGTATAATTTATTATTTAATCCTTAATTTAAATAAAATCTAAATATTTTTATTTACTTTTTTCCAAATTTTTTATTTTTTTTAAAAAAAATTACACCACGCAATGAAAGTCATTCAAAAAATAAGGGAAGACTTTAAAAGTCTGCGAAAGAGAAAAAAGTTATAACTAAAAAGACCCACGCGGTTAAAACCTTAGTTACTTATTTGTGATTATTCTGTATACCTTTCTTTCTTTGATTATTACTTGTATGTATGGCACGATCGTGAACAAGAACAAAATTTGATTGAAGCGCTTTCTTGGTGCTGTATTTGTTATTTTGCCTTTATATTTTCTAGCCAATGCCTCTATATTTTCTAGCCAAGTCACACGATGACTTTTCCGAAATACTTATATCGAATTTCGATTTTTTTAAAAATTTTTTTTTTGTTTTGGGTATACATTTTTTTTTGATAAAAATAAAATTTGACAAAAACAAAACTAACAAAATGAAGAATATTTTAAAAAATGTAATACCAAAAATTAAATACAAACAAAGCCCATCAAATGCTTTGCTCAGATAAAAAATAATAAACAATAATTTACCTGCGATTGTATTTGTATTTATATTTTTTGTAAATTTTTATTTTAGCTTAGATAAAGAATATTAAATATTTTTTTAAAAATAACACTATATATTAATAACAGGTTATTCATATAGCAAAATAAGATCCCTATACAAAAGACAAAATTTATATGAAAATAAGATCCTATTTTTAAAGTTGCTCTCCCAGAGGTCAGGCTAGAAGATATAGACGCATTGGTCAATCGATCAGTTAAATATATAGATTGCATAGGTACGTATATGTATTATATTTTTTATTGTTATATTTGTAAAGAAGTCTAAAGTAATTTATAAAAAGTAATATAAAAAATAAAAGGTAAGTAATAATGAACATAATATGGGTTGCATAAATTGAACAATTTAATCGATAAATTTAAACTTCTTTTGATTGTATGATTTTAATAATACAAGTAATGTAATTTTATTAATTATTATTATCCTTAATGCGATATATAATAATTAATAATGTAAATAATATAAAATAAAATAATTTGAGCTGTCGTGTATCGACAAATTTTTTGCAGTAAATTACATATTTACCCTAGTATCGAGAAATCTCAAAGTGCTAGATACGTGTAAAACGATAAAATGATAACGATTGTAAAAAAAAGTCATGTTCTAATGAAAATATTGTTAATTTATATCGGGACAGAATATTTGGAAAAATTAGCATATTTATTTTATTTTTAGCACATTCATTATTTATTGAATATAAAGAAATTTCTTGTACAACATGCAAAAAAAAAAATTACATTTGTTAAGCGCACAGTGCTTGCATACAAGATTTTGGTAATTAAAATTTTATATGACACCAAAGATTTGGGAAATAATTTTTTTCTTTTCTTTTTACTGTTTAGTTGAACGGTTCTGTTGAACCGTCTTATTATTTCTGTCTTTGATTTTATATTTTTTTCTAAAGCTTTTATTATTTTTGTTTTTATTCTTTTGTGAGCTTTACTCATAGAACAGCATTTTCTTATGTGGGCATAGAATATCTGTTTATAGTTATTTATTTGTGGTTGGAGTCTTGTAACAATTTACAAGTCTTGTAAAATATTTTTTCAAATAAAAATTCTTCATACTTCTACACTTTTACACCTAGTACAAGACTACACCTTCAATCTTCACCTAACCGTGAATACTCTTATTAATTAATAAATATTTATAGCAAGAAAAAAAAAATATTCCAATTTTGAAGAAGTTTTTTTCAAAAGTTGTTTTCAAAAGTCAAAAGTTGAGAGGTTCGCTAATGATAAGATCATTGAATTTTTGGTTTGTTTTAAAGCTTTTAAGATTTTTCAGTAATTTTGTATGCCTAAAAATAGGAATCACAATCTTTGAATAATCGGTTAGTATACATTCTAATATTCATTGTCTTGGTAACTCGACTGTACTGAGGTCACTGTATTCTTTTGTTTGTTTCACAATTAAGCATGTGGAAATAATTATATGTACTTAAAATACCTGCCAACTAAAAAAAAAAGCTAAATTACACTTTTGTGAAAACATTTCTTTGTTAAATTCGTAATGGTTGTGTTAGGTTACGTACAAAAATTAAATTATCTGTTGTTTCTTAACATATACATTAGCGTGTTTAAAAATCCAGTTCGTTAAAACAACGATAATACATAGTAAATTTTTGGCAGTTATTCATTAGTTTTTCGGATATTACTCAACCCAATTGCTTTACTATCTTTCAGATACTATACTCATCTCAGCTGTTTTTTTTCCCCCGAATGTTTTTTCCTTATTTTGTATTATTTTGTATTCCTTATTTTGTATTCTATGAACAGTACTATGGTAATGGTACTCATGAAGCATATCGAATGCTAACACCAAATAAAAGATAAAAGGAACAATATACCTACAAACTGAGAGATTTATAAAATTCAGGTTGGTATGGTAATAAACCAAATAAACCAACAAGGTAGAACTTAAAAATATGTAGGTATAAAATAAAAAAAGAGAAATTGCTTTTTCCAACAAGAGAATTCTTATAAGATTATAAAGTAAAAGTATATTTTCTAATAAACTATATAATGCCATCGGCATGTATAAGTTTACTCATACAAAAAAACATTAATAGAATACAATTTGTGTAAATATGAGTGCTGTAAAGTAAGTCCGATTGAAATAAATGCGCAAAATTTAAGTTTTGTTTTCAAATTTGATTTGGAATTTGTCAGGGGTTATGATTGTTCTTTTTTTGTTTTTTTTTTTTTATATTTAAGCCAAAACTAGATTAACTATATTAATTTTTAAATTTTATTAAGGTTTCACTCCTTATTCTTATATTTACTATACAAAATTTTTTCAAAATAGTACAAATAATATTGAACGATTTTTATATAAATTTAGATAAATAAAGGAATAGTTTGTGATTTTTTTTTATTTAGAAAATAGTGTTAAGCGGCACTATTAGTTGTTTATTGGACAGTGACTTATGTAGAATTACATTAAGTACGATACTGAAATTATTATTATACTTGTTCAAGAACAACAACTGGGTAAACTCTTATCGGTTGTCAGCCTAGAGTTCTAATTTTTATATGCTCGATTGATTTACCTTCACTGGATGAACGCTGATAATTAAGTTATTAACAACCGTTAAATTATTGAAATTAAAATTAGAAGTGCAAATGAGAAAGAAAACTTTATCGAGCAAATCGATAATGCATGTATAAAAACAGTCCAAGACATGAATTGAATAGGATCACAGGTATAAAATACATTTAAACAAAAAAATGTGCAATTTATTACAACGGATAAGTATAATACAGTTGAGTCCACTTAAGGGCACCACCTTGTTTAAAAGCATAAACCCTTTCAAGTGCATTATATTTCGAAAGCAAATTTTTGTTTTATTTTTTCATATAATTCAATTCGTTTAACAGCAAAGTATCTTTAAGCGCATAAATTTCTGTATAATATTTTATAAATTTTCATACTTTTTGAGTTGTTTAATAGCACATGATGCCAAATTTTGTTAATGTGTTGAGACAACACAACATTAGAATTAATAAAAATACGAACAGTTTAGTAATCTTTGTAGTGTTGGATATCATACATACTATATGTACAAATACATAGCTTCAAAAATTCTAATATAAATGATATTGACATATGTTATGTACCAAATATATTTCTTATACTTTTATTTACAATATAGCACCTATACATAGAAAAAATTGATCTAAAAAAAATTTTCAGGACTTATCCATTTAAAAACACAACTTGCTTAAGTGCACAAATTTGCCTGTTATCTTCGATGTGCTCTTAAGCGAGTTCGACATTTGGAATTGTCTTAGTGCTAGCACCAAAAGTTAAACCCTAAATTTCGCTTCTTGGTGTTCAAAAAATGGACTCTAAAAATACTTCTATGTGCCAATTCATTACCTTTTCTAGGACGAATTTTGCTCGGACAGTTTGGGTCAACTACCAACTAAATAGCTGTTCGCTTTCAAGAGTAAATTCTATTATAGACCTCGGATTAACAGCACACTTAACCCTAAATTGAGCTTTAAACTACATTATGATAATAGTGAGCAAAGCCAGTTCTTTTCTAGGTTTCATTAAACGATGGTTTAAAGAAATTTCTGATCCCTACCTCACGAAACATCTTTATGTAACATAATATGTAAGGCATACCCTTGAATATGCCAGTCAAGTATGGTCTCCAAATTACTTGAATGACATTAATCGAATTGAATCGGTTCAACGAAAGATTTTACGTTTCGCTTTGAGTAACTTTTCGTGGAATGATACTCCCACCGTCTTAAACTCATTGACTTACACTCATTGTCTGATCGTCGTGTAATTGCAAATATATCTTTTATTCGCCAGATTCCTTCGGGTAAAACGTTAGCACCTGAAATTTCAAATCATTTGGCTGAAAGAACTAATTGGAATAATCTCAGAACCGTTGAGTTGTTCCACATTCTCTTCCACCATACTGATTATGGTAGATTCGAGCCAATCAACTAGAATGCTCCATAAAGTAAATTCTAATTTTAGTGTTTTTGATCGACAAGTGTTTTAACTATAAAAAAAAATGATTAAAGCTTGCTGCATTTGATTATACACTATATCATTGTCCAATAGGGTTTGTAAAACACCGTTACCATTGATTAAGAAAATGTTATAATAAACTAAACCAGATCATGCTGTTAGTAGAATAGTAAAAATAATATACATATATATATGTCAATAACTATATATACATTAATTAAAAATACTTTAAAATGTTTGGCCGAACTAGTAAATATGAAACAAAATTGTGTTGATTATATACAATTTTTCATACATATTTCATATCATGAGATAATTTTAAAAAAAAAAAAAACATTTAAATAATTTCGGACTTAATTCATGGTGCCAATTGAATACATAACATTTCAAAGCTTTTCCAATATAGCACAATGTTCTTGTTTAAGAAAATTTACAAAATACATTTCAAAGAAATTATGTTTTGCCGGTATATAACATGTACGTAACACACTGAATTTGTATATGTATTTATAATGTATATAATAAATATGATTCATATACTATGTATATAAATATTATGATACTACGATGTATATAACATATCGTATTTGATATGATATGAAAAAAAATGTGGTAATAAAGAAAAAAAAACGTGCACAGTGCATAGTAAACTCTTCAAATGTTCAGATAGAATATATTTTTTATTTTTGTTTCTTCAAAGAAAATTGAAAACTATATATTCATTCGTATTTTACGAAACAATAATTATTTAAACAAATATACAAAAAACAAAAACATAACAAAACAAATAATAAGAATATGTATTTTACAAAAAAAAAAAAAAAAATTGATTTGCTGACGAAATTCTATTGCCGGCTTGCATAAAAATTATATTTTGGTTTTTCATTTCTATTCGAATTTAGAATTTACGGGTGTCGGTTCGTTCAGCTTACGTCGTTTTATTTACACAAGTTTTACACGGAACATATTTTTTTATTTAAATTTTACTATAACTTTTATTATAATGTTTATTTAATTTTTTAATTTGTAATAATTTAAATATTGAAATGTTGTTTAAAAACAAAAAATAAATATTATTGAATTTGTTACAAAATTAACAAATAAAAAAGAACAAGAAAAGAAAAAAAAATGAAAATACAAGCTAAATATAAAATAGAAAGTTGAATTTGATAAAATATGAGCACGTGTATTACCTTAAAGTTACTTAAAGATATTATAATATAGAATAACATATTAATTAAATTAATTAAGCTAAATTAATAAAAGAAAATTGTGTTCATAATTTTAAAAGAAAAAACAAAAGTAGTTCTGATACCTATAATACAATTATTATAATTTATAAGAATAATTTAAAAAAAATTAAAATTAATGATTAATTAAATAAAGCTAAATAAAAAAAAAATTTACCTTAAAGAAACTGTTAAATTTTTTTATTTATTTCAAATTTATTTTTGTTAATTTGAGTACAGCCATTTAATCAAATCAAAAAACTAAAACTAAAAAATTTCGTCCTTTAATGATAGAAATTTTACTCATGTATTAGTATTAGTATTTCTATATATGTACATTACATTACATTATAATACCTATATATATATATTTATATAAAAAAAAAGAGAAATTTTATACGATACCGTATGTTTACAGTATACTCACTCTAGCTGGAATTGATATTTTAATTTAAATTTTAATTTAAAAATAGCATATTTAACAATTTTTCCTATATAATATTTCAAATCTAAAATTAAGAATATATAAAAAATGTGGTAAGAAATTATGCATTACAAATTTTTAATTATTTTTACAATCTATTTTTAATTTATATTATATTTTACATAATATACATCGTACATATAATGTTTTATCTATGTCAAATTTTGTGCGTATATTATTTAAAAAAATTAGAAAATGAGTACTCGTCGTATATGTACTTTTAACTATAGCGAAAATTATGCAATGCTGTCAAGGTTTATTTATTTTTACATAAAATCCAATTAACATTAAAATTAAAAATTTTGAGTTAATTTTTTTTTTTTAAATAAATCTTCTTTATACTTAGGGAGAAATTTAAATTGAAATACATTAAATCTTTGAGTTACTTCGTACATATTACTTTTGTATTTCTTTGTACAATATGCACAGTATTAGAAATATACAAAGTGATTATGTATGTTGCTCACCACAATACGAATAATTCCGTTTTAATTTTCTTTTGTTATTATAATAATCAACTAAAATAAAGAATTAATACTATTAAATCTCTTAAAAATGTAAACAATGTAATTTTTATAATGAAAATAGTAGAAAACCTAGTAAAGTGATGTCTCTAATAAATAATTTGAGTCATATTGAATTTAGTAATTTAGTTGAAATGATTCATAATTTAAGATACTACTAAACATTTTCATAAACAAACAGTAACTACTGCAAATTCTGCTAAAATATTTCGTTCATAAACAAAATCTGTAAATTAAGTTTATTCATAAACATTGCGCTACATTTATATAAAAACAGTGCAATAGCTACACTACTTTTACAATTTCTTCAAAGTTTAAAGAAATCTAATTAAATTAAATTTAAAGTACTGCAATGTGTATGTATTTATTACCATTTCTGTATGTTTTGCTTTTGCAAAACTAATTTTGTGAAAATCTCTACCATACTACTAAAATTGAAAATAGAAGTTACAACTCTTCACAAATATGCATACGAGTTGAAAAAGTGGAAATCTACCAAAATTTTTTGGTGAGGGGTAAGGGGTGAGGAAGAAAAATTTAAAATTTCTGGTTGATTTGTGACGTTTGAATTTTATTTTTCTGGGAATATTGTTAATGTCAAAATATTGTTATTATTTTTTTTTGTATACATAAAGTGCAAGGAAGTTGTTGTCGACAACGTAATTTCCAGATAGGATATTATTGGATTGACATTAAAATAATTTTTTTTTTTACACGTAGGCTGGTGGGAATCTTTAGAAGACACAATGAACCACGTACCTTAACATTGCGTGTGGGACTCTTACTCACTAAACCACACCATTCCTGTGGGATATCAATGCACCACTAGAAGCTGACAATCACAGTAGTAATAGTTGTGGTTGTTAATAATAGTTGTAGTTGTTAGTAATAGTTGTAGCAGTAGTAATAGTAGTAGAAGTAGTAGAGACAATGGGCAGAGATTGAGAAGAGATTTTGCATGCTTCCACTTCAAAAGGAACAGCCATCAAGCTAGGAGTATTAAAGCGATAAATTTAAGGAAATTGTAGGTGGAATCCCACATTCCTATATTGTGATCTAATTCTATAGGACTAATGAGCAATTTTTTTTTTGGCTTTATTTTAATTTTGAATGTAGACTACATGTCTATCTAACTTTTATTTTGACATATTATTGCAATACTAGCTCAAAAAATTTTACTCTTTTGAGTCGTCTGGCTACATTTCTATTGTCCTCGACATTTACATGATGTTGGAAACACAGCGCATTCTCAGTGTTTCTTAGGACTTTATTCTGGAAGTTCTGAATAATGTCACAATTATTTTTTTTGGATGCATCCCTATAGCTGGATGCCCTATGACCATATTGGTTTCAGTATTAGTTTATAGAGCAGAAGTTTGTTTTGTATTGTCAAGGTAGAACTCTTACCTATGAGCCAGTACATTTTTCTATAGCGGATTAGTAATTATTCTTTTCTTGTGTTTGATGTGAATTTTCTATCGAAGCATCGCATCTAATGCCATACCAAGATATTGGGCAGTATTTAAATGGGGTATTAGAATAAATAAAAATTTATTTATTTAAATAATTTCATCCATCTTGGTATTTTAATAATCTGACAGCAAAAATTACAGATATCTACCAGTTTTGTTTACGTATTCGTAAAAGTAGAAACCGACAAATAACACAAAATATCCTTTCCCATTAGATTTTTGAGTCCGCTTAGATTTTAAAATCCTTTCCAATATCTTTTCCAATTAGTATTTAGAGTCCGTTTTCAAATATGTGTCAGGGCTCCTGAACATTATTGTAATTTTGAAATTAATAACAGAATCAAGATTAAGAACATAGTTTAAAAAATATTATGTAATTCAATTTAGTAACAAGAAAATAATATGAAAAACGAAAATTAGACCTATTATAATCTATGGTTGTAATGGTGATGAAGATGGACGTTAAAAAATCTGATGAAATCTAAACTGGATCCCTTTGATTAGAATTGAATTGGAAAAATATTTGGCGTCATATCCAAAAGATAGGTATAATTAACTGAAGAAAATGTGCTAAAGGTTGGGTTATCTGGAGAAAAAGAAGAAGAAAACGATATATATAATTACTCTTTGAAAATACTTTATCACTTTATCAGAGAATCAAGAGCTTGGCTCTAGCTAAGGTTGAATAATTGAAGTTTCAACTTTGGTTTACATATAAACATTACATACGACTTCATGTTGAATATTTACGAAAAATTGGACAAAAAAATTATAGCTTTTAAATTATACCCAAAAAAGACTTACTAGTAACACTAGAAATACTATAGTTTATAAAATAGATTTGGGTTTTAAGTCATGTAATAATCATTAATATTAAATATGTAAATATTAAATGTTTATATGGCTCTTCGAAAAAAGATGCTGTATCCGCGTAGGACCTAATGACTACAATATTAATAGAAGATGTAAAATATTTTTTACTTCTGCTTAATAAACCCAAGCATTTCGCAGCATTGTTTGTAGCTATAAAAATGTGTTCCTGCCTTAAAAATTTGTTGTTTACAACAGTTCTTAAAGTTTTGGACTTTTCAATATTTGCATTGTCGAAACAGATATTTGTTAATTTTGCTTTGTTGGATATTAAGCAGGTCTGATGTTTGGAAGCATTTATTTTACTCCATTTACACTTTTTTCCATTTACACGCTCTCAGTTTTTGGAGATTAATAGTTTAAGGATCGAGAGATATTATTTATTCTCTATTTAGTTAACTTTGGATCACTTCAGCAGATTTTTATGAAAAAATACAAAAAATCAAGTGTATCATCATCAGAAAAGCTATATGAATGTGATTTTAAGACAAATATTATAAATAAGGTTTTGTGTATTTTAAACGGTTTAGAATAAAATTTTTAATCCATGTATTAAGTAGGTTTCCTATAAACAAATTGTTACAAGTTGGTTTTTAGTATTGCGATAGTCAAATACGACCAAAACCGATACCTCTAAAACAATTATTTTAGATTCAGCATATTTTTCAATGCATCGCATTTATTTTTCAGTCAAAGAGGCCATAAAGATCATCATATGATAAATTATTCTTTATATATACCTGTAAAATAGTAATCACGAAATGTATTTTTAACATTTTTGGTTTAGAAATTTTAAGAAATATTGTTAGACTTTAACCTAGTTTTTATCTATTAAATTATATAACATTTTTATCAGTAAGTACGTATTACTATTTGTTGTAGTCTTTTTTTGGAAAAATTTTATATCTAAAGTGAAAAAAAAAATAAAATAAAAATTTTATAATTCTTATTCATGTTCAGATTATCTTAACTACATTTCTATTTTCCATTTTTTGCAATTTCCATAACTTTATATTAAAATTTATGTTAAAAGTGTCATGGCAGTAAAATTGAAATAAAAAATTTTACGTTTTCATTTTACTGATCGCCATAACCGCAGCCTTTGTGTTTGCAAAATAATTTAGCCTCAATACTATGATCAATTCAATTCGATCTAATTCGAATTGGACAATAACTACTGACAATAGGTTACAATTATAGCGGTTCAATTCTGATTCAAATATTCATAATTATTTGGGTTTTTTATCTATCTACATTTAATTTTTTTTGCAGAATAAAATAAAAATTAAAAATTTTAAACCATTTTAAAGCTCATATATTAAATAAATATAAACAAATATTATTTATATTGTATTCTATTTTTGTTATTTTCTTATCTTCACTAATTTTAAGTTATGTTATCGTTTGTTTTCGGTAAATATGAATATTGTTCAATCTTTTCATTCCGATTCGATCTAATTTGATTAAATCTAATCGGAATGGAAAGATATTTGATCGGATATTTGACACTTATTTTATAATGTTTTATTATTTAAGTTTGTTTCCAAACACATTACAATTTTTATTTTTTCTCTAATTTGGTCAGAATTACATTTACAACAGCAAATATGTAAATATTATTATTCATTATACATACAATTAATTTAAGTAATATTTATTTACAAGGAAAATGGAATAGAAAAATTTAACTACATATTTACATATATAAAAAATTTATTTAGGATAGAATTATAGCGATCAGTAAAATTAATATGTAAAAATAATAAAACATAGAATAGAATAAATATATTTATCATAATTATTATATAAGTTATGTAGACCTTATCACAGATTTATAATATTTATCTGCGGTCTTATACGAAATTTAAGTTTAGGTTTCTTAAAACTGTTTTTTTATCAGTAATAGTTTGTTAGTCTTTCAAACCTCTGACGGTACCTGAAAGGATAGAATTTAACATTTATACCCGATAAACAGATTGACGAGTGTATACCAAAACCAAGTCATCAGAACTGAAATTAAGCCGGAAATTTGCAGAAAAAACGTTAAGTGACAATCGATTGGAAAGCCCGACTAAGCAAAAGTGGTAGTATGACTTTGTAGATGTAGGGACAAGAATTGGACAATTGCAGGGCACAATTTTATTCACTCAGTTTATTCACTCGAAGTTTATTCACTCGAAAGTGATGACTATTTGTCAGTAGTTTTTTCACGACGTTTATTCACGAAGTTTATTCACGACGAAGTTTATTCACGACGAAAGTAATTTCCCTTTGTATTAACACTATATAAGATTTCTGTTAGGATCATAAGATCTCTGTCAAGATAGATTATATATACAAGAAAATTTAATGCTTGTATAGACTATTTTGTTTGAAAATAGTATAGCTTGATTGGATTTCAATCCACCTTTTTAGTTTAATTAATTTTACAAAGGTTCTTTAAGTATCTAGGCACAAAAGTCTTGTCGATCGATTCGTTTGTTTGAAAATATTGATTTGATTGCATTTCAGGTTAGTCTTTTAGCATAATTTAAGCTGTGTGACAATGGAATTCTGTAGAAAGATAGTGGCTGTACGAAGTTGATTTTTTGTAGGTACATTACATACATATATGATATATCTAAGTTAAATGTATGTTAAAAATCAAAATTTATTTATAATGGATGTAAATTTTTACAATTATTATAATTTTTGAAAGTTGTGTGTACCATTCTTTTACTGTATTAAATCATATTTTGTTTCCCTTTGACACATGCATGCTATCATTGTTTTTTGTTGTAACGAATTCCACTATGATCCCTATCACGAATAATCTCTTTAAAAACACTCTGTTTTGTCTGTCTCATTGTCTGATAAGAAGTAGAAAAGATATGACAAATATAATATAACATTCAATTTAGAGAGACATAAAACTCAAATTCGAATATTTCCGATTTCCGAAACTCCAAACGTTTATTTAATTTTGTTATAGGCATACTTTTATTTGTATATGTATAGATATTATATATTGATATGACATTTCATGTGCATAAATGTATAAAAAAGTATAACCCGAGACCTGTGAAAATTTAGTTCCCTGGGTTCACAGTTCTTATTAGAATTACGTAACAAGAGAAAAGAATGAAAGGTAAAATAAAACATGCGCTTTACAAAACAGAAAATTCAAGTATGATTCTCAAAATTCAGTCAAATTTTATTAAAACTTGTATAACTAATAAACACATGTATATAATGATATAAAAATATAGATATTTTTGTAGAAGTATGAATAGGAATAGGATAGACAAAAATTTTAAGAGAAAAAATTTTAACCTCAATTATTAACTTGGTTTAACATCAACAACAAAAAACACAACACAACAATGTTATGGATGAAATGAAAGAAGACTTAGTAGGTATTTCAAAGGTTTGTACTGTTCCTACTTTTATATTAGCTTTCTATGTCAAATATTTTTCTTTCCTCTGTTTTTTTTTTGCTTTGAAAAACACATTTTTGGTTTCAATTTCTTCGTGTCTCTTTTCATTCATTGTTTTCAAATTCAAACATAATTATAATAAATAGCAACATAGTATAATCCAAGCGATTATTATTTAATATTTAGATTGGTGATATTTGGTGAACTTGTAAAAAAATGTGTCAAAAGAAAAAACAAAATAAAATAAATAAACTGATAAAATGTTTGCAAAATTTTTGCTACTAAGAGAATTTGGTTTATAAGTTATTTATTATTATTGTTTTTTCTTCGAAGCATTGATTTTTGTTAAAGCTAATAGACCATTATTTATACAAGTATATGATTTAAACTATTATTAATTTGTACTATTGTTTTTGTTTTGGGTAGGTATATGACATTTAGCTGAGATTCACATCACAAAAATACAAATTGCCTAAATCAATTTGATCAAAAATTAATTTTGATAATTCTTATTTTGCAAAAAAGTAAAATATCATAATTTTATTTATTAAAAAATAACGTTTAGCAATGGCTTGTGTGTGTAGTGTACATATATTAAAAGTTCATTTAGCAAATCTGAATTTGCAAAAAACGACATTCACTATTTTTTTATATGGCCAAAGTATGGGATATCTTTCTAATTACTTTCAAAGAATTGCAGTCAGTTAGTAGAAAAAGAAGAAGAATATCGGAAAGAAATAAATGAAATAAAATTAATAAAGGAAATTAGTAATTAGTTAAAAAGAGAAAATAAGTTAACTAAGTAGAGAAGGATTCAATCACAATAAGTCCATATTTGTAATTGCGTTGATAGTGGGGCGATATGTAAATATAGAGAAAAATTAGTAACATAACAACGATTTGGGGAAACATAAGATTGGTCAATAGTTGCATTAGAAATAGTAAAATATCTAGACGGTTATTGAATCAACTTAGCCCCAGCCCGTTAATATTATTATGTGTAATACAACTTTACCCTCGGATAAATCATTATAATTACAGCTCTTTCCGCCCTATGCCCCACGGATGGGGATGCAGGACAATGATGATCTCTCGGAAGAAATAAATTAATAAATCAAACAAATGTCAATTTTGCAAAAATAGCATATCTTTTTTTTTTTAAATCAATTATGGAGTAAACCAAACCAAAGCATATCATCTGAAATCCGTATCGGGATGCCCTTAAGATTAAAGCAGACCGAAAGCATCTTTTTTTGTTAAAACACCAACAAAAGACAACATGTAATTCGTATATCATAATCAGCTGTTCATTTTGCAACGAAGTAAACCATTTTTGTGACATCAACAATCAACTTTGTGTCAAAAGCCAGATGAAAGTGCCTTGGTTCTGGTTACACAGCTATAGATTAAAAAAATTATACTCAACTAAATAGAACTACTAACTAACAGTAAAATTATTTAAAAAAAATTTAACCCGTTGATGCCAAATGCTAACTTGTATTATACATTATGCCTATATTTTGTTCATTTATTTTTAATTTCTAACACAATTAGCATGTTGCAAAAACATAAAATAAATTGATTTTTTCAAAGGTTTCGGTTTCGATTTTTAGATACTGGAATTCACTTTTTGCTTTCTAGAAAGCCTCTATTAGCTTTTTAATGTTCTATTAGCTTTTCTATTTAACTAAATATTGTAGTACTGATGATTATTAATGCTAAATGGAATTTTTTAACCAAAGATTTTTTATTAAAAAATGACGAAAAAGTTTCTATCCAAAACATCCAAAAGTCCGTTATTATTTATTTGATTGCAATATTGTATACCTTTTAATAGATTACAAATTCATTTTTATATCAAGATTAACCCTTTGAGACACACTTTATTTCAATACTTTTGTACTGTGTCTGTGTGTATAAGAATTGGTATTTCGATTTAAAACATCAAATCATCGATCCATAGCTCTTGTTTAGCTGGGTAAAGGCATTAATTTATAACCGGTTATGTGTTAAATTTTGGTTGTATAAATCCAATCGAAATGAAATGTCTTCCTTGGGTCTCAAAGGGATAAAGTTTATTTTTTGTGAAAAGAAAAAAATTAATACCTTTTGAGTGGGAATGAAAAAAGTGAGTGAGTTTTTTTGCAAATTAATTTTTCATGAATAATGTAAAGTGTTTCATAATCGTAATTTCGGCGAAATAGTTGTTTGTTATGAATTTTGTAAACTGTTACGCACTCATGTTTTTTTTATATTTTGCTTTTATATTTTTTTTTTCTAATTTTGTTTATGTTGTATATTCTATTTATACAAAAGTTAAAAACAATTCTTATGTATTTTAATCTTATTTAAAATATGCTCCAATCATTATAGTCAATTATGCACTAAGTGAATTGTCTAGCATACTTTTACTGTACTCATAGGTGTCGTATATGGTATATCACATTGAGATTTCATTATAACTCTATACTGTTGATTTGATAACCTTTCTAGTTACTCAAAGTTACTGTTATCATTGTAAACTTTTTATATTTAAAGCTTTTTCTTGATGAAAATACCAACACAGACTGAACGACGAAAATATTATGAAAACAGTCATATGCCGGATCAATTCAAAATAATGGTGAGTATATCATCTTTACTGACTCCAAAGTGATATACTTCTAACCGGACATATGATTTATGATAATACGTATTCAAAAGATCTAATTCACCTTAATCGTTCTTTTATGTGTTCTATTAAGTTATATCGGCATCAGGAAAACGAGCAAGTAGATGTGCTTGAAAAAGTTGGTAATTGAAGATTTTATAGAGTTGATAAATAGATACACAAATGTTATACACATGCATGCATGAAGCCAGGTAACAAAACTAAAACAAATCAAATGGTCAACTACAAATTGGAAAATTATTAATTTTGTAAGTCGAAAATCCGAATATATAATTACAAGACTTGGGATAGGGCATTCCCAACTTACGCATCTTAACCTACCTTCCAGAAGTGTACCCATATGTGTTCCTGTGATGGTCAGCGCTCTAAAAATATTTTTTTATATAATTCCAAGTCTATGCTTTAAACATCCTAACTGCTTTTACACGCAGATTTGGCATACACATTTACATACAATAGTTTTTCTCTAGAATTTGACTAATTTAATTTTAAATGTGGAAAACTATATCCAGCTAAATTAAACATTTCTTCATAATAGCATAGTTCTACTTCATTTCTAGTGATAACCAAAACCCTTAACTATATTTTTATCATTTATTTTAGTCCAGGTGGTCCAGTCCCATTTAATGGACCAGGTCGAAAACCCCATATCCGGAATCGAACATGAGACATTTCAGACTTTTATACATACTGCGTGTAAGTATAAGAAGAATACATGGTATCGGATGTTTAAGTATTATCGAAGAAGATACTGAAGAGGTATTGGACCACGTTATACAGTTATAATAAATTCATCCCCAGCTATTTATTTTACTTTTTTTCCGTTTTTTTGTCTATTTCTATTTGTTTAATTTCGTAACTTAAAGCTTTTTATTCATTACTTTGTTAAGTTTAGTTAATGCACATTTGAATGTTTTTACTTAGTTTTTAACTTTGTACCTCATATATGTACAAAGCGGTCCAAAAACCGACCGAGGTTAAGTAGTTTAATGAAAATCTAGACTCTAGACTAATCTGATGAGAAGACTGTCAACTGTAGATCAGTCTTCTTTGCAGACAGTCAGAACACAGTTTTCTTTAGAAAATAAAAACAATTATTTGAAGACAGAACATATTAATGAAACTTAGTGAAATATACTCAGAATTTATAATTTTATTATTTAAAAATATTTTCACTAGACTATAAACATCAAATTCGATCAAATATACTTATTTCTAATGTTTGAAGAACAAATTCTTGAATTCAATTTTTTAATCTTAAGAGTTTTTGTTATTAGTTTTAAGATCTAATTACAAACTTAACCTAAGTATAGTTGTCAACTGTTTTCAAGACAATTAATTAAAATTCAATCGATCAATTTGTAGTTGATTATGATTAGAAAATTATCATAATCAATATTTCACAAAAAAAAAAAACATATTCTTTAAATCTTTCGAACTTTTAATACTCTGAATTAATTAAATTGATAGTGTAAATGATTATATGGCTGTGTAGTATTTACTACTAAACTAACATTTTCAAAATATATGATAACAGTAACGATTTAACGAACAGAGATAGAGAAAAAATAGATATATGTATATTGTATATTATATGAAAAAAGAGTGAGATGAGAGATAAATAGAAATACAATAACAATTCAAATATTTAAAAGAAAAGTATTAGGCTAGGCAAACTGTTGAATTCGATTTTGATCGAATTTGAATGTAAATTTCATTTTCATTTTCAGTTTTCTTTAGAAATTCATATAGGAAAGTTCTTATTCTATAATTAGTTAGTCACATTTAATAAAAAAAGGATAATCTATATAATATTTTTTTTAATATAATAATAATCTAAAATATTATAATATAGCTTAAATAAGTGAAATTTATTTGAATTCATTTTTGGAGATTAATTAAATGGATTCAATGAGTTGATGAAATATTAATTTGCGTGTGAATATTAAAATTTTTATCATATTGTGTTAATGTTGTTTTTAACGGAAGAAAAGTAATCGTATATTTTATTTATTTATGAAAGTAAGATAAATATATATATATATATATATATATATATATATATATATATATGAATGTGTATGTACCTTTTCAAAATTTTATCAATGCAAATTTATTTAAGATTGTAAATTATACTTATTTTAATTTAAAATAAAAAATAATAAAGAAGCCATTAAACTTATTATTAAAACTAACTATATAATGTATAAATTGAGATTATTTGATGGAGAAAATTAAACAAAAACAAAATATAGGTTTAGCTTTCATTGCGGTTAATATTTTCTACGTAATTATTTAGGTGCATTATATAAGTACAATATGTATAGTATATTATTTCTTCTGAACGATTTTATTCAATGATAAAACTTTTATTTAAATTTTACTAAAAATATTGAATTGATATATGTATACAAGTTTTTGTTATATTGAATGGTTTTATATTCTGTGATATATAATAATTGGTGGTCCAAATTATTATTATTATTATTTTAATTTACAAATCGTTTATTAACAACTGTTGGTTATTTTTTTTTTTTGTTTTTTTTTGAATTATTATACCTTATGTTATGGATTAAATTACAATTGATATATGCTTTATTTAATTTAATCTCTGTAACATAAATCATTCGTATAAATTTATGATTTAAGATTAATTTACAAATTAATTTAATGCAACAACTTATCACCTTTTTAAATTAATTTTACCACGAATTTAAAAGTTTTAAGTTAAATTAAGTTAACTTTTAAATTTTAATAGTAAACAAAATACTATGTATTCTATTACGATATTGTAAATATTTATACCATTATAATATGTATTAATATACATATAAATATATATATATATATATATACATATACATCTTTAGTCAATGATGTTGAAAACATACAATAGAAAATATAAAATTATTTAATTTAATTTTTTACTGTATTTATTTATTTTATTAAATAATTTTTTTTTCTAATAAATTTTTCAAAGTGTGGGGGTATTTCTAATTTTGTTTTTTTTTTTTTACTTTAGAATAAAAAACAAATGCTGTTTAAATTTTTTTTTTATTTATTTATCATTTTCACTTTTTCTACTTCCATTTACCCTATTACCAAGGCGTAGTGAAAATTAGTTTTTACCTGTATATTATTATTATAGGCAAACTTTCGGGTCATTTTTCCTTTCGGTCTATTTAATTTTGTTTTTCATTTGTTTTGTTCCGATATCAACAATATCGCGCGAAACAATCAATAATGCCTGTATATGATAAATTTAATTTTCTAGGTTCATAGCCTGATTAAGAACAAAATAAATTCAACAAGATATTGAAATTTCAGTTTAATTACAATTCGGAAACATGTCGTTTTTATACAATTTAAAATGTTGGCAGTGATAGAGCTTAATTGGCTCCTGGTAACAGACTTGCATACAAAATTTTAAATTTTCAAACTTTATTTATTCAAAAAATTTTAAATTTTACGGATTTATCGGTAAAATGAAAAACGTTTCTATTGGTGTAGTTTTTTTTTTTATAATTGCCCAAAACACTATACTGTTAAGTAGTCCAGCTGCTTGAATAGAGTTTTGACATTTGGTTTTTTAATTTTATTATCTATATATATATGCACATTGCACATATAATTTCAATGTGGAAAACTACATCTATAGTCTATACATATTTTTTATTATTAAATAAAATTTTCTCAATAATCAGTTTTTAGTTGTAGAGAAAAGTCTATTGCATATTTACTTATTATGTTTATATTGATTATCATGGCAATTTTCTATTTGATAAACTTATCAAATATTTTTCGTAGTAGCATAAAATTCTGTCGGATTACTAAATAGTCATCCAAACAATCCTACAAGTGACGCAACTGAGATATTCTACTGTAACATCCCGTAATAGATTTGATCTATGTGATCTTTCTGGTGACAATTTTCACTGCTCAACCTAAATAAGAGCGTACGATGTATGGCGTATAGATATTGACATATAAACACATATGTAAATTAAGAAAATCTCTATACATAATACACACAAACGCATGTAAATTATACACGCCATACGTCGTACGCTCTTATTTAGGTTGAGCAGTCAGTGAGTTGGTTTTTAGTAAGTTGAACATAATAAAATAGTTAATAAAATATTCCAAATTCCTATTCAGGATATTGATAGAGTTTTCAGGCTGAAAATCGATAAAACAAAGACCATTAGAAATTGATTGTAATGATTTATCAAAATAGGTTTGAAACAGTAACGGGTATAGTTATATGGAATATTGAATACAAAGCATATCGGACTTTTCAGTACAAAATACAGATAATTGTCAGGTTTTTCATTTACTGAGGAGAGATGTTATATATGCTTTAGATATGTAGTTATAATATGAAATTTTATATTTGATTAAAAGAAAGCTAACCTTCATATAGCAATCCTAAGGATTTTTTTTTATCCTATTTTCCATAATTTTTTTATTCAATTTCAATAATTTTTGTACATTTACGAAATATAAAATGGAACGAGTAAATTTTCTGCAAATATTAATTTTTTGGTAACTATATGAACGAATTTAATGTGGAAAACTACTATGGCCAGTAAATAGGTTTTTGAAGTCGGGAACAATATCTTGTTTTCCAAAATTTTGTTTTATTCAATACTGTACGAATTTGAGTAATAGATTCTTATCTTTGTGAGATGCAAAGTATGGTCATGATACCGTGCCTAATGTAAAAAATATATTTATTTATTTATTTGTATACAAATGTTGATAAGACGGCTTAACTCTATATAATATAAACTATATAATATACCTAAAAACGAATTTAAAACCTAAAAACTGAAAAATTGGTATGAAATAAAATTTATTTAGAATTAAAAAGAAATTAATTCAAATTTAATTAAAATTTGCTTTGAATTCTGCTCGAAGAAATAGAAAGAGAAAAATATTTAAAATTCTCAAATGTTAAGGAACACAATAATTATATACATAATATATGTTTTAGGTTATGATGTATGTAAAACATAGGTTTCTCTATCTAATTATTAGTAATGTAATACCAACATAAAAAAAAACATTCTAAGATCTAATTAACCTTGTCCTTTTCTTCAAAGGATTTGTACGAATTTGCCTTCAATAAATTTTTTAATATACATTTATATAGATATTTAATTAACAAATTTAAAATTATTGTAATTTTTGTTAAATTATGACTCTTTTAATTAATTTATTTATTTGATCATTTTATAATACAACAATATTTATTTAGAACTTAATTTGAATAATTGTGGGTTTATAAAAGCTAGATTTTTATCTAGCTTATTTTCTTCAGATTTAAATTCACCACTCTTACAATTTTAATCAATTGAAACAACAAATTGGTTGTTCATTTTTTACAAAAAAAAATACTCACCACACGTGCAGTGGATATAAAGATTATATAAATTAATTAATTATGTGGATGAAAAGAAAACAAAACTATTAATTATTATTATTGATTAAAATTTTAATCGTATTTAAACCTAAGGAAAATACTTTACTTAGCAGTCAACTAAGCGCTACAGACCATTTAGGTCCTGAACCTGACTCATCCGCTTCTTTCATTCAGTTAAAGATACAAAATAAAATTTAAAAAATCTTATTTTACTTATTTTGATGACTGGTACAAACCATTTAGGTCCTGGACCTGATTCATCATCTTCCTTCATTTTTGTTGATCACGGGCGGCTTTATTTCACAGTTGAAGATACGAAACAAAATTTAAAAAATATTTACTTTACTTACTTAGATTAACGCTACAGACCATATGTAGGTCCTGGGTCGGACTCATTATCTTCGCCCAATTTTTTCGATCACAGTTGAAGATATGAAATAAATTTTAAAAATTCAACTTCATCAGAATCATCAATTCACGCTGAGGAGCAAAATTAATTTCAATTAATAAATTTTTAAAATTCAAACTGAAATTTCGAAATTTTAATGGAGCTACGAGCTTCTAACTAGATATAAAAAATTGATTTTACAGAATTTCAGGATCTAATTACTTCATTTTCTCATACATAACTATATTTTATGATATTGTCTTCTCAAAGTCAAATAAATATTAATTGTAGTTTTATTGTGTTCACGAGAACTAAATAATTAGCCTATTTTAGTGAAACTGTGTTGTGTACTGCATATAAAAGAAAAATACCTTTATGCAAAAAAATGTATGGCTTTTTATTATTTTGAACAATTTTATTGCATTTATATATTTAAGTATGTATAAATATTTATATTTTTCTTTAATATTATATTTGCATTATTGTTTTTATGTTGTTTCTTTTGACTTTTTATTATTATTACTTTTGTTGGTGGCTGGAAAATTTCATTCAGAAAAATAAGAAATTTGAGATCAGTTTTCATTAAACGATTAAACAGTGTAGACGGACGAGAAATAAATATTAATTTCTAACTGTATTATAATATGATATAAAATTAATTGTGCTTAAAAATATTTCATTCGTGGGAATTTATATATTTTTTTTTATTATTGTATACGTACTTAATTGATTTTAAATAATTTTTTAATTAATTAATAGATATAGCCTAAAATACAATTATTCCAAATTTTATTAAAATTTAAACTGTAGGCAGTTTTAAAAATTTTAAAAATTGTGTTGGAGTATTTAATAAATACTATTTATACTTATATTTCGTTGTTTTTTTTTTAAAGAATGTTGATTTTAAAAAATATTCTATTTAGAAAATTTTAAAATTTATTTATTTAACCGAATTTATCATTTTTGTAATAAATTAAAATAAGTTATAAACAAACAAAACTATAAAGAATAATTAAAAAAATGAAATTATTTTTTATTTCAGAATTGTTTTCAAATTGTGATTAGAACATTGATTATTAAAATAAAATATTATTATAGTTAGTTAGGATGAAAAAAATAAAGTGAAAATATTAAAATTATCAGAAAAAAAGATTAAATAACAAAAAAAAAAAAAAATTCTAATTTATAAAACGTTTCCTTGAAAAGAATATTTAAAAAGAAACAAAAAACAAAAAATAATTTAAAAATGGCTAATTATAACGAATCAAATGGTGACACAAATAATCATTCAATAAAAAATGATAATTATAAATATAATAATGAAAACGGTGATAATAATTTAAAAAGAAAATCACTTTTAAGTACAGAATCAATACAAAATGGTAAAAATGGTTATTGTGATGATGAAAAAAAAGTTGTGTTAGAACGTAAATTAACATTAATGAATGGTGTGGCAATAATTGTTGGTACTATTATTGGTTCTGGAATTTTTATATCACCAACTGGTGTATTCTTTTATACAGAGTAAGTATACATAATTTATTTATTTTTTTACAAATTAATATATATTAAAATCACATTTAGTTAAGCCCCTTGCAGCTATAGTGTAATATTCAATAAATAATAATAATAATAATATTACATTTACTTACTAAGTTAGATCTTAAAATTTAGAATTGAGTATTGACTAGATTCTTTCGATTGATATATTTTTCTAATAAGATTACATATATATATATATGTATGTATCCTGTATCCAATAAATCCAATGAATAGTTATACGGAAAGTGCCTTAAATGCAATAAAAAAAATTGAATTTTTTAAATTTTAATAATTTCAAAGTGTGACAATTTTTTTAATGTTCAAGAAATTGATTGTTATTAATATTTTTAATTATATCATTGTAATTTTTAATTGAAAATTTTTCAATCTTTGGACCAATAAGAAATTAAATTTTTTGCCTTATTTTGTTTGTCGAACACACTGTGGTGCAGTATGTAAAGTTCCTAAGTCTTTTATTAGAAGATTTGATGCTCGATGAAAGCTAAAAATGCTTTATTATTTTTTCGACCTCGTCTAGTATACCCTTCGTCATTGGAATAAAATAAATGACAAAAAAAAAATAAGTGAAAGTGTAGTTTAGGTAACAACTTAAAATTAAATTGAACTACAATTTTTAAGAACCCTTAGTTTCTGATAATAGTATTAATTTTTGCACATTTAGAGAATTGATTTGCCACTTGATAATGTCTTAGAAGGACGAAACATGTCGACTCTAAATTTTTTATGTTTTGTTTTTTAATTAAAATGTTAAAATAAAATATATAAGAAAATTTTGATAATTTGTTAATTAGTGAAACAGCAACAAGTGTTTTATTCAATTTAGTTAAATATTGTATTATTTTTTTTTTTGTAGATGATAACAAAAAATACCTTATGTCCATGTTTTTTGTGCCATCAGTATAACATACCGAAGCTTCTAAAGTTAAGGCACTTTTTAATGCCTCCACTTCGTCTCTTTTAGTGAAGTAGTACAGTGAAAGTTTCAGCAAGAATTATTTTATTTTGTTAATAGTCTGACATGGCAATATAACAGGATCAGACAGTTTCCATACATGTATGTAAATCTTGATATTTCTATTAATCTGTTGATAACTTAATATTTTGGTAAATGAATGAATAATTACTCGTAAATGTTAAACATTAAAAACTCTAGGTGTGTTTCACTATATAAGTTTATTTAATATCTAACCATCGCCAGAAAACTAACAAAGGTGTAATAATAGAAGAACAATCCTCTGATGATGGTGTAATAACAGAAATCGAGCAATATTAACTTAGTCAAATAGACCTAGAAGTTTTAATTTTTGTCGATTAAAAATGGTTTACCTAGATCCTATAGTATATGCAATCAATTTAATAAATGCCCGTGACATCGTAAATGTATCGACAACGTCGCCAACACATTGACGTATGATCTTAAATGTAAAAAAAAAATTGTTTACATTGTCTCATGATCGGTAATTATTATAAAACTTTTTTTACGAAATTGTCCATATTAAATCCATATATATAATCTTTCACAAATATATTCAATTCAAATATTTTAAAAATTTATCCCAAAAATAGGTATCCACATGAGTATAATATTTTGACATTTGATTTGACGTTTATTTCGGAGACAATATGTTTAGAGTGATCGGAATTGTAAGCAAAATACATTGTGTCGTCAACACAATATTGTCAGTTCAGGAAATTTGACATATTGTATTTGTATGTATATTGTATCGGTTGAAAGTTTTTGGATACATTTCCGATGCTACCGTGCCTCAATTAATTGTACGAATTTGTAATTGAATTTTTCTTCGAAATTTTAATTTTTTTTTGACAGTAACTTAGGTAGAATCACTTTTTCGTGTTTAATTAAGTATGGTACTACAATTTTACACTACAATGTCTATAATATTTCGAGTATTTATTTAACAAATTACATAACTTATCAACTCATTAAATGTGGAAAACTACTGCTATTGTTTTAAACTAAGCCTTCTTAAATAGAATAGTTTCATTTTTATTTAATTTGGTTAACAGATTATAATCTCAATTATTTTTTGTCTTTTATTTTATCCCAATGACAAAGTGTACAATAATAGGTCGAAAAACCAATAAAGCATTTTTTAGCTTCACCGGTAATCGAACCTGGGACCTTTTGGTTGAAAGACAGGCACTCTACTTACTGCGCCACCCAGCGTGTATAGTTTTTCAAGATTTTACTAAACAATTTATTTCTTTTATTTTTATCATAATTGTAATTAAGTCAATTTTTAATTAATCTCATAAAAATCTAATTAAAAATTGGTCAACTTTAATTTTTAATTATTGTAACTAACCAAAAATACACTTCAAATCATTAGGTGGTTTTACCGCAGACAGTACAATATCAAAAAAAGGAAGATTAACTATATACACAATTGTTTTTATTCACCTTTATTCAATTAATCTAAACTCAATTTTATTTTCTATAGAATTTCTATAGAAATTTCACATTTTTTATATTACTCTACATTACAACAAAGCATACAGAAGATTATTGCTATTGCTTTATAAGAAAATTATTTTTAAAATAATTGAATTAATTTTTTTTAATAAAATAAAATAATTAGGTTCGGGTTTGATGAACTCTAATGTGATGATAAGCTGTTTGTAGAGAAAATAAATAAAACATTATTTGAATTCAAGTTATAATTTTCATTTAAATAAAAAAGTTTGATTTTAAATAAAAATAATTGGGACGCTTTTGGTTAGAACCTATTAAGGTCATACGGCCCAAGTCAAAGAAATCGCGTTGAATGACACGATGAAGAGGTACACAATGGGATTTAGAATAAGAAACATTACGAGAGCTAATAGAGCCCATTAGGTAATCGGAATGAAGTGAACAAAACAATTGCAGTGAATTGAAGCATGTAAAGGGACCCAACTGATTGATTATGTTCCTTCACGGAATGATAAGGCTAGATGATGATAATAATTTCAAATGCAAATAGAAAAATACATCTTTTATTTTTGTATATATATAATCATTTATTTCAAATAAATATTTAAATTATAATTGAAAATTTGAACAAAAATTACAGGGTGTTTAGGAAGAAGGTATATTGGGTACTTTTTTTCAAAATGATAAAATTTTTGATTTTTTGCAAAAAATTTTAGTGTTGAAATGTAGTTACCCTATGAAGATTGTAAAGTAAGGTATCCGTTATACTTATGTTTTTAATTTGAAATAAAGACAAAACGCTATAAGATATCAATTAATATATTTTTCTATTTATCTTAGAAATACATTTTTTATTTAAAAATGATTTCATGTATATAAATAACCACCTCTGAATTTTTTTTAAATTTTATTCTGCAACATAAATTTTTGCCCACTTTTTCACATAAATCTGTACTTATTTCACCAATAATACTTATAATATTGGTTTTCGAGTGTGCGAATGTTTATTGTAGTTTATTGAAGTAAACCAATGATTTAACATAACCACAAAGAAAAAAATACAATTGATATCGCATAATCATCGTGGTCAGTTCACATCGACATTTCTTTCAGAAAATTAATTTCTTCCAAATCAAAGTCATTTAATTCATACCACAAAAAAATGTTTCTGTAGCATTGAAATGGCATTTTCACTTTAAATAAAACAATACGGTACAATTACACCTCCAGACCATAAAGAACAAGAAACTGTTAATTTTTGTGGATGTAATCATGTATTATGAACACCAGAACTTCCCTCACTACAAATTCAACACTTAGGTATTTCTAATAATCTATGCTAATGCTAAGAGATTTGCTTTCGTCTTTCTATGTTAATGGATCTGTCTCAAATTGATCTAAGGCACAATCTACACAATTTCTAAGCATTAAATTGTTATTTGGTTTAAATTGCCAATAACAATAAATGGCTCGTCTTGCTCCTCGTGGACATCGTCGTATAGTCGGAGCTCTCTTACTTTTTTATTGATATTTCGTAGGCAACGGCACATGCTCAGTTGAAATTAAATCTATATAACCTACACTTAAGTGCTTGTCCCGAGAAATAACGAACGGTAGCATGTGCTCATCCCTACACCGTTGAAATCCCTAGATTGCAAAAGACAAGTTATGGAAATTCGTTTATATCTTCAAAATCCCGAATGTGAAGCCAAATTCCATCTTATGTGTTCTTTAATTCTAAATTTATGACCCGACTATAAAAATAAAATTGGTTTTTTCTTTATATTTTACTTTTTCAGAATCTGATATTATGATTTGGGGATTCAACGGTATATTGCCCATTAGTGTAGAACGAAAAAAAGTTGTAGTAAATTTTAAATCTGCGTTAAAATTTTTTTTAAGCTGAAGCTGATAATACTGGGATTTAATATAAAAATTATAATTAAAAGTACAGCAATTTTAATTATTATTTTTATATTAAATTCCGGGATTTTGATTTCCGGGATTTTCATGCCGGGATTTTGAAATCCGGGATTTCAATACTACTCGGCCAATCGTACCAATTGGTAAAAAAGGTACGGAACCACCTAGTGTTTTGGCTATATATAAAAAAAAAAAAAATCAGTACTAGAGCAACCCTGTGCGATTCAGAAGGTCGATTATATCACCAATTTTGCTTCCCGTAATAATTATTTTATAAATATTCTTCAAAATTTACATTAATTTTTTGTTTATTAAATTGCATAGCAAGGCTATAACTATAACCAAATTTTAAATTTTAAATTATAAAAATTTCTTTAATAACCAATTTGTTTTTTTTTGTTAATATTTCAGATCCGTTGGAACATCCCTTATTGTTTGGTTAATAAGTGGTATTTTATCAACAATTGGAGCTTTATGTTATGCTGAATTGGGTACTTGTATTACTAGAAGTGGTGGTGATTATGCATATTTATATGTTGCATTCGGACCATTAGTTGGTTTCCTTAGATTATGGATGGCTTTACTGATTATAAGACCAACAACACAGGTAATTTAATTAAAATTAATTTCAAAATTTCAATTATTTTGACGCAACATGAATTTCGAAAAAATTTCTTTAAAATAATTTTTTTTGTTTTATAAAGTAAAATTATTTATTAACTAATATGTTATTATTTATGTCCGGTTTTCAATAAATATATAGGTAACATATAAAAAGTATTACAATTACAATAAACTTAATGAATTTAATTCAAGTTTTCATTGTACTAAATTTGTACCATTGCATCGTATTGCATTACGATTTTTGAATTTTTCAAAAAAAAAAACAAAAATAAACATGCAAAAAAATAATTGTAATAAACTATTGCCATGTTTAGTAATTGAAGGTTTCACATCAGGTGAAGAAATAAAAAAAAAAAAAAAAAAAAAGGAAAAATTAAAAAATTCTTAATTTATAAGTACGAGCATTTCAATATTTAATAATTAACTGTTTTGTTTCGATAAATGGTATCTTGTTAAATTCCTGTTTGGTTAAATTTGTTTAATGTATGTACGATAAAAAAAAAAATAATAAAAAAAAAAATGATAAAAGTGTGAAACATATCGAAAAAAATTTTTGGTGTTGAAACATTTCGATTTATGCTCTAATAATTTAATTTTTTTAGGTATTGAATATTTTTTTTTGTATTTGACATTAAAATTAATTCTGGTTTCGTATATTTTTTGTTTATTTTTATTAATTTTGAGAAATTCTTATCTTTGTTTCTTGTTTAAAAGAAAAAAAAATGTATTAAACTATAATGTATAGTCAGAGTGCCATATTAAGTTCGCTTATATGAAAATTAAAATTAAACTAAATCATGACACGAATTTTAATAGTTGCATGTCTCTTAAATTATAATAAAAGTGGTTAATGTTTTGAATTTCTTAACTTTAAACAGGTTAAATTTGTTACAATGTCATCACGACAGTTAGTTTAATTTTCAAATCCCTCCACAGCTTTAATTTATGTTATCCTTGATCTTTATGTATGAATTTGGAGATATTTTGTAGTGTAGTGGATAGAATTTCTTCCGGTTGAATAAGATCTTCATCATCAGTATTTTTTTTTTGCAAGTGCACTTACACATGTGTTGCACTGATTTCTCTATTTCAGATTTTTTGGACCAATGTATGATATGTAATTGTTTACAATCAAGCTATGTTATATTGCGTATAATATATGCAAACATAATAGTGAAAATAGTCGAATATGTTGCTTTTAATTTTATCGAGTCGAGTACAAAACACTGAAGAAATCTGCAAGTCTAGTAGACGAAATATTTTACTTTAACAAAACTTTTACTTTAACGCTAGAAAACCAGTTTTTATAAAAACTATATGCAAACATATTTTATTGTTTGAGAATTTTTGTATACAATAGAAACAATTGTTTTCATTTTTAGTGACAATTCAAATTAAATAATTTAATTTTTTGTTGTATTTTTATTTAACAGTTGTGGCATGATATTTTATATATGCCATTAACTTCTTCCATCTCTTTTTTAGCCTTTCCTGATCTAAATATGCTATCTTTTTAAAAACACACAATTTGGAATTATAGTAACAATTAGCAGAAGTCAAAAAATAAGCAGTATACTTGGATCAGCAAAGGATAAAGTATATATAGGGCAATCAAAATGACTAATTACGGTGATATTCTAAGAACATTTAAGGGAAGCCGAATTAGCAATAGTAAGAGGTACTACCATATTACCATAATTACCATACTACCAAATTAATTTATCACTAATACATAAAATAAGCAAACTATAGACACATAGGTAGATAACACATAGGAAACATAGCGTCGGTTGTAAACTGTTTTTGATTTACAGAGCATTGAAGATAAAAACGTTAAAAACAAATAAACTACCCGATAGGAATTTCTAAATTTTTTAGGAAACATTTTTTACAGTTTTTAGATTAATTTAATGTGTTCCACTTATACCATGTTACTAGTATATTTTTTTTGTTCCATGTCCCGATTTTTTTACAAATTTGTTTGTCGTGAACTACATGGAACAATTTGTTTTGGATATGGAACCGTTACGGAACCGCACAAATTTCTAAAATAAAAAAAACACTGTTATTTTTAAGCATAATTTATTTATTTCATAGTGTAAGGGACTGTGTACTTCTATCTTTGTAATCATTCGAGATAAGGCAGAATGAACAAAGTCGATTTCCTGCACGCAATAATGGCCGGGTTTTGAAAATTTTTGTGCTATCCACTTCAAATTTGGATTAATATGCACCAATAATTTGAATGCTGTGCTATTTATCGAATCTAGAACTTTGCGTCTTGAAATTGCTGTACGTTTGACAAATTGATAAAAAAATTTAGTTTTTTCATTATCCGAGACGCTTCAGAAATTCTTAAAACTCTTAGATCGGCAGTCCTCAGTAAAATAATTTTCGTAAATACTCAATTATTTGGTTAAATTTCTATGTACGTGGTACATTATGCATTATCAAATTATAATTCTCATGTTCCATTTTAATAGTTGAGAGGTAGAGAATTTATTTCTTTGAACACGTAGAACACACTAGCACTTAACATTTTGTTAAAAAATAATTGTACCATTGCAGTTGAATAATGTTGTGGACCAAACAAGTACGATCAAAATTCTTTTTCCAAAATAAGTATATGAAAAAATGTTCCATATCCAATTTTTTTGAGTATGGAACAATTATGCACACATCAAATTGAAAAAACCCAGGATATGAAACAATTTAACAACTAGTTATCTAAAGTTAACTATTAGTCAACTAAAAGAGTTATCAAAAAGAGCATGTCACAAAACCTTAGGAGACATCCCTAAGTCAAAACTCAAAAAAGTGGCGTATGTCACATTCTTGCACCAAGCCGACGATCTTCACAATTTCAAGAGCTCCAACCCATTGTTCCACTACATATGGGTTAAAATCCATGTTGGAAAGCACATCATCCACTTCTGTTTTCTATACAGATCACCTCAATTAAGTGGGCCCGAAACTATTGTGGAATTAGATAATCTATCTGACACAATCAACACGATTTTGGAAAACCATCCAGAATCTGAAACTGTGTTAGCCGGAGATTTTAACGTTCATAATATCAACTGGCTCAAACATTCTAGTCGCAATACTCCCGAAGGCACGCAAGTTGAACTTTTTTCTAATTTACACAACCTTTCTCAACTTGTAAAAAGTCCAACAAGAACCCCGGACCGGATTGGCGATAAAATGAATCTCTTAGACCTATTTCTGACCTCTCATCTCGAGAAATATTCCACCTTTGTTAGTTCTGGACTTGGCAAATCTGACCATTGTCTTGTAAATGTCAGTTTCTTTACAAGCACATTGACCAACCAAAATGTACATCCCAAAAGATTGATCTGGCATTATAATCGAGCCAACTGGGATGGTCTAAACAATTTTTTAACAAGCTTTGATTGGTCCTTGTGTTTCCAACATAAAAATGTTGACTTTGCTACAGACGTTGTTAGCAAAACGATTAAGTTAGGTATGAAAATTTTTATTCCTAACTCGTTAAAAAGTGTAAAAAAATCATCCACGTCGTGGTTCAACGACGTCTGTAGGAAAGCTATTAAAGAAAAAGAGGTGGCATTTGGAAATCTCATGGCCAATAAGTCAGAGGAATCAAGGAAGAATTACAACATCGTCAGAAATAATTATAAAAAGGTCATTAACCAGCAGAAGTTTTTACATACTCAAAGGTTGAGACAAGAAATTTTATATCTCCCTAACACTAGTAGAACCTTTTGGTCCTTTGCTAAAAATGTCATGCATATATTTTGCGAATCTTCATTTCCGCCACTAATAGACCATGACAAAATAATATCAGATTCGGTTGGAAAAGCAAATTTATTTGCCAAATTGTTTTCTGCTAATTCCACTCTTCCCCCAACGACTCAAAATCCACCTTCAGTTCCTATAAGTAACTCATCCTTCGGAAGAGTCTACTTCAGAACTCGTGCCGTTGTTAAGGTACTTAAGAATCTGAATATCAGAAAGTCTACCGGTCCCGATGGCATCCCTGCTATGGTTCTAAGACATATAGCCTTCGCTATTTCCAAACCATTGCGCAACTTATTCCATTTATCCTACTCTACAGGAGTATACCCAACCCAATGGAAGATTGCGCATGTTAACCCAATTCCCAAAAAAGGCGACAAAAGCGATCCCTCCAACTACAGGCCTATAGCTATAATATCGATCCTCTCCAAAGTCACGGAGATCTTAATAAACAAAAAGCTGACCAAATATCTTGACAGCCAAGGTATTGTCCACGATAGGCAATATGGATTTAGATCCCACCGGCCCACCGGTGATTTAATGACATACCTTAACGAGAAGCTAAATATTTGCTTGCACAATTCGGGTGAAGCAAATATTGTGGCTCTAGATATTTCTAAAGCTTTCGATAGAGTATGGCATAGCGCATTATTAGCAAAATGTCAAGCAGTAGGCCTGGGTCTCTCTTCTCTCAAATGGATTGAAAGTTTCCTCTCGAATCGTACGATTCAAGTCTTAGTTGACGGATTTAAATCCGATCAATTCCAAATAAACGCTGGTGTTCCCCAAGGATCAGTTCTCTCACCTACCCTATTCCTTATATTTATAAATGATTTGCTCCAAACCACTTTCAATCCAATCCACAGCTTTGCAGACGACAGCACCCTAGTAGCCTCCTACGATTTTCATAAAAAATCTGAAGCTACATCCACCGCTGTGTCAACCAAAAGAGACATCATGGCTAGTTCCCTCAGCCACGATTTGGTCGCAATAGCTAATTGGGGCATAAAAAACAGAGTCGAGTTTAACTCTTCTAAAACTCAGAGCTGTAGAATCTCCCGAAAAATTTCCATTTTTGATCCTACTCTTTTGTTTCAGGAAGATAAACTTCAGCGGTTTGAAAGCTTAAGCATATTAGGTATGCACCTTAATCGAAAAATGATCTGGAATGATCATATATTTGATGTTGCAAAAACTCAGCCAAATGTTTGGGTTTTCTTAGCCGCTGTAAGGCTTACTTCTCCCCCTGTGACCTCTTGAAAATCTATAAAGCTTTCATACGACCCAAAATGGAGTACAATTCTCACATATGGGCTGGCGCTTCTAGTATTGCGTTAAAACATTTGGATAAAGTCCAAAAATGGGCTATTCGTCTAATCAACGACCCAAATGTGACAGCCCATCTTGCTTCTCTTGGACATCGTCGTATAGTCGGAGCTCTCTCACTTTTTTATAGATATCTCGTAGGCATCGGCACATGCTCAGTGGAAATTAAATCTATATTACCTCCACTTAAGCGTTTCCCTCGCGAAACACGAAGGGCAGCATGTGCTCATCCCTACACCATCGAAATCCCTAGATGGCAAAAGACAAGTTATGGAAATTCGTTTATAACTTCAACATCCCGAATGTGGAACCAAATTCCATCTTATGTGTTCCCAAAACATGACAAAGTTTATATTTATGACCTAAACAAATTCAAGACGAACATTAACACCTTCGTTCGTAATTGTCCTCCTTCCCTTTTACCATCCTCCTTTCCAAATTTTCCTTTCCCTCCCTAGCCAAACGTACCAATCGGTATAAAAGGTTCCCACCTAGTGTTTTGGCTATGCATAAAAAAAAAACAAAAAAAAAAAGGGAACAGGTAGATAATAGATTGAATAATGATTTAGGGAATAGATACTCACCGCTATTTAAATTAATAAAATAATTTACAAAAGTACAGATAAAATAGGTATCTGATAAGGATTAGAATATAAAATGGAAAAAATAACATTAAGAAAATTAGTTAGTCACAAGCACTGACGAAGGAAGTATGTTGTTGCCGAAATATCGATATTTGCAATCAACTAGTAAAAATTATTAGTGAACGAAAACCTGGCAACAATTAAATTATTTAATAGAAATAATAAATGTTTAGAAAAACTTTTTATTTAGCTTTAAATTAAAAATTTTTGTATATACTTAATTGTTGAAAATATTATCCTTTTAATTTCATTAAAATATGCGCCTAGTGAACAGTGATTTGTTCAGCCTCGCCTTCATAATTATTCACTGGACTGTTATGTGATTATTATCATTTTGTTGTTTATGATTTAGAGTACTTTTAAGTGTGCGAACAAGAAGTTTTTAAAGAATTTTTTGTCCTGTTTTAACTGTATGGGTACTAATAAACTATTAAAAAAAGTATTGTCTGTAGAGTTATTTTTCAAAAAATCGTCTACAATTTTGTTATAATCTAAAATTATCTTGCACCCAAATAACTGTAAATTTGTGCATTGAGTCTATGTAAAATTTTGTTACGATAACTTCTATTTTACTCTATGGTTCCCTGACAACTTCTTAGTACATGTTTAGTTTAGTTTAATAGTGGGTGACATTCACAGTAATTCAACATCACCTGTTAGTTGCCATGTATAGGCGTATATCGATCCCCTTCACCACATAACAAACATGAAAAAGACAATTACTATAAGAGCAGACTCCTTACTGTCACAAATTTGTAAAAATTTTGAAAACAAACCTTTAACATCTATATCAGGTTGTCAAATATATGTCCTCCCAACCACCTCCACCTAATTATCGCTTGACCAGACCATGACAATCGCACGGAATACACCTGATGTTCTTCTAAGTTTTAAACCCCTCACAGATTATTGTCTGATATCAGTTATCATTATTGACAAATTCCAATCGAATTTTTTTTTTTACATACTACTCAAACACTGGGAAAGGATTTTTTACACAAAATTATTGTAGGGGACGAATTTGTGTGCTTGTTAAGTATACCCATTATCATCCTCTAATCTTACTTTAGTGTTTTTTTATTAATGTACATAAGTACTACATAAAATATAATTAATTGAATTCGAACTATCCTGAGCCGTTTGATATTTAGGTTAGTGAATGATTGTCGATGAGTAAATATGTTACTTTAAAACCGCTTAAATGGACATTTTTATATGCAATAAAGGGCTCTTTGTTATACTATAGTATTCATCTGATTACCAAGACTAATATTGTTTACAAAATCCCGTTAAGATTATGGAAGATTTTGATATAAAAATTAAAACGTTTGTTTAATTTCGTGGCGATTTTCCAAATTAGGCTTAAATTTTAAATGAATGTTATGCATAACAATACTTTGATAAATAATTTTATTTTTAAAAATGATCCCAATAAATAGTTATTTTTCTTTTTTTTTTATTTTAAAATTTATTCAACATTCACTTTTATTTAATGTTATTTACTATACATCAGTTTTCTGTGCCCTTAGATTTATTCTTAAATAAATTATATGCATTAAATTGAATAATAGATCAAATCAAATTTTTAGTTCTTGTTTTTTTAGACATAAATTGCACAACAATACTCATATAAAAGTATAATACTCGTATCATTTCTTAGAAAGTGTATTAAGAAATTTATTGAATTTTCTTACTTTGTTTGTCATTCAACATAATATTCTATAGCTATAATTTAAAAAAAAAAAAAAAAAATAGCGACAAATTGATTTAAGTTAACACAATTACAATCAATTAAATTTACTTCCGTTTTAGAAATATTTCATAATTTTGTTAATACTATTATCAAATAGATAATTGAAAAATTGTATACAAATATGAGTGTTAATTATATCAGAGAATCATACTAATTAAGATAAATTTAGAAATTTTTATTTTTAAACAAAACAACAATATTTACAAATCAAATAAATTGAATTTTATTAAAAAGAATATTGAACCAGGAAATTATTACAGCTATAAATACTCGTAGTGTTAGATATATATAATATATGTAATTAGATTTTGATTATAAATTATAACAGATTTAAATTTATAATTTTATTATTTAGTAACTAAACTATACACAACGCCATATTTAGATTTAATAATTTCAAAAACAAAAGAAAAGATAATTTATTTTTCCTCATATAATTTTAAATACAGTACACAATAAAATGACACGATACTGTTAATATTTCACATCCTTGATGAACAATTTAAGAAAACTTTAAAATAATTTTGTTTTATTAGATTTATCTATCTAACTTTATTACGAATTTAAACTCCTTAGATAGATACGAGTATAATGTGTATATAAATATAGAGGGATCTAAAATAAAAATAAAATATGTATTTACAAACTGGGAAGACTTATAAAAGTCCTTGCCTATAGATATCAAATAGCAATTAAGGATGTAAATGGAACAAGCGTATTTTTTTTTATCAGAATATAGACATCTTTAGTATTTTTTCAATTAATTTTCAATAACATAAAATTCTTAGAAAAATATTTAGAAAATAAGGCGGCGACATGAATTAATGATAAATTACATTCATACATGTATAGACTAAATGAAAATGTCATAGATCACATATCTCATGGATATAAAATAAAAAATAGAAAACAAAAAATTAAAAATATTTTGTTGAATTGAATTAAACAAAACATTAATGAACATGTAGTTAATTATATAGTTATGCAAATTATGTACATATGTACTTACTTTTATTCTAAGGATTCCATTGGTTATATTATAAATCAGTTGTCGGGCCTGTACTATGGTGTTGTGGAATGGTGAAAAACCGTAAATATTAGTATCAGCCTCCATATCGTCATTATTAACCATTTACATAAACATTATCAAAAATATTTGAACCATTTAACAACCGATTTTCATGATAAAATAAAAGATATTTAAAAGGAGACGTAGCAACCAATTTTCATTATTCTTCTTTTAAACGATAGATATATTTAAAAGGAGACGTAGCGAAAATCGTTTGCAAAATCTTTTCATTTTCAATTAAAAATTTCGATTTAAAATTTCGCCCTATGTATAGGTATACACATACATTTTAACATAGGAAAATTTTAAATAGTCAAATTTTCGCAACTCACCCATCATGTACAGAGTTTTTTCTTTTCCTCCCTAGAATGAGAAATAAATTTAATTTTTTTTTTAATAAAATTATTACGTATTGTTGTCTAAGATGAATCAATAAAAAAAATTATGTAGTGCCAATGCCAAGAATAAATTGAAATGATGGAAAACAATTCATAATGAAATTTTGTGTACGATTTTTTTATCAAACTTCCTCGAATTTTGAGTATAGCTTGCGAATACAAATGTTCTATTAAATAACGTCAAAATATTCTATTTTCTAACATTTTCTCATTTTTTTAATATTAAATTTATTTCTTCAATATTATTATTTTATTAAAAGAAATTTTTAAACTTTTTAATAAAGTTAAAAATATTTTCTGAGACTTGTAAATTTCATAACATTAAAGACTTGGGATCATTACGTACAAACTCACATTATAAAACATTCAATTATTGTAATATTTAATTAAACATTATTATCTAGTTTAGCTTTTCATACGAAAATAATTCAAAAATAATCCATTAAAATAATTTTTTTTTATTTATATTTATTTTTTTTTATTTTTATTAGACAATTGTTGCATTAACATTTGCACAATATGCTGCGAAACCATTCTTTGAAGATTGTTCACCACCCGATTTTGCAGTGAAACTTTTAGCAGCTGGTTGTTTATGTAAGTTTACCCCACCTTTTTTATATTTAATAAATGTATGTTTGTGTGTTATTATATACATATATATTTATTGTTCTATTTCTATAGATTTTTAAATTATTTTTTGTATTTGTTATATCAATTCACATGTATTTGATTGCAATTCAATATTATTAAAAATGAATTGATAAATTAAAGCAAACAATATTATTTAAGTAATTTTAATTGAACGATCATTTCTCGTGGGAATTGGTATTTGATTTCCGGTGAACGGAAATGGAAATATTTATTTTTATTAGTTAGTTGGATTAGAATTTTTAATTTTATTGTTATTATTACACTGTAGAATTTATTTTGCTAATTTTATTTTATTAACTTTAGACGAATATTTTTCTATGAATACCAGAGGTTCCCCTGTGCAATTGCACAGAAGTATTTTTAATTTTAGTAAGAAATTTTTTGTTGTTGCTTACACATTATTATTTGGGGTGGGATAGTTTAACGAATGATTGACTTCTACAAAAGTTTATTTTTTTCAGTATTGGGAAATTTATAAGAAAATTACAGACACGATTTTATATGAAATCATTTTTTATTTTATATTGAGCTCATTATTCAGAGCGCTATCACTTGATTCAAGAATCCTCTATTAAGAATTATAGAACTAATTTGATACTAATTTTTTAAAAATATTTTTCAATTAACGAATTGAGGAAAAACTAGTTGGTATGTACTTAAAAATTTTATAATGAGGTTTTAGGACGAAATAACGAGTTTCATTTCGTAAAAATTGTTGATGCGAAGCGAAATGCCGCTTTCTAATAATATACACCGTATATATGATATTGACGATTTCTCGATTGTTGAATGGACCTTTGTGACCTTTGTGAAGATAATAAAATAATGCACCCAAATATTATACCCAATATTAAAATATATACAAATTTTTTTATTTATTTTTAATTATACTATAATTTGCCATTTTCACACTAAATATGTATAACAATTTTTAGAACTGAAACATATTTATTTTCTAATCAATTATTTATTTTTCTAATTTTTGATAATAAAATTTGCTACCATACCAACAATAATTTGATTTTCTTAATTAATTTTGATGACTTATTGAACTTAATTAAAAAGTTGTGATTTTTTAAAAATTATAAAATTTCGTATTTTGATAATAAATTTAATAAAATAAATACATAATAACATTTTTTAATTACGTATAATTATTAATAAATATAAGATGGTGTTGTTCTTATTATCAATTTTTTACGAAATTTTTATGATTGAATTAGAATCAAAACAAAACAAATTATATAACTGTGAAGAAATTAAAATTTAAAGACGAGAACATAAAAATGTTATTAACTCTAACTACTAACAATCCCATTTCTTATCATTGATAATAGCTTCCTTGTGATACACATAGTACAAACACATGCGAAACAAATTTTGTATATACGATATGAGATTTAATCTATTTATTTTCAGTCACTGTGTTGTACTGTAAAAAAATTGAATATCTATATTTTTGAACTCCTATTAATCAGAAAAATATGGTTTTTGTTGCAGAAACATGGCAAAAAAACATATTTAAGAAGTAAATTTAATTTTAAGGTTGGGTGCATTTGCATACTATATAACTAATATGTCAATTTCAAGAAATTGCGACAGCACTACTATTTAAGGATTCGGTAATTTAAAGTCTCTAAGTGATATAAGAATCTCGATTATCAACTTTGATAATTTTTCCTCAAAATCAATTTGGCCTATTTACAAAGTGTAAAAGGCATTGAATTTTGGTATCTGCAAAAACATCCAGTGAGTCTAGAAGTAGGATTTTCCAGGTAGATGAAAAAAATGCGAATCAAGTGTAAGCAAGGTGTAAGATTGCTTCATCTTGATGGTGTAAGATGAGGAAGCATCTTTCGCCCATTTCAGACCTTGCAGGAATCATTTGAGTGAAACTCAAGCCTTCTGGCATGCATGCATATAAGTTAATGTTGAGTAATAATTCCTACCAATAATAATAAATTACCGGACCCTTTATGGCTTCATCATCATCATTGTTCCTGTAGATCCTCGTGGGTGCATAAAACATCAACAAGCTTTCTCCATCGAACTCGGTTTTGGGCAAGCGATCTAATTTCACTCCAAATTTTTCCACATGTGCTTGCATCATTCATAACTGTTCAGCGCCACGTTATTTTTGGACGACCACGCTTGCTTAGACCCAGCGGGCTTAATTCAAGAGCTGCTTTTGTACAGTCTTTTGTAGGTCGGCGAAGTGTGTGGTCGATCTATTTACATTTCTTAAGTTTAATAATTTTTCTGATTTCTTCAATTCTTGCTCGTTCTCACAGTTCCTTGTTGGAAATCTTTTTCTGGCCAGTATATTCGAAGAATCCGTCTCAGACAATTGTTAACAAATAAAGGGATGCGCGAGATGATTTTCTCTATTGTTTTCCATGTTTCGCATCCATATAAAAGAACTGAGAGAACGCTAGACTTGAAGAATTGAAGTGTCAGGCTCAGAATTGAAGTGTCATGGCAGATGTTTATAGATCTCTAACAGTTTTTTAAAACATCATATGCTGAGCATGTCTTTTTGGTACGGCTTTCAAAACTGCGTAGATAGCAGAATGACGTCATCTCTTCTATATTTTCATCACCAATCTGTACCTAAGTTACAATAGATTCTTGTGTTAATTTGCATCAGTTTTGTCTTGCTTACATTTACCGACAATCTCACTTGCGCGGTATATTTGATTCGTGGCTGCAGTTTGTTTGCCATGTCCGTTTTAGTGTAAGTGAGAAAGCAGATATCTGCAAAATCGAGGTCGTGATTAGATCTCTTGTAAGAGTCCATCTAACACCTTTTGCTTCACGATTTGTTTTATTCAAAACCCAATCTCAAATTAGAATGAATAGTATAGGGGGTATAAAAATATAGCCTTGTTTTACCCCAGTATGAACATTGAAAGCGTCCTCAGTTTTTCCTCTATATCTGTAAAGCTCTTTTATGATATTGACTATTTTAATTGGAACATCATAGCTAGCAATAATGGTCAACATAAAATTACGCTGTAAGCTATCAAAGGCTTGTTGGAAGTCGACAAACAGCATATATAATGGTGTTTGTTATTCCACTGCCTGTTAAACGATGATTTTTAAGGTGTTTATATGATTTATCGTTGAGCGTAATGACTTGAAACCTGATTGTTCATTCCTAAGGTGCTGATCGCTTGAATATTATGGACATTTGGCTTAGTATTATAAGTTTGCCTATAATATAGTCAAGTATTATAGACCATTTGCGATTAGATACTATGATTGCTTATTTGTTCAGTAACAGATTACAGGTAGTTAGAATAGTGTACTCCTATTGCTCCTTTCTTTCTAGCTTTTCCGAAAATATCACTATGATCCGGCATAGACGAATTTTTAACAGATTCGCTATCTAGTTGATAGAAATGCAATAGTCCATCCTAGTCTATGAATTCGGTTAACCATTCTAGTGATCCAATTGCTGCCTGTATCTGAGAAGATACATACATTTATATATATGTACATACCATTATTAACTATACATTTTTTTTTTATTAAATAAAATTAATGTATAACTATATAGCCCCTCGGTGGCGCAGTGGTTATGTAACAGGATCCATGACCGAGGGTACCCCGGTTCGAACCTGGTTGGTGGCGATTTATAAAAAAAAAATCCATCATTAAATTTGTTAATTGAAATTCGAGATTAATCGAATGAAAATCATTAATTGAGATCGAACCGGTAATAAGGTAGCGCCACGTTGTTTCTAGGCAGCGGTAGATTGTTACTCCATCTCCTAGGACCGGTTACTGTAGGCCAATCACCTGCATAATCGGTAAATCAATGGATTCGAAATAATAGAAGAAGAAGCCTCGGATACACGAATGACTACTTGATAACGACCTTTGGCACTCAAAAAAGGACCCGAATTGCACAATGGAATGTAAGAACACTTAGAGAAGCTTCAAGACTCTCGCAATTGGAAGCTCAAATGGCTACTTACGACATAGACATCCTAGGTATAAGTGAAATGCGATGGAACAACACCGGAGAAATCAACACGGAGAATGGAAACATGGTAATTTACAGTGGAAGGGAAACAGGGGGTGAAAGTGGAGTCGGAATACTAATATGAAAGAAATTGAGCCAAACATTGGTTTCTTGGAAGGCAGTCTCGGATAGAATTGTTATAGGGCGATTTCGAAATATGACAAGACATGTAACAATAATTCAATGCTATGCACCAACAGATGTCGCTGAAGACCATATTAAGGATGACTTCTACGAACAAATAGAAACAACGCTAGCACTCATAAATAGGGGAGATATCATAATATTAATGGGTGACTGGAATGCGAAAATAGGATCTAACAACAATGGACTTGAGGAGATAATGGGCAAACACGGGTTAGGGAGAGAAAGAAACAACAACGGGGAAAGATTGATAGAGTTGTGTCAGACTTTCGACCTAGCAATCGGAGGGAGTCTATTTCCACACAAAGATATCCACAAATACACATGGACAACACCAAACGGGATCTCAAGAAATCAGATAGATCACATATGCATCAGCAAGAAATGGAAACAATCAATGTTAGATGTGAGAAATAGAAGGGCGAAATAGAAGGAATACACAGCGATCATGAATTACTAACTGGGGACTTCAGAATGAAACTAAGCCAACAAGGAAGAGGCAGAAGAAATAGAAAGAAGAAAATAAATATAAACAACTTAAAAAATCCGCAAGTAAGAGCTGACATAGTTACGGCGTTACGAGAAAATATTAGAAATAATAGAGAATACACTTGGGAAGAGATTCTGGAAATTTACAACCAAACAAGCGAACAAAATCTTGGAATTTCACAACCACAAAGAAAAATCTGGATAACCGATAACACATGGGCCTTGATTAAAAGAAGAGGTGAAATGAAGAAAATGATAAACAACAGGATGGCATCAAGAAGAGAATATGAAGAAATAGCGAAAACAGTAAAAAGAGTAGCAAGAAGAGATAAAAGGAAATTTCTACAAAATTTAGCCGGAGAAGCAGAAAAAGCAGCACAGCAACATAACCTGAGAGAATTGCATCGCACAATCAAGAACTTAACAAACCAGTCGGAACAACAAAACAAACCAATTAAAGATAAAAATGGTGCGCTCATCACAAACTTAGAGGATCAATTAAAGAGATGGAGAGAACATTTTCAAGAACTGAGCAACGAAGAAAGTACAAATAATGAAGCAGACATAAGAAACAGAGACAATGCAAATATCTACCCAACTGAGGGACTGCCAATATCTACTCAAGCTCCAAATATAGAAGAAATCAAAGCTACAATCAATATCCTGAAGCACAACAAAGCAACAGGTGAAGATGGAATTCCAGCAGAAATAGCCAAACTGGACCCTGACTTATTCGCAAAAACAATTGAACCCCACATCAGGAAAGCATGAATAGAGGAGAATATACCACCATCATGGAAGAAAGGAATGATTGTCAAGATACCTAAGAAAGGATCATCATCAAAGCGATGTATGAAGATGCAGAGACAACAGTTCAACACAGAGGTAAGATCAGTGATCCATTCTACACCAATATAGGAGTTAGACAAGGATGTCCACTATCTCCACTTCTCTTCAACACAATACTAGACGACATTCTAAGAGAAGTTTGCACTGGAATAAACGGAATAGAATGGGATCTCTTCGGAAACTTAGAAGACTTAGATTACGCAGATGATATATGCCTCATATCAAAAAATCAAAGGGACCTACAGAACAAAGTCAACAGATTACAGGAAGAAGCAAAGAAATCGGGGCTGGAATTAAATATCGAGAAAACCAAAGCAATGAGGACAAACAATAGTTATAGTGAGCCAATGACAATGAGTGGACAACAGTAGAATACGTAGAAGAATTCAACTTGGCAAATTGCAGCAACTGGAGAGGAATCACGGTTCTAAATACTATTCATAAGATAATAGCAATTATTATAAAGAAAAGATTAGAAGAAGTACTAGAACCAATACTACGGAAAGAGCAGGCAGGTTTCAGACCAAACCGAAGCTGTGTAGACCAGGCAAATACTTTACGGGTCATAGTTGAACAATCAGTAGAATGGAATGCCCCACTATATCTACTATTCATAGATTTTAAGAAAGCATTCGACACAGTCAAGAGATGCGCAATATGGAGAACACTTACAAAGAAGGGAGTTCCTGAAAAAATCATCAACATCATCAAAGCGATGTATGAAGATGCAGAGACAACAGTTCAACACAGAGGTAAGATCAGTGATCCATTCTACACCAATATAGGAGTTAGACAAGGATGTCCACTATCTCCACTTCTCTTCAACACAATACTAGACGACATTCTAAGAGAAGTTTGCACTGGAATAAACGGAATAGAATGGGATCTCTTCGGAAACTTAGAAGACTTAGATTACGCAGATGATGTATGCCTCATATCAAAAAATCAAAGGGACCTACAGAACAAAGTCAACAGATTACAGGAAGAAGCAAAGAAATCGGGACTGGAATTAAATATCGAGAAAACCAAAGCAATGAGGACAAACAATAGTTATAGTGAGCCAATAACAATGAGTGGACAACAGATAGAATACGTAGAAGAATTCAACTACCTGGGGAGCATTATAACATCAAGAGGAGGTGCAACAGAAGATGTCAACAGCCGTATAAATAAGGCAAGAAGAACATTTGGGAGCCTAATGAAGATATGGCGGAGCAACCAAATATCGAGAACAACAAAGCTAACAATATTCAGAGCATGTGTTAAGTCAACATTAATATATGGCAGTGAAACATGGCTCACTTCGGTCAGAATCAAACAGAAGCTACAAGTATTCATCAACAAGTGCTTGAGAATTATATGCAGAATATTCTGGCCGGCAAGAATTAGCAACGAGGATTTATGGATGATAACCGGAGAAGAACCTATCAACAGACAGATAAATAGGAAAAAATGGAAATGGATAGGTCATACACTAAGGAAATCAGAAAGTGATATAGCAAGAAGAGCTCTAGAGTGGAATCCACAAAGACAAAGGAGACCCGGCAGACCATACAACACATGGAGACGCACAATCGATCAAGAATTAACAGTCAACAATTATACCTGGGACGATATTAAGGAAGTAGTACTCAACAGAGAGGAATGGAGGTTCACTATCGAAGCCCTATGCTACCACGCGGAGTAATAGGAGAAAAAAAAAAAAAAAATATATTTTATTATATTAGTATATTTCTGCTAGTATATATGCATGCTCTTTATTGTCTTTGTCATTTTTCTAGTACCTCTAAAAAAATTTAATTCCACCTATACCCTTTTGTGAAGAAAACCGGTCCTGACTATACCTGATACTTAAATTCTCTATACAATATTCTTTGTATTTAATATTTTAATGCTTATTCATATTTATTTATTTATAAATTATTAAAAAATAAAAAACATGCTTATTAAATTCTATTTTTAATTTTTTTATTTTCCGAAAAAAATAATTTAGGTTTTTTGACTGCAATTAATTGTATGTCAGTGAAATTATCAATGAAAATTCAAGATATTTTCACAGCTGCTAAATTAGTTGCTTTAATTTCAATTGTATTAGCTGGCTTATATTATATGGCAGCTGGTAATTTACAAAATTTTGATAATATGTGGGATGGTGCACATAAGATAGATAATATAGGTTATGCATTCTATGCTGGATTATTTGCATTCGGCGGATGGAATTATTTAAATTTTGTTACTGAAGAACTTCAAGATCCATATAGGTAAGTTTAAAATGAAATTAAAATTTTTATAAAAAATTTAATTCAATTTTATATAAAGAAAAAATCTCTTATTTAATCAAAATCAAAATGCATTAAAAAAAAACAACAGATCTTTTCGCTTCTTAAATTGCGATAAAATTGTATAAATTACCTTGACATTTTATCAATTCATTTTATTTTATTTATACATAAAATACATAATCTAAATTATATTATAATGAAACTTTTTAATGCGTATACAAGTGTAGGTGAAAGCTTTATTATATATTCAATAGCATATGATAAAAGAAAATGTACTCAAATCATCAACTTCTATATTTATATCTATAATAAATAACATATATATATATATATACAACTATAAATGATATAGGATTCTTTTCGTTCATGTTTTATTCATGATTATCCCACCTATGTAATATATAAATAAAAAAAAATTCTTTCTCACATATTACAAAGACGTCTTATGTAGACGCCAATATTTTAAATAGAAATGAATGAATGTAATGAAAATTAATTTTCATTATAAGATAGTAGATTCACACACGACACCTATATATATGCAACAGTAAATCCACAGTTTTGAGATAGGTGAAAGTATCTGGATAGGTGATTAAAAAAAATACAAGATCAATGGAAATATTCAATTGATGAGAAAGACCAACTGGACAATGTCGATCAAATATATTTAGCACGTTGTTTGTGTTATATGTGTACGACTGGCTGTCACACAACATTATATTTTCTACATTGAACAACATTGGTCATCCGTTGTATTAGTTTTAATTCAGATTAGTCCATATAGTGGTAATTCATTAGTTTTGCATATCTACACAAAAACAGAAATCAAAAATTAACGTTCTGACATGCAATTTGGTTGAATTCAAAGAGTAATCGTGATTTAGCAGTGTTGCTTACCATCACTGCATCAATATACGACTGTCTCACAATCACAATACGAGTGGCTGTCACACAACATTTTATTTTCTACATTGAACAACATTGGTCATCCGTTGTATTAGTTTTAATTCAGATTAGTCCATATAGTGGTAATTCATTAGTTTTGAATATCTACACAAAAACAGGAATCATGAATTAACGTCCTGAGATGAATTTAAAGAGTAATCGCGATTTAACAGTGTTGCTTACCACCATTGCATCAACATTTTTTATGTTATGTTACCCTGATATTCCTGATGGCTTTAACGACAATTGTACTGTTTAATTTTTTTTATTTCTTAATCGGTAATTTTTTGCGGTAATATTTTCAGAAAACGTTTGTGTTGCAGCAATATTGGATTTTCATTCATTTAAACTCAGCATTTTTCAGTGTTTGGATTACAAATTCTTAATTCTTATTGCAAAGCACGAACACTTTGGAGATATTAATTATACGCTAGCCAAAGAATTATTTATTTATTATTTATTTATTTCTATACAAATGTACATAAGACGGCTAGTCTTTTAAATATACAATAATACTTAAAAATGAATCTTAACACCGCGCAAAAGTAAACGTGAGAATCCCAAAACAAGCTTCAGTCTATTGGTATTTACGAAAAAAATACAGTATGAAAAACATGAAGCAAAGTTAAATCACTTGTGTAAAATCGTGGTAACGGAATAAATTTGCTGAATATTTATGTGACATTCAGTCACAACAAAATCAACGATTAGAACTTTGATCTTCAAAACTTATCAAATTAGATTTAAAATTAGAAATATTACATGTAATTGAGATGAAGTTATTTAAATACATGTAATCGAGAGTCTACTGTACAATTAATTATCTATTTAAAAATGAATATTCACAAAATTTATTTAAAATATTTTCATACAACAAAAACTACTTTAGAAATTTAATTTTTATCCGGTCGGAACCGCATTAGATTACAAAAGAAAAAAATGTAGACATTACGAAAAGACGTTTAAATTTCTTAAAATCACTTAAAAATTCTTGAATACATACTTAAAATAAATTTCTTCTCCTACGCCAAATACCAAAGTCAATTTAACAAGCAGATATTTGGCCTAAAACCATTTCGCATTATATCATATTTGGCAAATATTCGTTTAACAAATTTATTAGAAAAAGGTAGGTACTAATGCAAATTTTAAAAAAAAACCTAATAACAAAATATTTGACCAAAAATTTGCAGTTTTTAATATTTATAAAACAAAAAATATTTACAGGAAATATATACAGGAAAATGTGAATAGAAAGACTTTACGTTGGGCACAAATTTATCACCAGCGAACGTTCCCATTTTCGTTATTACTGGTACCGTGATCACCAGTGATACCAAAATTTTCCATCGTCCAGGTACAATTTCTAGCATTGTAAATATTACTGGGTGATCTATGGTATCTGGGCACAAAAATGGGAATGATCAATGGTTATACATATATTGTACCGATGGAATGAAGAAAAGTTGAGTATCGCTAGTGATTACGGTATAGTCAAAGTGTTAAAAGTTCCTATTTACATTTACCTGCGGCCAGCAAAAGCAGTGTATTGTGATAAAGTAGGGCAAGAAAAAATATTTAAAAAAAATCTGTTTTTGAAGTTTTGACGTCAAGAAAAGCCAGTTTTCAATAAACTTGAGAGGTAGATTTTGAGATAGTAGCCTAAGAAGTAATAATTATTCTATTAGAAAAATAAATTAATTTCTTTAATATTAAGAACGTCCGATTATTTTATTTTAATGCAAAATATTGTGATGCAACGACTTTTTGTTGAATGTTCCTTTTTGCCGTAAAGCTTTCCTGTCAACTGACATTAGGCCTAGTGTCACTTTGCTTAAATTAACTGTCATAGATCTATTAGTTGTGTTCAGTGTAGATTTAGAACAATGACATTTAACTGTCAAATACTTTAGAACCAATTAGAGTAGAAAAATCTACTGAACACTTTTTTTTTAATCTTTTTTGAACTTTTTTGTTCTAATTTTTATGATCAAATTTCTTTGTTTAACTGTCAAAATTTAAAGAAAAAATAACTACAAAAAAAGTTGCCCAAAACTTTTCTCAAACAAATTCTAAACAAAAAATCAGATCAATTTAGAACTGTTTCGCACAATCTGATGAACACATATCAGAACACTTTTGGACAAAAAAGTTCAATTAACGGAACCTGATGAACACAAAAACGTGTTATTTTTACTCTAAAACGTTTTAGAACGTTGTAGAACAGTTTACTGAACACAACACTATTATAACAGAAATATGTTGCAATAATAATCCGAACATATTGATTGATTGATTGATTGATTGATATTTTTTCTTTACTATTAAAGAATCCTTGATATTTTCCTTTATTTAATTTTCTTTTATTGTTTAAAATTTTTCATTCAGTTGTCTTTGAACTTGAGAATAATAAATACTTATTCTTAAGTGGTCCCATTAGTATATAAGAGACATGATGAAGTATAAATAATATTTTATACTTTGTTCAAAACCCACATAACTATATTTTTTTTAGTTTTTTTTTTATTTTAACTTACAATAGTTTTGTTGTTCAATAGACGAAGCAAAAACAATAAAAACATTTGTTTTTCTTTATTTTAGAATTAAAATATGATTTTTTATTTATTTATTTTTAATTTTTTTTTTTTATTTTATATAGAAATCTTCCGAGAGCTATATGGATTGCAATGCCTCTGGTAACTGGAATTTATGTTTTAGTTAATTTGGCATATTTTGCTGTTGTATCAAAAAATGAAATGTTAAGTTCGTTAGCTGTAGCTGTTACATTTGGTAATCGTATGTTTGGTCCATTGGCATGGCTTGTACCAATTTTTGTTGCTTTAAGTACATTTGGTGGTGTTAATGGTGTTATATTTACATCAGCTAGATTATTTGCTACCGGAGCACAAAATGGACATTTACCATCATTTTTTAATCTTTGTCATAGAAAACAACAAACACCAATACCATCGTTAATATTTTCGGTAAGATATTTTTTTTTAATGAAATTTAATTAATTAATTTTAAAAATATTTAAAGGAATAAATGTTATGTAAATATTGATAGGATTAGATTATAAATTATATATAAGAAATATATCTCGGAATACAGTGTGTTTATTGTATTAGTGCAGTGCGACATGCCATTCTGTATAGAGCTGCATTATTATAGGTAAAATGTAAGGGAAAGATTTATCTCCCATATGCTAAGAGCCACGCTCATATCTCTAATCCTTAAATTAAAGAAAAGATCCCGAAAATTTTTGGTAAATCTGGAAAAGCTTCAATGTTATGCGTCAAAAAAAATAATTCAATTGAAAGAAAAAAATTCAATTTTTTGTCCAAAACTAAGAACAATTTAGAGCTCTTTAAAATTTTCTTTGAAAGCTTTCACACTTTTGTTATTTTGTACTTATCACATTTTTTTTTGTTTTACTAAAATTCAGTTTTAAATAAAAATTTTAATGAAGTTTTCCTCTTTTTTTATAACTGAACATATGATTAATTAATCATTTTGCCAAAGAAAGAAACTTGTCAAAATATTTTGAACTTGCCATACAGCTTCAAATGAAAATTTAACCTACTAAATGAAGCTCTACGTGATAGCATATATAGCAGATATACACCTTGTAAGAATTTTTACAAAGAAATTTTAATTAATATTTTTTTTTTCATTTACAGTGTTTGATATCATTGGCGATGCTTGTAACAGCTAATGTTTACGTTTTAATTAATTACTTTAGTCAAATCGTTTGGTTATCAGTTGTTGCTAGTATTGGAGGATTATTGTGGTTGCGAAAGACAAGGTATATACATTTTTTTGACAAACAAAAAATATTACTTAATAATAACATTTTATTTTATTTTTAAGACCCGATCTACCACGACCAATCAAAGTGAATTTAATATTTCCAATAACATTTATGATCGCATGTTGTATATTGGTATTATTACCAAGTTTTACTGATCCTACAAATTTACTCATTAGTTTTGGTATAACATTGGCTGGTGTTCCTGTTTATTATGCTTGTATAAAATGGAAAAATAAACCAAAATTATGTGGAAAAATGTCAAAATTTGCTGAAAATTTTTGTCAAATATTTTTTGATACAATGTTCTTAGAAACTTCTGATAAAATGTAAAATATTTTTAATATATATATTTGTAATATAAAATACTGGAATACTAAAAATATATAGAAGAATTTTTGTGACATTTGTTATACAAAAATATTTTATGTATAATACAAAAAACTGATTTTATGTAAGCTTTAAATACATATTGATAATGCATATATGTATATACATTACAATTGTGTATTAAATAAATTTGAAAAGCCTTGTTTTAACGGGTCCAAATCCATTAAAATTTTATACTTTTCATTTTGTTTTGAATGTATTCATTAAATATTAATTGAAAATAGATATTAAAATTACTACAGTATTTTAAGGATATTAAAATAATAGAATAAAAATGAATATTGTATTTATTATTCGAATTTTTTAGTTTTGTAATTTTATTCGAAATTTTGTAATATAAATTAAAAAAATAATTTTTATTTTATTAGTTTTTTTTTTTAATAAAATCGCATTCCAGTTCAAATAAGAAAAATAAATAAATATTTATTAAATAAAAGAAAAAACATGTAAATTAAGTTTTTATGTATAAATAAATTTTATATTAAGATATAGTTTTTTTTTTTTGTTTTGATTAAAATAAATAATTAAAGTTTAAGTTTTAAATTAAAATATTTTTTATTCATATATAAATTCACTATTCTAAGGAATAAAATTTGAAAACTATGTTAATGAGCATAAATGAAAAAGTTGTATTTAATTTTTTTATATTATTTTTTTTTATTCAACGAACAATTTAGCTTTAGTTCAAGACTTATGAATCCATCAATTTTACTATCTCTTTTTGTGACGTATTCTGAACAATTCTGAAGAACGATTTATTTAGGTCAGCTGTTTTAGTAACATACTCAAGCCACACTATTGTATTAGTTTGTACAAAAAATTATATACATATCAAAAGATAGCATTGACAAAATGTAACCCTTGCCTTCTATTTCCTTTAAATATTTTGAATCGATCAGCCCCATTTGCGAAATTTGATTGATTAGCCAACATCCATATTGTGAAAAGAAATTGTTAGTCAAACTGGTATAATTGTTTGTTTTGTGATATTTCTGTGAATGTCCTTTAAAATATCCTAAGAAAAATTTAGTCTTGCCTAAGTATGGATACGATTAATAAGTACAAATTAGTTACCTCAAATATTGATATTACCATTCTAAAATGAAAGTGGAAATCATCCAGTGAATAATTTCATAGAACATTCCTCATAATAATTAATAATTCTTGTCGGTGCTTCATTTTTAGTTTCAGCATACAAAATTAGTGAACTACTTTCGTTTAAAATTCAAATTTTATTTTCAATAAGTGATATTTGAATGTGGAAAACCAGTAGAAATTTCGAGAATCAAATTTAATTTGTTTGGATCCATTATAAATAATTTTTAGATTTTTTAATTTTGAAAACTTTATCAAATATCAATAACTAAACACACAAATGTCTTTTGTAAACGACAATTTTAAAAGTACTTTAGTACTTATTAAATTTTTCGGTGATGGCGTTAGTGTTGCGATAAATTTTTGTGGTCAATTCCGTTTAGTGAATATAGATTCATGGTACATAGATTCCAAATGGATTCCAAATCTACCGATTAATGCCACTGAACCCACCCGATAAGTGATAGGAATTGTTAAATGAACAAAAACTTGTTTGGAATGGAGAAGTTTATATGAAGAACAGTAGTTCAGTAGTTATGAAGATTTTTTAAATATAAAAAAATGATCAATGTCACATATACATATGTTAAAAATATTCGATTTTTAAAGCTTATATAAAGCATTTCTGACCATTACAATGTTAATAATCATCCTTCTGAAGCATTGATCCACCTATCCAAGGCACATCATTCATGTATACAAATAAAAAATTAATAATAATAAATTTCAAATTTTCAATAATATTTGTTGTATATAAATATTGGTCAAAAATAAAGAAGCTCATGTAATGTTAAAGTTAACTGACATAAATAATGTTAAAATGAATTATTTGTAATGAACCTAGTAGAGTCAAAAGATTAGAAATATTGCGTGACACAATTTTCCTCCTTCAGAAATTCATTTTGCAGAAACCTTGTATAAATTGTTCAATTATTACAGAATAACTATCGATTTATTTAATTAATTGTTGAAAAAAAGTACTATAATAAATTAAAACAGAAATAAAGCAAAAAGAGCAAATCTACAGCTATATTATCTAGACTTTAGAGCAGTAACGAATTATAACGTATACATATTTTAAATATTTTTTGTATAGAAATGTTGAAAATGAGCGGTATGAGCTCTAGATAACAATACTAAATTCCTGTTATTAATTATAAGATTATAATTTAATACAAATCGCTGATTTAAATCGACCGAGCTAATAATAAATACTTTCAAAGACTTACTTATAAAAATATAGATGGCGAAGGGGTAAAATTCCAAGGTTAACAAATAAAGGAAAGCTACGAGTAAGTCTATTTTTCTTGAAAATAATCCTTACTACAAGCTTTTGTAAAACAAGAAGTGGGGAAATTTTATTGAAATAAGCACCTCCCCAACAGGTGATACCCATACTGAAGTTTTGAGTTAAAAAGAGCATAGCACACCATTCTCAAAACTTTAGTTGAACAATACAGACTTAGATGGTAAAGTAATATGGTAGAATGATTGTAAAAATTTAAGAGAGGAAAATACAATTTCCCATACAGAAGATAGTAAGGATTTAAAAATACAATGCACTGGTATAATCAGGGGTGGCAGCACGTAACTTGTTACAAATGCTTTTTTTTGTAACAAACTAAAATTAAATGTGGCGAAACAAAATTAAAATTGGCAATTTTACGTGCTACCGTTTTTCTAAAATAGCGTGACAACATGTTTGTAACAAGTTACGTGCTGCCACCCCTGTTTAAATAATTTCAAAAGTACTACAACAACGAGCATTATTATTTATTTTAAAATATAACAATGGGCTTGTGGTCGTGCCTGCGCAACAAAAAAGATATTTTGTCCATAGTTGCATGTTGTTCATATTTGCAGGCGCTAGTGTTCATAGTTGTCAGTGTTGCATCAGCGTCGCCTGCATTAATAGTTATTACAGTATGCTTTTTTCAAAATAGAAAATTTGCTTTAGAAAACATGTACGAAAATTAAAATATTTATTAGTTTAAATTAAATCAAATTGAAATAAAAAATAAATATAGTTATGTTTAAAATATAAACATTTTAAGAAATAATGTTTTTTTATGTATGAAGTAAAGTATTGCAGAAAAATAAATATAGATAGCTGGAGAGATGCTGTAATAAAATTCGCAAACCAGAATTAATTTTTGTTTTAATTTTTTTTTCACTTAATTGTAATTTCATCTTCAAACTTTCAAACTTTCAAACTTTCAAACTTTCAAACTGAATAAAAATTGACAAAACAAATTTTGCATGGATACTGCCTCTATGAATAAAAATTACTGCACAAAAAAATTTTACGCGCCTGCATAAGGTTTTGATTCATAGTTGATCACAACGAATTAGAATTAAATGGAAGTGGCTATCCATACAAAAAAGTGTCCAATGTTTTGGGTATATTCCTCTCTTTCTTTGGTATTTCCGATTGTCAAAAAACAGAAATAGACGAATATATTCGTTCAATATATTTTCTCTCTTTTTAATGGAAATTATTTTGATAAATAAACAGGATAGTGCTCAGAATTTAATATGCCTCAATTTGTATGTATTTTGACTTAAATTTTTTTTAAAAATATGATGAGTAAAAATATCTAACAATAATGGATAAATTAATCAAAATTTATTATTAATACATATATGAAAAAAATATGAGAAATACAGCGCTTTCTAGTTTTGAATTTTAAAATATTTATTCTTTTTTTTAGATTTTAAATTCTTTTCTATAAGTTTTTTCAATAGATTGATTATAAAATTTTTTACATATTTGATATTTATTATATAAAATTATATAAACTTATTATTGCCGATTGTCTATCCTATACTTATAAATATGTAAATAATATGTTATTAATATATTTGTATCAAAACATTTTCTTTTTTCCACACCACCATTGAGGTAAAGAAATAGGAGCGTTTTTTTTAAAGTGATTTCCCCAAGAGGCCTATTCCACTTCATTTTTCAGATTCATCAACAATTAGCTGAAATATATTTAATAATTTTTGTTAACTTCATTATATTTACAAATTTCAATAATATACTTACCATCGGCTCCTCTGTCATTATCGTATCATACGCTAGATTTATAGGGTCTGTTTCAGATTCATTAACAATTAGCTGAAATATATTTATATTCCTTCAATCCATCGTTGTTTCAAACCATCGTCTTTTGGGAAACTACAAACATATATATACTTTTTTTAAAATTATATCCAATATATTCAAATATATATATAATCCAATATATTCAAAATAAATATTTAAAATGATATTCAAAAAAAAAATTTCTTTGTCCGGATATTTAAATTATCCTAATACTACACTGTTTTGTTTAGAAGTTTTTAAAAATTCAAAAGATGTAAAATATAATACTTACATATGTAAAGACACGTAATTTTCTTTTTCCAAATGAGACTTACAGCCTGGAATGATACAAATCTTCCTTTCACGTTCCATTTTTCCTTAAAATTTGTAATTTTTTAACAATTTATAATAAAAATCAAAAATTTTATTGACTTTTTTTAATATTTATTTGACAATAACAAATTTTATTTTTGCCTACTTCATTGCTAGTGTTCGTACTTTTTGAAAATTTCATATATCCATATATTACACACTACTGCTACATTTTCAATATTTCAGAAACATGAATGATTTTTTTTTTTTTCAAATAATTTAACAGCAATACTTTTCTGTGTAATAATAGAATACGGTAATAAAGTAAAAGAAAGTTTAAATTGAAAAAACATTGTTATTTTTATTAAGATTATATTTTGATACCTTTTATTTTATTCATACTCAAAGATTTTACTAATTTTCTACTTAAAAAAACTATATTGGCCTAACATTGAAAAAATTTTTTTTTTGACAATTGGAAACCAAACAGAAAGAGAAGTACTAAAAAAATATGGACAAAATGTTTGTATTTTTGTATGGGATAGCCACTTCCATTTAATTCTAATTCGTTGGTTGATCAGTAGAAATATATGCATGACGTTGACGTATGTTTTTCTGCCATTATAAACATACGACATATTTGTAGAGGGATTTGATTGTTTGAATCCATTAGTCTTTTTTTCTAAGATTACTTATTTAATAAATTAGTATAGATATATATAGATAGATAAATAGAGACTGATTAATATTGATCAATATTATTATATTTTATAATAGTTCTGGTTTCTAACACTCTTTTTCAAACCAGCTTCTTTTCGGTAAAGTATAGTCCTTAAGGTATTAACTTTGCATTATATTTCAGTTACCATACCGTTTCCACCATTTATTTAACTAAAAGAAATTTAATTAAGATTCTTCTATTTTATTTATTTTATCTACGTTGGGTCGAATCAAATAAAAACAAGAGTATCATCGTTTAGTTATGAAAATTAACAGTAATAATTTTAATATGTATTGTAGATTTAATAGAATAGCTAACTACATTACTATCTATACTTAAAAAGATATGGAAATTGAACGTCGCCGATAATTTGAATGAAATTAAAATAATCCTTACTCAAATTCATGCATTCACATGGAAGTATAGAAATCTCTAGTATAGAAATTACGTAGTATAAGCAGTGAAATCGAATAGAAAAAAAAAATTATAAGATTTATACTTTGAAGAATTATCCTGATACTATAGGAGTGAGTATAAGAGTTCGATAACAGGAATTTTAATCTTAATTAACCAAATTTAATTAAAAGTAAATTGCAAAAATGAATAATGATTAAAACAATAAAAATGTTTATATTAAACCAATTGCAAAGTACTGCCCCACTAGCAAAATTGTAGATTACAATATTCTATGTTTACTTAACCTCCCACAAACACACCCTATTAAAGTACTTATTTGCATTTGATAACTGAACATTCTGCATATATACCATGTCATAATAATATATTTCTGCAAATTCATTTTACCAGAAAAATATTTTAGTTTTTTTATAAAATATTTTATAAAATATAATTTTTAATTTGCAACAAGCTGTAGGTATTAAAAGTTATTGTTAAGATTTTAATTTTTTGGAATTCATATAAAACTCTATAATATGAAAATATCTTAATACATCTTAACATAATTTTTTTTTTTAATTTTTTATTACTGTATTCATTTTTGTTTATACATAATTTAAGCTGACCATATTTTTAACCTGATCAAATAAAAACAAACATGCGGGACAAAATATAAACAAATCATGTAATTTCTAAAAATAATGTTCTTTATTAATAACTACCAAAGGTACCCGACGTTGTCCTGGTCGGTACCACAAAATGTACAGAATTTATTTCAATATGAAGTTTGATTAATGAATCGAATTGAAAAAAAAAATTGTTTTATCAAAAATATTCCAGTATCTTTTTTCACTACAATAACAAAATTAACAATACTACAACTTAAACTATACTTATATATTAAAATTATATTCTTTGTGAACAATATTTCGGGTTTTTTTTTATGGAGTATAAACAAACACGTTTCTTGCTATTGTGGTATTCTTGAAATAAAGATATGTTTGCCTTTTCCACAATTAATTTGAATTTTACTTAAATGAAGTGAGGATGCAAAGTTCTTATTATTAATCTAGTACGATAGTTTTGGCTGCTTCAAATTTCGTAGAAACAATATTGGAGCTAATACTTTTAATTCAAATTGGTGAGGAGGAAACTGTATCAAATCAAATGAATAAAGAAACTCTATTCGGTAGTTTACAGCTTAATTTTCATTGATAACTGTATCTATCGATTTGCATACATGGACCCCATGGAATACTCTGCAGTATTTTCTAATTAATAAAACGAATCGTTACATCTTTTTTTGTAGCTAATTCACATAGCCATGTAAATTTTTTATACTGATTCCTAAAATACTTTGTGTAATGGTAGTGATCGTTGCTATTTCAATTTTTGACATTTAAGTCTGCTGAAATTTGGTTTTCCCCAAGCTTTGTTAAATTCATTAGCTTATTACAAATGTTATTTATACGAAATCGGTAACAGTCGTATTTCTTTATTTGTGAAGGAGTACCCAAGTTCAAATTTTTCAGATCTGTAACACCTTTGGTTCTTGTTTTTTTTAACAAACATTTTTTTAAGTACATATGTGTATGTAATTAGGATTCATGTCAAATAAAAATAAGATATATGATTGTCGTTGTCATTCTATTATGCGTGAGCCGTAATTGAATGATTATAATTTAGATTTATACTGCCTTAACGTATAAATTTCATTTCTTATCATATAAACTATAAACATATGTACATATATGTTTTATGTAATAATAATGCTAGCTATATACTTTTATTGTAAGTATGAAGGATTATTATTAATATTAACGGAGAAATATGTGAATTTGTAAAATTGTGGCAAAATCGGTACATTTTTAGAAAATCGTGAAATTTTCAAGATTATTCAACACGTGGGGACAAGCCGTTCAAAATCGACCATCCCGTGAGAATAGGGACGTATGGTCACTTTAGCATAATTGAACCTGTGACGATTAATTTAAATTTAAGTTTATTAAAAAATAAGAAGTAGACCATTTGTTTTGCATTTGGGCTCGTAATTAAAAGATATTGGGTCATAAGTTTTTCTCGCAAATATCTGAATGTACATTGAAAATATCCGAATGTATGAGTAAAATGCTATCTCATAATATAATGTATATGTCATCATCCTCATCATATATTTTTATTAGAGCTTGACCCTTGACCCAACGTGGGCGAACTTCCTAATCAATAATTTTGCATGATGTCTATTGTCTACAATGAAATAATAGAGGGACATGTTCTGCGTTTTGTATGTACCATCTTGAATCTAGGTATATGAAATGTTCGGGGGCTATGAATCCCGTTTGCATACTTTTCTTTATGTATTCCTCATTAAGGTAAAATATAATAGATACTAGACCATTTTCTGATGTATTCAACGCTCTATCATAGTGATTTCTAATTAGTTTTATTATAAAATTATCGAATCTGTTTATTTTAGAATTATTATAAATATATTTATTTGTATAATAATGCAAGTACACTGTTTCTGGTTTACGACATTTATTTATACAAACTCAAATACATTAAACTATAACTAATATTGTACCATATGGGAGCTGCATATGATAGTATAGAGATCTTACGAATGATTTGTATGCTATTATTCATAATGGCTGTTACGACATGACAATTGCATTGTAAATGGCTGACTATAATCATATGATTTTAGTTAATGACGCTCACATTGCAATAGTTTATTGACATTTAAGGATTTTAAAATTTCATTTTCATTTTGTTTAAAAAAATACCAAAAAATTAAGCAATTTACTTTTAAAATTATTTTTTTTATTTATTTTTTCTGCAGGATAAAATTTTATAATGGAGAGCTGATTATCTTTTTCTAATGTACTTACGTGTCATATGATTCTTGTTGTAATGTAGTTTAAAAGCTTTAAACAAATCAAATGAAAAATGTATGAATCATTTATGAACACATGACGTGATTAATGAATTGGATTATGCGTTTGTTAAAAAGCCTATAGTTTCCGTGAATTCCATATTGTAAAAAAAACATTTCTTAAACCGCCTTTAAACTGTTAAATTAAATTTTATTTTTAAAACTTACTTTCTACATAGTAAAAAATTTGCTGTAATATTTTTACATTATGGAACACAATTTAAAACTTTTGACGTTTAGTTAGTTGTCATTTTCTGTTATTACCAAAGTTTAGCAGGAAAAAGTCCTTGTCGTCTGCGTTTACCTGTTGTCGGCAAAAACAGGGTTTTATTAAACGAGTAGCGGGGGCTTGGGGGCAGTAGCCCGACTATAAAAATAAGAGGTCCGACGTCTCAAATGTCGGGATCGAAAACCTTGAATTTTTTTTTGTCTTCAGTACAATAGCCCTTAAATGTGATGAAAACAATAGGTCCGGGGTTCAAAGCATTGGGCTCCGAAACTCTATATCACGTGTTTAAATTGTACTTGTCTGAAAAAAGGTTATTAATAATTATTATAAATAATTATTATTTCAAACGAGTAAAATACAAATTTTGTTATAATTATAATCTTATTCAAATATTTATAAGATAAAGTTCAATTTTATTATTAACTCTATTATTAAATCTAATAGTAACATGATCTTAAGTATAGAGAATATTTATATTTGATTTAATAAAAGACAAAAAAGATAAAAGAAAGTAGTTTAGATTAAGATTAACATTATATACTAATAAATTTAAAATGTAAAAACATATGTTTAAGACCTAGCCTAAGCTGTCTGGTCGAATTGTGTATTATAAATCAAATTTTATTTTCCTAATACGTGTTAGAACGATCACATGAATATACAATAATAATATAGAAGTAATGTAAAATGTATGCAAAAGTGCATTTTAATTAGTTTCATACTTTTTAATATAATTTTACTTGCATTTAATTTTATTACTTTATTACCAATTATTTTTTTTTGCATTGCTATTTCTATTGTTTTAATTACATTTTATATTTTTTATGATGGATTGAAAGAAGTATAAAGACAAAATATAAGAGCCAGAAGAAGAAAAAAAAAACAAAAAAACAACAAATAAAAATAATACAATTCTGCCAATAGATCATAGAGTTGAAAATGTGAAAAGAAAAAAGAAAAAAAGCTCAAAAATCAAAAATATATACTTTTGAAAGCTATGCATGAATTTTTAAAAAAAATTCGGATAGGTCCGCGTTTTAGAAGTCGGGATAGATATAATACAGCAAATATGGATATGGATGGACAAAGAATTTTAATTATACGAAAACTTTTATTAATTATACTAAGCTCAAAAATTTTTAGAGGTAACGGATATACTCAATATTATTTAAAATTATTTGCGTACCTACTCACCTTTACTTTTGATTGTTTTACTTCTATTGAGATATCACATTCGTCAGAAAATTACCTCAAAGCGTGGTTCTTTTAATATTCGAAGTCTTTTTTAATCGGTAAATATTCTATAGATATCTATTAACAATATTCCAGCAAGTTTCATTTTTAACAGTTCTAGATACTCAAGATTCATCTCCAAGTTTATTTTCTACATTTTTACGTATACTAGTTTCGTCTTGATTAAAGTATATTTTGAAACATATTTTTACATATATGATTTTATTTATGTATATCTTCCGTATACTGGCTCTTGACTTTTTGCTAGCAGCCGTATTTTGTTCCATTATTTTGGTTTTTTCAAAACAAAATCATTCTTTTATCCTTTTAAAATTTATTTGAATACTTCTTATTTTATTTCTTATTTTATGCCTTTACTTCTTCCCGCAATCAGTTGAATCTAAAATATAAAATATTTTATTGCATTAACTTGCATCATGTATTTCTGTTTTTTTTTTTAAACAAAAGCACTCATTTCTGCTTTCAACCAGAATGATAAGAATCAAAAAAAGATATAAATAAATAAAAATATATAAAAAAAATAAACAAATAAATAGATTCTGGCAAATTAATATCAAATTACATAATTAACAAGTAGGGAATAGATTAAAAAACTAATACTATGAGATATAGTTGCCAAGTTTGGAATCGCCGAATCCGAATTTTTAAAATTGAGATCCGTCGAATCCGATTCCGATTCCAATTCTAAGTAAAAAATCACAATTTTAGATTACAAAAAATTTATAGTTTATAGTTTCTCCAGCTAAATTACGCTCATCTTTAGATGGAGTTCTATTTGGGTCTTTCAAATTTTTAAATAGTTTCATTAAATTTATATTTAATCTTGTTCAATCCTTTTCGTTAAATTTCGTAATAGTTCAGATTTTATTTCTGTATTAGCTTCAGATAGATTTTTTTCACAAAATTAATAGTTAACTCAGCAGAAAGTAAGGTAGCATCCTTACGACTTAGTTTTACTGTTAATTTTATTTGGCTTAAGTCCATTGTTTAGATCCCAAATTATTTAATAACTCGATTGAATTAAATTCGAGTAGACCTTCTTCAACATGAATTCGTCCTTTCAAAAAACTATCAATCATATCTGCAATAGAACTCCATCGAGTTTTTCACCAAATATTCCAATTTAAACGTATATTTTTATTTTATATTTTAAAAGTTAAACTGGAACTAAATTAATTGATAATTCTAAAATGTCAATGCAATTTACGCCCCCATGATATACTATCCTAAGAACTGAACCTACTAAAAGCTTTATTTTTGTTTTTAAATTTGATCATTTGTCAAGCTCTTACTTTTAGTGCTTTTAGTTACCAAAATTTCTAACGGATGCAACAATTAATATTATATTTTTAAATATTTTGTTATAATCAAGATTATTTATTTTAAATAATAGTAATTTTCGGGGAATCGGGATTTGGTGAATTCCAGAAATGGATCCCGAATTATTCGGTATGAGAAACTCTAGATGGGCATTCACCATACATTTAATATACCGCGAATACATTTCATCTTTCATAACTTGTAATATGAAGAAAATATTTGAAATTTCTAGGTTAGATTCCAAAGAGATTAAGTAAAATGGCTTTAAACGATCTTTATTTGGAGGTAGAATAATCCCAGGGTAGATTACGTAAATCATACCTCAAGATTTTTTTCTCAATTAACTCAATTCTACCAATATGAATATTATAGTGTGATGACCACACTTGAAAAGCATATTCAAGATTGGGTCGAACTAGTGACAAATACAATGATCTGGTAACGTATGGATCACCGAAAACCCAACATAGATTTCGCTTTATTAATAATTGCGTTGAGATGCTCATTGAAAGACAGTTTATCGCCAAACATCATCCACAGGTCCTTAAAAACGGGTATTCTTTTAATAACACTGTCGCTGAAAGTATAGTATAGTAAGTTAGCATCAACTATGGTGTTAAGCGACAAGTAAAAGCAATGGCATTATATTTGCCAATATTTAGTGTTAAATTGTATACTTTGCACCATTTTATGATTAAATTTAAGTCATCTTGAAACCGAACCGTGTCATTTGATGTTTTTTTTTTTCAGATAGAAGAAAGTCATCAAAAAAAGCGAAGTGAAGAACTGTGCCGACTTTAACGCACTAAAAGCTCCCATCCTTTTGTTAAAATTATAACTAGTCTTTCAGACTAACCATTAATACAATTTTTGCTCTATTACTTCAGATATCTTTGATCAAACAAAATTCCATTAGGAAGTATTGTAAGATAAAAGATTTTATCCTAACGCAGTTCAAACGGTTTCGTTCGTTTAAGTCTTCTAACAAAGCTTTGGCAGTCAGCTAAACGTGAAACTCCGACATTTACATGTTGAGAGAAACGACTTTTATGGCGTACAGCCAATCTTTTATTTCGTCTTTTATCAGAGGAACCCTGAGATCCCTATGAATACCAGCATTACGAACAAACCATAGGGCATTGACAATATTTCACAATACTTTGTTTTGGAACGTTTGAATAGTTTGAATATGTAGTTGTTTAGCACAACCCCATATTTCAATACCGTATGCCCAGACTGGCCTTAATATCTTGGCGTAGATTAAAATTTTGTTATACATCGAAAGCGCAGATATTCGCCGAATTAGCCAATACAATTGTTTGTATTTTAGATCCAGTTCTAGTTTTTCAGTCATTTGATGTGACAACTTATTTTCTTACGGGAAAAAGAATTCTCTTCTTACTTTCTATTTGAATGCGGTGTCATAGCTCGCAAAAGATATAAATATTTCCAGGTACACATATCTACTAGTTTAGAAATTGACATTCCACGTAAATAACGTGAAAATACAATAGATCTGAAAATATCGCATCAAAATAGAACCGTCACAGTTAAAACAAAAACAAAAATAGGGAAGACAAGGTAAATGGGAAAAAATGTAATAAATTTAGTTATTCGTAATCACTGATGAAGGAAGTATGTTGCTTCTAAAGTATCGATATGTATTACCAAATAAAGTTATTAGTAAAAGGAAACCCAACTTTAATTAAAATACAACACTGTGGACACATTAAACAACTTTAACTCCTAAAGACGAGCTGTGCATAATGAAATAGGCATAAAGAAACGGCAAAAATTCATCAAGTTTTTGAAGCATTGTTCTCATTAATTTTTTTTTAAAGTATTTTAGTTAATTCAGTAAATATTTCAAATCTCCATACACAGTCTATAACTTTGGATCAAGTCATTATCAAATAAATACTTCGATTCAATTAAATTTCTTTTTGGTAAAACCATTTTGAACAAATTTTTGTAAAATATTACTTATAAGAATTTATATTTAATTTTATTATAATAATATTACATAATAATAATAATAATCGTACATTATGTACATATTATAATATGTGTAAAATGTACATGTATAGTTTGAGGAAGAACAAGTTTTAATATTATGTCAAATAATCGGATTTTCTTTTAAAATATTTTTCAAGTTTGTTTTTCCGGTTATTTTTTTTACATTATGAAGAAAAACATTTCATGTAAATTGACATTTGTTTTCTTGTAATTGTTGTAATCATAGATAACATTTGTCAAAAGCTTTACGTTTAAGCTGTATACATTCCTTTGTTTAATAAAATTGAGTAAAATTATGTAATATTTTCCATTTTTTTTCAATAAAATGTTAAATTTATGAAAAAGAGAGTATCAATAATGTTGCAAATAAAATAACACAAAACATTTACAAATTAATAGATAAGTAGGTATGATACGTTAAAATTGCCGCAGTAAATAAATTTTTTTAATCAAATTGACAGGGTTCATCACGTAGTTGTTTCTGATGTCAATTTAACTTTTTTGACTCATCCCACATGTTGAATTTTTTATCCATTTTTTTTTTTTGTGTACAATCATGCATTTGGGGTCTTTGAAAAGAAAATTCTTCATTGGATATACGGTCCTGAAAATAACGATGCGGTGAAATGAATATGGTGGAGGAGAGGATGTAATGACTGACAAACTATATAAATTGTATATTGTTTTTTTGTTTATACGCAAGCTTCAGGTGGTGGGAATCTTTAAAAGACACAATGAATCCCGTAACTTGACATTGCGTGTGGGATTAATACCCATTAAACCACACCTTTTATATATTGCAATCTAGTACTACAGGACTAATGAGAAATTTTTTCTTTGCTTTATTTTAATTTTCAATGTAGACTACATCCAGCGATGTCTATCTAACTTTTCCTTTGACGTATTCACCCATACCCTTGACGACCTATTGCATCAGCGCCGAAAAATCGACCAGCTCTTCAAACAAATTTTTAATTCTGGAAGACTTGTGAAAAACCTCGTTTGAACGTTGGTAGTCAACATAATGAAATTCTTCACAAATCCGGGAAAAACAAATCTATCTAAATGTGGGAGCGGGTCAACCCCCGATGCGCGAATCGTAAAATTAAGTGGACGACATTTCAAAAATTAAAGCCAACTCAAATTTAAAAAAAATACATGAGACTCGCACACATAAAGTGGATAATTGAAAATGTTCCAGCAAAGAGAATATTCGAATCCAAACCCGAAGATATAAGACGTCCGGACAAACTAACCCTTTGTTGGATAGATGATATATCATACACATGTTTAAGCAGAGAGAAGCCCGACAAAAAATTGTGGAAATGATGAGTTAGACATAGGACCGACATGATACTTTTCATGAAAAAACATTTTTCTTATCACTTTTTCTTGCAATTTAGAAAATGAGATGGCAGCATGTACATTCATCTGAACAATGACATTTGAAAACTAAAGGTGGATTTTCATTGTGCAATTTTTAATATCTTAAAAATTTTATTGGCTCTAAAAATGGAGATAGCTTATGGAATTTTTATGTAAGAAAAAAATAGACCGTTGCAAATTATTCTCTAAATTTTTATTTGGGAACATCTGCTGAAAAAATTATTTTTTTTTATATACATTTACTCAAAAAATTGTTAAAAAAGTGTTGCCAGTATAAAGAAACTATCCCCGATATTTTAAAAATATACTTTCAAAGTATAATATCCCAAATTTTTGTGAAAATATCCCCGTTAAATGATATTCTCTGTTCTTGTCATACGCATTGAGTTCTCATATAAAATAATGTCATTTCATGTTATCATCCTTTTTAAAGCCGATAAAATTTTTAAGATTTTAAATATTGAACAATGAAAATCCAGCTTCATAATGATCACTAAATGGGACAATTTTTCTGATTCAAAAGTTTTAAAGCTGTTTAGAACTTCTGACTTTATTCTCCAAATTCATTTACAGCTAAACTCATTTCAAAACAGCGTATTATACAAGGCTTTGTTTACTTGTTCTCTAATCTTGACTTTCGGCTACCAAATTATTAAAATCGAGTACCTTATTCGATAAGCTTATTGTCTTGCTTGGACCACCTTATTGATACAACTAGATATTTTATTTTTCGATAACGGTTCTTTGCATTTTAAAGTCTTCTGCTATGTTAGTGACTCAATAATTCAATTGTTAACAATTCCACATGCATTCCATTATAATGGAATTCAAATGACATGCATTTAAATAATTTAAAGACCATTTGCTTAGTCATAAATTATTCAATTTTATGGCTTGTGCCACACTCACACTTACTATTCAGTTTGTTTTTATTTCAATACCAATAATTCATTTGTTTGGATCTATTATTTACAAATTTTATTGTTATTTTGCACTTGCGCCGATAACATAAAATACAATATGTACAATAATTTATGGTTTAGTCTAATGATTCTAAAATATGATTCTATAGTTCATATTTTTGTTTGTAATTTTTGAAATTCATAATATATTTTTTAAGTCAAGAAAATAAATAGAAAAAAGCAAATTCAAAGTGAAAAATTTTTAATTAATCAATTTTAAATAATCAGACTACCATTTCATTTATCAGTTCAGTTTTCTCATCATTTGCGCGACTGTCATTTAAACTGATGAAATCTCACACACTATAAAAAAAAATGTCATTTTTCAGAAAAATTGTTGTTCTTCTTCTTACTATTTTAATTTGAATTTTTTTGTTGTTTTTTTCTACTCTAATTTACAAACAATTGTCAGTCAGAATCAAAATTTTTTGATATTTCATCATTTAACACTATTACACCATCATTTTGAATGATAGTCTTCATGCTACTTAATGTTTGTATTGTTAAAAGTAAATGTTGGTACTGTTAAAACTGCGCAGCTGATTAAAAATATGCCAAAAATCTGTTATTGCTGTCAATGATAACCTATTATGTAGTAAACTGTTACTGTATTTTAGATTTCATTCATCTGCTGTTAACTTTATTAAAAACTATTTTTTTATTTATGTCCAATGCAGTAGGCATTAAAATAGATGTTTACCCCACAAAAACAAATATTGAAGTGTCCTAATCCACCTCTACTGATAAGCTTAAAGTTGGATGTGATGTACCCCATGGCTCCTTATTAGGGTCCCTAATTTTCAGTGTATTTATTAATGACATTCCAGATTATATTTAATGACATGTATACCAGATGTTTCTGAGTGTATTCTAGACTAGGTACTCATTTAATAATTATTTAAATTTTAAATATTCTTGTTTTCAGAAACGCAGAAAAAAATGCGTCGCTACTGTGCAGATTTTTTGTCTGATGTTTATGAACAAGAATTTATCAGCAGATGAGCAGAAAAAATCTACGCAGATTTTTGTGTTCAGAAACGTCAGAAAAAGTTTTTCACTTAGGAGTTTTTTATTTAGTTGCATTCAAAAATAAAACCATTACAAACTTTTAAAATTTCGTTTAGCTCCTTGCCCCAAAAAATACTTTTTTTTCTTCTTCCCGGAAATGAACTCGGATTCCATCAGAAGCTTCGCCAAAATTAAGACATTCATTTCTGCCTCTTAACCAAAAATGTGGAGAACATACGTAAATACCAAAATATTTCACATTATTTTAATATTTATTACAATATTTTAGCATTTATTAAAGATAATAATTATTGTTTTAAATAAATAACAATAAATTCAATTTTAATGTAAGTACAAAATATCTTGCGAGTCCATTTTAATTTGTTTTATTTGTTTTGCAGAAATTGCAGCAACTTTTTTCTACCTGCAAAATCTTACCGACGCTGACGCAATACTGATGATTACGAACACAAGTGTCTGCTTTTTAACTTTAGCAGATTTATTGCATATGATATGACTTAGTTTATGAACACAAAACCTGCAATTTTGCGCATGTTCTGCGTTTATGAAAACAAGATATGCCTGTTTTTTCTTTAGTCTAATATTTATTGGTATTCCTTCTTATATTTATAATAATCTCGATTTTGGTATATATGTCTCAATACCCCTCGCCATCAAGGTAGATTAAGACATCTGTCTTTTTTTGTAAGATAACATTTTTACAAAGCATCATATTGCTACAAATCGTACTCAAACGCATAGGTCATTTAGTAGATTATGCTTCGATACTTTAAGAGTGTTTAGATATTGAAACCACTAATAATTGTTATTGTTGACACGTTAAGCTTCATATTTAGTTAAGTATTAAGTATTTTATTTTAATTTTATTTTTGAAATTTTCTTAGTTTTAGTACTCTTAACAACATGAATACAGTAAAAAATAGATCAAATATGTATTACTGACCCAGACCCTATAAAAAATAATTATTATTTTATTTATTTATTTATTTATTGGCATAATACATATTCATATTTTTTTTTTTTAACAATATTAAATTTTTTAGAACTTATACTATTGTATTTACACCTATGACTATTCTTAATTATTACTTAGGTTAAATAATTATAATATAGAAAAAATTGTAATAAGAATTTTTTGATATTTTTAAATTTTAGTACAATTCATAATAGATGTTTGTTTATTATACAGTTTCAAATTCGTTCCATAAGAACAAAAATATATTATTTTTGTATAAATAGACTAATTATTTTTTCAATAAAGAAAATAATGAGCTCATTGAAGAAGCATCTTTTATTTATTCAAACTGACGATTATCATTATCCCATAAATTTGTAATCAGATCGAAATAAGTAGTCCCTTGGACATTAATAAGGACGAAATAACTAATTTTAAAACGTTAACATTTTGACGATTATTTTTTGATGACATTTGCATTTGATTTTAGCGTCAATGATCTTAACATAAATATCTGCATTTGTCAATTATTTGCATTTTGTGCTTGTTTAAATTTTTCTTAAAAATATAGTTTGAAATAAAGAAAATTAAAAACAATGAATCAAATGTTAAAAAAAATGCTAATTAATCAAATTATTGGAGAGAGTAGGACTAGTTGTAGTTATGATGAAAATTTATATAAAGAAAAAACAATAAAATGTATATCGGTATAATGCATTGTTTAAAAATTTAAAAAATAAAAGGTAAATTAAAAAAATTAAGTTTTATAAAATATCCAATTATTTATTTTAAAAGTTGTAGAGTCGTACTCAGATAATACATTTAAATGCAGGCAATGAATTTCCTCCATAACACCGCTTTTTTTCTCGATTGAAATTTTTTTTTTCGTATTTCAAACTAGTGTTAATTAACAAATTTCATTTCGTCATTGTTTCACACTCGATTTTAATCACTAAAAAAAATTCTAAAATTATAAATTTTAACTGTAATAATATAGTCATATAATAGATCTAATAGGTGGTGTCTGTCAAAGATGTATTTCAGCCGATTACTATTTCCGGTTGCTCTGCACGCACGGAAATGAAAGACACCGTTGTTAGAAAAAAACTCAGTCTCAGATGGACCATTGAAGAAAATAGAATAAATCTGTAGTTGTATATGTAATTTCTTAAAAATAGTTATAAAATAAAAAGAACAATAAATTTAATAATAAAATCTATGTAAAATAAATAAACAAAACATTTTAAAATTAATTAATAAATAAAATTTGTGGAAAATGAATTAATAAGAGTTTTAATCACTATAATAATAACTACACAAGTTAAGAAAAAATATTTCGAAGAAGAAATATTAACTATATAAAATAATTCGGGTTGGGTCCGAAATCCCAAAGTCAAAATCCCACAATCAAAATCCCAAAAAAAAAAAATCGCAAATTTAAAAATTTCAGTGTTAGAAAATCCCATTATCACAAAACCGCAATGTTACAAAATCCCAAATTACGAAATAATAAGTTTTATGTATTGAAAAATTAAAAATTAACTTAAAATTAACCGAGCTACAATATTGTCATTTCTATTGCTGTCTATGTTACCGTTATCTAGAAAAAGCTTTTTGTTTTAGGTATATTAGAAATATAATGCAACATTAATTAAATGTTTGTACTAATTTTATTTTAAGTTTGAATAAAATTCTTGTGGTTCTGAGAATCATTAAATGGCAGAACGGCTGTACGAGACTCCCTAAAGCCAAAAACGAACACATAATTTGGGGATTTCGAATTTTAATCTGGATAACTGCTTTTTCGAGAAATAATAAAATAATTAAGGTAAGTTTTCTGGACAAAGGGGTATATCCATTTTTGCATCCAACAGCGGCTACTCATAAAATTAATTAAGATAAATATTCTGGGACAACGCTGATTTTTGATTCCAACTACAAAATGCTCCTAATTCAAAATCTCGCATACACATATATATATAAATATTTTGTAAAAGGCGTATGACTCTGATTTTGAATACAACTCTAAAATGCTCCTGATTTATTTGAACCCTGTTTTTGTCGACGTCAGGTGAACGCGTACGTACGACACAGTTTTAGTAAAAAATATTAAAAAAAAAGAATTATTTTATTTTTAAAGTCGGTCCAAACCCACGCTACTCATTTATTGGAGCCCTGTTTTTCTTTGGTGTGAACCCAAACTTCCGCTATTCATTTAATGAAATCCTACTTTTGCCGACGGCAGGCAAGCCCATACGGCACAGTTTTAATAAGAAATATAAAAAAAATAATTATTTTATTTTTAAAGTTGAGCGTGCCGCCCCAAAGCCCCGCTACTCATTTATTGTAACTCTGTTTTTGCCGGCGGCAGGCAAGCCCATACGGCACAGTTTAAGTAAAAAATATAAAAAAAAGGATTATTTTATTTTTAAACTCGGGCGGTGCCACCCCCAAACCCACACTACTCATTTATTGGAACCCTTTTTTGCCTAATTATTTTCATGTATTAAGGGCGTTTCCGAAACTCTCGCATTTGCACTAATTTTTTTTTATTTTCACTTTTAATAAGTTTAATTTTGCGTAAGTAAGTAAAATTTTAACAACAACTCAAGTGCGATTTTACAGGTTTAGTGCGAGTATCAAGTGCAAGTACGAGAGGTTCGAAAACGCCCTAAGTATATAATTTTAAATTTGAAATAAATTTTTAATTTTTAATGCATAAAAAAAATAATAGTTCCTTGGGATTTTGTATCACTGGAATTTTTTTTTTGGGATTTTGATTCACACTCCCATTCAGCCATTTTACTTAAAACACAAATTAAGCAATAATAAAATTTAACGATCTTGCAGTAAAATTAATTTGATTTTCCAAACATGAATCAACGAAATATCGATATTTGGAAAATAAATATAAATCAGTAGTGAAAGGAAACTCGACTTTTATTCCATAATTTAAATATATATCACTAAAAACAAATCTGATTATCAAAAACAATCAATCAATGAGTTTTAAAATTTATGACTGACGAGTTAAAAATTTTTTATAAATTTTAAATTTTGATCATTGTCATGTTTTAAAAAAGTAGACCTTTGGCTTTAGTATTATTAGAGATCGGCCACATGATACCTGAAAACATTAAACAAAGATTAGCTACATTTAGTCAAAAATTCAGTCATCGTGAGAATGAGCTTAGAATGGAACCCACAAGGCACAAGAAGGCCCGGTCGCCCAAAGAACACCTGGCGGAGGACCATAAAACAAGAGCTTGTAAAGACAAACATAACGTGGGAGCAAGTTAAATTAGCAGCTAGAAATCGATAGTACGATGGAAATGTAAAATGGAAGCCCTATGCTCCCAAGAGGAGTTAAGAAAACAAAAGTAACAAATTAGTAAAAATTTTGTTATTTATCGATTTTGATATACATTGAGACGTTGTCTCTACACTATGTATAATCTTGGAAAATTTAAAAGAAAATGCTACAAAACAAATTAAAAATAAAATTAAAATTGTTACAAGTAAGTAAAAAAATTTACATTATTTCAAAATTAAAACTAAGGTTAAATAATTAAGAAAATTATTCAATCACCCTATATTTGTATTCGTTTGTTTTTTTTTTAAATTGCGAAAATATTTATATAACAACCAATGCCAGTTTTAAAACAAATATCTTTACTCTATTTAAAAAAATAACTTATATTTACATCTGTCTGTCTGTATAATATGAAGGTAATTTGTTTTTGTTGATTTAATAACAATTGAATTAAATTGAATTATTAAATTGAAAAATTAGTGTAAAGAAATTTATAAATTTTAAGAATGAATTATTTATGTATTAAAATTAAACTATAGAAACAAATTATGTACTTAAATATAGTACAGGAATTGTATAAAATAAAATATTTGCATAGTGAAACATCAAATAAGGTTTACAAAATTTAAATGAAATAATAGAGAATTAATTAGTAAGTTTTTATAACATAGCTAGTTTGTAATAGATTTGCAAGATATGAGTGTTATAGGGTTGCCAGAATATCTCTTTTAAAGAGAACATGCACTCTTTTTTCAACACGATCTTTTTGTTCACTCTCTTTCTTCGTTCGAATCTTTCGTATCTCTTTTTGCTCTCTTTTTCTCTTAAACTGAATTTATCTTATTTTTATAAAGAAGAGCAAAAATGTTAAAAATCTTCGTTGAAAAAAATATTTCCTCCGAGGAATTTAAGGAAAAACTTTTAAATCTGAAGTGGATTAAATATTTCAAAGAAATCAAAAATGTAGAATTTTATGAGAGAAATCGTCTAAATATAGACATTGAGATCGTCACATACAATTATGTATAAATATACAAACTGCAAAGAATTTTACAAACGAAATAAAATGTGGTAATAAATTTTTAATATATAGAAGTAATTACCTCAAATTATGAAACAGAGGCTTGTGAAATTGAAATATTGTGATTTGTTGCTGAAATAAATTTATATGTTTAATATAAAGTATATTATATTAATATAAAACATAATTAATTTATATAAAATATTCTTAATGTTATGTGTTATGGTTTTCTGAAGAAAAAAGCTGATGAAATAAAGTCTTATTTATTTATTTATTGTAACACTTGATCCTACAGATAAATCTGCAGGTCAACTTTAGGTCTTTTTCCCTTTCGAAATGTGAGCCTTTTTTTATTAAATTATATTAACTAATTATATATATTATATCTTTATTAATTATTAAATTATATTTGAAACGATGTGGTTGTATTAAAAATTCCATTTTTCAGTAATTTTCACTACTTGAAAAAATTTGCTCGGTTCTCGCGGGGTTTGAGCCCGTGCTTCTCGGTTGTTGCAGTCTTATTTATTTTTTGGAAACATTTTTATCTCGATATCTGTAAGTTATTGTCAATAAATATTATTTTGCAAGTTTTAATATTATACCCTTCTCTTTTTGTTCTCTTTTTTTTCGGAAAAAAGCTCTCTTTTTAAGCTTTCTCCTTCTGGCAACCCAATCAGTATATTGTCTCTTCATTCAAATAATCTACATTTATGTTATTACAGGTTTTTTTTTTTAAATCTTTTTAAGGTGGTATTGTGTATAGTACATTGCGACTAAATAAAATAAAATATAAAGCAATGTGATATACTGTATGCAGTGAATCAATTTGATACATGGATGAAGATGTTTTTGAACGATTCTTAGCGAGCGTTGATAATATTACTGTCAAATTTATGCCACCTTTGATTAAATGTTAGATTTATGCCACCGCCACCTTTCAAAGGCTACTGTCAAATTTACGACACCGTCATCTATGATTAGATGTTAGATGACATGCTGCTAGTAGAATATTAAAATGTTAGACATTTATTAAAAATACTTCCAAAGGTTAGGCCGAAAATATCAAAACTAAAAATAACAACAGTTGTTGTTTAGTCTCAGTTGTACGTACATTAAAACTTAATCGTTTGTTAACAGTTAAAACACTTAGTTGTCGATCAAAAGAACTAGAGTTAAAATTTACTTCCGGAACATTCTAGTAAATGGCTCGACTCTACCATATTCAGTAGGGTGGAAGGGAATGTGAAACAACTGAACGGTTCTGAGATTATTCCGATTGAATCTTTCAACCAAATAATTTGAAAATTTGATTAGATATACTTGGTAAGATTGCAGTTATATAGCGATTAGTAAAATGAATATGTAAAATTTTTGTTTTCAATTTTACTTCCGTGGTAATTACCAAAATATGTATTTTCAAAACAAATTCAGTTTAAAATTTTAACATTTTAACCTATATTTAAAAAAAAAAAAAAAGGAAACAAATGAAACAAAATTGTTGTACTGAAGTATGTTTCATTTGATCAGAAAAAAAATGTTGATGCAATCTGACCGAAATGACGAACAATTTAATTGAAATAGTTTTTCTGATCGCTATAACATGTCGCACAGTATAAATATAAAATATTTTTTCACTGTTTCATTTTTACGTATATTCATTTAACTGATCCAACGCAGAGAAGGTCTTTTAGGGTAACGGAGCACATCTTTTTGTACTACAAATTAAAATACTTTAAAGATAATTTTTTATATCTATCTTCTTCGAAATATGGCTTATCAATAATCCCTTTAATATACATACATTTCTTCTTATTCGTAAATTGTGTTACAGCTCAAATTAAGCTTTAGTTTTTCAATAATAACCATTAGTTGGGGGGGTGGGAGTTGATTTAGCAGATCCAGTATATTATAACAGTATATTTATACTGTATATAACAACGATTGTTTAATATTGAATTGACAGTGGGGGCTACTAATAAGTAATTGTTAGAGAGAACAGTATGGTAAAACACCACAACAGCAACTAGTTAATATCTATCTTAATCCTCCTGAATATTACTAAATTGCATCAGTTTCAATAGAAAACAATCTGTGCAGAATATGTGAAGTAGAGATAGAATTTATTGAATATCTGCTCTGTGAATAAGAGTTTCCGCTAGTAGAGTAGACTTCACCATTTGCAAACGGTTTTTTCCGAATAATGGGAACTTCCCAAAAAAATATTTTAAGTAGTGTAAATAGGTAACTAAATCAGGTATTCTTAAGGAATTAGATGCATTATTGAATTAATACAGGTAATCAAAACAAGCCTACTTGTGGATGCAATTATAATGAAACCATGCCTCTGTTCGTTATATTATGTATATAAATCTAAAAATAAAGTTACATCAGTATTATAGGCAGCCAATTTTCTTTATACATAATTTTATAAAATTGTATAACAATTTAATAATGTACAACACAATCCAACTATAGTTACACCAGGTGTTCTAGAGCATGCGTATGAGCTTTTTAAGAAAGGAAGAAGCCGTTATTTTAAAATTTAAAAATTTTTTTTTAACTAAATCGAGGGTTGCCTATCGGTTAGTGATATTTTCAACTTCGGGAAGAACCGAAAGAAAATTTACTTTACAAAAGTTCTTTATTTTTTGACGTAGAATCCGAATTTGCAGAAAAACAGGTACTTTTTCCGATTTTAAAATCTCGATTTCGGCCAATTTTGGGGAATTTTGAACTTAAAAATCTCTTTTTCCGGTCCTTCCCGGAAGTTGAAAAAATCACCAATATTCCCCTCTTTTAAAACTGATACACATGCTCTGAAACACCCGGTATTAAATTAAATTAAATTCGTAATTTAGTCTTTGTTAAATTTGGTTATGTGTAGCCTTTATACAAGAATGTGTAGTTTGTATAGGAATTAATAAAATAATTTAAAAAAAAAATTAGTAAAAGAAAACATAATAATATAACCAAGATGTCTACCAGTTTACCTGGCATCTTCTAATTCGGGTATAATTGTTAATTACTGTAAAATTAGAGTACATTTAGAAAATTTGGATTAATTGTAATTTGATAGTATACGTAGATGATAAATTTCACTTCAGAGGAGTATACAGATTTGAGTGATATATCAACAATCTGGATTAAGGGCATCAGGAGATATTGTGAGAAATATGTTTTGAAGTACAAAAATAGGCTAATCGTCTTCTAGCGCTTTTAGACCCCTCCATACAACTTTTTGATCCCCCCCAAGACCTCCCATATCATATGCCGAAGTTGTACTACTCAAGAATGGTACACCCTGTATACATATCTACATTCTAACATATACATATCCATAATATCCATAATATGAACTATAATTTTACCTAATATAATAAAATTCTGCTATAAGTATGCAATTTAAAACAAACAAACAAAAAAATGTTCTTTTTCTTCTTCAAAAACAAAAAAAAATTTAAGCGAAAAACAAAACTACGAAATCGAAATGCATGAATATGAATGTAAAATAAAAACCTACAAACTAAATAGCACCTTTTTTTTCATTTTTTATTTTTAAACAAGTCTTTCGATACCATTTTTATTAGTAGTTTTCAGTTATGTAGAACACGAACAAACTATACATAAAAAAGTAAAAAAAAAAAAAAAAACAAAATAAAAAAAAAACTTAACATCAAAAATACTTTTTCCTAATATTACTTTCAGTTTCAGTCACAATTTCACTGCCCTGATGACTAGCCGAAACAGTAAAAAAAATATTTACTTTTTATATTATTTGAAATCATTTTATTTTATTTCAATTTTTTTTTTTTGCTTTGTTCAACTATTAAAGCGATCATTAAGCGGGTGTTTATCGTTTTATTATTATTTACTTTACATTTATTTTTCATAATACCTACTTTTTAAATTCATAAATTTTCCGACACAATCAAAATATTAATAATAAAAAATTTAATACTTGCATTTAGTTTTTATTTTTGTTTTGTGTTATTATCACATAACTATTTAGAAATATTCATTAACGGTATTAAAATATACAAATAAATACAATAACAACAACAACAACAACAACAAAATTATATACAGTATATTTTAAAAAAGATGCGATGAGATGTAAAATAATATATTAAAAATGTTTAATGTTGTGTTATCAAATCCAATGGGTAAATTATAAAATAAATTTAGTAATAGTAGTATAATATTTAAATATGTGTTAATTTAATATAATTTAATTAAATTATGTAAATAGATAAAAAGGGAGAAAAATAATAAAATTGTAATCGAAATCATAGTGAAAAAAAAATAATAATAGTGAAAAAATAAAATAAAAAATCAACGAACCGTTTATGTGTACATCATTAAATTAAAATTTTCAATTTTCAATTTTACATGTTCTAGATGTTCTGAGTTAAAATTGCTATTAAAAAAGTGTTAAAATAAATTAACTACAATTTATTTAAAAGCTTTTAAAATGAACTTAGATTTTTCTTCAATAATTTGCACAATAACGTAATTATAATAACACTTTATATTAATAATTAATTATAGTTAAAAGCAATATTTTAACAATATTATAACACAACACTTTAGAACTTAGTACAGGTACAACACACACATATTTTTTTTATTTTAAATTCATATTCGTTTTAAGCGTTTTGCAAATTAAATAGAATTTTTTTTTATATTAATTTAAATCTACAATCATTGTTGAATTAAATAATTATTTTTTTTGTTTTAATATAAACTAGTGTAATTTAATAATTAAATTGTACTGATTTTATTAAAGTTTTTTTTATAACTGAATTTAATTTTTTCAGATTTGTGTTGTAAATTTTAAAATAGAAAAGCTTCTTTTATATTGTATATGATGTATTTGTAATGTTGTTTGACTAAAGTTTATATAATTTGATCTATATGATGCATTAGTGGAAAATTGTAAGTTAATATGTAATAAAAAGTTAGTTAATCACGAGTACTCAAATTGATTGGAACTATAATATATGTATACATATACATATTATTTGAATAGATCAGATTTTTGTTTGAAAAAAAATTTCTGATAATAAAAATTAAGTAATAATATAGAACCAAATTAGTGAAAACATATATTGAATATTAAATAAATAAAAAAATAAACAAAAAAAAGTAAATAAATAAAAAAATTTACATAATATAAACAAATTAGAAAAAGGAATTTAAAAGCAAAAAAGAAGAATAATATAACAACAAAAATGATTACTCATACAATAAATTCAATTTTTTTAATATTCATGTTAACATCATTAGTATTCTTTCCAACATCATATTTAGTATTATCATTTCCAACTGGTATATCTGATCCATTTAGATTACAAATACCACAATTATGGTTAACAATAAGTGCTCAAACACGAACTATTGAAGTATCATGGATAAATGCTAGATTACAATATGGTGATAAAATTTTTATAACAAATTCTGAACCAAAAGAATTTATTAAAATACCTTTATATAATAATAATAATAACTATCAAGATTTAACAACTAAAAATTTAAATAGTACAATAGATGATTTTTATAATAGTGATAATAATAATAATAATAATAATAATAATAATAATAATGATGATGGTAGTGGTAATTATAACTATGGTATAATACCAATAGCTTTAAACTATGATGGTAATAATAATAATAACAATAATAATGATAATAATAATAGTAATGAAAAATGGCAATGTAATAAAGGTGAAGTTGATATATTAGAAGTAATAATGCCACAGGAACCAAGTCAATGGATACAAACTGGTTTAAAATTTAATTATGAATATTCAAAAAATATAACAAAATTAACAAAATGTTATGGTTATTGGGCTAGTTATGTTACATTAAATGGTGATATATTATCAATTGGTTGTATTAAAGCATATCCAAAATGGATGAATGATATGAGAACAGCAATTGGACAATTTCGTATTAGAGATTTATTTATACCGGGTAGTCATGATTCTGGTTCATATCGTATAAATTTTAAACCAACAAAACGTGAAACAATTGTTACAAAATATGCTTTAACACAAGATGATGATATTAGAGGACAATTAATGCATGGCATTAGATATTTAGATATACGTATTGGATATTATAGAAATACACCAGAACAATTTTTTATTAATCATGGTATTACAAAACAAAGACCACTTCGAGAAGTATTAAATCAAATAAGAGATTTTGTTTTAGAAACAAATGAAATTATTATTGTTGATATACAAGAATTTCCTGTCGGTAAGTTTCATTTGATTATAATTTTTTATTATTATAAATTAAAATGTGTTATAATACATATATTGTCTGTAATAATATATTAAATAATAATAATAATAATATAATTTAAATAATTTATTATTTAATTTGATTTGTATTATGATGAAATTTAAATTGGATAAATGTGAGAACAAAATTTTGAAATTTTTTATTATTATTAATTGGCAAATTTAATAACTACATAGTACATACATATGTGATGATTTCAATTTAAACAATATAAAAAAAATATTGTGTACAAAATTTAATAAAATATTTTTTCATAACCCTAAGAATTAATTTTTTTGAAGATATTTTGTCTGCTTTAACTGTAATTTTTGTTTAAGTCATGGTTGTTTGAATGATTATTAAATGAGTGCTTCATTCATTTAACACTACTGAAACACTTCAGTATAGGTAGACTTAAATTTTAGACTACCTATATACAGAATTTGAATTCTACCGTAAAAAACTTTTTTATGTTTAAGAAATGCATTTCTTTTCGCAGCTCAATGTTTAATTTCATTTTTAATCTGTTTGTACTGCCTAAGTTTGGGATTAGCCTACTGTAGAAGACCACTTTGATAACTCCGCCTACGTGGTAAGACGACGTCATATTTTTCTGCAAGTTGTCGCTGCGATTTTATCCATCATTGACGTTAAGATGCCTGACGTTACTATGTTTACTGGGTACGTCATGTCATTTTATACCCCCCACGGGCATCGAACCCGTGACTACCACCACATCGTAATTGAAACGAGTTGGGGTCGAAATCTTATTTTTGAAAATTTTATTTTCTGAAAATCTTATTTTGTATTTTTTGTTTTTTTTTTCTAAATAGGAGCACATAATTACGCATACGGCACAGTCTTAGTAAAAAAATGTGTTTAAAAAAATTGTATTATTTTTAAAGTTTATTCTCAAACCCCCGCTACTCATTAATTGGAACCCTGTTTTTTCCGACTGCAGGTAAACGCATACGGCACTGTCTTAGAAAAAAATTATTTTATTTTTAAAGTCGGCTGTTGCCCTCAAACCCCCGCTACTCATTTATTGGGAACTCTGTTTTTGCCGGCGGCAAGTAAACGCATACGAAACGCATGAAAAAAATAAAATTTTCAGAATTAAGATTTCGTCACTATCTGAATCTGAAAGCTCCAACCGATTAGGCAACGAAAGGGATTTGCTACAGTTGAAGGTGTTGTTTTTCTAGTTACGATCATTAATTTAGTTTTTGAGATATTCATTTTTAAGTTGAACGATTCGCTATGATGGTGGACATTATCGACTATATGTTGTCAGTCCCTTAGGTTGTCAATTATAAGGACTGTATCATCTGCATGTTTGATATTATCTATTTATATAAGTGCCATTTACTTTTATACCAATATCTAAATCGTTAACTGCTTCTTGAAAAATGGCTTCAGCATAGATGTTAAACAGTAAAGGGGAGAGAATACAGCCTTGTCGAACTCCTTTTTTAATATCAATGCTTTGTGTAAGCACACTTTTTACTTTTAGACGGGCTGGTTGTTGCCAATATTGATAATTTTTATCTAAGTTTTTAATACATCCATTTTTTTCTTAATCCACAAAACATAACAATTAAAAAGGGTTTTTCTAGTATCAGTTCCTTGTTTGAATCCAAATTGCGTTCTGCCCTGTGCAACTCACAATTTGTGTATATACGATTATGTAACACTTTCCGGAAGACTTTGTGTGCATGGCTCATTAAACGTATTAATCGGTGGGCATTTTTTGGCATTAGCTTTTTTCGGAAGATTGAAAAATGTTGAATTTAGCCAATCTTGTGGGAAATTTCCGGTATTATAAATATTATTGAACATTTTTTGGAGCACAATGAGATTTTCATCATTGATCAATTTAATTATTTCTGACAAAGTCTCGTCTGGTCCTACGGCTTTATTATTTTTGGCTGACATAACCACTTTTTTCATTTCATTTTTGGTTATAAGCGTTTCGGGGGGTTCTATAGACGTTTCAATATTGTACGCGGGACGAGTAGAATCACAAAATAATAATTTTTTTTCCCAGGTCTTAGTTTTTTCATTAATTTCAGTGATTATTTGACCGTTTTCATTAAGCAGTGTGGCGTTATGTGATTTTTTGTACATCCCTGTTGTTCTTTGTTCTAGAGATAGCATTCCTGTTTTAACCAATTTGCTTTTGCTATTCTTATTTTCGACCTTATTTCACGATGAATACGTCTATATTCTGCAAGTTGCATGTTTTTGTATTTGCTTCTTTCATCCATCAACTGTAATATCTCTACTATTATCCATTTTTTCTTTCCCTTATATTTTTTGTACCTAAAATTTGTTTGGACGTTTCATTTAGTTTCTTGTGTGCTCCCAGATGCTATCATTTTCTTCTATGACGGGACGACGTAACTGATCATTGATTGCGTCAGTCAATTGATTTTTCACTCCATTGAAGTCCAGTCCCTATTTATTGCATGTTTTTTGATTTCGTTCGTAACTGTTTGAATGTGGAAGTAATGGTGGAGATATTTTGCGTAAGATGGTACATTAAATATACCACGAACCACATTATTTTGAAATTTTTGCAGCATTTCGATGTTGGTTTTCTTTGTGCAGTCCAATAATTGGATATCGTACATCAACACAGGTTTTAATATCTGTTTATAGTAATATTAGAATTTTATTTTGTACTGAAAACTCTGAAGTAATATCTTAGTATATTAATCAAAATTATTTTTGACGACAGTTTATTCTTCCTGATGAGTAACTAACTACATACAAATTTTTATAGCATTAAAACAATTTCCAAATTTGTTCATAATTATTTTGATCATGCTTTTTCCGTTTGCCTTTTATATATTGTCAGTTCCCATATTGGTAAATAAAATTTAAAAATTTAAAAGTAAATTATTTTAAAATTAGTGAAGTAAAATAATTCGAAAAAAAAGTTCTATATTTTATTAGAAAATATTCTCCTTGATGAGTAGTTGTTTGTTAGATTGTTATACTTATGTGCTAAAGTGTTACTTAAATAAACGTATTCTAATTTAAAAAACACTCGCGCATTCATACATATTTCAATAAAAATATGAAGCCGAATCAAATTTACTTATTCTATTACCTAGCTAGACTATATTAAATTGATTTTGAAAATTCAATTTAATTTTTTTATTCAAAACTTCAACAACAAATATAAAATCTACTATCAATAGACTAAGAGATTGTAGTTTCTGAAAATAGTTGATTTTCCATTTTCAGTTATTTTTTTTTTTTTAAATAAATGAGCTTATAATAATAATAATAATTAATAACAGATATTTTGTTTATAAAAATTTAATAATAATTGTCCTCTAATTAATTTTTCCTTATTATCTCTGGTTGCGATTTGATTGATAAAGAACTAAACTAAAATATTTTCGTAGTAAACAAAGCTTGCGGTTAACAATCCATCTATTGAAAACTCTGTAGTAAAATCTCAAAAGATAGTGATAAAAATAAGATTATGGGCGTCAGACTACATGACAAAAGCAATTGATTGCCGCAGGAACCTCACTGTACTATTACCTAAAAGGCAAGAAGTCCTAGATGTAACAAGAGCCTTACTTCCAGAAGCTTTAGTATGGTATACTAATGGCTCAAAAATCGGGGAGAAAACCGGTGCCGACGTCTTTGTTCCAAGGTTTAAATTAGGTCGGCACTTGGCACATTAACCCACTCTTTTTCAAGCTGAAAGCTATGACATCGAGTTATCGGAATTACAACGCAGTCCACAAATATGCCAACATATACATAATTTCAGAGAGCCAAGCTGTGTTAAAAGCTCTGGCTTCCCCAATTTTTAAATCAAAGCTTATCTATCTCATCTATAGCTGTTACAGAAATATAATAAAGCTAGCGGAAGGAAACAAAGTTACTGTTATGTGGACTCCTGGGCATGAAGAAATAGAAGGCAATAACACACATGTTTTTGCAAGGATACCTGCTTCTTCCTTGCAAAAACATGTGCGAAAAGTCAATTCTTGGGATTGTTCTTTCAAATGCCTACCTACAAAGAGTCGTTTCCAGGTGGGAAACTACAGAAACCCAAAACGGGATAGTTGCCAAGGACTTATGTGGTCTAAAATATTTTTCAAACTAAGTATCCAACGACTGAATCCGGTAATCAGGGAGACTAAATTGGTAGATCAAACACAGACACATGCAGATTCTGGTTAGAAGAAGAGGAATCCTCCTCTCATATTCTATTTGTTTGCGATTGATAGCTCGCAACAAACGTAAACAACTCCAAATACACATTGCCTGAATCTGGAATTGACATAAAAGCAATAATAGGGTTTATCAAAGACATATAGACTTACAACTCTAAGATAATAAATACAATAGATCTTAAGGGGTCGCGCTTACTTAGAACTTCCCATTAGTTAAAAAAAAATATGACCCCGATGGCGTATTAAATTTCATATAAGCGCATCACAACATAAACTTTAATTGTCACCATTCCCACCTTCATGAGAAGAGGCCAAACTGAGCAGAAAACACATACAAGAAAGAAAAAAAAGGACTAAACAACCGATAAAAAAATTCTACTTATTACTTGGGCGAAATAAACTGCAATTAAAAAAATAACTGTTTTATATTTTATTACATCGAAACGATAGTCTAATAAAGTTTGAATTTTGTTTAATTAGTCTTTTGTGTGGATATTTTCAATGGCTCCGCAAATTAACGCCTTTGTCTTATCACCCCAAAATAAAAATGAAATAAGACCCCAAAAAATGTATAGAACTTGGAGATTTATAAATTATGTTTGGGTCTTATTTCAGTTACTTTTTGGAGTCTTATTTCATTATCAAATAAAGCCCTAAAAATTTTCATTTTTACAAAATAACATCAAAACAAATTTGCGTTCAAAATCTTGTTTTTTAAACCAATTCTATGCTATGGCCTTAAGAACCGTTGGGAACAAACTCAAGACAGAAAAAGAAAAGAATATATAAATATTTTCGCCCTTTGCCAATATTTTTTTTCCTTAGAACAGCAGTGGATTCGGTACAATTAAGGAAATATATTATTTTCGAAGAGCTGGAAAAAACTATTTCTTTTGTTTTATTTGTTTGTTATACTCGCTCGCAGTATCAAAGATCGAGTTCTGAAATGTGAAATGTACAAATATTTATGAGCGGAAAAGAAGACTAAGGCGGTACTTTACAAAGCTATGAAGTCCTCCTCAAAAATAAAAAATACACCTCTTACAGTTTTCCTAATTTTGCAATGATTCGAGTAGTTGTCATACAACTCCCAATTAGAATGTTACAATAATCAAGAGTGTTACAGACCTGAAAATGCTTACTTAGTTACACTTTCAAAAATAAAAAAAAAAAACACTTTTTTTACCGAATTCCAAAATTCTGACTTTTATTACATTTTTTACTATGGGACGTTATTTTATAATGAAATCAAGTTTCACAAAGTTTTATTTTTGTTCTTTGATGGGATTTTGGGAAAAAAAATGTTCAGTCAATTGTTACGAGTTCTTTTGGATAAGCAAATTTCTTTTCAACAAAATTTTATTCTTTGATTGCCAGCTTGATTGCCACAAGATAACAGCCTCTTTGATGACAGCCAGACTGCCGTTTCATTCTAACACAAAACATTTTTTTCTACTTCACCCATATTCGGCACATGCGTGACCAACTTCCTTTTTTTTTATTTTCAAAAAACTCTGTAAAGAATTTTTTTTGAGCTTGCAAACAAAAATTTCTTTGCTTGTCGACATTTTGTTTTTTGTTCGACAAATGGTTCGTTTGTATTCCAAGTCGTTTTAGTTGTACATAAACATCCCCTTCCATAATTTGTTAATGAGGTGTTATATCTTCGTCTTCTTTTTACATCACTTTTTATTTCTGCACTCCATGTTAAATGCAATGTTTTCATATTTTTCTATATAATAAGTATACCGGATCTTCCAGAGAGCATGCGTATCAGCCTTTTAAGAGAAGAAGGAGTCGTTATTTTCAACAAATAGCAAATAGTTTTCTTAAACCCGAAATTCGCCGAAACCGAAATTTTCAAAAGGGAACACGTAGTTTTTTTCATACAAATTCGGATTCTACGTCAAAAAATATAAAACTACATATGAATTATGATAAAGAATGATTGATCGTGATTAAATTAATATAAAATAACTTTTAAATAACTTAATTTCTATTTTTTTTTTTCTAAATTCCTTTATTTTTTCTCAAATATAGGTTTTGGAAAGGATCTAACAATTCATCGAAAATTAGTACAGTATATAAGCACATTCTTAAAAGATTTAATAGTTGATCCACAATTATCATGGCAAGCAACACTATCCGAAATTTGGAGAAGACAACAAAATATTTTCTTATCATATGATCATATTGGTGTTGTAACCGAGTTTCCTTATATTCTATTTCCAGCATGTGAACAAAGATGGGGTAATGTTAAAAAATGGTCTGATCTAGAAAACTATTTAAGAAGAATAAATGTTTTAGATGTGTGGTAAGTATTTTAAATTTGTATGTATGTGGTACTGCCTACATTTATTTTGATATAAAATTTTTATAATACAAATTTTAATTAAAAATACATTTTTAATATAGGAGACTTTCAAGTAGACCAGTTTCTGATATGGCTGAATTAACACCAGAAGCTTGGGGCGTCATAACGGGTACCATATAAAAATTAAATTTTGAATTAATTTAAATGAATTTTTAAATCATTTTTTGTTTTAGATAAATACGGTGGCTTACGAAAAATGGCAGATGCAGTAAATTCAAAAGTTTCAAGATTATATAGAGAAGATTTAGGATCGAATGCAAACATTGTTAGTGTAGATTTTTATCGTGGAACTACTGTTGTTGATTTAGCAATTTATTTTAATTTAAAAAAAGTTATATTGTGATTTTATATACATACATACATATACATACATTTTTAAATAGAATTTAAAGTTTTGTAAATAAATTTTCAGAATATTTCAAAAACAAGTTTTTAATTTTGGTTTAAAAATATAAACTAGCTAATTTAAAAAAAAAAAAAAACCTTTTTTATTTATGATTTTTTAAAGTTAGCTTATTTATAAAATAATTTACTTATTTATTTATTTTACCAGTTGATCCTACATATAAATCTGTAGGTCAACTTTATTAATTATTTTTGATAGAATTTATAGAGTATACTGATGGTGTAGACTTAGACTCTAGGTGAAACATTAATAAAATTAAATAAATATTAAAACTCTAGATATGTTTCACAATTTTATTAAATATTTTAATCGATTTCGGTTATTAAACCATCATCAGAAGAGTGATAAAGTAATTATACATGTGTTGACATTTATAGTATTTTTACACAATATCTGGAATATTATTTATTTATTACAGTTAAAAAGATTTAATGAATTTTAAAAGATTTGATTTTATTAGGTCTATTTGGTCGTTCCTCAAATTTTTTTTTTCTTTCGAACTGATAAAATTTCATATGCTTTTCTGCAAAATGTAAAATTTCCAAATTATTCATTGAGCACTGAATTATTATTGAAGGTGGTTTTTCTTTTCATTCTTTTAAAGAATAATATAACGTTCAATAATTTTATTATTCGTCATCCATTTCAAACTCCAAGTCATATCTCTCTTTTATTCTTAAACTTAAATATAAACGCATCAATTTTTCTTTTTAATCCAATAGAATTAGATTAAAACTTTTTATAATAGATAGATTAGAACGAAACAGTTTCAAAATTTATTTCGAACTGCTAAAAACAAATAATTTTACAGTAATTTACATTTGTTTATCGTTGTTTACATTTGTTTACAGTTATTTGCAGTTGTTTACTTGTATTTGACACTTCTTTACGTCAAATATGTAAAGAATCATAAAAAACGTTAATTTACGCCTAAAATCCCAACACTCAATACATCTTCTTTGCAAATATATGTCTCTCCAATAGTTAGTATCTATCAAAAGGGGGTGACATCTACAGATATATGTAGATCGCTGCCAATAGGGTTGTTAGAGCTCATAGTTGTAACTAAATTAGCGACGAAAATATAATATTAAGTATTTTTTTTCTGATACATATGACATAATGTATATATGTAAACAGAAAATTATTTATAAAAGCACAGAGAAATTTCCTGTAAAATTATGAGTTTGTACAAATTTGGTCAATTTACGTAACCGTAGATCTATTGTGGTTAAACGTACGTTTGGTGTTGTTGTTTTGTAAGTACTTATTATGTTGAAGTTTTTAACTTAAAGAAATTCTTAAATCCTTAGAGGAAATAAAAAAAAATGCTTATGCAGTAATAAATAGGCTATAGTGTGATTTGTAAAATGATTTTGTCCGGACTTTCGGACATGAAGAGGAAATCACCTTCATCCCTATGAAAAAAAAAATACAGTTATTATGTGCAAATCGTATGCTCATTAGTTCTTCTATACACAAAATTTGTGTTTTTGTACAGAAAATTCTGTAATTATGAATTTTATAACTTGACTTTGTGGTTGGTTGATTTAATGGGTTGATAAAAAAAATAATTTATCCTTAATTCCTTCTATATCTGTCAAAATTTCGCTATGGCTTCCATTTACGATCTTGCTTGAAACGATTTGTATCTGATTGAGAATTGATTAAAAAAAGATTGCATGTTGTTCAATGGGAACGAAAATGATTTAAAAACAATTTATAAAAAAATGTCAAAACTTTCTTTGACATTTCATTAAAAACTTTTCCGTGTTGTGTTGTCATAGCTCTTTGTTATTAAATTTATTTTATAATCTACTTAAAAAATTACAAATTTTGAAATTTATAAATGTTAAGTAGACATAATACTTTAGTTTTCCAAGTATTTTCTTCAAAGTAATTTATTTTTTCTTCAATATTATAATAATAATTTATTCTTAATTTATAAAAAATATATTGGCCTTGGACACAAATTTTTGCCATTGTCATCATCTCTCGAGAAACAAAAAATAAAGAAGATATATACTTATCTTATTTCATACGTGAAATTTTCTGATGCTTGTTGGTTAATAAAAATTTGCAAAAATCGAACGTTTATTTGAATTATACTCAAATGTTGCCAAGAAGATGGATAGTGTTTTTGAAGCATATTTAGGATCAGATGGACCGTTAACATTAACAACTGAACCAGATGATATACCAAAGACTAATACAGATGTATGGATCTTAGGAAAGTGTTATAACTCAATAAATGGTGTGTAAAATAAGAAATTATTTGGTTTGAAATGTACTAATTGAATATTTGTTTCAGAGATTGAACTTATTAGAAGAGATATAAGATCTAGATTGTGGTGTACATACAGAAGGGGATTTGTGCCCTTAAGTGAATCTCAACTTACTACAGATAAAGGTATTATCAATAATATAAGTATGATTATAAAAGCATGAAAATAATAATGAAAATTCATAAATTAAGGTTGGGGTTGTATGCTTCGTTGTGGTCAAATGTTATTAGGACAAGCCTTAATCGATTTGCATTTGGGTAGGGATTGGTTTTGGACTCCAGAAACAAGAGATCCCACATATTTGAAAATAGTTAATCGATTTGAAGATTCACGTAAATCTTATTTTTCTATACATCAAATTGCTCTAATGGGAGAATCTGAAGACAAAAAAGTTGGAGAATGGTTTGGACCGAATACTGTAGCACAAGTCTTAAAGTATGTATTTATTTTAAATTATTGCTTAACTAGATTCATTATAAACGATTCATTTTAGAAAACTAGTTGTGTATGATGATTGGTGTTCAATTGTTGTACATGTTGCTTTAGATAATACAATAGCAACAGATGATATTGGTACAAAATTTACTTTTTCTTATATTTCTTTTTACAAATCAATAATATTGCTTTTAGATAAAATTTGTGGAACAGAAGCTAATTGGAAACCATTATTATTATTAATACCATTACGACTTGGCTTAAGTGACATAAATCCTATTTATATACCAGCATTAAAAAAATGTTTTGAATTAGTTGGAAATTTAGGTATGATAGGAGGTAGACCAAATCAAGCACTTTACTTTATTGGTTACGTTGATGATGAAGTCATATTTCTTGATCCTCATTACACCCAACGATCAGGGTCTATAGGAACGAAAACATCACAAAATGAAATTGAGCTCGATGACACATATCATCAAAAATACGCGCAAAGAATTCAATTTAGCCAAATGGATCCATCAATAGCTTTAGTAATAATTATTAGTTAAATAATTAAAGTAAATATTAAGTATTTTTTTTTATTTACAGTGCTTTTTCTGTCAAACCCGTTTTTCCTATGAAGTGCTATTAAATGAATTAAAAAATGACGTTTTAAACTCGGGAAATCAACCATTATTTGAAGTTATAAAAACTCGATCAATGCCATGGGTATCGCCAACAACTAGTAATCCATTAAGAACCACAGAAAATAGAAAGAGAACGAAATCAGAAGGTATTCATTAATTTATTCAATATTTTTAATTAATTAATTTGTTTTTAAAGATTTTGAAGAAGTTCATAGTGAAGAAAATAATAAAGAAGACTCCGATGAAGACTTTGAAATTATTTGTTAGGTTTTTGTAATTATTTTAGCTTTTTTTCATGTGCATATATATATATAAAAAGATTGAATTAAAAATTTTTTTTGGAAAAATGAAAAAAAAATATATTTATTATATATTGTTAAGATGAAAAACTATGAATTTTTAATATTTAGTTGCTAAAAAATAAGAAAAATTAAAAATATGAACAAAAAATAATTTGTGTAACAATAAAAAAATTTTAATTCTTAGTAATTGCACATATTTTTCAAATTATCGTACATTTAATAAACCAAATTTGTTATTAATTAAATTAACTTCATCTTCGCTTTCAAATTCTTTATTTGAAATCATATCGCTTGTATTTTCCACTACAATGTCAGTTTTTTTATTATTTTTTTTATTCTTTTGAGCAATTTTTTTTTTAATTTTTTTACTAAGCTCAATTTCTGGTGCATCTCTTGTCATTTCAAAGGTTTTAATATATTTTTCACAAATCTTACCAATTGTTTGATAAAACTCATAAACTACTTCGGAATTTCGAAAAATAAAATTTTTAATATGATGTTGAATATCAATTCTTTGCTGTAAATTTGCATAAATATTGAACAAAAATATACCAGAATATAAATTCGGCATTTTAATTTGCTCAAAATTGTAATTTAATAATGAATTTAAGGTATACATTTGATAAATTACTGATTGGAACTCAGAGAATCCATGAATTATAGTTGAAGAAAATGTAGTATGAGATTTACGATTATTTTCACGATATGAAAAAAATTTTAACAGATTTTCTTGCAATAAAATAATTTCAATTTTTGGAATAAAATTAATTCTTTCGTAAATATCTATTTGATTTAGTAAATTTTTTGCTTGAACACTTTTTGAATTATTATTTTCGATTGATGTTTCTGTAGAATTTAAATCACTCATTTTATTTCGTAATTGCTTGTCCTTTTGAATCTTTTTTCCATGTACCTTATAAAATTGTTTTTCATTTCTGATTGGATCTATTTTAGTGTCAATAAATCTTAATGTTACTAAACATATTAAAATTGCATGTATATGAAAATCATCACAATATTTACTCTTATTTGCCCAATAGACTAATGAAATTAAATAATATTTTATATCAGCTGGATACGATTGAAGATCTTCTATTAAATCGTTCAGGTTAACTTTAGTTCTTGAAAATATATCTTCTAATATATTTTCTTTATTAAAGATTAATTCAGTAATAGAAAATTTTTTATAAATACAGTTTGTTAAGCGCACAACTCTAGTTAAATATTTTAGATCAGGTTTTTCAGGAAAATGTAAGTATGCAAAAATTTTTAATAAAATAGGAATAGCAATTTCATTACAGTCTGGAAAAAGAAAATTTTCTACTTGCGGATTATTTATATACAAATTCAAGTTGAGCAAATCATTGATATATCGAGGAAATACACCAGAATAAATTTTGTTTAATATGTCATCAGGAATATTTTGTAATTTTATTTCTTCCTTAGTTTCATTGTTATTAATAGGAAAATTATCATCAGCAATTTGTTGCTGAAGACTATTTTTATCATCAATTTGAAATTCGGTACTGCTATGAAGTTCAGTTTCTTCAACATCTTCATTAAATTCATTTGAGCTTTCAGAAGAAACGCTTTCCGCTACAATAATTTTTTTTTTAACTAACTATCTTTTCAATGGTTTTTAACTTACCTTCGGAGAAATCAATTTCATCATCTTCAGTTTCTTCTATATCCGATTCCATGCTATCTTCATTTGAATCTTCTTCTTCAGATTCCTCAGAAATTCTATCATTTTCAGTCAGTTTAAAATAATTTATAGCAACAGATTTTTTATTTAAATATCCGTTTGTGGCAGCATCTATTTGTTTTAATAATAATCCATGTTTTTCTTTTTTCATTCGAATTAAAATTTTTTCTATTGCTGATTCTTTAGATTCATGCCTCAACCACTTTAAAATAGCCATTACACGCTTTTGATGTTTTGGAATTTTTTTTGGTATTCCTTTCATACCAACTTGGGAATAAAAATTTCTGAATAAACGAGGATTTATATAATCATTGCCTAATAAAGCAGCAAACAGTGGTAATTTTTCTTTATCAAGTCTACCTTTTTCTAATAAATTCTCTATTTTATATAAACAACAATCCAAATATTTAACTGTATTTACATTCAGGTTTTTTACTTTGGTAATATGGTCTATTACAATTGCTTGACCACCACCGTTCATTTGATGTTTTTTTCTTAAATTTCTTGCTTCACAAATCCTTAATTCTTTTCTTTGATTCATTTTGTTTTCCTTCTTTTCCAAAACTTTCATTCTAAGTGTAATTAATGGTATATATTTAACATTAAAAATATAAAAATCGGAATCATAACTTAAAACTGGACAGTTTAAATATTTAGCTAATGCAGCTAATTCATCATCTGCTTCGAACATGCATCTTATGAAATTAACTTCTGTATCTCTAAGAGCATCAACAAATACCTCACGCATCATTAGAGGAAACATTGGCTTACTATTCGATGGATTTATGTGTTTGATAGATCCAATTTTACATCGTAATCTACTTTGCACTGTTTTAATTTTTTTCTGTTCATAGCCGCCATCCAAAACAACAAAAGATCGAATATTACACTGTGAAAGCAATTTGAAAAAATTTACTACTGTTCGATAATATTCATCATAATCACCACCAAAAGCTGAATTGCAATTAGAAACATTTTTATATAAATTGCACGCTAAATTGTCACCATCAATCACTGTAATAATATTGTTTTATTTTTTTAAATGAAAATGATAGAAAAATGTACCTAAATCACAATCATGTAATTCGAAAGGTGTCATATATTGTTCTGCATTTTTGGCTATAAAACTTGTTAATCCCTTAACTCCCATATTATTTTAATATTAAATATAAATAAATATCTATTTCTCTATACTTTCAACTTATGTTATAACACAAACAACAAACAACAGCAGGAACAGAACATTCAACAATGTACATAACCTTACTTTGTTTGACTGTTTGACATTAATTGAGTAGATATGTATGTTGACTGTTGAGCTATCTATAACAGCAAACTACACATGGTAAGCTTGTTAAATATTTTTGTATTCACAATAGGATGCATTTTAAATCACATTGTATGCAATTGGGGTTCTTACACGAGTATAATTTTTCTGCTGCATTCTTTTTTAATTAATGTATTCATAAATTGTATGTATCACTTTTGGAATATCATGGTAAAAAAATGTTCTAAAACACAAATTCTGTTTCATATTTTAATATTTTAACGCAAAGAATTTCATAAAAAATATTTAGAACATTTTGGTTTGTATGTATACCTTTCTTATAAGTTCAAATCAAATTAAAAATTTTTCCTATTGCTGAAGTAAAATTGAAATCAATAATTTTAACGTATTCCTTTTACGTATTCCTATGCCTATATGTATTAATTTGTTTTATTTATTTATTTTCATAAGTTCTAGTAGAACTGCATATATATATATATACATTATGTGATGCGATTTAATTTATCAAAAATAAAAGTATTCAAAAGTATTTAATTAATAACAAAGAACATATATATATTTAATATTTATCTTCTTTGCTTAAACAACAAGATCAACCTAAGTAATCGAATTCTCGTTGAATGACGGTTGAAGATGGTGTTGAAATTGAAATCTTCCACCGTCGTTGGGCCAATTTAGAAGTAACGTTTCTTCTTTTGTTTATTGATATTTTTTGATAACCTATGAGTTAATTCTGTTGGGGATTTTTGGTATTAATTTTTGAAACCAAAATTTGAGAGTTTTAAAAATGAGTCCACTAACACAAAGAAAAAGCCAAATAAAAATTGTTATTAACTTTACAACTTTTTTTATGCCCACACGTTTTATTACTCTTTCAAAATTTAAAGAAATTTAATCAAGAGACTTTTAGCGGCTCTTCAGAATTTGTACTATTTTTCTTTTTTGTTTTATACACTATTAAATGTGTTTAGAGATTTGTTTCGAAACAAATTTTTCTCTTTACTACACACTATCAAACTTTCGCTTAAACAAACAGAGAAACTTCACTATTTTTATAGTTAAGTCAAGACAAGATATATTCAAAAAAATGGCGGGTAAAATTATCGCATCAATATATTGAAAAAAAAAAACGGAAAGATTGATATAAAATATTGGTTACAAAATACGTATTATGAAAAATATAAGGTACTTCTAACAAAAAAACATAAAGTCATAAACAACTGATTTTATTTACATTTTGGTTTCGAAACTACACCATACCACATCATTTCAAAAACTTATGACTCCCACCATTAAAAATCAAAAAATTTTGATTTTGTAAACTGTTTAAAAAATTATTTCGAAACAGCCCCACACCCAATTAAATTTTACAAATTTCGAAACAAGTTTTTAAACAGATTTAAACGTGTATGGGGCCTATAATAACAAATTGTCTATTTCAAAAATTGTATTTTTATTATTAAACAAAGACGACTACATAGTACATACTTTAAAATTTAGAATTTTTTTATAAACCTCTTTAACTTGAAGTTTTATTTTCAATTGAAATATTTTTTGTAAAAAAGACGAAAACGAAAGAAGAAACTACACGTTTTCGTGTCTCTTCGCGATTGGATTGGCTCATTTGGCTCATTCAACCTCAACTCAACAACAACAACTCGCTTGAAGTTTATGTTGAATTTGAAATGTTTGTTGAATGTTGAATGCCTGTTTGGTAGTGTTGTTGTTGTTCTGCGTCTGGCAGCGGTACAGTTTTCACTGTTAGATATTTTCTTATTCTTTACGTTACGAACGGTAACGGTACGGTTAGTCGGTTACGATTACTGAAGGTTGGGTTGGATTGAGCACGCTACGAATTTGAATTTGAAAATCGAAAATACATAATTGTTAAAATAAATTTAATCTACTAGAACTAAAAAAATTTGTAAATCAAACATCAGTTATTCTTTTAATTTAAAATATGAATCAAATTACATAATACGTACGAAGTAACATATAAAAAAAATTGTTTTGCAATTTAAGCATAGTAGGTCCAGGAAAATTGTAGCCTTAGCAACTTGTGAATATTTCTGGAATGCATCATTTAATTTTCAAAGATAAAATTTCCCATTTCTTAGTTTGTCATAAGAGTTAATTTACTTAAAAATATTAAAATTTTCTTGATTGAATCGATTTAAAGCAATTTAATTTATTTTGTTGAATGTGATTGTTTTTGAATGCAAAGATAAATAAATATCTTATGCACAAGAATATGTTCTAAATTTATGCTGCAATTGGTTGAATAAAATGTCAAGTAACAAAAAAGGTATAATTCTTACCAAGCATTTGAGGCGATTTGAAATTGTAATTACTTACATATATATTCTCATTTTGATAATTTTTAAGCTGCTCGTCAAATTCTCGGGATGAATAATTCAAAATTAGATGTAGATGTACAACGATTAGATTTTAATAACAAATATAATGAACAGAATGATAATTTGGGTGGTGCAAATCATAAGCATAATGATCATAATGATTTTTTAAATTACTTTAATTTGACGACCGATTTGACTAGAAACTATTCCAAAATTTATTTGAAAAATCAAGAGGATAAATATACTGAAAATCTATCTAAGAATGCTGTTCCTATGCCTACTCAAAATTTTAATCAAATAGTTTCGGAAGGTATCTAAATACGTCAAAAAAATTTTTTTTCACATTTTGTCAAATATTTTCTTGTTTTTATTAAAATAATTTTTATTGAATATAGAAATGGCTGCATATTGGCACTATGGACAACCCTTACAACAATTTGGTCTTTCACCTACTTATGGAATGATTACGCCAGCAGGTCCAGCAGCATTACCATATCAACTACAATTTATTCCAGTGAATCCTACAATACTTTCTCGTACATTTCATAATAGGTAAGAATTTAGAGGAGTAAGTTTAAAATTATGTATGTTAGATATATGTATGTAGATATTTTCGATAGATCGATTCCAAAATTAAATTTGAAAAAAAAATTTAAATTCTAAATTTTGAAAAAAATGTTTGTGTACCTATTTAATTAATTTATATACATTACTTAAAGAAATCAAACCAACTTAGATGCAATTGAAAGTAATAGCTCTAATGTAATAAATCCACACACTTTATCGACACAAAACTTAAGATTAAATACTCCAAGCCGTTCTTTAAATTGCTTGGAAAATAATGGTAACAATGCTGCCAATATAATTTTGAATCAAAAGTTATTACTTGAATTAACTCACTTGATAATGCATGCCAGTGAAACAGCTGAAAGAATAGCTTATACACATCGAAATCGACCATGTTTCAAAAAGATTGACAGTCTTTGTGCAAGATTGAAACAAGATTTGATTCGTCCAGATGGTGTTTTACCCAATATTAATTCTCAAGGGATAGAGTGGGCTGTAAAAGATTTTATTTTTGCATTTACAAGAATAGCTAATGCATGGATTATTATCAAAGGATATGCTTATAATACGCCAGAAGGATTGAACAAAATTAAAGCGTCGTTGGGTGAAGATTTTTTAAAAAAATTTACAGATTGGCAAAATACAACAAAAACTTTTATTGAAATTTTAATGAAGTCGTTTATTAATTTGAATCAATTGGTTCAAAATTATAAACCACCTCAAAAAAATGAAAATGTATCTAAAAGTAATTCAAGTACTCCAACGAAGAATGCAAATAAAAATACAAAATGTGAACTAAATGATAACTATGATGATTTACTTGATTTTTTAAATATTTCACCTGTGAATGGATTGGGTAAATTTATTGAATATTTTATTTTTTTTTATTATGAAAAATAATATTTACATAATTATTTAGTCACTGAAGGAGAAACTGAATCTGATGCAACAAAACCATTGGATGAAAATAAAGTACCAAGTAAAAGCTATTATTCAACATTGGTGCAAGATTCAGAAGAAAATCAACGTAAAACTAATATTAATGGGACATATTTCAAAACAGGTATTTACAATCCAATATGGAAAGAACCAGCCAATGAAATAGATTTGGAATATTGCAATGGAAAAAAGGATTGTGTAAGTTCTATATTTGAAAATTTGCAAATCGCTCCAATTTTAGATACGATAAAACACGAGAATTCGTTTTGCTCTAATCAGGAAAATGCTTCATGTTCATCATTTTCATCAACGAACAATACCCAGAAAGCGAAAAATAATAAAGATTGTGATAATAATTATAATACAGATAATAAGATTACATATCCCATGAATAAGTATATAAATCCAAATTGTAATCCAGAATCTTTAAATTGTTCTAATTCTGTTCCTATAAAAGAAGATGGTAAGTGTTTTGATTTTACAAGAAACATTTTTAATGGAGAATCACCAAAAAATCATTTTTCATATGATTTAAAAGTGTTAGTAGATAATGTTTCTAAATATTCAAATTCATTTGATCCAACTATTTGTAAACCAATTGGGCAAGATAATATTAAAAAAATGGAAATATTATTAAAAAAAATTCAAAATTTACCAGAAGGAGATTTATTTTTTGATGAGAAATTTACGAAAAACTATGTTAGTAAATTAAATTTTAATGACAACAGATTTTGTTTGTAAGTTAATTTTAGTTTCCAGATTTTATTTCAAAATGTCAAGAATTTATAGATTTACGTACTATATTTTCGAAAGCACAAATTGGTGGTTATGCTCATATAAATGAATTTGTTCAAGATTTGAAATTAATAAGTCAAGTGGTTAATTTATATCTGAAGGTATGCACATTTAATTTTGTGGAAAACATTTCAAAGTGGTTAAACATTTTTTGTATTAATAAAAAGTACATGGAAATGTTAAATGATTTGATTCATTTAATTTAATATGAATATGATAATTTCGCTTCGCCCTAATATTAATTTTATTTGTATAATATCTCATTGAATTAGTAAATTCTAAGATGCTGACCATATTTAGGTCTTATTTTTTCTTCATTTAAATTTGCAATAAATGTGCTAATAATTGTGGATACTTTTTATAGAATTCTCTTATATTTTTTAAATTATATTATAATATAATTTATATCTATTTAATTTTTAATTTAGAATACTAAAGATGATTTTTTGGAAATGGCCATTAACAAGTACGATTCAGCAATAAATAAAATCTTAAAAGATGAAATATTTAACGAATTCAATTTTGTTTTTTAAAAATGAAATACAAATATATATAAAAAAAAAAGCACAAAAATTTTTAGCAAAGTTAAACCAAATTAAAGTTTTAAGTCAAAACAAGAACAAAATTATTATTTTTTGCAATTTTTAAGAATAAAAATGTCATCAAAAGGAAAGCAAATAACCGATAAAATGTAAGATTTTAAGATAAAAACAATGAATGATGTATTTTTTTTTGCAAAAATTTGAAATTAAATAAAAATATTTAAAAATATTAATAAAAAACAATGAAAGAAGTCAAAATTATTTTTAGTTGAGAATAGCGTAAAATTATTAAAATTTATTAAATATATTCTTTTTCGCTTAAAATTATAAAATTTTATATATTTAAAAATAAGTAATATTTATAAGATTTTTTGCCATTCAAAAGTTATTGTACATAATTTTTTTTTTTTATTTTTTGTGAAAGATTTATTGTACATGTAGAAATTCACATATAAAATTAATTTTATTTTATTAATATAAATTATTAATTTTTGTATTTTTATTGAATAGTAATTTTAGAATTGAAAAATATTTAAAATGATTAATTTCTAAATAAGGCTTTCAAAATAAAATACACAGTTTTTTTAAATTACTAGTGATACCAAGAAGTATTTACTGTATTCACGTGTTCTAAGTTGTATACAAAATTTAAAATATTTTAATTTAATGTGATCCTAATAAGAAGGTTTTAAAAAAACCATTAAAAGAAATATTTAAAAAAAAAAATAATAAAAGTTTTGAATATGAGAAAAAATTAGTATACAAACCTGTATTTTCAAATTGATATTTTAAGAATTATATTATAAAAGTAAACAAATGTAAAACCATCATTTGCTTTAATATTTAGTAATATACTAATAAGAATTACCAGTAAAAAAATGCGTTTGCATAATTATTTTTTACTTAAAAATTTTTTATTATAAATATTCATATGTTACTTATAATATAAAATACATAATATGTAATTAATTTTTAATATCAGCACTTATTAAAATGTAATTTTAAATTTAGTAATAAAATTTTTACAAAGTTTTTGTAGTCTCAAAATTTGTTTAATAGTTATTAATTTTGTTTTAAATTTAATAAAAAAAAAAAAATATAAAACATTAAAATTGCATGTGCAACAACTTATACACAAAGATAATATTTTCTAGTTACGATAAATTTTTTATGTATTATTTTTCGTTTCTAATTTTTAAATTTTATTTTACTTTAATTATAATATAAAATATTTAGTATTTAAATCAAATTTCGAAATGATTTCAATATGTATTGATAATAAATAAACAATTTTAAAAAAGTTTTTTCAAACTATACAATCTTTTTTTTCGAATATTGAATCACAAAAAACTTTGATCGGTGCAATCCCTAAAAGGCCTAAGTTATGGAACATATTATAGTTTTGATTCATTTTAGAATTTGACTTGATGTTGAAAATTTTTTAAAATAAATAAATAAATAAATTTGTTTTAAATTTTTAGTCGATTCTACTTCTCTATTGTAAAGTTTCTCGTTATCTTTAATAATTTTAGTTTTAATGTTTGAAATTTGGAACCGATGAAAATAAAAGTAGAAGAGACTTAATAACAAAAAAAAAATCCTTACTTAATTTTCAGAAATATTTTTTAAAAATAATTTTAAATAAAAACCGTTTATGCCAAGTTGTCGAAAGTTGAAAATTTTTGTAGTTCGATGTGTTATTTTTTAAAAAGCTTAATAAATTTTTATTATATTGGGAGACTATAAAATGGAGTTTGAATCGATTATCATCTGCAAGTAAATCACAGATTTCTTGTTAATATTTCTAGTTTTCACTCCAATATTTTTTAATTAAGAAAATTTTTCTATTAATTTATATTATTTGATAAAATAAAATTACCTTTGCATCTCAGTTAGTTCAACTTTTTATTTACTTTTTTTTTGTAAATCAAAATTTTAGAATTTGAATTTGGTGTTTTGGAAAGATTAATTTTGAAAGCTTGAAGAAAAAAATGTACTATATTTTGATTTTGCATTTTATTAAATTAAAATACAATTTTTATTCACTATTCATTTTTATTTATTAATTCAACATATTTTTAATTAAATTTTCGATAACCTCACAAATTATTTTTTGCGTTATCAATTATTAATCATAATTTGTAAAACCAAAAATGTAGCTAACTAATGTAGTTAACTTTTTCTGTAAAATTTAATTTTAATTAAATTTATTGTTCAGATTTTTTTTTATATATGTAAGTACTCAAATAAATGAGGAAGAAAATAATTATTTCAAATGTATTACCCGAGTATTTATTTAAATGACTCTCTCTATTAAATCTTAAATTAAAACTAAAACCTTATTTGGCGCTTATTTCTTAATTCCAAAGTCAAAGTCAAATCACGACAAAGTCAAAGTTAATATCACGTCACAATATCGTGAGTTTTTCTTACCATTAAAAATTTTAACTTCTTTTATTTAATTAATAAAATTTTAATTAATAAAGAAGCGCCAAAAGATTTAAGTAAAAGAGTTAGTTTTAGTTTTAATATAACATTTTATGGATATAGTCGTTAAAAAGATGGGTGGTAATTTATTTGAAATAATTATTGATTTTTTGTTTTGCTCTTTAAATTTCTCTTTAAATGGAAAAATTAGAATAAAAAATAACAACAAATTCAAAATAAGGAAAAAGGAAAAAAATAGCATTTTGATTTTGTAAAGAATGACATAGGAATTAGGAATTAATTCGTTAGGTTATCAAAAATCTCATTAAAAATGGTTATTCTAAAATAAGTGAAAAATTAAAAACTGTTAAATATAAAAACAAAGATAAATAGATAATTGGATTGTAATTTATTTGAAATAATTATTGACTTGCTTTTTGTTCTTTCATTTTTTCGTAAAAGTGATTCAAATTAAGGTTTGAAGAAAAAATTAAATTTAGTAGCAGTTTTGACTTTAAATACCTCCTTATGATTTGCGATTTTTTTTTTTTATTTACCAAATTGATGAGCAACGTGAATTAGCTGAGAAACAAAAGAATTTTTTTAAAATTAATTTATTCAATCTAAAGAAATTACTTTCGCATTTACACAGTTAAAAATATTTTGTATTAAAAATTAAAAAGCTAACAATAATAAATTGCATATACATATTGGGCAAAATAATTTTTGGTCGAAAATGTGAAATATATAATTTAAAAAAAAACATACATTAAATATCAGAAATTATTTTATATGTATCTATTTAGTTATTTTTGACAATCGTCTTCATCGTTTCTAAGAGTACGAGTACCGTTAAAAATTTCAATATTGGATTAGAAATGGAATCAATAAAAAAAGCGCCAAAATGTTTGAGATTTCTTTTAACTTAACATTTTACATACATTTAATGGATGTATATTGTATATAGCCATTAAAAGGATGTTCGAGTTGTAATTTATTTCAATATTGACTTAGTATTGACTTAGAATAAAAAATCAAAACTATAGATTTAATTAAAAGTAATTTTTAATAAAACAGAAAAAAATTGGTACCATTTTGATTTTAGTAAATAACAATTTTTTAATATGAAATCTGAAATCAAATAGTTTGTGAGATTATCAAAAATGTCATTAAAAATGGTTCCTTTAAAATAAAAGAGATTGTTGAATATAAAAATAAAATCTAATATAAATAATTGGGGTGCAATTTATTTGAAATAATTATTGATCTGCTTTTTGTTCTTTAATTTTCTCATAAAAGTGATTTAAACTAAATTTTAAAGAAAAAAAATAAAATTTAGTAGTATTTTTGATTTTATATATGGTATGTACTTATATAATTTACGAGGTTAAGAGTTAAAAGGTATAAATATAACAAAATAAAATAGATATGTATATTAATAATATTAATAAATAATAATTTGTGATGTTATCAAAAATCTAATTAAAAATATTTCTTTTAATACATATAAAAATGAGATAAGTAGTTATAAGCATCTAATGATTAAAAATAATTTTGAATATAATAAAAATGTGAAAATAAAATATACAATGAATATGAAATGTAATTTTAAAGTGTGCTTGTAAGTTTTCAAAAAACCGAATTGAAAATTGAAAAATCTAAAATTTTAGTTTACAAAATTGTGAAGAAATCTGAACTAACTGAAGATACAAAGGTAAGTTATTTGACAATCTAAATAAATACAGCTAAAAATATGTTGTATTAAAAATTAGGAATAATTAGGGATCTGGTGATGACTATATTCATAAAATCCATTAAATAAACTAATCTTCTGGCGCTATGAATTCTAAAATTAAAATTTTTAATGGTACTCTAGTAAAGATGTAATAACGATATCACGATATCGTAATTCGATATCTGCGTATCAAATCTTTTCAATTAAAATATGAATGGTCTAAAAATAATACATTTGTAGTATAATAGTAATATAGATGTAATTATTTCATTATTTGTATTTTGATTCTACTGTAGAATTCTTGTACGTGTAATTGTGCATGTAATGCTCCTTAGCTTCCAAATCAAAAAATGTTATGATTTGGAATCAAAAATTTTTTATAAAAAATAAATTAATATTTTAGTAATTAAAAGAAGTTTTAACTAATAGATTCATTTTTATATCGTAAAGATCGATATTTTGGTAGCAATTTTTTTCTTTGGTCAGGCTAGTTAGTCTTTGAATTCTTTGGCCTGAAACAAAAAATGTTTTCAATAGGGAAAATTACGATATCGTGATATCGTTTTTCTTCCTTCTAGAGTACCGTTAAAAATTATAACTTTGGAATTAAGAAAGAGGCAAAAGAAAGAGGCATATTTATGATATGACCTAGTTTTATTTTAAGATTTTACGGATGTATGCCATATGGTTATTAAATAGCTGTCTGAGGAGTAATTTATTTTAAATAATTATTGACTTGTTTTTTTGCTCCTTAATCTCTCATTAAAAAAAATAAAAATAAAAAGTGAGAACTATAATTGAAAAAGATAAAATTTAATGGCATATTGTTACAAATAATTGTTTTTTTTTTACGAAATCAAATAATAGTTTGTAAAGGCAGATTAAAAATATTTTTAAGGTAAGGTTTACAAATTGTTAAATATATATAAAAATAAAAATTCTTAATAGATAAATATATCGAGTTGTAATTTATTTATATTATTGACTTGCTTTTTATTTATTTATTTATTTATTTAACAGTGGACCTACAGATTAATCTGCAGGCCAACTACAGGCCCTTTTCCCTTTCGGAATGTGGGCCTTTATAATATAAAGATAAACGAAACAATATTTAAAAATTTACAAAATGTAACACTTAATATCTAGGAAATATAACAAATAATCTAAAAAAGAAAAAATTAAACAATTCAACAATATTTTAACTTCAGTTTAACAATTTAACAAACTAACAAATTAAACAATTCAAAGTACAGACCAAGATAGAGATAAACTCAAGCCAATGAGGTACAAACCAGGAAGTGCAAAAGTAGCATTTACACCTCCTGGTCTGCGCCCCATTGATTGACTTGGAATCCAAAAATACATTTTTAAATTAACTTACAATATATAATATTATAAAAAGTTGTATATTTGTGTATTTGAGTGCTTAGTATAAAATAGTATAAAAATTAAGTATAAATATACTTACCATTCGCTAGAATACTTAATCCAACAAATAGTAAGTAAACAATAGTGTTAATGAATGTAAATGGTTGGTAGGACTTATTCCTACCAAGTAATAATAGTAATATGTTAGTAGATTATTAGAGAAATTGGTAATGATAAGTTATATTTCATCCCAGATGTTATGATGTAGTAGGAGGTTTTTTATGAGAGTTATGTGTGTATTGGTATGGAATTGTAGGGCTTGCAATGGGGTGAATGTGAACTGAGATGTAATTGTGTTATTTGAGGGGCATTGTGTTAGGATGTGTTTGATAGTGAGGAGTTCTGGACAGTGAATACATGTCGGAGGTGTGGATCTGTCAAATAAATGTTTATGTGTGGCAAGAGTATACCCTAGGCGCACTCTTGTAAGTTTAACACCTAGGGCTCGAGATTGATTTTTTATTGGGCCAGGAATGTTTGCATTTGGATTGTGTAATCTAGCAAAGCGATTGGAAGAATTCCAGGCTGATTGACGGATGTGCGCCGCGTGTATTGCAATGATCCTTTTAGCATGGGAGTAGGACATTAATGAATCTCTTGTAAGAGGGCTTTTGGCCGCTATATTTGCTTCAAGGTCAGCTCTATAGTTTCCATCTATGCCTACGTGGCCTGGAATCCATCCCAACCGCAATTTGCCATTGTTGTATGATATGGAGTTTCTGATGTAAGATGACATATACTCACTATTGTAAGGGTTTTTGATTGATTTTATTGAACTAAGGCTATCTGTAAATATAATAATGTTCTCATATAGTGTTTCAGCGGCTTGGACTGCTCTGTATATGGCGGTAAGCTCAGCTATGAGAATCGAGCATTCCCCCGGCAAGATTTCCGCCTTCCAGAGAGAGTTGTTCTTGACTATCGCCCAGGCAACGCCGTGAGGTCCTTTTGATCCATCTGTGTAGATATCGGAGTGTGTTGGGAGTGCTTGTTTGAGTTGGATGTACAATTGTTTGTACTTTTCAGAAGGTGTTGTGCTTTTGGGATGTAAGGATAGGTGATCATGTATGAATGATTTCCAGTTGTTCCAAAGGTGCTCTTGTCTATATAACTCTGGGGAGGCATATAGGTCAAGCTCCAATGGTTCAACCAGAGGAGTCATTTTATTTATTGAGGAAGTTATATTTGGAGGGGATTTATTTTGTAGAATGTATGAGTAAATTTTATGAAGAGGGTGATTTGGATCAAAGTTAGCCCTGGTTATAAGCCTTGTCGACAGTACATTTCTTCTCTCCACTATGGAGGGGAAGTTTGCCTCTACTCTCAAAGATTCTAAGGCTGTATTCGGTAATGCACCCAGCGCAATCCGAGCCGCCTGGTTGATAGCAACTTGTAGCTTTTGGACATTTCCTTTGGTTGTGAAGCCGTATAAGGTGAGTCCGTAGTCGACTTTACCATACTGAATAGCTTTCGCTATCCTTACAGCTACATCGACAGGAGGGCCCACCTTTTTTCTGCAGATAAACTTGAGTAAATGGTTCGAACGTTTAATTTGGGATACTAAATTTTTGACATGTAAATTGAATTTCAAATTTCGGCTGAAGTGGATGCCAAGGATTTTAATATTATCTATTGGGGCTATGGTTATGCTATTATGGGATATTGTAAATTTGGAACAAATGTGTTTTCTGCAGAAATGTATAGCTTCAGTTTTGTCCGGAGCCAAGCTGCCACCACTGGCCAGAGTCCAACGATCAATACATTGTAAAGAGTTTTCCAAGGTGTTTGATGGAGTGTCTGAAATTCTTGTAGTGTAAAGTATGATGTTGTCAGCGTATATGAGGTGATTTAGATTCGGGATAGTGGATAATTCAGTACTGAGGCTGTTTATGTAAATGTTGAATATTTGAACAGAAAGGGGTGAACCTTGAGGGATGCCTAGTGTGAGAGGTTTGCAAGTCGAGTAATGACCACTGACTTGCACAATGTATTTCCTGTTTTTAAGGAAATCATTAATATAGCGAGTGACAGATTGGCCCGATTGCCAATTTATCAGCTGTTTGATGACCGTATCTCTTGGTACTCTGTCGAAAGCTTTCTCCAGGTCACAAGAGATAAGATCACAATGCTGTTTACTGTCCAATGCTTTTCCAACATCGAAGTCTAGCTTATGTAGGAGGGTGGTCGTGCTATGTAGTTTTCTAAAACCTTGAACCTCTGGTGTTAGCTTAGTTTCAATGTGCCAGTAGAGCCTTTTGGCTACAATTTTTTCCAGGATTTTAGATAGTACAGGGAGCAATGAGATGAATCTGTAGCTTTCACAGTTTTGTGGATCCTTCTGGGGCTTTCTCAATGGGACCAGCTCTGCCATCTTCCAGACTTGTGGAATTTGGCCCGAGCTGTAAACATTGTTATAAAGCCCTCTCAGTCTTGAGATGAAGTCTACTGAGGCATGTTTAATCATGCCGTAGGTGACTCCATCCAAGCCCGGTGAAGTTCCCGAAAAGTGAGCAAGAGTTTCAAGGATTTCATCTGTGGTAATTTTGGAATCTAGTCTTGAGTTAGTATTTAATGAATCAGGGAGGTCAAATTCTTGAGGTACTGTTCTGTTTGAATTATATTTAGAGGCAAGGAATTCAGCATTCAGCGCAGAGTCTGCCACTAGGACATCCCCCTGCTGGATAATTAAGTTGCTCGAGTTCCTACTTCCTTTAAGTATATAGTTGGCTTTACGCCAAGTTTCAGAGATATTTTCGCCGTTCAGGCTGTTGGCAAATTCCACCCAGTTTTGCCTTTTTTGTTTTCTTATGTTTTGGCGGAGAATTGCGTTCGTTCTTTTTAAAATTAAAAGTTTGTCCGTCGTTGGGAATCTTTTGTAAGATCTCCAGAGACCGTCTCTTACCTTAGACAGCTTCTGTATCTCTGAATTATACCAAGCTGGTTTTCTACTAATGTTATATTGGAATTTAATAGGAATAGCTCTGGAGGCTGCTATTCGTACCGACTTGGTCAGAATTGCTACTTCCTTATTGATATTTTGTGATGCTGGGTTAACATTTAGGAAATTTGTCATAATTAATTGGAAATTAATCCAATCTGCCTTCATCTCGTTATATCTGGGTTTTCGTTTTGTAATGGGTTGTGTGACTGTTGTTGGTAAAGTAATTACTATTGGGTGGTGGTCATAACCTTTAGGGTTATAACCTACTTCCCAATTGAATTTGTATGCTATTGTGGTGTGTGATATTGAAAGGTTTGGTGCTGTGTGTGTGCCCCTAGTACTAAAGTGTGTGGATACCGGACTATTAAGTATGCAGAGATCAGGATTGTCATCAGTCCAATCATCAAGCAGTTGCCCGCGTACGGTTGTTAGATGATCTCCCCAGGTCTCACTTCTTGCATTGAAGTCACCCAAGATGACATATGGTGTTGTTAATTGGTTTTTGAGGTCATTCAAGTGACTTCTACGCAGTACTAAGTTATGCTCCAGATACAAGTTAACAAGCGTAACTTGCTCCCTGATTCCAGGTAGTCCAACCGCTATGGCAACCGCCTGGAGTGGCGTATTCAATACGATCTCCGTATACCTCAAGCCTCTGTCGATAAGAAAGCCTACTCCACCTATTCTGTTCAGGATAGGTGGTAGTAAACAATCATATCGGCCTAGTCTTGTTTGTTGATATGGAACGTGTATATTTGTTTCTTGTATGGCTATTATGAGTGGATTGTATTTAGAGAACAAAAAATGTAAGTAGTGTTTATTTGTGTGGAACCCTTGGATGTTCCACTGGAGGATGGAGTGTGGGGGGGAATTCGTATTTGTGTTAGGATTAGTGTAAGTGGTGGATTGTGGGTTATGTGTTCTGGGATATATATAACTTATCTTTAGATAGAGTTATTTTCTATCTCCATTTCAGCATCTACTGCTTTAGGCGTCTTGGTTTTTTTAAATAATGATGTTAATTGAGGATTAATAATTCCTGTCTTAATAGTTTCGACGTTAGTAGGTTTATTTAAAAGATTAATGACAGGAACTATTTGTCCTGCAGGTAATTGTTGTGGTTGTTGTTGAGGTTGTTGTGATTGTTGTTGAGGTTGTTGTTGTGGTTGTTGTGGTTGTGGTTGTTGGGTTTTGAGTTGTGATTGTTTTTGTGGTTGTGGGAATTTTAGTTGTGGTTGTTCTTGTGTTATCTGTACTTTTGGTTGTGATAGTTGTTGAGTTTGTTGGATAAGTGTGGGTTTTTGGGGCTGTGGAGGTTGAGTTTCTGTTTGTTGAGGTAGTGATTGAGTGAGGTTTATTTTACTTTGGAGTGCTAGGCTATATGAATTGAAAGGAGTAATGGTGGATGATTTGTTTATAGTGGGTGAACTTGTTGTTAGTGAGAAAGATTTAAGGTTTTGGTAATATATTAAAATAGCATCTCTGCGAGTGCATCTGCGGTCTGTTTTGATCTTAAGGATATCCTTTTCTTTTTGGAAAGCCGGGCAGTTTCTGTCACTTGAAGCGTGTTCAGTAGATAGTTTCTCTTCAGCACAATTAACGCACTTAAGTGTAATACAATTTTTGATATGCTCCTCATCTTTTTCGTTCAATACCGGAACAGCACATTTTGAACATAATGATTGTTTCTCTTGACAATATTTAGCAATATGCTTTAGAGATTGGCACTTTAAACACCTTCTTGGCGAAGGATAGCTTTTCCTAACCTCCAAGACAAGGTAGCCTATTTTTACCTCTTTGAGAGGTTCAAGGCAATCAAAAGTGATAGAAATAGCTCCTGAATATTTTGGACTGTTATTATTAATTGGATTTCTATTTGGGAATCTATAAATTTTCAATATGTTTGGATTGTGATCTTGCAAATCCTTCAAAATTTCATCATCCGTAAGTGAAATTAAGTCCCTTGAGTAGATAATGCCCTGCGAAGAGTTAAGTGAGGCATAATACTCACATACGATTTCAATGTTACCTAGTTTTTTCCTTTGTACAAACATATCGCCAATTTTTCTGTTGGGAACCTCTAATATAAGATTACCATCCTTGTTTGGCTGAACCTTGAATTGACTTGAAGTTTGTTGTAAGTACTTATTGACTAGAATACAATTCAAACTTCTAGGAGTAATATTGCTGTCTTTACATTTCACAAGAAGGAATTTTCTTTCCAAGTCAGTTGGCTTAGCATCAATGCTTGGAAAATTCATAGGCGTTTTTTCGGTAGAAATGTGAGTCTTACCTCGTTTACGTTTTACCCTTGTATCCTCCTCCAGGAAGGCCAGCTCAGAAAACATGTTTTTACTCCCCATATGGGAGCTAGTATTATTTAAACTTACCACTAGTTTAATTTAATAAATGTACTTATGTCCTAATTTGATAATTTAATATAAATTAGTTTTTACTTAGTTTAGGTTACACTATGAATTAATTAAATAGTTAGTTTCACTTATGCTCTAATTAAAATTAACTAGGAAAATTTTTTATTAATATATTGATTAATTTCAGTATGCTGAGAATTTAATGTTTAACACTTATTTTTCTAATATTTTAAAAATTAATTTTTGTAAATATGTCTTATATTAGAATTTTATAAATTTATTGTTTTAATTTTAATTAAAAGAAAAAAACAAAAAAAATTAGTTATATTATTTACACAATAATTATTTAATATTTATATATTAAAAAAAAATTTTTTATTATATATGTATATTATTTCGATAAATTTTATTTATAATTTTATTTTAATTATATTTTTCGAAGAAAAAAAATCACGTTTGTTCTGAATGAGAATTCAACGGTGACTGACTTGCTTTTTGTTCATTAATTTTCTGATAATAATGATTAAACTGAAATTTTTGATAATAAAATAAAATTTAGTAGCATTTTTGATTTTATATAAATAATAATTTGTGAGGCTAAGAGTTAAAATTACTTAAAAATAATTTTTAATATAATATAAAATGATATTAAACAACCGAATTCAAAATTTAAGAATAAATTTTAGTTCACTACAAAATTGTTGAGCAATCTGAACTAGCTGAGATATAGATACAAAGGTAAGTTATTAAACAAACTAAATTAATTTTAGAGTCTACTCTACACAATTAAAAATATTTTGGATTCAAATTTAGGAATAATTAGGAATTTTTTATTTACTGGCAGCTAAAAATTCATTTCCCAAGTATGAATTTCGATTTAATAATTTTTTTTTTTTTAATTTTCACTCTATATTAAATTTTTTACATACATTTCCACCATAACTCAGTTAATTTGTATTAAATTGCAAGTATTTAGGCAAAAAAAATTTTGGTCGAAAATGTGAAAAATATATATGAAAATCAGAAATTATACGAAAGTCAGGGATTCTGAGGGAGATATTGGATCAATGTAGGACCTAATGACCATATAGCTAGGTTGCTATGTTTTCAAAATTATATATCTTTAGTGGCACATCTTATCCTTTAGGACGAAAAGGACATTTGAAAATATCCTTGTTGTTTTGATGTTTTCATATAAAAACCGTTATATCTGTTGATCTATTTGATATATATACATATATTCAACTATATATTCTAGAAAGACAATGGTGTGTAGCACATTTTAGCATTTACTTGATGATGATCGGTGCTGCCGTTATGGAGATATTGTAGTTCAAAGTAGAAAATTTTGAAAAAAAAATACAATCTTTATTTTCTTTCTTGAAACAAATACCTCAAGATTTTACCATAAAACATCCACAATATATATATACTGTTGGAAGGGTCTCTTTTTGTTGTTGTATGTATGAGTTATAGTTACATACATACTTTATGTCTACGTCGAATAGTTTCAAATGTCCTTTTCGTCCTTAATGGATAAGACGGGCCACTAAATATATATATTTTTGGAAAGCTAGCAATTCCAACTATCTTTGGAATATGGTCATCAGTTCCTACGCCGATACAACATCACACTTAGAAGAGCCCGAAAGTCTATATAATTTCTGTTGCTATTCTAATATTATTCTTTGTATCTATTTGGTACTTTTTGACAATTTATAACGTAATTACAATTTTTAGTAATATATCTTTTAATACCTATTATCTATAGCTAAGGGATTAATGGGCAGGAGAATAACAGAAAAGACTATAAAATTACATACTATCATAGGTACGGGTCCGCTTGGACAATAGGTGGTGTTCCATTTCGTGCTCCTATTGATGTGAAGCGGATGGATCCACAGGTGGTCTACTAACTCAGCTGTTGCTGTCACCATCTTTTAAAATAACTGTAACTAACTAAATTGTATAAAAAAATATTTAAATTTTTTTGGATATTGAATCAAGCCCAAGTACGGAAAATTTGGTAACCGTTTGTTTGGTACATGAAAACAATATTTCGAAAAACTGCTTAATAGTGATAATACATCTATTAAAAATCCACCAAACTTTAACACAGTCAACACCATAGACCCCAACAACAATAAGTCCAAAACAGGTGAAGTATCAATTTGAACAAAAAAACCAACAAAAATTGCCGATGAAACAATGTCCTGCGCTTACCTATTGTAAGTTGTATAAACTTCGTAAATTGAATAAGAAAGAAGAAGTATGAAAGTTGGATTTTTTTCGCGGACACTATCAAAAAAACAAGTGAACATGGACTTGGTATTTTCAAAAGAAAAAATTCATTGTCGAATTTATTATTTTGATGTGTCTGACAAAGAAGATATAACCTGCTTAACGACAAGGACCTAGCTAAAAGAAAATCAAACTAAGACGCCTTCACCGGTTAGGTATATATAGAGCTGATGAAAAAAACTACTCCAGCTAAAAATCTAAATTTCAAATCCAAGCCATGTGAAAGACATCGTCCAGGTAGGGTGGGATATAGGAAAACATTATATTTCCAATTGGAATGAATCTGCTCATAATCGCGCTAGGCCCGGAAATTTCAAGGTCTGTAGTTCCCAGAAAAAAGGTAAATATATAAAAGAAAACCAAGAAAATAATAAAAATAAAAGACAACAATTTTTGTTAGTTGGAAAATTTCTATTCACAAAGAATGAGAATTTCCCAATTTTATTTTTTTTTTTATTAAATTACATTTAATATTTTTGTTTTTTTTTTAGTTTTTTTTTTTTTATTTTATATTATTTTTTTGTTTTTTAATTTTTTAATTTTTAGTTTTTCAATTGCTGTTAATTATTTTAATATAGAGATGTTACATTTAAATGTAGTACATATTCTAAAAATCTATTGTAAATTATTTTTTATTTTGTGTTTGTGTTGAAAACTAATTTAAAATAAAAATTCAAATTAAATAAAAACTACATTTATAGTAAACTGCATTTTAATTATTATTTTTTGTTTTTTTGTGAACATTCAATTATTATGAGTTGTGAATATTAAAATTAATATCCTTTTATATTATTATAATGTATTAGTTCTGCTTTTTTTTTAAAATTTAATATCTTCCATGTATATTAGTATTTTTTTTTTTTTATTTCACCATAATATAGAAATGGTAAAATTAAAAGATGGTGGTTTGTGTTTTTGTTAACATTAAATCGTGTTGTTTTTGATTCTCATTGATTCATTTTAGTGTTTGTATATTTGGCAATAGTAGTTACGAAATCGTGTAAATTCTTATGTAAACTTTTATTTATGTAATTTTAATTTGAAACATTTATGTATTTTAGTGTTTTTGTAAAATTGTATAATCTGAAGCAATTATACATACAGTTATTAAGATAATAAAAAAAAATTGAATACATACATACATACATACATATTATGTAAATTTATTTATTTTTGATTTTGTATCTCTAAGAGCATCAACAAATACCTCACGCATCATTAGAGGAAACATTGGTTTACTATTCGATGGATTTATGTGTTTGATAGATCCAATTTTACATCGTAATCTACAGTCAACCCCGGTTAGGTGCTTCTCGGTTAAGTGCCTTGGCAGGAAAATATATTTTACAAGAACGAATTTTTTTGAATAAATTTCGAATATGTATGAAAAAGAAAACACTTCTGCAAGATGAAATTCATTTTCATCATCAGAAGATAGTAGATCTGTGGCTACAGTATTTTTATTTATGTAGCTTAAATTTATTTATTGTTTTAGATTAATTTTAATTTTTTTGTGATGAATGGTTCCTTTAATTTTTGTGTTTTGATAATGAAAATTGCGATGCGATGAAAATTGGTACATATGCATGTTTAATCAAATTAAATCTTAATTAAAATTATCAATATAGAAAATAATTTGTGTGAAATTCTATATTATTTTGCTATATCAAACGTTTTTGTTTAGCTGCCTAATGAGTAATGGGGAACTTGCCCGAATTTTCATAAGTACCCATTAAAGCAATTAAGCGAGCTCGCTTAATTGCCTTTTTCGGTTAAGTAACCTAAGAATCGTACATTTTTGAGAAAGCAGCTAACCGGGGTTTTCTGTACTTTGCACTGTTTTAATTTTTTTCTGTTCATAGCCGCCATCCAAAACAACAAAAGATCGAATATTACACTGTGAAAGCAATTTGAAAAAATTTACTACTGTTCGATAATATTCATCATAATCACCACCAAAAGCTGAATTGCAATTAGAAACATTTTTATATAAATTGCACGCTAAATTGTCACCATCAATCACTGTAATAATATTGTTTTATTTTTTTAAATGAAAATGATAGAAAAATGTACCTAAATCACAATCATGTAACTCGAAAGGTGTCATATATTGCTCTGCATTTTTGGCTATAAAACTTGTTAATCCCTTAACTCCCATATTATTTTATTAAATAATAACAAAAAAAGTGTAAATATTAAATATAAATAAATATCTATCTCTCTATACTTTCAACTTATGTTATAAAACACAAACAACAAACAACAACATGAACAGAACATTGAACAATGTACATAACCTTACTTTGTTTGGCTGTTTGACATTAATTGAGTAGATATGTATGTTGACTGTTGAAATATAACAGCAACCTACACATGGTAGGCTTGGTAAATATTTTTGTATTCACAATAGGATGGATTTTAAATCACATTGTATGCAATTGGGGTTCTTACACGAGTATTATTTTTCTGCTGCATTCTTTTTTAATTAATGTATTCATAAATTTTATGTATCACTTTTCGAATATCATGGTAAAAAAATGTTCTAAAACACAAATTCTGTTTCATATTTTAATATTTTAACCAACGAATTAGAATTAATCGTTGATTTTAACGCAAAGAATTTCATAAAAAATATTTAGAACATTTTGGTTTGTATGTATACCTTTCTTATAAGTTCAAATCAAATTAAAAATTTTTCCTATTGCTGAAGTAAAATTGAAATCAATAATTTTAACGTATTCCTTTTACGTATTCCTATGCCTATATGTATTAATTTGTTTTATTTATTTATTTTCATAAGTTCATCAAAAAGAGTCTTGCAGGGCTTTCTCGTATAGAACTGCATATATATATATATATATATATATATATATATATATATATATATATATATATACATTATGTGATGAGATTTAATTTATAAAAAATAACAGTATTCAAAATTATTTAATTAATAACAAAGAACATATATATATTTAATATTTATGTTCTTTGCTTAAACAACAAGATCAACCTAAGTAATCGAATTCTCGTTGAATGACGGTTGAAGATGGTGTTGAAATTGAAATCTTCCACCGTCGTTGGGCCAATTTAGAAGTAACGTTTCTTCTTTTGTTTATTGATATTTTTTGATAACCTATGAGTTAATTCTGTTGGGGATTTTTGCTATTCATTTTTGAAACCAAAATTTGAGAGTTTTAAAAATGAGTCCACTAACACAAAGAAAAAGCCAAATAAAAATTGTTATTAACTTTACAACTTTTTTTATGCCCACACGTTTTATTACTCTTTCAAAATTTAAAGAAATTTAATCAAGAGACTTTTAGCGGCTCTTCAGAATTTGTACTATTTTTCTTTTTTGTTTTATACACTATTAAATGTGTTTAGAGATTTGTTTCGAAACAAATTTTTCTCTTTACCACACACTATCAAACTTTCGCTTAAACAAACAGAGAAACTTCACTATTTTTATAGTTAAGTCAAGACAAGATATATTCAAAAAAATGGCGGGTAAAATTATCGCATCAATATATTGAAAAAAAAAAAACGGAAAGATTGATATAAAATATTGGTTACAAAATACATATTATGAAAAATATAAGGTACTTCTAACAAAAAAACATAAAGTCATAAACAACTGATTTTATTTACATTTTGGTTTCGAACCTACACCATACCACACCATTTCAAAAACTTATGACTCCCACCATTAAAAATCAAAAAATTTTGATTTTGTAAACTGTTTAAAAAATTATTTCGAAACAGCCCCACACCTAATTAAATTTTACAAATTTCGAAACAAGTTTTTAAACATATTTAAACGTGTATGGGGCCTATAATAACAAATTGTCTATTTCAAAAATTGTATTTTTATTATTAAACAAAGACGACTACATAGTACATACTTTAAAATTTAGAATTTTTTTATAAACCTCTTTAACTTCAAGTTTTATTTTCAATTGAAATATTTTTTGTAAAAAAGACGAAAACGAAAGAAGAAACTACACGTTTTCGTGTCTCTTCTCGATTGGATTGGCTCATTTGGCTCATTCAACCTCAACTCAACAACAACAGCTCGCTTGAAGTTTATGTTGAATTTGAAATGTTTGTTGAATGTTGAATGCCTGTTTGGTAGTGTTGTTGTTGTTCTGCGTCTGGCAGCGGTACAGTTTTCACTGTTAGATATTTTCTTATTCTTTACGTTACGAACGGTAACGGTACGGTTAGTCGGTTACGATTACTGAAGGTTGGGTTGGATTGAGCACGCTACGAATTTGAATTTGAAAATCGAAAATACATAATTGTTAAAATAAATTTAATCTACTAGAACTAAAAAAATTTGTAAATCAAACATCAGTTATTCTTTTAATTTAAAATATGAATCAAATTACATAATACGTACGAAGTAACATATAAAAAAAATTGTTTTGCAATTTAAGCATAGTAGGTCCAGGAAAATTGTAGCCTTAGCAACTTGTGAATATTTCTGGAATGCATCATTTAATTTTCAAAGATAAAATTTCCCATTTCTTAGTTTGTCATAAGAGTTAATTTACTTAAAAATATTAAAATTTTCTTGATTGAATCGATTTAAAGCAATTTAATTTATTTTGTTGAATGTGATTGTTTTTGAATGCAAAGATAAATAAATATCTTATGCACAAGAATATGTTCTAAATTTATGCTGCAATTGGTTGAATAAAATGTCAAGTAACAAAAAAGGTATAATTCTTACCAAGCATTTGAGGCGATTTGAAATTGTAATTACTTACATATATATTCTCATTTTGATAATTTTTAAGCTGCTCGTCAAATTCTCGGGATGAATAATTCAAAATTAGATGTAGATGTACAACGATTAGATTTTAATAACAAATATAATGAACAGAATGATAATTTGGGTGGTGCAAATCATAAGCATAATGATCATAATGATTTTTTAAATTACTTTAATTTGACGACCGATTTGACTAGAAACTATTCCAAAATTTATTTGAAAAATCAAGAGGATAAATATACTGAAAATCTATCTAAGAATGCTGTTCCTATGCCTACTCAAAATTTTAATCAAATAGTTTCGGAAGGTATCTAAATACGTCAAAAAAATTTTTTTTCACATTTTGTCAAATATTTTCTTGTTTTTATTAAAATAATTTTTATTGAATATAGAAATGGCTGCATATTGGCACTATGGACAACCCTTACAACAATTTGGTCTTTCACCTACTTATGGAATGATTACGCCAGCAGGTCCAGCAGCATTACCATATCAACTACAATTTATTCCAGTGAATCCTACAATACTTTCTCGTACATTTCATAATAGGTAAGAATTTAGAGGAGTAAGTTTAAAATTATGTATGTTAGATATACATATGTATGTAGATATTTTCGATAGATCGATTCCAAAATTAAATTTGAAAAAAAAATTTAAATTCTAAATTTTGAAAAAAATGTTTGTGTACCTATTTAATTAATTTATATACATTACTTAAAGAAATCAAACCAACTTAGATGCAATTGAAAGTAATAGCTCTAATGTAATAAATCCACACATTTTATCGACACAAAACTTAAGATTAAATACTCCAAGCCGTTCTTTAAATTGCTTGGAAAATAATGGTAACAATGCTGCCAATATAACTTTGAATCAAAAGTTATTACTTGAATTAACTCACTTGATAATGCATGCCAGTGAAACAGCTGAAAGAATAGCTTATACACATCGAAATCGACCATGTTTCAAAAAGATTGACAGTCTTTGTGCAAGATTGAAACAAGATTTGATTCGTCCAGATGGTGTTTTACCCAATATTAATTCTCAAGGGATAGAGTGGGCTGTAAAAGATTTTATTTTTGCATTTACAAGAATAGCTAATGCATGGATTATTATCAAAGGATATGCTTATAATACGCCAGAAGGATTGAACAAAATTAAAGCGTCGTTGGGTGAAGATTTTTTAAAAAAATTTACAGATTGGCAAAATACAACAAAAACTTTTATTGAAATTTTAATGAAGTCGTTTATTAATTTGAATCAATTGGTTCAAAATTATAAACCACCTCAAAAAAATGAAAATGTATCTAAAAGTAATTCAAGTACTCCAACGAAGAATGCAAATAAAAATACAAAATGTGAACTAAATGATAACTATGATGATTTACTTGATTTTTTAAATATTTCACCTGTGAATGGATTGGGTAAATTTATTGAATATTTTATTTTTTTTTATTATGAAAAATAATATTTACATAATTATTTAGTCACTGAAGGAGAAACTGAATCTGATGCAACAAAACCATTGGATGAAAATAAAGTACCAAGTAAAAGCTATTATTCAACATTGGTGCAAGATTCAGAAGAAAATCAACGTAAAACTAATATTAATGGGACATATTTCAAAACAGGTATTTACAATCCAATATGGAAAGAACCAGCCAATGAAATAGATTTGGAATATTGCAATGGAAAAAAGGATTGTGTAAGTTCTATATTTGAAAATTTGCAAATCGCTCCAATTTTAGATACGATAAAACACGAGAATTCGTTTTGCTCTAATCAGGAAAATGCTTCATGTTCATCATTTTCATCAACGAACAATACCCAGAAAGCGAAAAATAATAAAGATTGTGATAATAATTATAATACAGATAATAAGATTACATATCCCATGAATAAGTATATAAATCCAAATTGTAATCCAGAATCTTTAAATTGTTCTAATTCTGTTCCTATAAAAGAAGATGGTAAGTGTTTTGATTTTACAAGAAACATTTTTAATGGAGAATCACCAAAAAATCATTTTTCATATGATTTAAAAGTGTTAGTAGATAATGTTTCTAAATATTCAAATTCATTTGATCCAACTATTTGTAAACCAATTGGGCAAGATAATATTAAAAAAATGGAAATATTATTAAAAAAAATTCAAAATTTACCAGAAGGAGATTTATTTTTTGATGAGAAATTTACGAAAAACTATGTTAGTAAATTAAATTTTAATGACAACAGATTTTGTTTGTAAGTTAATTTTAGTTTCCAGATTTTATTTCAAAATGTCAAGAATTTATAGATTTACGTACTATATTTTCGAAAGCACAAATTGGTGGTTATGCTCATATAAATGAATTTGTTCAAGATTTGAAATTAATAAGTCAAGTGGTTAATTTATATCTGAAGGTATGCACATTTAATTTTGTGGAAAACATTTCAAAGTGGTTAAACATTTTTTGTATTAATAAAAAGTACATGGAAATGTTAAATGATTTGATTCATTTAATTTAATATGAATATGATAATTTCGCTTCGCCCTAATATTAATTTTATTTGTATAATATCTCATTGAATTAGTAAATTCTAAGATGCTGACCATATTTAGGTCTTATTTTTTCTTCATTTAAATTTGCAATAAATGTGCTAATAATTGTGGATACTTTTTATAGAATTCTCTTATATTTTTTAAATTATATTATAATATAATTTATATCTATTTAATTTTTAATTTAGAATACTAAAGATGATTTTTTGGAAATGGCCATTAACAAGTACGATTCAGCAATAAATAAAATCTTAAAAGATGAAATATTTAACGAATTCAATTTTGTTTTTTAAAAATGAAATACAAATATATATAAAAAAAAAAGCACAAAAATTTTTAGCAAAGTTAAACCAAATTAAAGTTTTAAGTCAAAACAAGAACAAAATTATTATTTTTTGCAATTTTTAAGAATAAAAATGTCATCAAAAGGAAAGCAAATAACCGATAAAATGTAAGATTTTAAGATAAAAACAATGAATGATGTATTTTTTTTTGCAAAAATTTGAAATTAAATAAAAATATTTAAAAATATTAATAAAAAACAATGAAAGAAGTCAAAATTATTTTTAGTTGAGAATAGCGTAAAATTATTAAAATTTATTAAATATATTCTTTTTCGCTTAAAATTATAAAATTTTATATATTTAAAAATAAGTAATATTTATAAGATTTTTTGCCATTCAAAAGTTATTGTACATAATTTTTTTTTTTTATTTTTTGTGAAAGATTTATTGTACATGTAGAAATTCACATATAAAATTAATTTTATTTTATTAATATAAATTATTAATTTTTGTATTTTTATTGAATAGTAATTTTAGAATTGAAAAATATTTAAAATGATTAATTTCTAAATAAGGCTTTCAAAATAAAATACACAGTTTTTTTAAATTACTAGTGATACCAAGAAGTATTTACTGTATTCACGTGTTCTAAGTTGTATACAAAATTTAAAATATTTTAATTTAATGTGATCCTAATAAGAAGGTTTTAAAAAAACCATTAAAAGAAATATTTAAAAAAAAAAATAATAAAAGTTTTGAATATGAGAAAAAATTAGTATACAAACCTGTATTTTCAAATTGATATTTTAAGAATTATATTATAAAAGTAAACAAATGTAAAACCATCATTTGCTTTAATATTTAGTAATATACTAATAAGAATTACCAGTAAAAAAATGCGTTTGCATAATTATTTTTTACTTAAAAATTTTTTATTATAAATATTCATATGTTACTTATAATATAAAATACATAATATGTAATTAATTTTTAATATCAGCACTTATTAAAATGTAATTTTAAATTTAGTAATAAAATTTTTACAAAGTTTTTGTAGTCTCAAAATTTGTTTAATAGTTATTAATTTTGTTTTAAATTTAATAAAAAAAAAAAAATATAAAACATTAAAATTGCATGTGCAACAACTTATACACAAAGATAATATTTTCTAGTTACGATAAATTTTTTATGTATTATTTTTCGTTTCTAATTTTTAAATTTTATTTTACTTTAATTATAATATAAAATATTTATTATTTAAATCAAATTTCGAAATGATTTCAATATGTATTGATAATAAATAAACAATTTTAAAAAAGTTTTTTCAAACTATACAATCTTTTTTTTCGAATATTGAATCACAAAAAACTTTGATCGGTGCAATCCCTAAAAGGCCTAAGTTATGGAACATATTATAGTTTTGATTCATTTTAGAATTTGACTTGATGTTGAAAATTTTTTAAAATAAATAAATAAATAAATTTGTTTTAAATTTTTAGTCGATTCTACTTCTCTATTGTAAAGTTTCTCGTTATCTTTAATAATTTTAGTTTTAATGTTTGAAATTTGGAACCGATGAAAATAAAAGTAGAAGAGACTTAATAACAAAAAAAAAATCCTTACTTAATTTTCAGAAATATTTTTTAAAAATAATTTTAAATAAAAACCGTTTATGCCAAGTTGTCGAAAGTTGAAAATTTTTGTAGTTCGATGTGTTATTTTTTAAAAAGCTTAATAAATTTTTATTATATTGGGAGACTATAAAATGGAGTTTGAATCGATTATCATCTGCAAGTAAATCACAGATTTCTTGTTAATATTTCTAGTTTTCACTCCAATATTTTTTAATTAAGAAAATTTTTCTATTAATTTATATTATTTGATAAAATAAAATTACCTTTGCATCTCAGTTAGTTCAACTTTTTATTTACTTTTTTTTTGTAAATCAAAATTTTAGAATTTGAATTTGGTGTTTTGGAAAGATTAATTTTGAAAGCTTGAAGAAAAAAATGTACTATATTTTGATTTTGCATTTTATTAAATTAAAATACAATTTTTATTCACTATTCATTTTTATTTATTAATTCAACATATTTTTAATTAAATTTTCGATAACCTCACAAATTATTTTTTGCGTTATCAATTATTAATCATAATTTGTAAAACCAAAAATGTAGCTAACTAATGTAGTTAACTTTTTCTGTAAAATTTAATTTTAATTAAATTTATTGTTCAGATTTTTTTTTATATATGTAAGTACTCAAATAAATGAGGAAGAAAATAATTATTTCAAATGTATTACCCGAGTATTTATTTAAATGACTCTCTCTATTAAATCTTAAATTAAAACTAAAACCTTATTTGGCGCTTATTTCTTAATTCCAAAGTCAAAGTCAAATCACGACAAAGTCAAAGTTAATATCACGTCACAATATCGTGAGTTTTTCTTACCATTAAAAATTTTAACTTCTTTTATTTAATTAATAAAATTTTAATTAATAAAGAAGCGCCAAAAGATTTAAGTAAAAGAGTTAGTTTTAGTTTTAATATAACATTTTATGGATATAGTCGTTAAAAAGATGGGTGGTAATTTATTTGAAATAATTATTGATTTTTTGTTTTGCTCTTTAAATTTCTCTTTAAATGGAAAAATTAGAATAAAAAATAACAACAAATTCAAAATAAGGAAAAAGGAAAAAAATAGCATTTTGATTTTGTAAAGAATGACATAGGAATTAGGAATTAATTCGTTAGGTTATCAAAAATCTCATTAAAAATGGTTATTCTAAAATAAGTGAAAAATTAAAAACTGTTAAATATAAAAACAAAGATAAATAGATAATTGGATTGTAATTTATTTGAAATAATTATTGACTTGCTTTTTGTTCTTTCATTTTTTCGTAAAAGTGATTCAAATTAAGGTTTGAAGAAAAAATTAAATTTAGTAGCAGTTTTGACTTTAAATACCTCCTTATGATTTGCGATTTTTTTTTTTTATTTACCAAATTGATGAGCAACGTGAATTAGCTGAGAAACAAAAGAATTTTTTTAAAATTAATTTATTCAATCTAAAGAAATTACTTTCGCATTTACACAGTTAAAAATATTTTGTATTAAAAATTAAAAAGCTAACAATAATAAATTGCATATACATATTGGGCAAAATAATTTTTGGTCGAAAATGTGAAATATATAATTTAAAAAAAAACATACATTAAATATCAGAAATTATTTTATATGTATCTATTTAGTTATTTTTGACAATCGTCTTCATCGTTTCTAAGAGTACGAGTACCGTTAAAAATTTCAATATTGGATTAGAAATGGAATCAATAAAAAAAGCGCCAAAATGTTTGAGATTTCTTTTAACTTAACATTTTACATACATTTAATGGATGTATATTGTATATAGCCATTAAAAGGATGTTCGAGTTGTAATTTATTTCAATATTGACTTAGTATTGACTTAGAATAAAAAATCAAAACTATAGATTTAATTAAAAGTAATTTTTAATAAAACAGAAAAAAATTGGTACCATTTTGATTTTAGTAAATAACAATTTTTTAATATGAAATCTGAAATCAAATAGTTTGTGAGATTATCAAAAATGTCATTAAAAATGGTTCCTTTAAAATAAAAGAGATTGTTGAATATAAAAATAAAATCTAATATAAATAATTGGGGTGCAATTTATTTGAAATAATTATTGATCTGCTTTTTGTTCTTTAATTTTCTCATAAAAGTGATTTAAACTAAATTTTAAAGAAAAAAAATAAAATTTAGTAGTATTTTTGATTTTATATATGGTATGTACTTATATAATTTACGAGGTTAAGAGTTAAAAGGTATAAATATAACAAAATAAAATAGATATGTATATTAATAATATTAATAAATAATAATTTGTGATGTTATCAAAAATCTAATTAAAAATATTTCTTTTAATACATATAAAAATGAGATAAGTAGTTATAAGCATCTAATGATTAAAAATAATTTTGAATATAATAAAAATGTGAAAATAAAATATACAATGAATATGAAATGTAATTTTAAAGTGTGCTTGTAAGTTTTCAAAAAACCGAATTGAAAATTGAAAAATCTAAAATTTTAGTTTACAAAATTGTGAAGAAATCTGAACTAACTGAAGATACAAAGGTAAGTTATTTGACAATCTAAATAAATACAGCTAAAAATATGTTGTATTAAAAATTAGGAATAATTAGGGATCTGGTGATGACTATATTCATAAAATCCATTAAATAAACTAATCTTCTGGCGCTATGAATTCTAAAATTAAAATTTTTAATGGTACTCTAGTAAAGATGTAATAACGATATCACGATATCGTAATTCGATATCTGCGTATCAAATCTTTTCAATTAAAATATGAATGGTCTAAAAATAATACATTTGTAGTATAATAGTAATATAGATGTAATTATTTCATTATTTGTATTTTGATTCTACTGTAGAATTCTTGTACGTGTAATTGTGCATGTAATGCTCCTTAGCTTCCAAATCAAAAAATGTTATGATTTGGAATCAAAAATTTTTTATAAAAAATAAATTAATATTTTAGTAATTAAAAGAAGTTTTAACTAATAGATTCATTTTTATATCGTAAAGATCGATATTTTGCTAGCAATTTTTTTCTTTGGTCAGGCTAGTTAGTCTTTGAATTCTTTGGCCTGAAACAAAAAATGTTTTCAATAGGGAAAATTACGATATCGTGATATCGTTTTTCTTCCTTCTAGAGTACCGTTAAAAATTATAACTTTGGAATTAAGAAAGAGGCAAAAGAAAGAGGCATATTTATGATATGACCTAGTTTTATTTTAAGATTTTACGGATGTATGCCATATGGTTATTAAATAGCTGTCTGAGGAGTAATTTATTTTAAATAATTATTGACTTGTTTTTTTGCTCCTTAATCTCTCATTAAAAAAAATAAAAATAAAAAGTGAGAACTATAATTGAAAAAGATAAAATTTAATGGCATATTGTTACAAATAATTGTTTTTTTTTTACGAAATCAAATAATAGTTTGTAAAGGCAGATTAAAAATATTTTTAAGGTAAGGTTTACAAATTGTTAAATATATATAAAAATAAAAATTCTTAATAGATAAATATATCGAGTTGTAATTTATTTATATTATTGACTTGCTTTTTGTTCATTAATTTTCTGATAATAATGATTAAACTGAAATTTTTGATAATAAAATAAAATTTAGTAGCATTTTTGATTTTATATAAATAATAATTTGTGAGGCTAAGAGTTAAAATTACTTAAAAATAATTTTTAATATAATATAAAATGATATTAAACAACCGAATTCAAAATTTAAGAATAAATTTTAGTTCACTACAAAATTGTTGAGCAATCTGAACTAGCTGAGATATAGATACAAAGGTAAGTTATTAAACAAACTAAATTAATTTTAGAGTCTACTCTACACAATTAAAAATATTTTGGATTCAAATTTAGGAATAATTAGGAATTTTTTATTTACTGGCAGCTAAAAATTCATTTCCCAAGTATGAATTTCGATTTAATAATTTTTTTTTTTTTAATTTTCACTCTATATTAAATTTTTTACATACATTTCCACCATAACTCAGTTAATTTGTATTAAATTGCAAGTATTTAGGCAAAAAAAATTTTGGTCGAAAATGTGAAAAATATATATGAAAATCAGAAATTATACGAAAGTCAGGGATTCTGAGGGAGATATTGGATCAATGTAGGACCTAATGACCATATAGCTAGGTTGCTATGTTTTCAAAATTATATATCTTTAGTGGCACATCTTATCCTTTAGGACGAAAAGGACATTTGAAAATATCCTTGTTGTTTTGATGTTTTCATATAAAAACCGTTATATCTGTTGATCTATTTGATATATATACATATATTCAACTATATATTCTAGAAAGACAATGGTGTGTAGCACATTTTAGCATTTACTTGATGATGATCGGTGCTGCCGTTATGGAGATATTGTAGTTCAAAGTAGAAAATTTTGAAAAAAAAATACAATCTTTATTTTCTTTCTTGAAACAAATACCTCAAGATTTTACCATAAAACATCCACAATATATATATACTGTTGGAAGGGTCTCTTTTTGTTGTTGTATGTATGAGTTATAGTTACATACATACTTTATGTCTACGTCGAATAGTTTCAAATGTCCTTTTCGTCCTTAATGGATAAGACGGGCCACTAAATATATATATTTTTGGAAAGCTAGCAATTCCAACTATCTTTGGAATATGGTCATCAGTTCCTACGCCGATACAACATCACACTTAGAAGAGCCCGAAAGTCTATATAATTTCTGTTGCTATTCTAATATTATTCTTTGTATCTATTTGGTACTTTTTGACAATTTATAACGTAATTACAATTTTTAGTAATATATCTTTTAATACCTATTATCTATAGCTAAGGGATTAATGGGCAGGAGAATAACAGAAAAGACTATAAAATTACATACTATCATAGGTACGGGTCCGCTTGGACAATAGGTGGTGTTCCATTTCGTGCTCCTATTGATGTGAAGCGGATGGATCCACAGGTGGTCTACTAACTCAGCTGTTGCTGTCACCATCTTTTAAAATAACTGTAACTAACTAAATTGTATAAAAAAATATTTAAATTTTTTTGGATATTGAATCAAGCCCAAGTACGGAAAATTTGGTAACCGTTTGTTTGGTACATGAAAACAATATTTCGAAAAACTGCTTAATAGTGATAATACATCTATTAAAAATCCACCAAACTTTAACACAGTCAACACCATAGACCCCAACAACAATAAGTCCAAAACAGGTGAAGTATCAATTTGAACAAAAAAACCAACAAAAATTGCCGATGAAACAATGTCCTGCGCTTACCTATTGTAAGTTGTATAAACTTCGTAAATTGAATAAGAAAGAAGAAGTATGAAAGTTGGATTTTTTTATAGAGAAACAAACTAAATACTTATATGATGTTAACAAATAAACAGTCATCCCAGCATCATTTTCCACAGCATCGTTTTCGGCTTATATAATTTTGAGACTGTTCAGGAACTTGTCTTTCTTGAAACAAATATTAACATGCACTAATTAATAACATCGATATTAAGATGCAGAATTACACTTGCAAACCGATGCTACTTCGGTTTGTTTAGGCAACTGGGTTCAAACAAAGTTCGGGAAATTCCAAATCAAAGCTGTACAAAACGCTGTGAAAGACATCGTCCAGGTAGGGAGGGATATAGGAAAACATTATATTTCCAATTGGAATGAATCTGCTCATAATCGCGCTAGGCCCGGAAATTTCAAGGTCTGTAGTGCCCAGAAAAATGGTAAATATATAAAAGAAAACCAAGAAAATAATAAAAATAAAAGACAACAATTTTTGTTAGTTGGAAAATTTCTATTCACAAAGAATGAGAATTTCCCAATTTTATTTTTTTTTTTATTAAATTACATTTAATATTTTTGTTTTTTTTTTTTTTTTTTTTTATTTTATATTATTTTTTTGTTTTTTAATTTTTTAATTTTTAGTTTTTCAATTGCTGTTAATTATTTTAATATAGAGATGTTACATTTAAATGTAGTACATATTCTAAAAATCTATTGTAAATTATTTTTTATTTTGTGTTTGTGTTGAAAACTAATTTAAAATAAAAATTCAAATTAAATAAAAACTACATTTATAGTAAACTGCATTTTAATTATTATTTTTTGTTTTTTTGTGAACATTCAATTATTATGAGTTGTGAATATTAAAATTAATATCCTTTTATATTATTATAATGTATTAGTTCTGCTTTTTTTTTAAAATTTAATATCTTCCATGTATATTAGTATTTTTTTTTTTTTATTTCACCATAATATAGAAATGGTAAAATCAAAAGATGGTGGTTTGTGTTTTTGTTAACATTAAATCGTGTTGTTTTTGATTCTCATTGATTCATTTTAGTGTTTGTATATTTGGCAATAGTAGTTACGAAATCGTGTAAATTCTAATGTAAACTTTTATTTATGTAATTTTAATTTGAAACATTTATGTATTTTAGAGTTTTTGTAAAATTGTATAATCTGAAGCAATTATACATACAATTATTAAGATAATAAATTTTAATAATAAATTATTAAAACAAATTAATATTCTGTAGACATATTTGTTTTTTTTTTTATTAGATAAAAAAGTAAAAAAAATTGAATACATAAATACATACATACATATTATGTAAATTTGTTTATTTTTAATTCTGCAAATTGAAATTATTAAAGTTAAATTAATTTATCGATTATATTCTTTAAATTTTATTGCGTTTTATGGTTACTATGGCGGTGGTATATTTTTATGGGATCTTTTAAGATTTTCAGTTCTTCAATTGAAATTTATTTATTTTTAAGTTAGTATAGTTTGTTGTACATTTACAGTACATTTCACAATGTATCGTATAGTGTATACTTATACGATTTATTAAGTCAGACTGTTCAATTACTAATTACCATAGTTTTATAAACCAAATGACTAGGCTATATGCACATACAAATTTTCATAGAGAATTTTGAGTAATTTTACGTTAAATTTAGACAGTGTTGTACATATGAGTAACTTTTAAAAATAACATGTCAACGTTTACGTAAATTTTTAAAACTTCAACATGAAATTCAATAAAATTTCTCAAAATTATTTCATATATGTATACTTGTTTAGTACACCTACCATTCATACAATAATTGTATATCAATCAAGTAGATATGGGGTATGTTATAAGAATAACTGTGGTTTTTTGGTGTCCTGCCTAGTATACTGATCTGTGACAAATTCTTAAATTAAAACCAACAAAAACATAATATGGATTTATGGATTTGTGTGACAGTATGTACATATACTGTATTATTTGGTTGATATTATTTATATGTTTATTATAATTAGTATAAATAAATGTATAGTATAGGATATATCAATTTGTATGACAATATGTAGGACGTAATTATATTTATATCTTTATTAATTTATTAACAAAATTTTTTGTGAAGGATATATAATTATAAATATGTATATATGTAATAATTATATATTTACTTATTGGTATCATTGTATTATTTATGAATTTGTATGGCAATAGGTATGCTATGAAGTATTACAGAATATTATATACATATTTATGTAGATATTTATTAATTAATATAATTATATGTATATAATGTATTGAGTTTATAATGTATACATTTTTATTAAAATTGAATTGAAACTAAGTGCATTGAAAAATAAAAGAAAATTAACATTGTCTTCATTTAGAGAATAATATTAAAATTTAAAATTATGTATGTATGCATATTATACTATTGCAATCACTAAGTAAAAGTATATTAAAAAACAAAATATACCTAATGTAAAAAAAAAAAAAAATCAGATTTTGAATCAGTAATTTTTTTTTTTTTGTCGTTTTTGGTATTTCTATAATATTGTACTAAATTATTATATATAAGATAAGTTCACAAATGTTTTTTTGTTTTTGTTTTCAAAAAAAATTTTTTCCAGCTCTGTATTCTGTAGTGGGGAACTTGAATTAAATAAGAAGGTTTGCACAATGAAAGCAAAAATATAAATTTACCACTGTACATACTTAGCTACATACACCCCCCCATCTATTTATTATTATGTCATCATTACAGTTGTTGCTGGTGTGCGCAGGGGTCTTGTAGTATAGCTTTTTTCTTCCCAATTACATTTCTCTCAATTAACATAACGTCTCTGATGTACAAAATTTATATAAAAAATGTACACGTAATTGAAAGATATTGTTAAGTAGGTACATATATCTTAAAAGAGCTTTTGAAGCAGTTTTTTTTTTTTAATAATTATAATTCATTTTTTTATTTCTATTATACATTTTTAATATCAGTTAATAATATTATTTTAATTAACTGATTATTATTGTTAAATTAATAAATAATGTTTTTAAATTCAAATTTAATTAAAAATGTTAAATTTCACAATTTGATGTTTTTAAAATTGGTAATTAAATGATTTATTTGTTGTTGTTGTTTATAATGGATCAAATGAACGTATTTTGTATATTGTTTTGTTTGTTTATTTTTCATTATTTTTTTTTTAGTTTTTTTTTTATATAAGACTTATTTACTATTATTTTCATGTTTTTTTGTTTTTTTTTTATTTCTTTTTATTTTAATATATTTTTTTTTGTTATTAAATGTGTTAAACTCTAATCTCTATATTTTTTTTTGTGTATATAATTTTAAAGTTTTTAATAATTTTTTTCTAATATTTTTTTTCTAATATTTTTTTTTTTTATATAATTTATATCTTTTATAAATTATATATATATATCTATATATATATATATTTGTTTTTTCGATTTAATTTAAATAAACATTCTTTTGAAATATTATGACATGCTTTGCCTTCTACTATAATTTTTTGTCTTGTTTTTGTTTTCTTTTTATTAAAAAAAAAAAAATGGCAACTATATTATTTAATGCCATTAATATTGATGAATACTTTTAAATTTAATAATTATGTATATGATTCTAATTTTGTCGTAATCTTTAGTTCTTTTTTTTTTTTTAATTTTATTTACATAATATCAGATAGTTAAAAAGTTTAAAATGATGTTTTAAGATCGTTATACATGTAAGTATAATATAAATTTAAAATTAATATATTTACTTCATATTGGCATGAAAGTATAATTATAATAGTTTATGCAAATATAGTTTTTTTTTTATATTTTTTGAAGTAAGAATTTAATAAATTTAGAAAATTTAATTTGTGCCAATTATGTAGCATCAATTAATTATAAATTAGATAGAACTTACTTATATAATTAATAATAATTTTTATGTTCAATTTTTAATTTAAGGAAAATAAAAACAATCAGACATCATTACACATTTTCAATATCTGAATTTTTAAAGTTGGTATTTATTTTTATGTGTGAATGGTTATTTTTTAGTAATGGGATTTTCTGGATATCTAGAAGATATTTTCTTGATTCTAGATATACAATATATTACTAGATTTATTCTAGAATATAGATTTTGTTGTTTTTATTTTTTTTTAAATTTATTTTCTTTTAAATATTAATTTTTATTATATTTATTTTTACAACCAATTGTATTTATGTAAATACAATTGATAAATATACTGTTGTGATAGCTCTTTCCTTTCGGTTGTGAGCTAATTTATTTTATTATTTTATTATATTAAATTTTAAAAATTTTCAAACTTAAAAATTATATTTCTAAATATTATTAAAAAACAAAAAAAAATTTTTTTGTTTTAAATTTGTTTTTAAAAATTTTATATTAAATTTGTCTAAATATATGGATTAAATTGCTGTTTTCAATTTTCGTCTTTTATTAAACTACATAACACAAATAACAAGTAAACGACATTTATTATATTAATAAAATTGTGTTTTGTGTGTATGTTATTTTGTTTTTTAATAAATAAAAATTTTTGTTTTTTCTTTTAATTTTTTAAAAATTTAATTTGCGATTAAAATAGACACCAATATTTATTAAATTTTATTTTAACTACTGAAATATGTAAATATTTAGTTGTTTTTTTTTTTTTAAATTGTTTATTTATTTTGTTTTTATCTTCATTTTGTAATGGATTTATGAAATTTCAATTTTTTTGCATTTATATGTATATACACCTAATATGTGTTGTGTATATTTATATTTAGATATAATTTTAAGTATGTTGATTTATTTAGTTATTTATGCTGTTTTTTTTTTATAACAACCAATTGTGTAAATACGCAATAGGTTATATGGGACACTTTTCCTTTCGGATGGTGTAGCCATTTACGTCATTTATTATAACTATTTGCTTCTTTTTTTTAATTATTTAAAAATTCTAAAAATAAAAAGTTTGAGTTTAATTTTTTTGACTTTCATACGTTTGGTTGATGTTTTTATTTTTATTTTTATTATGTATTCAATTATATTAATATATTTTTTATTATTATTATATTAATATATCTCTAATTATTTAACTAACCTCTATGTTATTATTTAGGCCAGTATATATTTATATGGTATAAAGTACCGATTTAAATGTTAATGTTATGTATTATTAATATTATATAATTATTAATTAATTTATTTTATATATATATATATTTGTATTAAATGTGTTTTATTTATGCAATTTTTTTTTTAATAATTTTCAAAATTAATCATTTTATTTTAAATTTAACATTAATCTTTTTTTTTTGTTTTTTTTTTTTTTTTTTTTTGTTTAATATTAATAATATAATAACAAAGCTTCTATGTTATTATTGTTTTTGTTTTTTTTTTAAATTTGTTGAAAAGAAAATTAATCTACATAGTTTGTTTTTTTTTATTTATTTAATTTAATTTTTGTTTTTTAAATTATGTATTTTAGTTTTTACTAATTAAAGATTTACAATTTGAAATATTTGTAGATGTTAATATATTTTTTTTGTTTGTTTGTTTATATTTAATATTTTATTTAAAATTTTATATTTATATTAAATATTTTTTGTTTTATTTTAAGTATTATTTTAATCATTTTAATTTAAATTATAAATTTATATTTTAGTTGGGACTATGTATTTATTTTTATAATTTTTTGCTGTTTTCACTTATACTATTTATTTATTAAATTCTAATTATTGTTGTTTTTTTTTTGTTGTTAATAATTAGAACATAAATAAACGATTGATTTGTGAATTGATACTAATATTTGATTAGTATCAAATTATGATTTTAATAAATAATTATTAAAATTAATATTTGCATTGGAAAATTATATACTTAGTTAATAGCAAAATATAAACTTATATTGTATAATGTTAAATGTTCTTAAATTAAAAATAAATGTTTATTTATATCTAAAGATTAAATATTTTTATTATTAGATATAATTATTTGATAATTATTATATAATTTTGTACAATAAAATTTCTTATATTAAAATCATTGATATATGCGTTTTATTTTATTGTTGTTATTTGATTTTATTTATTTTATTATGTACTATATAAATATTTAATTTCATTTTATATGTTGTTTTACAAAATTTCATTATTTATGTTCATTACATATTATATTATGTAATATTGAAATTTTGTAGTATGTACACATTATCTTTTAATTTTTTTTTTTTTGTTAATAATTATCATTTAATTTTACATATTAATATTAAAATATACACATTATCTAACATTAAATTGTATTATTAATATAATTAATATTTTTTTTAATATATTTTCATTTTAATTTATTTTTAATTATTCAAATTTTATTTAGAGATATATTATTTTAATAAGTTGTTAAGTTATTGAATTGATTCATTTTTCTTTTGGGCTATTGTTTTTTTTGTTGTTTTGTTTTGTTTGTTGTTTTATTTTTATTTAATTTTTGTGAAGTGAATTCGTAGTAATTGGTTATCATCTTGGTTCTATTGTTATTTATAATATTGTAGTAGTTTTATTTTTATTTATTTAGTTGTTGATTGTTTTAAAAAAAATAAATCAATTCAAGTGTTGTATTAAAATATTGTATTTCTAACAAAATTTTAATAATTAAAAAAATGTTTGTTTCCCACCCGATGGGCTTGATTGAAAATGTTCGAGTAAAATCTTTAGTATGCTGTTTTTATTTTATATTAGTCTATATGTATGTAATTAGATATTTTTAAATCAATTTTATTTATATACTATTTTATTTATCTTAATTTATAAATAAAGTATTTTTTTTTTAAATATAAAATTTAATTTTATTATTTTTAATTTTTTAACAATATAAATTTTACATTTATTATTAATATAATATATTTATATCAATTATGTTATGTATGGTTTTATACTTAATGCTATTTAAATAGAAATTTTTAAATGTAAACTATTAATGCATATTTTATTTTTATATTTATTTTATTTTAAATGTATATTTATATATATAATATTTTTGTTATTATAACTAATACTATTATTAATTTAAAAGATGGTTAAAATTAAAAATTAACTACATTATATCTATATATTTTTTTTAATGGCTGCTATAATTATATGAAAACAAAAAATATAATGTAGTATTAATAATAGCATTAATATAATATTTAATAATTGATTCTAATATCAATTGCAATTTCATGTAATATTATGTTGTTTGAAATTTAATTTAATTTTTGTCTATAATATAGAAAGTATATAGGAATAATTTATTTTATTGTATGATATTGTTTGTTTTGTATGTAAGTATAGGCTTAAAAGAAAAAAGAACTCATCTTTTAATAATGAGTTGTTTAGGGCTATTGAGTTTTTATGTGTTTAATGATATTATGTAAGTTTAAAAATTAAAAAATTAAAATTATTTTATGGATCTATATTTAGTTTAATTTGAATTTAAATACAATTTTAATTAATTGCTAAATTGCTTAAATATATTATTTATTTTAATTTATATTTAAATATTATAAATATATATGTATATATATATATATATATATTATAAATTTAAATTATTTGTTTTGTGTGTGTGTGTGTGTGTGTTGCAAATTATAGTTATGTTGCTTTTATTATTTTTAAATGTATTTTAATTATACATTATTAATTAAAAAAAGTAGCAATAATTGCTAGTGCTGCAACTATAAATTAATAAAGTGTAAATAAAAAGAAGATTTTTTTTTTGTTTATGATTAAAATTTATAATTTATTTTAAAATTTAAATTTGATTTTTTTTTTTTTGTTAGCAGGTCTTACATAATTTTATTTTTTAATTAATAGAATGTAGTCAGTTCAATATACTTTTTTATATTCTTTTTGATGAATGATACATTATCTATTGTTTGTCTTTTAAATGTAATCGTTTATAAATATTAATTGATTCCTTTCTTTTTTTTGTTTAGATTACTTCTTTTTGTTGTTTGTTTTTATTTAAATTCATTGATGTTTTTGTATTTTAAATTTAATAGTAACATCAATATGTATATATATTTTGTTCTATATTATTAAATTATTTTCGAATTGAAAGTGAAGCTAATGTATTTTAGAGAAAATAAAAATTGAAATTAATAACTATATAGGTACAATTAATTGTATTTAATTAATATTCTTTTATTTTGAAATATATTTTTTTTTTGTAATTCTTTTATTATTTATTTTATAACCGGTTCTATTTATTTGTATTCTAATATTCTGGTATTATTATTGTTATTGGTAATTAGTGGTAATTTATTTTCAGGTGGTAGTAATTATTTTTATTAATTTTTTTTAATTCAAATTCTTTGTGTATTTGTAGTAGTTTTTTTCATCTATTTTTTTTTTAATTTAAATTGGGGCTATTTCATTTGAAATTAATAATTGGATGGTTTTTGTTTTATTTAATATATTTAAATATTATTATTATTTAATCTCATAAATAATTTTGGTATCACTTGTTGTACACCGTAAAATGTTAATAAAGATGCAAATAATGTATATAATGTTGAAATTTTATAATTATTTGCTGAATTACATTCATCTGTATCACATGAGCATACAACTTGACGACCACCAAAACCAGCACGTTGATAACATGAATTAATACGTGTTGTATTAACAAATCCACATGATCTTATTGTACGACTATCTGGTGGTACTAAAATAGATAAAAATTAAAAAAAAAAGATAATTTATTATTTATGAAGTACAAAATTAAATTTATTAAAATATTAAATATTAAGCCAGTAGCAATTTGAAAAATATAATACTATAATTAAATAAAAATTTGAATTTTCATTGATTAATCATTCTTTTTCACTTGCGTTTGGGGTGGGTTAATAATTCAGAGATATTTTGGTTCTGAGTCTGTGATTCATATTTCAATAATCATAATTTAAATTTTAATTGAAACTAAATAATAAATAAAAAAAAATTAAAGGAGTGTTTGGTTCTGGAATTGTAACTTATCAGTAGGTATAGTATAGGGTTGACTATACTATACTATTAAAAAAACTATTAAAAAAAAATCAAAATGTAAAGTCTGTAACAAGTCTATATAAATTTAATTTTTACTATCATTTTATTAATAAAAAAATATTTAGTCCCAAAAAATGTATTCTAGAATGAGAGAATTAAAAACGTATTAAAGACCTTATTTTATATTAGAAAATCAAAAAGTTTTGTTTATTTTTATTATAATTTTAAGGGATTAAAAGCAAACATTTTTGATTTGATTTATTGGGTTAAGAATAAGCATAGACAACAACACAAGGTTATTTTATTCAACTTCGTTGGCTTGGAAGTATTTTATATTAAAAATTGAGGCACGTCATAATGAAATTAAAAAGAAAATTTCACTGAGAATTATAATGAAAAGAGATTATTTATTTAAAATAAAAACAATAATCAGAAATTTAGAGGATAAAAATGACTTCTTAGCTAGACTTATTCGCAATTTCAGAAACATTTTGTTTATAAGTCTTTGATTTTCTTTTTATACATTATGGGTTTTATGATGGTATTAATTTGAAGGTGATTAATTTTGCAGGTGAATAAGTAAAGTTGTATTTAACAACGTTTATTCTTAAGTTTAATTTCAATGTTCAAAACTTTGGGTGATGGGACTATTTTTTTTTTTTTATATATTTTTATTTTATTTTGAGCTCAAATTAGAATATCATCTTTATTGACTATAATGTACGACAAGTAGTACTAAATATTTAAGTTAACGGTTTGATCACTAAACTAAAGGTCATATATTTTTTTGTTTGTTTCTTTTAAAGTGAATTTTTATATGTAGAAGAATTTGATTAGATTTGGAAAATTATAGGTCATATATTATGGGTATGTATATTAGAATCTAGATATGTATACAACAGGGTGTATCGTTTTTGACTAGTAGAAGGGCATGAAGGGATCTATTTTCAACCTCTTATGACTTTTAAGTGTTTGAAGTTTGTCTGTTTTTGTATTTTCAGGCATATTTTCCCTAAAATCTCCTAAACGCCTTACTCCAGATTGTTGAAAATTGTCGTGATGTAAAGCTTTCTTATATAAATAGAATCTATCTTATATAATACTTTTTGTTTCAATACCTTGTAAGTATTAAATTAAAATAAAATATATATATAATAGTTTATTAAAAATATATTTTTAAGCAAAAATTAGAAGATCTCAAAAACTTATGTAATTAACAGAGCATGTAACATTTGTAAGATGAAATTTTTAATTTACCAAAATTAATATAAATAATATAATAAAAATTAATAATAAATATACTTACAGCTATTAACAGCAAACTCAATTACTTGAGTTATTTTACGACAGTATGTGCTAGGTCCTTTGAATCTTGATGCATATTCATCCCTACAGTCTTTTAAATAACTTTCAGGAATATCAACTTTTTCATTTTCACATTTTGGATCCGTATGGCTGTTGCATACGAAACATTTGATTGCAAAACCTGTAAGAAATAAAATTGGATAATAATTAATAGATTTATTTGAGTTTTTCGGTATAGTTAAATTAAACTTGTATTTGTATATATTTAAAATTAAAATTGAAAAAGAAGATCTTATTAATTCGATATTTAAAAATAATTACTATCTTAGTTCAAATAGATTTACATAAAAATAAAAATAATACTATAAGTATGTTGTAAGTGAGGGTTGTATCGAAATCGATATTAAATTATTAAGTATCATAATAAAACCACAATTTTAAATTGATTTATGTTACAAAACTTAAAAAATATATTTTATTAGAAATCAAATAAGTAAAAAAAAAAAAAAATTAATTATTAATGAATTCAGAGACTTTTTCGTGAATGTCGTTCATTAAGAAATTAAGAACTGTTGTTTGTTTCATTGAATTATTTGTATTTTACTATACACTTTCGGTTGAATTTTCATAACTTCTTATTTTGTTTTTTAGTGCTCCTTAGCTTTGCTTCAATTAATGCCAATATTGAACTTAATTGGCTGAAGTTCCGAACAGTTTAGTGAATTAAAGTCTTTCGGTACCAAATCATCGATGTTTTCTTTGTATCATTAATTATATAGCTATTCTGCCATAATGTGACGTTGTAATAAAACGACATTATAATAATATGACGTTATAATAAATCGAATAAAAACAAATACGACACACTATGATATCATGATAAAAGAATCATAAGAGAGACTTTCGCTTACACAAGAGGCTTTTTCATAAACCCAGTATGACGTGACAGTTATATTATACATGGCTGATTAATCATGGCTGATAAGCATTATAATCATATGATTTTAATTTATCACGGTCACACTACAATAATTTATTGACATTTATGGACACGCATTTTAAAATTAGTTTTTATTGGTGTGTGATTAGTTTTATTTTGTTTACAATTTCAAATTAATTTCGTTGTAAATTTAAAATAAATAAATAAATAATACCTAAAATTAAAATGAAGCAATCAATTTATTTTGATAATATCTAAAAAAAAAGCTCTAAAAAACTAAACTGACAAGGGAAAAATTTTTGTGCAGTTTGAAATTTTCCTTGATATCGACTTAAATGTCTCAACACAAAGTTGAATACAACGTCCACATGATCTTAAATGTCTACAAAAGCTCACAAAAGCTTGAGACATTGTCTACATGAGATCACAATTGTTGTTGACGATGTCTCTTCGATTGGTTTGACATTGACAGGTATGATAGCTTACAAAAATTTTTAACAGTGTTTATAAAAACTGTCTGTTCATATCACAATTGAATTAAAACACAAGTCTCTGAAAGCTCTCATTACACAATGTTGCCAACTTATTTTACGAATAAAATTGAAAACTAAGATTTTTTTACATTGTATCATGTTGAAGTTTTTTAAAGACAGTTACGATGTCACCGTTCATAATGCGAAGCTGATTTTGTTTTGCTTATGGAATTTTGTGTCATATAATTGGTGCAATGTAGTTTATAAACTGTAAACAAATGTATAAATCAGTTATGAACACTTGACGAAATTAATGTATTGCATTATGCTTTTGCTTAAGTAGCCTTTTGTAAAAATTTTACAATTTATTGATCCTTCTATAATAAATTGGATTGTTAAGAAAGATATTTTTGTTTACTCTGATTTTATCTTGTGTTGAAATTTCTCTGGAAGACTTGTCGGCAACATAATTATATTATTGACAAAATTGCTCCTTGAATTCAATTGAAACGTAAGTCTCATTTTGTATAGCTTTCAATAATTTTTTGCCTATTTCTTTTATTTCGGGATTTGTTCTTTGAGTTAATCAGATACGTTAAATTACTTTGTAAGATGTTAGATATATTTTTTTTATTTTTGGAACATTTGATACACTTTTTGTGTCTTATTTCGCACTGACTGGATTTTAGCTCTTGAATCTTCTTTTGACATCTTTTAATAGATTTATGTTTACGTCCCTATACCTGTCCGAATCTATTTGTGTTTCTACTGTTAGATTGTCTTTGTGTTTTGTTATGATTCTGCCGGCTCAAAATGTAATTATATAGAATTTATTTTATTATGGAATTCAGTTAAAAAAAAATTATAATTTGAATGGACTAATTGAACATCCATTCTTATCTTTTTACACGTCGAATAGTAATGATTAGCGTTCTCTTATGTCTTAATGTGTAGTACTCTTTACAGGTAAATCAAATATAAATTTTTTATTATTATTAATATTTTATTTATTGCCTTAATGTACATATTTGTACAATATGTTATCTTCATATATTTTAATTCTATATTTCAAGAGCTTATATTACTAAAATATTTACACCTTTCATTTGTAATTATTTAGACTAACCGACTTAAATTTTTAGAATAAATTTAATTTGCAAATGACAAAATGGCAAGTAAAAACCTTTAATTGATTATTTTATTCTAATATAAAACCTAATGTAAACCTAACCTAAATCTTAACTAACGTCTATTAACTAAAATGATCTTAATACTAAATCTTGATCTACAATCGTTCTTCTAAATGGATTTTCGAAATTGCTTTCAAAAAAGGCAGTTTGCTGTTTTTTTTTTTTAAATATAAGTCTTTGTCATGAAAATTGCTGTTAACAGGTAAAATACTGCTTCATACTTAATCAAATTAATTGACATGAACAAAATTGATGATTTGAAATTCTTGATACAGACCTTAATTCACTCTAGCAAATCTTTTATTTCGAAATTGAATTATTTTAATTGTGTTATGATTTGAAATATCAAAATTTTTGTATTAAATTAAATTAATTTTTATAATTTATATTTAAATATTTTTCAATACATTATTTAATTACATGAATTTGTTATAAATGTATCATAAGTATTATAATAAACAATATTTATTAAGCCATATACAATCTCGACAATAATATACCACCCTCTAAAATGTATTAAAAGATTTTTATAAAATATTCCATAACTTTATTAAACATAACAATATAATAATAATAATAAAAATAATAATAATAACAATAGAACCAAAACATAATATGTAATTTCTATTTTAAATCACTCTGTGTATCTATGTATGTACTACTTATATTATGTTATTATGTGAAATAATAATATTTCGCGCCTTTATTTTCTATTCATATGTAATTTTTATTTTGTTTTTTATTTGATGTTTTTTTTTTGGTTTTGGTTTGTGGAATTTCTTCAATTAAATATATGAACATTAATAAAAATCAAAATAACAAAAAATAATAAAATATAGAATTTATTTCGTTATGGAATTCTATTTTCATAAAAACTATAAATTGTATATATATATGCATACAAACAATACATTATTTGTATTTTATGTTGTATCTATCAAAACGCCAATTTGTAACATTTCCGTTTATTAGTCATTTCAATTTGATTTGGAAAAAATAAAAAAACAAAAAAAGGTTTAAAAATCTTTGTAGTGTGGTGTAGGTACTCGAAAAGCATAAAACATTGTCAAAATTTTATAATAATATTTCTTATTCTTGGGATTAACAAAAAAAAATATAATAATATAATTTTTTTTTAGTATAATACGTTTTCAAAATGGTCTAAAAAGTATAAGATAATTTCTCCTAATCACATTCAGATTATACAGACTCTATACAGATTGTCCTGAAAACTTTTTGATTGTAAACTTTTACTAACTCATTTGAAACGAAAAATGTATGGCACACGCAGTAGATAAATGATGTTTGGCTAGTTCACTAAGTCACTAATAACAATTTTATTGCATTCCAAATAATATGAATTGTTGTATGAGTTTTCTCAACGATAGCTACTAGCTAAACTCCATACTATTATCTTTCTTTCAAATATATCTGTTCGCGCGTACGATAAATTTTCGAAAATTTGTTTTTACAAGAAATTTGTTGGAGTACTTATTTTTTTTTGTTACAATTAGGGTTCCCGTGATATCACAATGGACCTCACCGGTCTGAGTCGGCGTACTGTCGGCAGCCACTACTACCTACCTACCTACCCAGGGGAAATATGTGACATAAGATTTTGCTAGTAAATTGGGTACCGTTTATTAAAAGGGTTTGTATTGTAAAAGTTTCTTAGATATAAATTTTGGCTTAAATAACGGCTTATATATGGGGGTTTGTTGTTTTAAATTTTAACAAAAAGTGTTGTCATCGGGATTCAAGCTGTGCTAAAGTTTCTAATTGATCGAGAAGTTAAAACCGATTGTAAATATTTTACCGAACAGACAAACAAACTGGCAAAAATAACAGAGTTAATAGAAATGTATTAGAAAAGTGAATACATTGGATACAAAAGTTTATTAATGCGTCATGAATCACATTTTAATGTCTATTTTTTTTAGTATTTTAATGTGTCTTTTTTATTTATTATAAATATATTTTATTTACAATGTATTTTACTGAATAATCCCTGTCGACTCTAGGTAAAACGAAATTTTATTCTTTTTCACTTCATTTGGGAGTGCAGAGCTTTGGTATATCTCAGATATTGTGGTTCTGAGACTGTGGTTTCAGTGTTCACAAAAAAGTTGATTAATTTAGCTTAGTGTCGATTGCCGCAACTGTCATATATTAGAAGAGATAAAATTTTATCTTCCAAAGGATTTGAAACTTTGTTTTTCACATCATTTAGGTTGAATTTTTCTATCTAGAAATATAGCTGAAACATTGCTGTACATAAAAAAAATTAATTTTTAGTTTTTTGCTTAGTTTGTGAGTTTAGTTTGTGAGGCAATAATTTACTTCCTCGAAATTCGATTTAACTTCTATTTTTACATACAGAATCAAGTTCAAGCAATTGCTCTCATTCCCAGAACTCATTCCTCCTAGTTCGAATTATTTTGCGTAGATTTTAAAGCTAAAACTCATTTTTATTAATTTTCCACCCATTTTATTGACCATTTTCATAATCTTAATCATGATTTCGAATTCATTAGTATTATTTTTATTATTTTAAAGATCGTTATAAGTTGAAAATAATTGTCTTATATGATTTTATTGCTACGATATTATAAACGAAATCGATTCTAATTAGAAAATACATTTTAGCGAATATGATGATTTGATTATCTCGGACTAAAAAGATATAGAAATTCCCACCCACTATTACAGTAAATCAACAATTCCTATCACATTTGTATACACAATTTTCTTTTAAAATATAATAATTAATATTTATTAACAGTGTAGTTTAAATCAATTTAAATTTATTTTTGTTATTTAATGTATTTTTTTTTGGCACAATCTCTTTAACCGTTAAATTGAATTTTTGCGAAAATCATTTATTTTTCTGACGATCGTTCATCATAATTTAAAAAAAAAAAATAAAAAAACAAAAATTGATTCTTTAATGTTAGTTAGAAAAATTTTGTATGTCAACAAGCTTAGAATATTGTTAGTGCTGTTCTAAATTATTAAATTAGCCTACAAAAATTTAAAATAGTATTAAAAAAAGAGTAAGGAAAATAAAAAGAAAGAGATAGAAAATATTTTGTACATAAATTGAATTTGCATTTTTATTATAATTAATTTAATTTATCTTATAAAGTCAAGATTACATTGTATTATGGTATTAGAGTCAAAGTTAGACAGACACTGATTTAAGATAAAATGTATACTATGTGATAATATTATGATCAGAGAACCATATTGTTTAAGTGATTGAAAGTCGCATTAGATTTTTTTTATTAAATTTTATTTCATTTTTTTTTTTCCCTGGTGACCACAACGGTTTTTTTTTTTTGTATGTAAATTAAAATTAAATTAAAAAATGAATTACAAATTGGAAAACGACAAATAAAATTATATGATCAGGTATTGGAGATATTATTGAATCTAGTTGGGAAGGCCGGCTTAACGAGACAGTACTGACAAAACAAATCATTACAAATTTTCAATACAAATTCAATCACATTTGTTGACTATTTGGGCTATTTTATGCCCTTATCATGATTTTCAAATCGAACGTATAAGTAGGCGACTTCGCTGTTATGCGATCATGATTACCGAAGCGAACATAATACGTTCGTTCAACATTTTGTCTTTAAAACGTGACGTCAGAGTTCTCTCTTAAATAAATTTTTACAAATTAAATTTCTATTTACAAAAATTTGGAAAAATTTACTGCCAATTTTTTGTTGTTGTTTTAAATATCAATAGAATATTTTTAAGTTAGAATATTTAGTAGTATAACTTTTTACCGACAAAAAGACCAAAGCCACGAAAAATTATTTAATTTAATTTTTTTCAACAAAAACAATCAATAATTTTACAAAAAATTTCAGGAAATTACTAAATTAATTCAAATTTAAAAAAATCTCATAACCTAAAAATCAATTATTTTTGACATGAAAATTTAGAAAAACTTAGGCAAATTTTGCGTATGTCTACTTTTGTTTGCAAAAGGGAACATTTTAACTATTCTCGCAGAATTTTATGATCACGTCTTCACGTTCCTCTAATTTTCAAATTTTTGCAAATAAAAGTTAACATACAGACCTAATAATATGATAACAGCTATGCCTTGACTTGAAATTAAAGTTAAAACAGCTAAAATAAAAAAAAAATAAATTACAGGTGTAGGTAGGACTTTATCAAGAAATTATCCTGACTCCATTGGAACAAGCCGTCGATTCTCTGTTGAGCAAAAAGCAAATCATTAATTCAAAGCGTAGGTGTTATCACAGATTCAAATACACTTGAAGACAAAAGAAAAAAAAAAAACAGTTTCAAATTTACTTTTCAAAATATTTCATTTTTAAGTGTTAGGTTAGCAACGACTTTTCCACAACGAATAATTTTATTCGCGAATTGTGATGACATTTATGCGAACTTATATTTGATTTGAGAATCATGATTAGGGTATTATTAACCACTAATTTTGGACAGTATTAATTTGAAATTTTGTGTTATTTTGAATGATGACGAATGAAAAAAATTTTGTGAGTTCCTGTTTTTGCGGTAGAAAAAAATAAAAAACAAAAAAAATTAAATAAAAAATTAAATTTGTTAAAATTAAAAAAAAAAAATTTGTTTTTGTTTGCACGAAAGTAATATCAATATTATGAATTGTCAGACTATTCTGTTTGTATTTCGGTCGTGTTTCTTGTTTTGATGATCACAGTTTTAATCACAAAGTTTCAGTTTGAATAAAAAATTTACTTGGTCAGATTAAATTTGAGTGTTTGAAATTTGCTCTGATTTGATTAGATGAAAAACACCCCAACTCGCTTTCTCGTGCGGCTGTTGAGTTTACTTTTACTTAAGCTGAATTTTCATTGAGCAATATTTAGAATCTAAAAAATTTTATTGGCTCTAAAAAGGGAGATAGCTTTTTGAATTTTTATCTAAGAAAAAAATAGACCGCTGCAAAGAATTCTCTAAATTTTTATTTGGGAAACTTATTTTATATACAAAAAAACAATAATTCAACCATCAAAACCATCTGTTTAAAAAAATCATTTTTACTCAAAAAATTGTTAAAAAAGTGTTGCCAGTATAAAGAAACTATCCCCCATATTTTAAAAATATACTTTATCAAAGTATAATATCCCAAATTTTTTTGAAAATATACCCAATTTTTGTGAAATGATATTTTCTGTTCTTGTCGTACGCATTGAGCTCTCATATAAAATAATGTCATTTCTTGTTATCTCCTTTTTTAGAACCAATAAAATTTTTCTATAAATTCTAAATATTGCTCAATGAAAATCCAGTTTTATTACTTATTACATGATTGATGATTGTGTGAGTGAAGCATAATTGATTGACGAATATTGAAATTTCGTTTACACTTCAATCTTTGAATGACATTTTAAAATTTAAATTTTTCGACAAATTTGGTAGTAAATATTAAAAAATTGTAAAATATTTTCTTTTTAATTATTTTTTATTTTTGTTATTCATTATTGTTATCCCCTGTAGAAAAAAAAAACAAAAATAAAAACGATTGACGCATGTGAGTCGATAAATGTGAAAAATTTAAAATTCCGCCCTTTTGTTTTTGTGTTATTTAAAGTAAATGATTGATGAGAATAGGTTTATTGTGAATCATTTTGATCAAATAAATTTAATTGTCAATCAACGTTTACACATCAATTTTTCATCAATCTACTCTTTAATCAATAATTCATGATTATTTGATATTTTGTAATAAAAATCGGAAACAAAATACTTGCTTCATCAGTACTTGTGACAAATTTAGCCAAAAAATCTTATTTTATATTTTTTATAAATATAGTTCCAAGTCTGTGGGATAAACACTCAAACTGCTTCTACACAGTGATTTGGAATACACAATTTCATACGCTTTTCTTATAACTTACATATCTATTGTATAGAGTACTTCCCCTTCATATCCCCTTCATAACAGCATAATTCCATTTCATTTTTAGTGATTACTGATAACCAAAACTTTCAACTATTTTTTATCATTTATTTTATCCCAATGACAAAGGGCACTGGACCAGATCGAAAAATTCAGAAAGTATTTCAAGCATCCGGAATCGAACCTGGTACCTTTCGGTTGATAGATAGGGGCTCTACTTACTGTGCAACACAGCGTGTTATGAACTAAAATGTTCTTAACTCAAACCTTTATATAATTTTGGTAGTTTGGAACTGTTTCTGTTACAATAGAAGGCTTATGAATAATCGAAGGAGCATTAACATGCCAAAAACCAGTTATTTGATCCCCTGATTTAAGGAAATTTTCTGAAATTATAATTCAACAACTCGAACTAAATAAAAATGGACATGTGGAAAGAATGAAGGATTATAAAAATAAGTTCGAAGAATAGAAACAAAAACACGTTCAATAAACATCAGATTATGAGTTATGATCCAATGATGGGGTTGTAGTACAATGATGGTAATGATTCTGAATAACTTATTGTAGGAAAATTTCTGGATTATCTTGTCAGTTAGGGTAAAAAAGCAGCTTGAAATATATATTTTGTTGCCATTGTATTAAAAATTCAACTTGATGAGGCCTGCGCTTGAAAGGCAAGGTGTAATAAGTCCACATAACATTAACTCCACATGGAAATTTAGTCCACTCAAGCGGGAAATAAGTCCACCTGAATTTTGTGAACTTATTTCTCACTAAAGTTAACTAATTTCCCGAGTGGAGTTAATATTATGTGGACTTATTGCCCCTTGCATGTTTGAATAAATCTCAAATAACCCCAAGCCGCCATACCCTTCCCTACACGCCCAAATTAATTACATCTTGATTGAAATAAATAAATATACATTTTCAACAAATTTTCGGCATTCGTGTTAGCAATAAGGAATTGAAAACTTTTTGAAACCGAAACAAATTGAAAAAATAAAAATTTTGTTCACGTAAAAAATGCAAATAAAAAAAAACCCTAGACAAAAAAAAATATTTGTGGTGTGATGATGACAATGTTTAAAAAATTTTAATTAATTTGTAAATTGCTTCAGTATGTATATAAAATTTTTTTTATAAATAACAATTTAAGAAAATAGAGAGAAAAAAGAGAATTTTATGATTTGTTCAATTGACTGAATTGAATTAAGAAGATGAAATTTTTTAAGTAATGAATGGGCGTAAATTGTGTTTTTTTTTTGTAATGTTTTTGGAGTCCTCTATAAGATCTTATGTCATTATAGTCAAGTCACATATTGTAGAGTAGTTAGCCTTGGTTAAAAAATTATCTTATATATATCTATTAGATTATGATGAGTCATTTTTTATTGCTTTTATTTAATTTATATATATATTTTTTAATAAATTACTCGTAGAATCAAAATAATTTTGGCACGTTTTCGCTACTTTTTAATGAATTTTTAATTAGTAAAAACAAAAAAAAAACATTTTAAATATTAAAAATTTTTTTTTTAATTTATATATTTATTATAAATAAATTAGATAATTTTTAATGATTTTAACATTCATAAATTAATTTGCATACTAATAATTAAATGTTCACAATTTTCTTTTATGTACGTCAATTTCGTCAATAAAAAATATTAAAGATGTGTTAAATAAGAGATCTAGACTAGAATCTAAAAAAAAAAAAAAATAAAAAAAATATAATTTTTAAATTGAATGGCACGCTTTTTTCTATATTGAAGTATTGAAAAATAAACCAATTTACATGTATAAATGTTGAAATATGTAGAAATTGTGGGGTTCCACAAATAATTAAAAATGAGAGAGAGAGAGAAAAAAAAATGATAACAAATCAATTAGAATAGTAAAGCTATTTGCGTACGTACATATTAATTTATTAAATCTTATTTTAATTTAGCCTAGAAACTTTGTTTTAATTATCGTTGAAGATTATAAAAATTAAAACTAATAATTAGAAAACTGTGATTTAATAATTTAATTTAGATGATTTTTTTTTAAAGTAAAAAATCGAAAAAAAAAAATTGGTATTGGTACAGTCGCGTGCTATTTTATAACTGGTAAAAGGAAAATGTTGGAGCATTGAAAAAAGGAGTTTAAAATTTTTAAGGTGAATTTATCTGAAATGAAAAATTTGAATTGATATTTAAGCTTCTTGGATACCGCATCTAAACAAATGAAGTTCATTTACTAAATCTTTTATATAGCTATAGATAGATAGTTAATAAACTTATAATTCATATAGATCGCTTTTTAAAGCGATTCCTTTAACTAAAGACCTATAAAAATCATGTCGATCCTCTCCAAAGTAAAATAAAAATGAAGTATCTTCAATGCAAAGGCATAATAATTAGTGATAGGCGATATGGTATTAGATCACAACGGTTCACTGGCGATCTAATGTTTTCTCTTATAGAGAAGCTGGAGAGATCAAAAATGGCATTCACAACTCTGGTAAATCTTCTGCTGTAGCTCTGGATATTTAAAAAGCCTTGGATCGAGTCTGGCATTGCTATTCAAGTGCCAAGCTATAGACCTGTGTTCTGTTTTCATAAAATGGATTGGAAATTTCCTCTCGAATCTTTCGATTCGTGTCTTAATTGATGCACTCATATCCGGCAAACATCATATTAACACTGATGTTCCACAAGAATCAGTTCTCTCGTATACTCTCTTTTTTAATATTTATCAATTATCTTCTTCAATCAACTTTCAATCCTATCCATAGTCTTGCAGACGACAGCACTTTAGTAGTACCCTTTGATTTTTTTCGGAAATCACATGCTACAATACCAGTTACTGATACTAAACGTAACAGGATGGTCAGCACGTTCAACCATGACTTAGCCATTATTTTCGGTTGGGGAAAAAGTTATAGGGTTGAGCTTAACACCGCCAAAACCCAAAGGTGTTAAGTCTCGCGCAAAACTACTCTATTTAAGCCCACCCTATTATTCGGGGGTGTATACGTATTCAACGAACCAAACACTTGAATATGTATGAACCTGATAAGCATGCAAGTCAACAATAAAATTATATGAAATGACAATATCTTTGACATTTCTAAAAATGTCACGAGATGTTTGGATTTTTTGAGTTGCTGCAAAATGTATTTTTCTCCCAGGACATGCTAAATATCTATAAATCATACATAAGACCCAAGTTAAAATACAATTCACATATAGAGGCCGATGCATCGCGAACTGCACTAAATTTTCTAGACAAAGTTCAAAACCATTCGTCTTATTGGCAACCCTAATAAGCCTTGTACCACTTAAAAATTGTATTGTTGGAACACTTTTCTTATTTTATAGATATTTCATACGTTTAGGCACAGATGAAATAAAAACCTTAATGCCACCTCTTAAAATTTTCTGCCGAAGAACAAGAGAGGCATCAAGTGCCTACTACTACTCAGTGCAAATTCAAAGGTGGGTCAAAACTGGCTATGGGATTCGTTTGTTGTAAAATTTTCTCGAATGTGGAACCATATTTCAACAAACGTGTTTCCATAATGTAAAAATATACCTACATACAATCTACGAAAGTTCAAGAGTAATATTAACAAATTTTTCATTTCTACAATCCTCAATTAGTCCAAACTGTACATTGGTATATAAATGTATCATTTGAAACCTATAACGCTTGGCATAAATTCAAAAACAAAATTTTTTTATTAGTCCATGTTCTAGAATTAAGAATTTCAGTTTTTCTAAATTAAAAATATTTAAATTTGCAGTTCTGCCTTGCATGATGTAAACATGTAATCATACGAAATGTAAATCAATACGGAATGTACTTAGAAATTCTGTATATGGCTAAAGCATATGACATAGAGATACAAAAGTGAAGGGCAAAAGGTAAACACAAGAAAAGGCAAAATTTGATGCATTGTAGGTGAGCGAACTCGATCGAATAGATTAGCTAAATTAATTCAAATATTGAGTTTGGTCATAATTTTCATGGAAGGTGAGATCCAAAAGTTGAGCAAGACTTTATTCAACTAGAATTCAATATGAATTCTTAAATAATAAAGCAAACATTTTTTCAGTCAAAAACTTTAAGATCGATCGACGATGCACCATGGAAATGGTACATGCGTAACAGTGCAATAACAAGCGATTCCTATTTACAGCATCTTATCATAGCATGTTAATTTTGCTTGATGAGTTTCTTCCTGCAAAGCTTCAAATTGTAAAATGACAAGTGTCCTTTCCAACAACGTATTTCTAAGAGAGAGAGAGAGAGAGAGAGAGAGATAAAGAGAGATGGAAAGAGAGCGAGAGAAAGAGAGAGAGAGAGAGAGAGAGATAAAGAGAGATGGAAAGAGAGCGAGAGAAAGAGAGAGAGAGAGAGAGAGATAAAGAGAGATGGAAAGAGAGCGAGAGAAAGAGAGAGAGAGAGAGAGAGATAAAGAGAGATGGAAAGAGAGCGAGAGAAAGAGAGAGAGAGAGAGAGAGATAAAGAGAGATGGAAAGAGAGCGAGAGAAAGAGAGAGAGAGAGAGAGAGATAAAGAGAGATGGAAAGAGAGCGAGAGAAAGAGAGAGAGAGAGATAAAGAGAGATGGAAAGAGAGCGAGAGAAAGAGAGAGAGAAAGAAAGAGAGAAATAAAGAGAGATGGAAAGAGAGATGGAAAGAGAGAGAGAGAAAGAGAGAGAGACAACGTTTCGATATATCTTAAGAGGCGTAAGTATGTAAGTATAATTAGCGGTTAGTATAATTAGCGAAATTAAGACTATGGTGTGATTTTTGATTTGTCAAATGGAAAGCTATGCAAATTGAAATAGATCAAATTTGCAGTTCAGCCTTATATTAGAATATCATCATTTAAAACACTATACAAATAGATATATGTGCATGTATACAATTAAATTTAGATTAGATTTAAATTTAAATTGTTTGTATTTAATTCCTATATTAGTTATAAGTAGATATAAGATTTGTAATAGAGAGATGGTCCACATCCTACTCGGAAAAGAGTCCTAAATTTTAACTGTGAATATTTATGTGCAGTTGAAATAATAAAATAAAATAAAATTAAATTAATCAGCCTTATATTAGAATAGAATATAATCATAAAATATTGAAATAACATCAATATGGAGTGTATACAAAAATTATTGATATCGCCAAGGTTGGCTCAAGAGATGAAACAGCAAAAAAACACAAAACAAATTTTAGGGAGCGAAATCATTTGTTTGAGATTAACTCATTGAACAACTCAAACCAATTCAAATATTCAATTTGTTCATAATTTGAAGTTGAAGTTTCAAAAGTTCAGCGAAATCATTATGAAGTTTTAAAACTTAAAAAAAGTTAAGTTTTCAATATTTTGAAGTAAATACGGTTATTATATATGCAACAGCAACCATCAATTAAAATTTCTAAATAATTCGGCAAAACAACAAAAATTCAATTGAATTGTTCCTATTTAATAAACGCCTATAATTTTCAAGGTAATTTAATGACCTAATAAAATATTGTTTATATTTTCATTACTTCTATTTCTTCTCTATTTGTACATATTTGTTTTCTTTACACTACATATTTATTAATATATTAATAATTGTTATATTCTTTATTTTAATTTTACCCTTTTATTTTTTAATTTAAAGTTCTCTTTTTATTTATTATCAAGTTATTATTCTTTTATTAAACCTAAAATAATTCTAAAGGAATTTATAAGAAAATCTTGATCAAAATAAAATAGGAATAATATAAGTAGTGTGTAGGTACAATATGTTTATCCATTTAAAGATGTCCTATTTAAAATGTGAATAGCTATAGAAAAAGTATAAAACGGAAACAAAAAACTCACTTTAAATTAAATAAATCTTGACAGTGTTTTTAAATTTAAAAGAAAATATAAAATTTATAAATAAATAATGAATAATAATATAGAATGCAGAAAACAAAACAAAAAAACAATTTTCTTTTGAAATTATTTGTCTGTACTATTTTTTCCTTCTTTCTGTGTACATTTTCCTTATTTTCTATTAAATTGTAATACTTAGTCTCTATATACTTATGTATATTGTTTTATAAAAATAGATTTTCATTTTGTCTATTCCTTATACTCTTGAATGTATTGATAATATGTGTACCTATATTCCTTTTTTAATGATATCATTTTTCTTTTTGGTATATGCGTAAAAATAAAATTAATTCTAGCGCATGTTTCAATTTTATTGTATATTTTTCAGTATCCTTTTTCAGATTTTCTCTGGATCCATAAAGAAGGATGAAAATTTAATGTGTATACTATATATATAAATATAATATTATTTTTATTTTGTCCTTTCATTTTATTAATTTGCTTATTGAAAAATATCATGTGTAATTTTTCGTTTTGAAACAAAATAAATTCTACTATCTTCGTAATAGTACAAATAAAAACAAGTAAGCAAGGTACAAAAAAAAAGTAAATAAGAAGAAAAAATGTTGAAAAAAAAACAAGTTTAAATTTAAAAAATAACAAAAAAAAAAATCAAAAATATTCTATTTTTTTATGATAATTGAAAAACGGTAAAATTTCCATTGAAATTTTGTTTATTTTTTTTTTTTCTGTATATGTAGTTTTTGTACAAGGTTTGTCCACAAAACGGAGTTTTTATTATTTTTAGGTTTATTTTTTTTTTTTTATATTTTTGTTTTTGTAAATAGTGTTCATGGCGTTGTAAGGGTATATATATATATATATATATATATATATATATATAAATATATATTTAAATTTATTATAGGATATGGATTTTTCATTAAAAATCCTTTATTTCATTTCAATAAGATATTTACGGCTAACTTTGTTTGTCATTAAAAGTTTTTATATATAAATATAAGGTTATTTCAAATAAATTATATATTATGTAGCTATATATGTATATAACTATATTATTTGTTTGTATAAATACTATATATTGAGCTGGTGTATGTGTATAGAAAATTGCATTAAGATAAAATGCCCCGGGGAAAATGCTTAACTTAAAAAAAACCACCGCTTTAAATATATATGTACATATATATATTAATATAATATATTTAATTAAAACATGTATGTGTGTAATGTTATGTATATATATATATAATTAATATTATATAAAAATGCAATATAATGTAAAATTAAAATATTTCAGCAAATATGCATACACCTAAAAATAATAATTAGAAGCAGATTTTTTGAATTTATATTATTTTTATTTGATGGATATTTAAATAGTCTAAAAACACAATTGTAAAGAGTGTAAAAGTGGTTAAACATAATCCGATATAATCTGAAGTTTCATAAGTTTTGGTAGTTATCTATTCTAAATTCTATATCATATTTAATTAATTATACGTTTTTAATTTAATCTAATTTTTTTATCAAATGGAAAAAAAGGTGTATTCACTTTTGTTGAGTATAAAAAGTAACACACAGAGGGGTTATTTAAGTTGTAAAATACTTTGATCTAAAGACTATAAAGATATAAATTGGGTGGAAATGGAAAGGGGTTAAAATATTTAGAAAGAATATTATATTTCAATTCATACAGGATAAAACATAAAGATAAAGCATTTTACTCTCTTTATAAATCGAAATTAAAATTTTTCTATTGAAAACAATAACTACTGTTATAAGATTTTTTTTAATTTATTTAATTGTAAATTTTTATTAAATTGGTTCAATCTATTTTATAAATCTAATATTAGATAATTATTACCAAATTTTTTTTTTCTAGTTTTCTAATTTTAAGCTGGCCAAAATATATATTTAGATTGTAATTTGGTAACAACTTCAATAAAATGGAACTATGTTGCTTAAGAAGGCTCTCAGTTTCTGACAATCGTATAGTATTTTTCTTCATTTAATGGGTTGATATATACCGAAATTTAATAAATATATACTTCGAAAAGTATTAGACGTAAAACATAGTAAAACTTTCAGTACCTTGGTCGCACGAAAACGTAATTTACTGTATAAGTTACTGCCAAGGTAGGTAGGTAGTAGTGGCTGCCGACAGTACGCCGTCACACTTAGATCTGTGAGGTCCATTGTGATACCACGGAAACTTTCCTCGCGTAGTACCCTACTCGTTGAACCAATTTGAGCTTTTGACGAAGCGGTGGAGGTTTTTTTAAACCAGTGTTTTCAAGATCAGCCAGCGAATCCAGAAAGAAGGCTCCTAAATGGGTTTTCCTTTTATGGTAGAGACCAGGGCAGGAACAGAGTAGGTGTTGGACAGTTTCATCCTCCTCAATCTTTCTACAAGTTCTGCAGAAGTCGGTTGAGGGGAGTCCCAGTCTTCTGGTATGTTTACCAATCAGACAATGAACAGAGTTGAGAGCGTAGTACAATTAGCTCCTACTACCTTTAAAATAAACAAGCAGTACTGCTAATACTGCTAAAGCATTTTGTTCTTAAACAAAAGCTGCAAATTAAATTTGTTCATAAACGGTACTAACTTAAACGTTATTAACTTCAAAATTATAGTTGAGAGGGCAATACTACTTTTAAAATTTTTTAAGAAACCATTAAATAAATCTAATTCAGTTACGCTAGGCGCAGATATGCATATTCATAGTTTTGCAACTGTTTGTTTGCACATTTGTATTAAACATAAAGCCAGTTGTAGGTGTGCACCCTTCATTAAAACTAATAGAGAACACAAATTTCAATGCAACCGAGCAGTTCCAAAATTAAAAATTGCATGTCTGCGACAACAGTACTGCAATACAATGTATGCAATTCCCATTTCTATATGTTTTGTTTTTGCAGTACTGTTGTGAAAACAAGGCTAATCAATGTTATGTTAATAAGGTTGTGGTTATGTTGCTAACAAAGGTTGTGTTAATAAGGTTATGTTAATAAGATTATGTTGCTAACAAAGGCAATATCACAAGGCTGTTATATTAATCAAGGCTTAATTTAAAAATTGTATAAGGCTATAATATAATGTGGGTCTAAAAATTTAAATACAATGGTTAAATTTTCTTTTGTAATTCAGAGCAAAATTTTAAATTATAAATTAAAAAAAAAAGTTTATAAAATTAATATTTTAAGTCTGTATAATTGAAAATGAAAATATTTATAGAGAATTCATCTATGACATAGGTTTTTTATTGATTTTCTTTTTAAAAATTCTTTCAAAAAAAATTTTATCAAAAGCAGAAAAACAAAAAAACAAGAACAAAAAAATTTTTTCTTAAAATTTATTTATATAAATTTTATATAAATTTATATAAATTTAACTATATTTTTTAAATATAGTTAAAAGAAAAGGACACAATCATTTATTTCAATTCTATTTCTGTATTTTTATTAAATTATACGAAACAATACTATTATTAAAGGAATCATCAGTTGATTTCACATAATTTGAATTTTCAAAGAATTTCAACAAACTCTTGGGTATAATTTTTATTTTAGTAAGTTTATAAGTTTTCCTCAAAATCATTAATAATTTAGATTAGACTTTAAAGAGTTCATAAACACGAAACGATCAAATAATTTATTTTAAAAATAATTAATAGGTCCTTTTATCGCTTACTCCATCCCTCCTCCACCACCCACATCCAAATTATGATTATGATTGTTTTGTATTTAATGCACATATATTATTTTAGAAGCTATATATATATGTAAAATAACGTTTTTATTTACATGGTATGTAATTTTTTTATATATACTAAAAGGCATCAAAGCTATTCTTGTGAAACGTTGTTAAATATAACCTTGAGTAAAGGTTTTGAATATATTAAAAAGGAAAATTTTTAATGTCAGAAAAATTATTTTTATATAAAATAATATAATTATGAAATTTAAATATATTTTTTTTTATCTACCCAAAATAAAAATAAAACAGTTTTTTTCAATTCAGGTGTATAATTTAGGAGGCTATTTAAAAGTTGAATTTTCTTTTGAATAATTTTTCAAATTACATAATTTAGTTATTGTCATCGATTTGTTTTGAATATTCATTATTGGCTTGTCAGATAAAAATATGTTATTAAAATAATTCCCTATAAATTATGCTCTGATGTATTTTATTGATTATGAAAAAAAATTTGAAATTTGTTAATTGAAATGTATCGTCAAACATTTTAACTGATAATTAAATAAAAATAAAAATTGTATATAATTTGGCTTAAAGTTGGACATAAATTATGTATATTAATATTCTTATAAATATCTTATAAATATCGATCTTCCGACCATCTTTTTGTGAGGATGAATCTCAGTAAATTCAAACATTTATTTATAGCTTTTCCGGTTAAATGAAAGCGTTTTTTCAATTAAATGAAACCTTTTTTAAAGTAAATAATTTTTTTTTAAAAATAAATTAAATTAAAAAAAAAAATACAAATAAAATTTATTAAAAAAAAGTAAAATTTAATTCATTTATAAAAACCAAAGTAAAAAAATTATAATAAATATATTATAGTAATAATTATAACAAAAACATATAGGTTTTTTCAATACTATGATATTATTAACAAACACAAACTTTGATCTTGGTTTGATTTAATGTATTGGTTATCCCTTCGCAGCTTGGAATTTCAAACACCATGTGCATTTTGAGCAATCTGTTGATGTCAACTGATTAACACTTTCATTATCACATGTGGAAGATTATGCTAATTTTCAGAATGGCTTAACACCAAACGCGCACATGCTTTTATTTTAGAAAATATTTTTCTATCGGATTAAGTATAGGAGAATACGGTGGTAAACATTTTAAAATTAAGCCACTATTCGCAATCATCTTTTAGGTGTCTCTTTCTCTATGCATTTTGGCATTATCCATAATCAAAAAGTTATTTTTTTCAGATTTCTAGTATTATCAATTTTTTCCAGTAGAACCGATCAGCATTTGCAGATGCATTAGATATAATTTTAAAGCACACCAGACGTATTTATTGAGTAAATAAATAAAAATAAAAATGAGTATTTCTCTTCCATTGGGTGTCCACTAGTGATGTGCGATATGTATCAAGTTCTCGATGTAATCGATATTTTACTTGCATTATATCGATTTTTAAACTCGATATTTTTTTAGCGATATTTGAGTACTTCGATATTATTAGCCTGTATCGATCTTTTAATATAAATAATTTTTTTTCGCTTTAAAGATGTAAATAAATAAATGTAATTTACATTGTGTTGTACTTGTATTGTACTTGTGCTTTTGCGCCATATGTTTTTAATGTTTAAACTATTTTAAATTTTAGGTGGTAATACTTAAAGCTGTAAGGTGCCTATTACACATCAATGAATGATCAATATATTGTCCATATATTGATGAAAAATTATTTATTTATCAATAATTCAATCAGCTGACCCATCAGTAATCTTATCAGTAAATCAGTTAATAAAAAGATGGCTTTTTGGGGAATGTTCAGATAATGTTATACTTATTTTTTGGGAATGTTCACTTGGAAAGAACAATTTTTATATTAATTTTAATAATCATAGCTGTTATTGTAATTGAACAACGGATATATTATGAAAATGTGTAAAAAAATAACTATCCGTTTTTTATACACAAAATTCACTTTCAAAATTCAATTTAAATTGAAGTCAAAAACATTCCTCCAGAAATTATATTTTTCAATATTCATATATGTTTCGAAATTATCAATATATTCAGAACACTTCCACAATATGTCATTGCGAAATTTCAATATATGGATAAAAAAGTAGCTTAGTGCATTATTGATGAGTAATCGCTGATCAGTATTATGGTCCATATATTGTCAATATATGGACAAGAATATTGAAGAAAACATGGATGTGTAATAGGCACTTAATACAAACGTTAAGCAAGTATGAATTTAGCAAAGAAAGCATACATTTTAAATCATTCGTTTTGTATCCGTTTTAAAATTTTCGTTATTGTCTTGAATATGTCTTTTTAAAATAAAAATAAGTTTAAATAAAACTAGATTGATAAAAAGTCAATATGTTAATACACATTATTTATTATTTTCTAATATTTATGAGAAAAAGTAATAAAATTAATTTTTTAAATTTAAAAAATCAATTGAAGTTAGTTGAGTTGGTTGGTTTTATTTCATTAGTGGTTTTTCAGGAAATCTCATTTTTATATACTAATCCTCAACTCAAAATCTCGAATTTTTATATTCTGAATTTAAATCGATGTATCGATATATTTGGTTCCGATTGTCGTATGCATCGATATATTATTTTTTGATACGTGTCGATCGATATATCGATTTTTTTTTTGATATCGCACATCACTAGTGTCCACTGAGTAAATTCTGTTGCATAAATTGACAAACACCGTAAACATACAAAAGGCTTGTAAAATGCTGATTAAAATTAGAGGGTCCTTTATATTTCATGTTTTGATTTTATTATAATTTTTAAATAATTTATTATAATTATTTTATAATATTTATTATAATATTTATCATTTTTGTCAGCAGCATATATAGTATCTCTAAATGTTAAGTAATATTTTTAGTATTTTCATAAATGTAAATTTTTTTAATTAGTGCACAAAATAAGTTTTTTCTGTTAAGTTATTTATAGTTGAATTTCAATATATGTAGTAATTGAATTTTTGAATTGCTTATGTAAAGTTTGTTGTACAATTTTTACTTCTGATTCGGATTTATTGTGCTCATTACTAAAAAGTCTTATAACTATTGACTTAGCTAATTTTAAATTTTTGGGTTGTTTAAAAGCACTTTGTGTAGAAGACAAAAGTAATATTGTGACATTCAGTTATCGATAATTTTAAGTTCATATGAAGTACGGTTTCAATAGTCAATAAATTAGAATTATTATTACTATAAATTCATAAACAAGCAGCAATTAGTTATTTGCAATTAATTGTAATTTTGTGTATTTTTTTCCCATAACTACGACAGGTTTGTTTCATTTAACAATTTTATGGTCAACCACATCTACTAAGCTATTCCAGCAAGTCTTACAACACTGAATCATGCATCAATCAAGCTTTTTATTTCGGAGAGCAACAACGTCTGCAGAATTTAATTACCAGATAACATTAATGTGTATTTAAAAATTAATAAAAAGAAATGATTTTTATTTAAAAAAAATACTAGTTTCCGCCTGGACCTCCAAATCCGAGGAAGTTTGAAAAATTATAAATCAATTTCATTATGAATTTCATCATTTCAATTTATTTTTGTCATTACTTAGCTGTCATATATTTTATTTTTTTATTCATTTATCTTAGACAAGAACCCTATACATAATAACACATAACAAAAAAAATTAAATTGAATTTTAGCGAAAAAAAGATAAAACTATGTAAATAGGTGAGTTGTGGCAATTTGATAAATTACGATTTTTGTATGTATGTGTATACAATATCTATATCTATATATATACAATTTCTAATTGGAAATTAAAAATAATATTTAGTTTCGCTACGTCTCTTTTAGAATATTTATCATATAAAAGAATATAATAATGAAAATCAGTTGTGAAATGACTCAGATATTTGTACCGTACTTAGTTTACAAATCAAATATAATGATTTCCCGAATTTCCCGACAAAAAGTTCTCGAGAAACGGAAATTTATTAACTTTACAATTTTTCGAAAATTTCTTCGGAAGAAACTCTGCATACATTTATAACCAATTTTAGATCGCATTCCAGGCATTTATAATGTATAGTAAAACAATTCAAATTGAAAAACAAATCAAAACTGAACTTCTAAAAATAAAACAAATCAAAAAATTGTCACATTACTTATTACCACAAATGTTGTTACGCTATGAATCCATAATTTTAAGTTTAATTTGTTCAAAAATAATGCTAAACAAATTTCATAATTAGTTACAAGTGAAACAGAGTTGAAATTAACGTAATATTAGGTGCCATAAAAAAAATAAAATTTTAGAAAAACAATGCTCAATAAAGAACGAAAATCAAGATTTGAAAATAAATAATAAAAAATAAAAAATACAAAACTAAAAAAAACATTGAATTAATATTTGTGTAATAGCACAAGGATTCTCTAGTATATACATAGTATGTACATATTTACAAATTCAATATAAAAAAAACTACTATGGTATACCGAGAATATGTATCAAAAAATTTAACCAATTAAAAAGTAACAGCTAAATCAATTGAAAATAAATTGAGTTTATTAAGTTTAATTTCAACAAGTATTTTGTATCAAATGGAAAATGAAATAGTTCATTGATTTTGAATAAATGAAATATATTTGTATGTATGTATATACTTAATTAACGAATTGAATTTTACGAATATAAAATTGTTATCAATTTCCATATAAAATGGAATACAATCCATTTACGTCATAATTATGACATGTTGTCATATCATGGTAAAAATTTCTAAAATTAGAAATATCAGAAAAATTATGTTAGTGAATCCAAACTGATATAATATAGTAGTTATGACATGGAGGTAGTATCTTGCCACCTTTAGATTATGGGTCAGTATAGATATTTTACTGAATTATTCTTACATTATTACTTAAAGGTATACTGTGCATTTGATATTAACTAAAATAAATTGTAACTATATTTTAGATTTAATTCTATATTAAAGAAACCATATAATTACTCCAAATTTTCAACATTGATGTAATTAGTTGATTTACACCAAAAAATAATAATAAAAAATATTGTATTTGTATCTAAATGATTGAGTTTTTATAATAGTCAGTGTGGTAAGTAATTTTATATTACATTCTTGATAAGTACTAAGTAATTTAATTAGTGGCAAGTAAGAATCGTAGAAAGTTTATTTGGGTACAGTTTAACAATTAGGTTCCCATCCTAATTCAGATATGAATATTTAAGTAAAAACAATAATAAAAATACATTTATGACTTTGCTTATAAAGAAGTTTATCTTATTGAGAATAAGTACCTTCAGATTGTTAAATAAGATACCTACGGCATAACTTCTATTAGACTATGGAACAACTAAAAATTACATTATTTAATCTGTAATACAGCCGTACCGGTGAATTCGATTCGATATAAAATTATTCGAATTACTCGATTCGATTCGATAAGAATTTCTTAACGGTGAATTCGATAGAAAGACTAATTTTGTACTCATTTCAAAAAATGTATTCAATTACAAATACAACAAATAAGTTCAAATTTAAAATTTAAAAAATAAATTTAGATTGCTGTTTTAGAAATAAATTATTAAAATACATATAAGTATAGTATTTCATAAAAGGAAAATAAAATAAAGAATGAGTAAGGTATATTATTATAAACGCAATAATATGATTTATGTTAGAGCGAATAGGGTTTTAAATTCATTAAACAAAAATCTATCAGTTACAATTAGAATCATGAGCTTATATAGCTCGTTTTTGACTTATTTTACACTCTTTTTCCAGCAATTTTTTGTTGACACCATTTTATTTTGCTTTATTCTAATAACTTCTTGTTGTAGTTTCCGCCTTTCTTCTCTACACAATATTTTTCTTCTCTTTGCAGTCTTTTTTCTCTTACAATTTCTTTTAAAACATCGTATTTCTTTTCTTTTAGTTCGTACATTTTTTTTAAATATTGAGTTTGCTCTGACACTTTATTATTAATTTCTTAAATTACACTTTAAATTATTATTACAGAATGTATATATGTTTTTTTTATGTGAAAGATCTTGAAACAGTTATTACTGTCATTTCTGGAGAGATTGACTCCGGTAAAATATTTCGACTGTTAAGTTGTGTTTGATTTGCTAGTGTACTGTTATCCAAGTTTTTTTGATTTTCTTGCTGTTCTATTTGATTTTGCTGTTGTATTTCAAGTCTATAAAAGATTTTTTGAGCCAAATAATCCATCAATAATCCATTTAAACTATTTCTAATGTTTAATAACACTTTCTATTTGTACGAATCACAAACTCAAAATTAACAAAAATCACTCAACATTATTATAACACTAACATGGAGAATGAGAATGATTTTAGCTTGAATAGTCGACCAACAGTTTTTTTTAACTAATCTTAATTCTATAATAATATAAGTTTGTATTTTTAAATTATAGTTAGCCCAAACCTAAAGTTAAAACAAAGATCTACATGAACATACTTTTTATCTTATATAATCCCAATTTTATTTTACCTTTTGCCATGCACATCCGTCTTTTATTGGAGGGCCCAAATTATTTAACTTTTCAGTTTATTCCTCCCATATAGAATTTTTGTCTGTTCAAAGTCTTTACCTTTTTTAAATCATTGTGCTAAATATTCATTGCTTTTAGCAGGTGTTTAAGCAATTCAAATTGCTTCTCTGTAGTAAACTTTGGCCCAAATCAATAATAAATAATTATCTAAATAATAAAATAAACAATAAGAATTTTAACTTACACTTTCTGTAAATATTTTTCTTATTTCTCAACAAAACACTTTCAAATACAAGAACAAAAATGATTATTCGTTTATAAAATTTTGAACGAGAAAATTTTCGATCAAAAATATTCGAATTTTTTTAAATCAAATTCGTCGGTTGAAAATTCACGAACGAGTACTCAATTTTTATCCGATCGAATTCACCGGTACGGCTGATAGTAATTTTTTGGTATCTCTTAACTTTTTAAAATACATTTATGTTTCCCACATTACTAATTTAGGTATATTAATTCAAAATACCAACAACAATGTAAAGTAAATATGTCATCATAATGGTACATTATACACATACTTTCATAATTCATTAAAATAAATTTGGTTTAGTTTCTCAATTCTCAATCTTTCGTTCATAAGTACACAAGAAAATGCTCTGTATTAAACCAACGAATATACTATAAGAAGTGACACTGATTTAATTTGTTGCTATACATTTTATCTATTCATTCTTTCATTCATAATGAACTGTTTTTTCATTATTATTGTTGTTGTTATAATAATTGTGTTGGTTGATATTCTTTGCAGTACGTATAGATATATGAATACAGTGGCTTCGAACATACATGTAAGACGAACGGTAGCTAAGGCTTCCGACAGAAAAAGAAAAATAGTAGGTATATAAAACAATAATATAAAACAAAAATTGTATAAGATATGTATATAATTGTGCTTCTGAGCTCATTTTAATAAATTTTATTTGAATTTTATTCGTAAATTTATTAAAACTGTATTTTTAAATAAATTAATTTAATATTTGATAAAAACAATATTATTATTTATTTTATGCTGTAAATAAACTGGTTAAATGCGGAAAATTTTGAGTAACTGTAAATATATGTACTTCTAAATAACAATTAAAAAATTACATTTTTTTTAAACAAATTTAATCTGGACTACCGGGAATTAAAGAACATTTGATTAGAAAAATAATGCTTATCAAATATCCAATACAGCTTCGAAAATATTTAAACTGAAGAAGTGTGCTCTATAAAAATTTTTGTTATTAATACAATTATAATAACCAACGGTACTTATTATATAGCCACTAGACTTACCGTTTTTGAAAAATAACTGCCCAAAATTTGATATAAAAAATTGATATATTATTGTGAAAAACGTTGATTATCTCGGAAAAGTTAGCAAACATTTTTTTTTAAAATTATTTGTAAACTTCAGTATTTTGTACTAATTTTGACTATAATTAAATAAAATTGTTACAATTTACCTCAGTTTCTTTCATCAGTGCTGTTTTATCATAAACGCATGTACTTAAATATTAATAGCGTTCCTTTAAGCTGTAAAAAAATGTTTTCTAGAGACAGTCAACGTTTTTCACAAAAATTTCAGTTTTTTATACCAACATTTTTACTAACATACCAACGAAAAGTCTGATACACATCTAATAAGTACCGTTACGTTAGTTGAATTTTGCAAAAAAACAATCTAAAAAACACATTATGCTAGCTTGCAAATCTTCGATGTTGTAATTTATGTTTGTTAGATATTATCTTTATAATTCTATTTTTTTAACCCCCTTTAACCCAAGGTAAATTCAAAGATATACTTTTTCACTTGTCCACAACAATTTTTCGCCTAAACGACTTCAAAGCATTACCCCTTTAAGAAATTTTCGGTTTTAACAGACCACCAATTATAACTGTTTATTAGTTACAGATTAGTTTAATTAGTATAGAATTGGTTTGTATTTAATGAATATTTGTTTTTATCAATTGGTGACGACAAATAAAGTATATACGAAATAAAAAAATATTAATATTATTATAATAAATACATTCAATTGATAATAAACCAATTAAACTAAAACTATTATTTAATTTGAAAATTTACATATTTGCCTTTCGCTTTTTGCTTGTTTATATTTTTATTTTTTGTTTCGCTTGAATTTGTATTTAATTTGACGTAATCGTTGTATTATAATAAAAATAAACAAAAATTAATTAAATTATAATGATTCTAATTAGAAATATAAAATATAATACTTATAAATTAATTTATAAGTTTTCGAATATCGAATACAAACGACAATATAGACGAATAATTGAGCGAAGTGGATTTCGCTGGTCGGAGTTATGTTTATAGTTTAAAAAATCTTAAATAAAATCAAATGGAATTTTTTAGCTAATACCAAAGACTATACAAATAATGTTTGTTTGTATAGTCTTTGCTAATACATAAAAATTGAATATACATAAAGATTTAAGAAAAAATTAATTTGGATACCGCCGCCACAACTTTAAACGAAAACAATTTGGGTACTATAAATTAGTACTAAAAAATCAAACAATGACCTTGAGTCTTATAATTATATGAGTTTGATTTATTCTTGTATTTATATGTATTTATTGAAACTTGGATATACTTCGATATGTAGATTGTATAGTAGTGGCAATATTATTGTTATAATGAATGAAAAGTAAGACATTTAATTAGAATAATAATACCTACATTAAGTAATAATTAATATGTTTGGCTGGGTATATCAAAATATTTTGAATAATATGAAATAGATGTAAGAAAACTTAAATAAAAAAGTTAAAACAAAATAATCAATTAAAAAAAAATATATTATTTAAGTTTGTGCATCAAATAATAATTGAAATTTAAATGAAATTTGTACGAGCTTTTAAGTGTGTCTTTTAAGATTTGAATGAATGAATAAATCAATTAATTAAAATAAAATAAAAAAAATTGTGTTATTATTTCTCATCTCATCTCATTTTGTTGACTTTATGAAACGCAATAATATAATAAATTAATGTTGGCGAACAATTTATTAATAGAATAGATATATTGGGCAATATTGTTATAATATTTTTGATGCTATACAGATACAATAAATTTCTTATAACACTTAATTATTTTATGACATACTATATACACACACAAACTCATGCAAACGAAAAATATATTAATTTTATTATATTATTATTGTTTTAATTAAATTATTTTTATTCTCTACTCATTTAATGTGAATAAATTTATTTAATCGATTATTTTGATAGTAACATTTTAATTTTTATTGATTGGTGAATGAAAGCAAAAAAAAAAAAAAAGGTTACTATCAAAATGACGGTTTGATTTCGTAAAAAAAAATTTATGATGAACAATATGGAAAAAAAATAATATTACAAGAAATAATTATTTTAGCAAATTGAAATTAAACAACGATAATAAGAATATAAACAAAGTACCTATCAAAAAATGAAGACAAAAAAAAATAAAAAAAATGTATGAAAAATTATTACTGAATCAAAATATTTACAATCAACATATCCTATAAAAAGACTAATCGTCTCATGTACAATGTATATAAATAAAATAAAATAAAATAAATAAATAAGTTCTAATCAAAATCAAAGTTATTCTATAATTTTAGTATAAAGAGAAATCGACATTTAATCATAATACATACATTTGTACATACATAAAATACTTATTTACTTAATATTAATTTGCATCACAAACTATAGCAATTCAATTTCAGAACGAGCGAACTCAAATAACCAGATTTTCAACTGTCTAAGAAATGAAGAGAGATAAGTATTTTGATAAGAATCGGTAGTTTTTCAATAGAATACCAAGTACACTACTATAAATATAATGATTCAATTTGAGTGTGATCGAAGTCAAATAACCAGATTTTCAACTGTCTAAGAAATGAAGAGAGATAATGTTTAGTTATGATAATAATCGGTAGCTTTTCAATAGAATACCAAATATAAATACAGCGATTCCATTAAAGTGTGATTAAACTGAAATAACCAGATTTTCAACTGTCTAAGAAATGAATTGATATTCTATTAAAAATTTGTGGTGCCGTGTTAATAAAGCAATGCGTAAAATGTGTCGTTCTAGCAATTGGGGATGACCATATACCATATAATACAAATAATTATTAATACGTAGATTATATGTTGGAGTCGATTTTTAATTCAGGTAAAAAATTATAATGAAAAATATTTTACCTGAATTAAAAATCGATTCCAACATATTATAATCTACGTTTATATCGTTTCTATATAATTGATTTTTAATTCAGGTAAAAAATTTTGATGAAAAATATTTTAAAAATGATCAGATGTCTGAGGGACATAATACCAAATTTTTTAAATAGTTGAAAACTATACATGATAAACTATCAATTTTGTGTTTGGTTCATAGTTAGTGTTTTTGGGCTAGGAGAATTGGATGAATTATATCAAAGTAGAAAGCTAAATGAGCTTTATGCATGGTACTTGATTTTTTTGTTCAATTTTAATGATTTGGTATTTAAAGGTAATATAATAATTTTTAGAATAAAAGTCAGAGTACACACTATAATAAACATGCAAATCGTGTGAGCCTTTTTAGTACTGATTATTGTCGAATAATGAAAGCGTCTTAGCGAGGACATTAAAAATATTCACTACGTGTGTCCGGGGTTAGAAAAAACTAGACTGTGTTGGTTAAGAGGATCTATATGTTTGATAATCTGGAAGACATTTTACACATTTCACTATATGTAATAATTTGTAGTAGGTAGGTAAGTACCGTACGAAATGTACCAAAAGCTATTTAACACTTGAATTTCAATACGATAAACGAAGGTATATCACAGCTATGATATTTGTCACAGCTATGATATTTCTTGTGGAATATTAATGGGTAATGGGTACAATTCGTGTTGTAAGGACTTCTATGAATACATTTACTCATTGTTAAATATTTTTATACTTTCTTATAACAAAATTATAAAAAAGTCCAATTTCAACTTAACTTAAAGCTCAAATTAAAATTTGAGCTAGCTCATAAGTTGAGTTAGGTCAAATCTTGTAATCAAGCTCAATCTGAAATTAATTAACATTTTGAGCGTATATTGAGCTTATTGAGTTCAGCTTAACCATTTCCAAATTTGAATTTGACCTTGAGTTCAGATTAACTCAAATAAGCTCAAATTGTGTAAAAAAATTCAATTGAGTTGGCATTTAAATAAGCTCTCGTGTACAACCCTGCTGCAAATCTTTATAATGAGAACTAAAATTTTAGGTATTAATCCACTAATATTTCTACTTAATCTCTATAATTTAGAATTTGTGGATTATTATGAAAACTGAGATAGTTGTTAAATAAGTGATTAAGCCATTTTTTCTAGTTTTTAAGAAATATTTTTTTTTAGATTTATAACACATACAATTTTATCTAATTTTAATTGCCTATATACCAAATGAACAATTTTTTGCAAAATTTAAATTTAAAATAAACAATATAAAATTTTAAATTATCAATTGAAAATATAAATATTAATTTGAAAAAAAAATACATATATAAATTAATATTGACTTATTTTTAATTAGAAATAAGCAGTCATCAATATTAAAAACATTTCGAGTTGAGTAATTCAAAGGCGCAAACCAATTAAGATTAGTTATGCCATCAAGCAGGCACACACCCTAAACATTAAATTGGATTAATTTAATTTGACTTATTTTTGAGTAAGTTTTGAAATGACACTTTTTTGTACTTATATTACATACATACATATATCTACAAATTTACAACATTTAAAAAATAATTTAAATTTTTTAATTAAAATGTCAGAAAATTAATGGAATTTTAAAATATTTTAACTGTTTCTAAATCTATACAATTTATAATGTTATCCATTCCATTATGTATTACATTATATTTTCCGTAGTAATTCATTTTGAAGTAATCATTCCATATTCACTTTGTTCACAACATTGTAGTGCTAACTGCTGATAAACACTAAAATAAAATCGAAACTTTACTGAAGTGAAAAAGAATTTTTTTTGGTTATTGAAACCATCCTAAACATTATATTAATATTTATACAAAACAAAAAAACAATAAATTCATTGTTTCTAATATTTTAATATCTATTTTCTATGTGCCTATCTATTTTTTTATATTCTCAATTCCATATGTTAAATTTCCTACATACCGGCACAATTATTATAGAATTTTATTTTACTTTACATTTTTTCTTACAAACAAACAAAAAAGAAAATTGGAAAATGATGGGAAGTAAAATGAAAATTTTGTTACTAATATATATTTATATATATATATTAGGTATGTATATTTAAAATATAATTATTTCTGTAGAATAAGGTGGAAAAAGAAAAATGAATTCAAAGCAAAGAAAACGCACGTTTTTGGTATTCAAATTTCTTAGAATTTTTTTAATCGAATTAATCCTTGTGGTGACGACAAAAGTATACCTAGATAATTAAAATAAAGAAAAACAAAATTGTTTAATCTATAAGTTAATTTTAATTGGAGTAGCAACCGTAATTAGCTGCCGCTGCTAAAACACTATGCTTCATATATATATAATAATACATGTATGTATATATATATATATATATATATCATAAATTTTTTTGTTTTAATTTATACAAATTAAAATACACACTCATACATTATTAATTAAAAAACAAAAAAAAAATAATCATATAATAAATACATAATTACACATAGAAAAAAAAACAATGACCGTCAACAACCGTCCTTTTATGATGAACTTTTCTTATTTCATTTGAAATTTTTTTTACCAAATAAGAAATGCAACTCATGAATTTTTTTGTGTATGCCTATGCCTACTTATGCCAATGTATGTGTTTATCTAATTTTCTATTATAACAACATAATGACTCCTTTTTAAGTTTACGTCATCTTTCAAATATTGGATTTTTTTTTATTTTATACGCATAGGTTAGAATATGACATGTTCAAAAACTATTTTTCAAATATATAATAGAAATTACACATATATAATTATAATATACATAAGTATGTATGTATTAATTAATTTTTGAATATCAACAAAAAAAAAAAGCAAAAAAATAAAAAAATTAAAACAAAAACAAGAAAAAAATGGCAATTTTTAAACGCAATGTCGCATAAGGTGGTTTTTGGAGTTTAATTTTTTTTTGTTGTATTTTTGTTTCTTTAAGAAAAAGTACAGTTACACATCCAAATTAATTATGATCTCTATATTCAAGTTAATTGTTCGGTGTATTCCATAGGGATAAATTTACTATTTTTAAATATTAAATTGTTATTATTTTTAAAATTAATTTAATTTTTAATTTAATATAATTTGATTTGCAAAATTTAAACATTTTTGAGAAGTTATTTTAATCCTTTTCTTCAATGGATGTGGACTAGTTTTTAAAATTAAAAATAAAAAAAATTTGCTTGGTTTCTTTTTTTTAGTTTAGAAAAAGTTTTACAAAATTTAATTACAACTTTATTCACAAGCACTAATGAAGGAATTACGCTGCTTCCGAAATGTCGATATTTGCAATTAAATTTAAAATTTTTATGGAAAGTAAGCTATACAATAATTTAATTATTTAATTTAAAATATAAGTAAAAACAACAATTTGATTATAATGAATACAGAGCTTACAGAGTGATAAAGTTATAGCTACAAAAATTTTGTATTATTATTTTGAACATATATCGTTTCTATTTGTGACTCTTTTAATTTTTTGATTAACCTCCCCTTACAATAAATTTATTTTATTGTGTTTACCAATAAAATCTTTACAAATTTCTTTAATTATATAATAAGCTGCAATAGATTCAAAAGTGTAAACTCTGTAAACTCTGTAACTATAACTGTAGCACTCTTGTAGCTATTGTAGCGTATTATCGAAACTGTAGCTATAACTGTAACACACTTATAGCTATTGTAGGTTATTATCGAAACAGTAGCTATAACTGTAACATTCTCATAGCTATTGTAACTTATTACCGAAACTCTAGCTATAACTCTAACACTCTTGAAGCTATTGTATCTTCTTATCAAAACTGTAGTTATAACTCTAACACTCTTGAAGCTATTGTAACTTCTTATCAAGACTGTAGTTATAACTGTAACACTTTTGAAGCTATTTCAGCTTATTATCGAAACTGTCGTTATAACTGTAATACTCTTGAAGCTATTGTAGGTGAAACTGTAGTTATAACTGTAACACTTTTGTAGCTATTGTAGGTTATTATCGAAACTGTAGTTATTATAACTGTAACACTTTTGAAACTATTACAGCTTATTATATAATTAAAGAAATTTTTAAAGATTTTATTGGTAATTCCATAAAAATAAATTTATTGTAAGGGGTGATTAGTCAACAAAATTGAAAAAGTCATATATAGAAACGATATATGTTCAAAATAATAATGTAAAATTTTTTCAATTTACCGAATTATGATACAAAAATATTATTTAACATTATGTTTCTTTCAGTTTAAAATGAAAATAAAAAATGTTAGAAAGCAATACTCGTTGAAAGTATATTGGCTCAATTGCAAAAAAGTTGGGTCATCATTAAGCTTATCAAAATAATGTTGTAAAGACAAATTACTATATACATAAAAGTTCTACTGCGACTTATGGACTAAATAAGGGCGAATGGCAAATTAGAAAATATCATAAATACCAGTACTGAAACTGATTTAAAATACAAACAAGATTTGTGCCAATTTATAAATATAATTTCTAATTTATAAAAAAAAACAAATAAAGTAAAACATAATGTATATTTATATATACCATCAAGAAACCTTTCGTTACTGGAAAAATAGAGAAGTTAAAACAAACAAAAACAAGCCAAACATTTCGTATACATTTCGAAACAAGCACACTAAAATATGGAAAAATATATATATGTAAATCAAAACCCTTAATTATTATAATTTTAACCAACTTAATTTTAATACATACTTTAATTCCAATAAGAGTGTTAAGTTAATAAAAAAATAGTTAACAAAAAAGTTTGTTAACATACTAACCAAATGTTGCAGAGGCTAACTTAATTCAAGTATATACATACATATTACAATTAATTAAACAAACAAATAAACAAAATATGGATCATAACTTCATGTTAAGATGGTACTGATTTTACTCAATGTTGCAAAAAGACTATATAATAGTCATAATTGATAATCCTAAACAAGTATAGTATATGCAAATACCTCCTTATAGGTTCCATATAGTGCCAATTTCATTTTCAGAATTTAGTTATTTTGTTTTCAATAACTGTATTTTTCCGAATGATCTAATGTTGTAATATTTAATTTTTAAATAGTCAAGGATAATCAGCCTTTAGTTCTATGTATAATATGATGTAATTATAGAGACTAATGGGTTTGAGAAATAAAAAAAAAAATTATTTTGGAAAGATGATGAGACATAAAAGAATTTTATTTTCCATCACGTAAGGGTAGAAATTGTAGAAAGATTATGATTATGAGGTATAAGAATTTTAATTTTTTACTGAAGATTTAAATCTTTGTTTTGTATGCCATCATAAACTACTCATATTGCATATATATAACACCCCTGTGTTTTTTTTTATTTTTTTTTTTATAATTTCTTGACAGTAAGTTAGGTAGACTTACCTTTTTATACATTAAGTACGGTATTGAAATTATATTTTTTTGATTACATAAAAGTGGGAGAAGTGTTATTCTAACAGAACAATAATTCAAAGTTTTAAATTAATTTAACGAATTTAAATTCAAATCCTTTAATATCAAAATTTAATTACTATATATTTAAATTTTTTCATATTTTTCTTTTCCATATTTTTCGTGTATTATAATTCTTGTATCCTTTTAATCCTGTTCGTTTGTATATATGCTCATTTTAATATTTATATATATATATATATATAAAGGAAGAAAATATTGGTATATATGAATCATACATGATTCATTTGAAAAATATAACATTAAAATATAGCTTCTTTTATTCCTTTTATTCGTGTATATTAAAATATTTTTGTGTATATGTATTTGAAAAAAAAAGCAAAAATGAAAAAAAAAGGATATCTGTATATAAAAAGAAAATTTTAGGAAAATATTCCAATAGGATACTAAAATGTAGGTATATGATTATTTATTTATATATATATATATTACACTAATACAATTAAATTGCAAAGTTTATTGTAACTTATTGTTGTTTGTTTTTTCTTATTTTTTTTTTAATCTTATATAATCAAATATACATAACATATTTATATATATATATATATATATATATATATATATATATATATATATATATATATATATATATTATATATATATGTAGGTTCATGTATACATAATTTTCAAATGAAGTTCTTATGTAACCGCTCTATTTTTTTAAAATAGTAATTTTTTTTTTAATTTAAAAAAAAAAAAAATTATTTTTAATTTTAATGTTCGAATTTAATTAAAGTTATTAAATATAATAAAAATTGAAAAAAAAGAAACTTTAAATTTAATAATTAAAATTAAAAAAACATAAAAAAAAACTCACCTGACTGAATTGTTATCAGCAATAAGAATGCTGCACTTGCAATGTATGTCGATTGCATGTCGATTATTTTTGAGAAATTATATTTTTATATTATATATATATATATATATTTAAAGAATTAATTATTTTTCCGTTATATTTTAATTTTGATATTTGAATAATATAATCGGAAAATTCCTTATTTTTTTTTGCTAAGGAATGTTGTTGATATTATTAATTATTTCCTTTTTCGACGTCAGGTTGGCGGTGTTAATATTTTCCACAATATTTTATGCACAACACTTTTTATATATCTATATATATGTGTATATAGAGTATATAATATATGTAATAATTTTTTTTTTTTTTTTTTTTTTTCAAAATTTATATAAATTTTCTTTAGTATTAGATGAATCGATAATTAATTAAAAAAAATATTTTTCCTATAAAAAAGAAAATAAAATAGTTATTAAATAATATTTCTTATATATAATTTATTTTATATTAATTTAATTTTTAATTAAATTTTATATATTAGAAACAAAGATTTGAAAACTAGGCCAAAAGGTATTTTTTTTTTCTTTTCTTTTTTTTTTTTTTCTTCTTTAGTTAACACAATTTTCCTTTTTTAATTTTATTTATTTTATTAATAAACATATATATTTATTTATTTATTTTTAATATATTAATTTATATATATTTCTTTTTAAATTAAAATTTAATTTTGATATAAATATTTTTCCGAGATTTCGAATTAATTTACCAAAAACAAATTTTTAAAATAAAATTTTCCAAAAAATTTAATTTTTTATTTTTTTTTTTTTCAAATTTTGTTCATGTAACACGTCCTACCGTGGCTGAACATATTATACTATATACACGGGTGTACATACCCAACAATTATTACTCAAAAGAAGGGAAGGACTCGAAATGGAAAAAAAAAATTCAACGAACCAACGAAGTTTTGTATCATAAAATAATATTCGTAACAAAAAGAATGATAACAAAAAATTACTTTTTGAAAAATGAAAATGAAAAACGAATAACCAAAAAAAAAGAAAAAAAAAAAAAAATTAAAAAACTATAATAATAAGAACAAAAAGAATTAAAGAAAAATCGAAAAAATTGTAAAAAATTTTCCCCCTGCTCGTGGAAATTTCATTTATTCATTGAATTTATGTGTATATCCAAAGGAAAATTCTTTCAATTCTTCCTCTTTTTCATTATTTTCTTCTTCTTTTTCTTCTTCGTTTTCTTTTATCTTCTTCGACATCTTATTTTATTTTGTATTCCTTTTCTTTGTTTTTTTTTTTGTATTTCTTTATAATCTAATATTATTTTTCTACTCTACAATTTTACACAAATTTTCCGAATTTCTTTAGTGTAATTATAGTAGAGTGTATAGAAGTTTTTCCAATAAAAGGAAAATTTTTTCTTTCCGTTATTATTATTAAATTTTAGAATTAACAGAATATAAACAAAATATGAAAAACTATATTAAATAAGAAATAAAATTAAAAGAAATTTAACGAACTAAAAAACACGACAAAAAAATAAAATAAAATAGAAAACAAAATAGAACTAAAATTAAAACAAAAAAAAAAAAAAAAAAAAAACTAAAATAAAAAACTTTCAAGTATCCTGAAGTGTTTGCTTGTTTTTTGGTTTTTTTTTTTGTTTTTGTTTTTGTTTTTTTTTTTAAGCGAATAACAACCAGATGAATGCACCAAAAACCAACCGTGATGGCTGTTTTCCGACTGAATTGAAAATTTTTCTTTTTATTCCATCAATATTACGTACACTGTTAAAAATTTAAACTGTAGAATGATTTTAATAATAATAAAAAACAAAAAAAAAAATAAATAAAATAAAAAAATATAACAAAAAAATAAAACAATAATATTAAAACAGGAAAATAAAAAAATACTTGCGCTCATGAAATTTCCTATCCCCAATATTTTATTATTATTCGTTTTATTTTTTTTTACCTATTCTAATATCTCTATATAATATTAAATATACAATAATAACTATATATTATAGAATATTTTTGTTTGTTCTAATGTGTGTATAAATGTTTGCATGTATGTCAATTATTTTCATGCTGATTTTTGCCTTGCTTTGGGTTTTTGTTTCTGATGTGTACTAAAAATAGAGTGAAGTAGAGTATAGTAAGTAGAGAATGTAGATATAGAGTAGAGTAAAATATTTGTAAACTGTAAAGAATACAGTAACAAAAACAAAATGAATAACATTTTTTTTTTATGTATATATAATATTTTCTATATCCATCTATATCCATCTATATGTATATTTTATAATATAGAAAAAGTAGTGGAGTATTTCATGCTGCGATGTACATACATAAATACATACATTTATGATGGAGAAGTTTTTTTTTTTTTGACAGTATGTATTTTCTATTTTAGAATTTAAAAAATTTCCCACATTTTTAAAAAAGGAAATTTTTTTGTTTTTTTTTTACTTTCATTTGTTATTTTTGTTGTTATTATTTTGTTTATTATAATTGTTTTTGTTTTTGTTTTCTTTTGGTGGATTTAAATAGTAAATTATTTAATTTTTACAATTTTTACTGAGCATTACTAAGAAGAGCTTAAAATTGGATATGTAGAGATAAATTTATAAGGAAATACATACACACATATATACATACCATAGTGATGTGAATTGTTATGATAAATTAAATTATTAAGTCGTACTCATTAGCATGTATTTTTAGCCGGTTGTATATTCTAATATAAGTCGTGGTTTATTTAGTCAATTTAAAGTTTTTACATTTTAAAATAATAAAAATTAAAACTTTAGGTTTGTTTTACTAAATTTATTAGATATTTCGATTGTTTTCGTCTGTTTACATGAGTAGTGATCATATTATTTGGTTAATTCTAAAATTTCAATTATAATGAAAATAACCAAAAAAAAATTTTTTTTTGAAGACTACGCTTTAAATTATACTAGAGGAATTCGAAAGTTGTGGAAAATTATAGAGTCGATAAAATTTGTAATTTCAAAGTAGTGAGAAGATCTGTTCTTTATTGGTTTTATATTAGTTAGTTATTATTTTTGTAATTATGTAAAAATGTATAAATTTGTTTGATAAATTGAAAACAAAATCTTTCGAACTTGTTTTTACTCAGAAAACGTTAATTGTGCTTCAAAATATATTTGACAATTTTGAACAATATTTTGAAGGCATTCTAATTTATTCATGGTTTATGAGATACACAATCGATTATAAGATACAAAATGATTATATCATAGCTAACGTTTCGTAAAATAAACAATTTTGTGCAAACCACATCATTATACGAGATGATAAAAAAAATTTAATGGGGTTAAATAATATTTTCTTAAATAATTCTGGTTTAGATTAGATCAGATTAGATTTTTATTGGGCCTCTTAACCTGTTTGGGTTTTTGGACATGCAATATCACTGGAATAAAAACGAATGGAAAGCACAAATATTTAATTTTGAAACTGTATGGATTAAATTTAGCTTTAAACTTGGTAAAAATTGTTTAATAATATGTGGACAGTTGTATGGAAACTGTCTGATATGCAACCTATATTAATATATTTCGAAATATAATTGGAATTCGAAAATTACTATAACGAAATAATGTTTTAATACTTTTTCAATAATGCAGTCATCAAAAACATAAATATTTTTTTTCCCTAATTTTTTGAAAATATTGAACTTAGAACATAGACCTGATTTGTCGGTTTACACCTAAATGAAATGACAAAATAAATTGAACTGGGTAAAACGAATTCACACAAGTGAACTATATGATTTGAGGTTGCTCTTTTAATTGACATTATGTAGGTAAAAGCTTAGTAAATTTAATAACATAAAAGTATTAAAAAATGTCATTGTCATTGTCATTTGGTCTCATATCGAAATTTAATACAATTCCGACACTGAAAATAATGATTATTTTTGACCAGTTTCTATTTTAAATCCCACCTAATTAGCTGGAAAAAACGTGTTAATAAATTAAAGTTGAAGGTTAAAAAAATACTAGAAAATAGATTCTGAATTTTAAAGGCAATGCAAATGTTACCCAAAATTTCAGTTATATTATGCCATATTTGTAAATATTTTTTGACAACAGCATTTTATAAGAATAGTTTTGCTACACAATACAGAAATAAGCCTCTTGTTTTTGTCAAATGATTCGATTAAATTTGCGATTTTTTGAAATGAAATGAAAGACAAAACCGTTCGAACTAGGTCACAAACATTTTTTGAATTCCTTAAAAAACCTCTTATAGGTCTTTGTTGAATCAAAAATTATCTTATAAAAATAAGGATTAAAAAAAAATGAATGAGTAATCTAATTTGATTAGTTTTAATTGTGAATTGAGTAATAGCTTGGAGTTGGTAGTGGATTAGAATCCTACAGTATTCTATTCCTACGTTTATCTTTTGATGATTTTTTTTATTTTTTTTTTAATCCTAACCAAAACACTAGGTGGAAATCTTTTATACAGATTGTTACGTTACGTTTCGTGTTTCTTCAAACTCGAACAAAAAAAAAAAAAACAATATAACAATTACTAAATAAATGAATAAGTAGAATAATATGTGGCTTTCAATGTCTTACAAACTAATTTTTCGACCTGTTTTAAAATAACTAAAATGTCTTCTTTATAACTGTAAATTTTCAATTGGACTAAATATTCTTCACATATTAATCTTGACTGTATCTGTTTTTTTTTCTATTTTAAATACTGTATAGATTTTTTTTAAATCAAATAAAACAATCTTCTCAATTTCCTGACACGTAGTACAATAATTTTGTTGAATACTATTCGGATGGATAAAATTACTTACTGAGATGGCCAATAGACCATACAGTTCGTGACAAAATTAAGTATAAGTATAATTAATTTTTTTCAAGCTAATTCTGTATCAGCCTAAGTTTATGCAATTCGGTTTTTAATTACAATACCTTATAATGTTTTCAAATAATTGACAATTGAAAAATTTTAAAAGAAAAACCTGGGAAATTAAAGAAAATTATTTGCTAAAACTTCATAATAATTATGATATACCAATTTCTAAATTGAATAAATTTAAATAAATTTGTTTTTTTTTATTCAGGATACTCCACAAATTACGTATTATGAAGTTTTGGTAATTCACGTAAACATAGAAATATAAAATTTTCAAAATACAGTTATTTTCTATACGTCTACATTTATGTAAACTACTGAAACATCTCCACATTACATAAGTCAGAGAAATGCATTTAAAAACCGGTTCTGTTAAGGGAATAATGTTAAAAATTTAATTTTGAAATTGTAACGGTATAATTGCATTCTATTTGTTTAATTTTTTATATGTATAGTTAGTATATAAACAATACAGCTTTGATTGAAGATTGCAAGATTAGGCTTAACTAAAAGAGTGCAATATTTATGTTTTTCGATTTCCACCCTAATTTCTATTTTTTTGTTTTTCATTAAATCTATGTAAGCTGTAGCGTTACAAAAAAAAAAAATAAAAAAAATCATTTCACTTAGCTGGTTTTTAATTTCAGGGAGTAAAAAAAAAATTGTATATATGCATTTTTTCCCCTTTTTAATGTGGGATTTTAAAATTCTTCACGAAGTCGTGGCTATTTTTTTTTGTAAACAATGTATTTTTTTTTTATTTTTATTTCTTTTCTTCTTTTACGTTTAACTGTCAATGTATTTTTTAGTAGTGGTATATTTTTGTTCGTGTGTGTGTGTGTGTGCATTTTACAAATTAAATAAAAGTTTGAATTTAAATATAAGAAAAAAAAAAATGAAATTGAAAATGATCAAAATTTATTGAAAAAATTAAAAATTAAATAAAAATAAATGTATTTCAATTTTATAATTTAGAATTTCCAATTTCGAATCTTAAGATTCCTATCTTAGAATCTTAGAATGTATAATTTTGCATATGAAAGAATCTTTTGCATCTTAAATTTTTCCCTCAAGATTCTTTATTATGTTTTTTATTAAGATTTTAATAATGAGGGAGGAAGAGGGGGTGGTATATTATATATAAATACATTAGTATGAATATATTTACATATATATATATATATATATATATATATATATATATATATATATATATATATGGTTGACTACAATTCAATGTATATCAGAATGATTAAATGACATTTTTTCTTATTTATGTACATATTTACAAATATCAATTCATATATAAAAATATATTTATATATATATATATATGTATATGTTTATATATATATTTTTTAATAATACTTTCTATATTGCAATGCAAATAGGGTGAGATTTGAAGAATGCGTATTATCAATTAAGTGATGAAATGAGATAGAAGATGATTTTTGATTCATACTTAACTCAAACCAGTCATATATTATGAATGCATTAATGTTATTATGTATATGAATGAACATATGTACATTAATAGATGTGTAGATAAATTGTTTTCTCGTAAGCTTTAATTTGTATATTTTGATAGATGTATGGAGAAATTTTTGTATATTCCAAAAACTTTATCAATAAAATTATCTATTATATCCATATACATATATATATATAATGTTAACATATAATGTTAATATATAATGTTACATATATAACTAATGTTATATATGTATAAGAAAATAGAATATATATATATATACAAATTATGTATTTAGATAAGAATATCTTTAGGGTGATTTTTAAATTGTTTTTCCTTTTAGTTTTGTATATTTTTATTTAAATTATATTTTTTTTTGGACATTAATTATTATTATTATGTGTGCATTTACTAAATTATATTTGGTATATACCGATATATTATTTGATATGAATTTACGCACATGTTTATCTATGTATAGCTGATAATAATAAAATTTCTAAATTGGTATAGGTCAATTTGTTTTTTTTTTTTTTTGATATTTAGAAAATATTTTGGAATATAATATTAAAATAATATACAAAAAAAAATATTATTCTTTTGTATGATAATTTATATTCAAATATTAAATTTGAATTAGAAGATAAAAACACTATACAATATTTACTTTGAAAAGTTATTTTTATCAATTCACTATTATTTCATTCAGAGAATTAAATTAATTCATTTTTTATATATCATTATTCTCTTTTTCAGAATATTTTTTTTTGTTTTTTATTTTGTCTTTGAAGGCTAACATTGAAAAAAATTTTAGTATTTTATTAAATTTTTGCATACGAAATATAGGTAGGTACATCTACAACTTTATCTAGTAAAATTGTAGTTTATACTGTTTTCAATATATTTGGCCAAAAGAATTAGATAAGTACATAAATAGATTAGTAGATTTTTTAATTTGATTTTTACATTTTAGTAATGAAATTATAAATTGATAGTGAATTTACAGTTAAAAATTGTAGAAAAAAACTAGATATGACTTATGTGTGTCTAAATCTTGATTTTAAAAATAAGCCGTATTAAAAAATTTGTAAGTTTAGGAAGATTATTCAAGCCACAGAATTGCAGAAGATTTTTTTCCCTATCTTCTTCATCGTATCTTCTTCATCAGCAGTTCTTCATCGGAAAATTCAGTAGAAAGTGACCTGAAATAGTTGAACACAAAACAGTTGATAATTTTGCTATGACTTTTTTTTTTTTAATGGGCCATGGTTTTTTTGATAAACCATATCAGCATTCTGACATTGGATTTAGTCTCCCTGATTATCAGATTCAATCTTTGAGAATTCTAGTTTTTCAGTTCAGTTTTATTTTCAAATTCATTGTACACTGTCACTTCAATAGCAATAACACAAAAATAATTCACGCTCACATCTACAACAAAAATATGTATACAATAAAGCTTAAAATAGAATTTAATTTTAAATAATAATAAAACAAAAATAATTAAAATAATAATATTTTAATATTTAACACACAAAGTAAATGTAGGCAATAAAAAATAACAATAAACAATTTACTTTAACGTTTTATTTAAAATTGTATTTTAAATTTATAAATTTCCCATAATCTGTATAAAGTAGGAGATCCCGATAAAAAATTGGATTATCGATTTGTATGCAATTCAAAAAAGCTCTGTGATATATATATATATCTGGATCATTAACAAAATTACAGACAAATTACAGCTGTAAACAAATTAAATAAATTACAGCTTTACAAAAATTACATACATTAAACAAAGTACAACTTTCATCCCAGAACTTACTAAGCACGTATTTTGAAAAAAGAGTGACTGCTCCTATACATTTCGATTTTGACTTTATGATTTGTGTTATTCCGTAACATTCTTATGATTATAAATATATATATTTTGATGGTTCACTTTTATATCTTAGCTTAAGTACCGGAGAGGATTGGTAGGCGTATGTCACCAAATGTATGTATATATATATTGTATTCAAGTCTGGATTGAATCCATAACTTGTAAATTCAGTGAAGGTCAAAAAGTGTAACATATTTTCTAATTCAGCTTAAGAATGTCGATCATTTTGTGATTAAAAAAATTAGATCGTGGTACGTATCAAGTCTATTGCTAATTTCCATTGTAAGAATTTTTAATGTTCCGAACTTTTTCATATTTGCAATTTCGAGGCTAATATTTGGTACCTATAATGAATGATTTTTCTATGTTGTACTCACGAATTTATTATTGCTTATATTGATTTTGATTTTACGATTTTTTTTCAACTGGTTGTATTCAAAAATTAATTCAGTTCTATTCTAAGAATAACAAATTTGTCGACACTGATGAAATATAATGTACAAATAGTCATATTAAGTATTAGAAACAAAAAACGTAATGATTAAGTTCAATGGAAACTTATCTTCATCTAAACTAAATCTAGATACTTTAATTGCATATATAGAATAAAATAGAATAAAATAAAATAGTGTAATAATTTGGCTCACTAAAATAAAAGAAAATCAAACTGCATCAAAATCCAAATGTTTTTTTTAGTTGGATTGAAAATCAGAGTTACCCTTCTTTTTCCAGAAAATGTATATCTACATATACCGGATGTTTGAGACCATGCGTATCAGCTTTAAGAGGGAAAGGAGCCGTTATTTTAAAATTTAGAAAAAAAGTTTTTTAACTAAATCGAGGGTGCCCTATCGATTGGTGGTACTTTAATTTTTCGGAAAGGATCGAAAATCAATTTTTTCAGATCAAAAATCGCCGAAATTGGCCGAAATACGATTTTTTGTCGTAGAATCTGAATTTGCATTAAAAAATACCCCTTCTCATTTAAAAATCTCGATTTCGGCCAGTTTCGGCGATTTGGTCTTAAAAAACCGGTTTGCGGTCCTTTCCGAAAGTTGAAAATACCACCAATCGATAGAGCACCCTCGATTTAGTTAACAATTTTTTTGTAAATTTTAAAATAACGGCTCCTTCCCCTCTTAAAAAGCTGATACGCATGGTCTGAACCACCCGGTATATACGTACGGTTAATACAACTCAAATTAATATAATTAATAAAATTAATTATAAAATTTTTGATATAAAAGTTTTTGCCAACTTTATCATATATAATTATAAACACGACAGTTCAAATTTCATTTTGGACATCTGTACCTCACATTTTCAAAATATTCTCAGTTCAAATATCGCGTCCATCGATTTGGAAATTCTAATAACGAATTGCATATTTCGTCTAACCAACACTTTTGTGACTTTCCTAATAATTTGTTAATTTATGTTAATATGTAATTTCTCTTTTGTTTCAAAATTTTTTGTTTGTTTAAAAGTCTATTAAGATGTATATCTAATTTGTTGTTTTGTTTCCATTATTTTACGAAATGTTGATTTAATTATTTCATAAGCAAAATATAGTAAAATTAAATTAATACGATATATGAAATTATTTTTATTTAAATTGAATGATTTTTTTTATGTTCAAGCACTACGACAATTAATAAGTCTAAATTTGTTAATTTAATTTACTAGTTTTTAATAAGTTTTTTTTTTTTTCATGTAAGTCAATTAAGACTTCCGGTTTTTTTTAATAATTTGAAAAATTTACTTTTCTACCAATCAAATAATTAACTTATTAAAACAGCTATTTGTAGTGAGAAGTTATTCATTTCATTTTGATTTTTTTTTTTTTTTTTTGCCATATTAAATTGTATCGCGTAGATACAACATAAAATAATTTAAGTTAAACTAAACTAAACATAATAATCATATGATAAATAGTTAGAAACATAATAATAATTTGTACACGATATGAAAAATTATTAAATGAATGATGTTGAATGAAATTGTTTAATATTAACTATTCTGACAAAACACTGATTGTTAATTAGTTGGTTCGCTTTGGTACAAATTTAAATCTAATTTTCTATTATGTTTTACTATATATTTTTTTTTATCATTTTAATAGATTGAGAATCTAAATTTTCAGAATTCATTTCTATTTGATTTGAACATATCATATGAAGATCTATGTATATAGGCTTGAAATAATGTAATATTTGATTTGAGCATAATGAATAAATTAATAAATGACACTGTAATGATACTGGAAATTAATTGTAACAAAGCAACATTATATGGTATAAAAGTGTTGGATAAATATGTTAGGCATAAAAAAATTAGTATGAATCAAATAATTAATTAAAATAAAAAATAAATTATTAAATTTGAAATTTGAAATTTAAATTAAAATTAAAATGAAAGATTATTAAAATCGTCAGAGATAAATTATTAATGTGACAAAAATGAAACGTTGGTATACATACAACATTTAATATATTTTTTAAAATTAAGCTTAATTTATATACATTTGATTTTAAATTGCCTGTGCCAACAGCTCATCACCAGCATTTATTGTACTGGTGAATCTGAGGTTAAAGCTTTTGATATTTCAAAAACCTTTGATCGAATATGGAATTCTACATTTCTTAACAAATGTCAGAAAAATATGTCAGATTTTTGGCTTGGACAGCTTCTTTTACATATCGGTTAAGAATTTTTTTTCATTTTATATCCAACACATATCAAATAAATACAAAAAATCATAGATGACTAGCTCAGTTAACCACGATTATGTTAAAATAATTGATTGAGGTTACGTAATCAGAGCTGAGCTCAACACTGTGATTTCGTAACAAGATTCCAAAGAACTTGATGTGTTGAACTTGAATGATGTTGAATATTTCGGTGTTTTTTTAACGAAGTAAAGTATAATTTTCTTTAAGATTTAATATTCAATATTATCATTTTTTCTTTCTAATATCTATAATATACTTATATTATGTTCTAGTATAATCCTCACATAATACCACTAACTTAATATTCATAAAAATATGACGTTTTACGCCAATATGACGCCAACATAACATTCAATTTAATGAATAATTATAACAATCATTCGTTGTGCTTTCAAAATCATTCGTTAAGTTATAAGCATACGAAAAGAAGCGAACAAATCATAAGCAATCATAAGCAGTTTTGACAGCATTGTAAATAAATAAAAAAATAATTTTGTAAACTAAAAGGAAAATTGCGTTCTTTTTGTTTTTTTAACGAAGAACTTTATTCAAAACTCAAAATACAAAAAAAAAACATTTATTTATAGAGTTTAGGTGTATTTTTATTTCACTTTTTTTAACTTCTGGTTTTGACGTTTTGATATGATTACAGGTTTGAAAATTATAGTTAAGGTCATATCGAATCAAATCGAACATTTAACGAAGTATCATATGACTATTATAGTTAGGGCTATTGACTGAAGTATACAATTTCTTCAATTTACTACTCTATTGCAAAACAGTTGATCCATACGTTATTTGTATTTTAAATCCGTTTCAGTACTATGGCATAATTATTTATCATTTTTTCTCATTTTCCCATAAAATCTCAGTAGATGCGGTATTTATAGATAGTAATTACTTGCAAAACTTTTTTTATTGTGATGATAAATTCAAAGGTGGGCCCCAACTTTTCTACAATAGAGTAGTATTTTAATAAAATCCGTATACCCTATAATTGGTGACATGAAGCCGTAAACTCTGGTTTTACCAAGTAAGAATTTGATTTGGTTTTTATAACTCACGTATTGTTTCCTATGAAATCTATATAATATGAGTTTTATGCTATTTCGTTAACTCTAATTATTTTTAATTTTGTTTATTTCATGCTTTAGTTTTAGTTTAGTTTTTAAGTTTATTTTTTAGTTATCTGTTATGGGTTCTAGCCGTGTAGATTGTAAATAAATAAATAAATAAATAAAGCTCAAAACCAAATTCAAATTAAGAGCTGTGTATATAGTTCAACATTACTATACCTACTGATGAGTCCCAGTTGTAGTGTTGGTGAACGAAACACTCCATTAATTTTTTTGATGAGAATAAAATTTTAATAACCAGAATGATGGTCAAAATTCGTTTGGTAATCGAATAAATGGTTCTTAGCCTACATTCTTACTACAAAGTGGCTTTTTATATTTTGTGTTTATGTATAGAGGTGATTAGTCTTTTAGTGTAAGTCTAGCAAAATGCTAAATTTGTCTTTTAATATCAAATATGAATGAAAAAAGATTTCTTCTTATAATAATGAAGTTATTTTTACTGTGATAAACATGATGCACATCGAATTTTTAATAATATATATTCAAATATTTTATATCATAATTTACTACAATACAATGTTTCTATATATATACTATATATACTTAATTAATAATTAATTTAAATTAAAAAAAGAAACAAAGGTCTCTTTTCAAAAATGATAAAAAAGAAAAATTGAAAATATCAAAACATTCAAAAAAAAATTACATTCTATAAAATTACATATTTACATTTAAATAAAAGTTAACAAATTGTTTTTAATTGAATTATATACAAAAAAAAAACAGAACACAAATCATTGAAAACAAAAAAAAATTAAATTAAATTTTAACAAAACAACAAAAAAAAAATTAAATTTTTTACAAAAAATCGATTCTTTCAAATATTGCAAAATAACTAATGAATATTGCAATATCAAAGCAAATTCTACACACATTATTTTATATAGAATTCAATAGAGTATATCAGGTGACAAGAGCAACGCTGCACTTCCTCATCATAAGCATTCAATTCATTCAACCATAAATATATTTGTACAAAAATACATTTACAGTTATTTTTTTTCTTCTTGTTTTTGTATACAAAAAATTAAAAAAAAAAAACAAAACAAAGGATATTTTTATTTCGGGGAAATTTAAAACTTTACCTACCCTTTCAAAGCAAATATTCATTAGATTTCCCAGATACATGTACGAATCTCTATATCATATTATATACATTATATATGCACATATATATATATATATATAAATGTTTATACATCCATTTATGTAATATTGATTCTAGAAATGAAAAATCAAAAAAAAAAAACCCGGGAATTTTCAGTTAATTGCATCTTATTTTTGAAAAAAAAGCAAAAAAAAAAAAATAACACTCACACATAAAAAACCTAAAAAAATAATAAAAGCAAAAAAAAAAAAATGCAAAAAAACAAAAGAAAACTATAGAAAAAAAATTGCATTCCTGATGATGTTAAAATGCGATGCAATGAACGCACTTTTCAAATATGTATGGATGTAAATTTATTATGCATGTGGTATATTGTATGCAAACGCGCCCATCCAACTCTATAAATATATGTACATAGTAAATTCAAACGCATTATTATTACCTTTAATTATATATACAAACACATCGACAGAAAAAAATACATTTTATATATATATAGATATATATATGTACATAATATATAAAAAAAAAAGTTGTATAAAATTTTCAATTCCAGATTGCTCATTATATATTAATTTACATACACATACATTTTACATCTTTACATATATATATATACGTATACGCAAGTACGCATAAATTCATACAATATTAACTTTAGCAGGATGCTATTATAATGCAACAAATTTTCGTGATGTTAAAATATTCCAAATAGAAGAAAAAAAATTAGAAAACCGAAAAAAGGAAGAAATTTATATAAAAAAAAAAATATATATTTTTTCGTAAGGATATTTTGAAAGGATCTAACATTTTCGACAGAAATATTATTGATTTTATTTTTCTTTTTCCTCCCATATTTAATACGTCTCTCTTCATGCAACATGTATACGACTATAGTTAAAAAAAAAAAAACAACAACAACACAACAGAAAATATAACAATACTCCTACTATACCTAATAATAAATTATATCCTGGAGGAAAATTTTTTAATACACAAAAACAAAATAAGAACAGAAAAAATAAAATTTAAAAATAAAACACAAAACACAAAAACAAAAAAAAAACAGGACATTATAAGTAAGTTTTTGGTATTGATTTATGTGTGTTATTTTTCCGAATGCCGGTCTAAAATAAACCGCTTACTATGAAAATGATTTAAGTCAATTTTTTAAGGAATTTTGGTTTTTTGCTTTTTTTGTTGTTTTTTTATTGAAATTTTACTGTAAATGTTAGTTTATTGTAGAGGGGTTTAGTATAGAATTGATACTGTAACTAGAAAACGGCTTTAGTTTTATATATGGAAGATTAGGACGATATTGGGTATATTGACAGGTTACTGCTTGGTTCACAAGTACGCAATGCGATTGGACTTGTCAATAATGATCACTGTCGAATTTGCGGGGGTCAAGACCACCAGATCTATGCAACTTTCCAAGCTCATCAAAAACTAGGCTTAGGTGGTTGGAAGAACTTTGGTTGATAAAAGACTTTTCAGAATATTCACAGATTCGTGCGACAGCTAATGGTCTTCTCGAAGAATACGTAAAAATCCACTTTGTATTGTAATGTGGGGAAGGGGATCTATGGTATCAAACGTGGCGCAGTGTCGGAGTAGCAATGGATTACTGTGTTTAACACTAACCAAACTAGTAAATTGCTTGATCCAGTCAAGAGATTCTTTGAATCCAAGCCCGAAGGTTGAAAACATGAATTATCTGGTTTGTTATTGCAAGTATAACAGTATAAATACTAAAGGATATTTATTCTGATGAAGCCTTTTTAGGTATTAACCACAACTATAGGATAAACATTTCAACAGCTTTATGCAGAGTCTTGCTATATTAACTAATTTGAAATTGGAAAACTACAACTATTTCACAGAAGTTTTTTTTTAAACATGCGCAGTTTATTCTCGACGAAGAGTATTCTACTATCAGAGATATTAAAACAGCAAGGTAGTATTCTGGGTCCTATACTGTATTTGCCACAAATGGAAAATATAACTGTAGCTACATTCGCTAACGATACTACGTTGATGGCAGAAGAAACTAGTATTGACTTGGCTACAAATAAATTGCAATTATATACCTATGGACAAAGAAGTGGAAAGTTAAATTCAATGAGCTGAAATCGGTACACGTAAATTTTACAAATAAATTAATAATTAGTAATTCAAACATCGGTAAATCTGAATGGGGTGAACATATCCCAAGAAAACAACGCTATAAATACCTAGGAATGACATTAGATGTAAAACTTATGTGGGAAGAGCATGCAAAAAAAAAAATTGAGGTTGACAATAAATATAGAGAAATGTACTGGCTCTCTACGGTATACAAATATGGGGATGTGGCAATCAAACACATGTACTTTCTATACAAAAATTCCAAAATAAAGTGTTGCGCAACATGGTAAACGCCCCTTGGTATGTTCGCAGCAATCACTTGCACAAAGATCTAAAAATTCCTTATATATCAAAAATGAAATACAAAGATATGCAACAAAGCATTTGGATCGTCTGGAGGGCCATGTTAATGTTGACGCCACTTAACTGCTAGAAAATGAAAATTGTACCAGAAGGCTTAGCCACTAGATTTAATTCTAATTAAAATTTCTCTTTAAGAAAATAACACTGGCAATAAATTAATGGTTAGTTCGTCGGGCTAGTTTAAATGGAAGAGATGTGGCTTAGTCAGTAAAAATGTGAAGATTGATGAAGATTGTAACCAATTCACGCTAAAAAAAAATGTGCCGTTTATTCTCAATTATTTTATTTAATTGACGTCTTTTACGCTACCTTAACTTACCAAAGGGTAAATAAATTTTTATTCATAATATTCATTGTGCTAACGCCATGGTTAACATATGTTTCATACCTTTTTCTCTATAAAAAATACCCTCTACAAAATTAGTTTGTAGGCAAAGGGGTATGATTAGTATGTATGTTAATCATGGTGTTATCACCCTTCGTGGAATATAGCCAATTAGCTGACATGTTAACAGTTTTAATTAAATAGACATTTTTATATTAACTAAATAAACAAGACTGCTACGAATGCAAAATCTCATTTCTTTAATTTCGTTTGTCAAAATCTCATTGTTTTAAATTCCTTGAATTAATAAAAATTTTATATTTAGTAATGAGTGGGAAAAAAAGAAAAGTGGCCTCCGATAAAAATAAATTAATTTTATTTTATTTGATTTTATAATTTTTCCGTTTGAACATTGTCCTATAAATTGTGTCGAAGGCTTGACCATCAATTAAACAAAATCAAAATTAATTGCATTCAAACCATTAGAAAAACCAGAGCTACATGAAATTGAGGCAGGGGCTAGGAATTTGAGTGACTGAAAAAAACACATTTTTTGTTTAAATCTAGCTTTCAACAGTTTTCTGCTATTATACAGGCAGTATTCTAACAGATTGAAGGGAGGGGGGATTTGGAGGCGATAAAAATTAAATTAAGAAATGAGAACAAAATTTTAGAACAACGACATTTAAAAAATCTAGGTTAAAATCTAGGTTAAAAAACGAGATTTTATTAACCAAGTGTACGCAGCCAACCCCAAATAACCCTTAATTTCAGCTGGAAATCTATTTTATAATAGAAAAAATGGAGTTATACCAATTTAATAATAAATTACCCAAAAACAATTTTTTTGGGAGAAGAGAGAGAAAAACAGTTTTTCTTTTAAAATTAACATAAAATTTTACATAATAAAATTAATATATACATATACATATACTAATGCATGTACGTGTACCTTAATATTTATATATATATATTTATAAATCCTTTAAAATAATCTTAAGGAGGTACAAATATACCTATACTTAAATTTACATAATTGCATTTCTTATTTATATATTATTAATCTTATAAGTACGTATATGTGTTGATGTATAAATAAATAAATATATTTATATCTATATATATATATATATATATATATATATATATATATATATATAGATATATATAATTTGTACATAAGATGTTCTAAAATTCTTTATTTATGTATAAGAAAAAGAAAATATTTTCTATAGATATTTCGAGGAATTTCTATTTAATTTCCTTGTAATTCTAAGAATACATAATTATGTATTCTTGGATTTATATGTATGTATATAATATATAATAAATGCATCTTATGCATTTTGAAATACAATTATTTATTTATAATAATAAAAACCAAAAAAAAAAAGAAAGAAAATAAAAAAATCAATAATGAGCAACATTTATATTATAAGTAGTTGGTTTTTTGGAAAATTTAAAAAATTTTGATTATAAAATTTTTTGAAGAAAATTATTTTTGAAAAATTTTTTAAATAAAAAAATTAATTTAATTTCAAATTTTAACGTAAAAATGATATATTTCAAAATTTAGAATTGATAAAATCGAAATCTGAATGGTTGATGTAGAATTTACATTTACATATATAGTTTGAATTTAAAAGAAATTAATTTAATAATAAAAAGGGGGGTTCGCTTTATTAAGGTTTTTTTCTCTTCTATATTCAAAAAATACGCGAATTTGTACTTGTCTAAACCAAATTGAAGTTTTTACAAAGCGATGGAGTCACTTAATTTTTATACTTGCCAGATAATACAGTCTAGAAAGTAGACTCTTGGATGGACTTTTCTTTATGAGTGGCAGATTCAAAGAAGGTATAGAATTGTTTCGTCCTCTTCTTCATCAAATCAAATAATTTTACATAGATTACTGACCAAAACATAAACAAAATAATTGAAAATTTAAAAACGTTATCATTTCGATTTTCGCAACGATTTGTAAAATCTACTAAAAGTTTTTTAATTTATATATTCAGTTATTTTATCTCTTCTATTTCTAAAAAAATTGCAACACAATCGTAAAATATTGTTTGTTTTTTAAATTTGAAATGCATTGTAAAACTATATATATATATTTTTTTTAAATATTCATTACACATACTAAAGATTTTATAAGTCTTTCTTCATGTTTGGAGACGTATGTGTTCAGCGAAAGGTATTCTTCAGCATCTTATATTAGGTATATACAAGAAAACATATGGGATTGTCATATTTTTAATGTATAATATAACAAAAAATTTGGCTATGGGTTCAGGTTTTTTCTTTACAGCTCTATAATTTCATATCCATATGTCATAAAAATTTTGATGAAAAAACATTTATTTTGTCTTCTACTTCTTCTTTTTCTGTAATTTCTTCCTTTTATTCTTCTTCTTCTTCTTGATTTCTTGTCTTTTTATTCTCGTAAGTCATTATATTTATTCTGTAAAGTGAAAAAATTACGGTACAAATATTTTAAAACGAATTTTCATTATTATTCTTTTAAATGATAATTATTTAAAAGGAGACGTAGCGAAATTAAATATTTTTTCATTTTTTTTTTATATTTTCAATTAGAAATTTCAATTTAAAATTTCCCACCCATGTAAAAGTCATTTACGATAAAAAATTTTTACTTTATCAAATTGCCGCAACTCACCCATCACCGGAGTTAAATTAAATTTTTTAAAAAATGGAGTTTGTAATTTAAATGTTTTTTTTTTGTTAAATAAAAATTGTTATGTATGCGGTTATTGTCTAAGATAAATCAATAAAAAATTAAAATACAGTACATAGTATAATTTGAAATGATGGGAAATGATTCATAATGAAATGTTAACTACGATTTTTAACAAACTTCTTCGAATTTCTAGGAGCGGGCGAATATTAGTCTTTTTTAATTTTCTGTTCCTGCCCGGCCATATATGATTTATTTGTTTCTCAATATATCATTTTCATGTGTTTGCATTGAATATTATACATTTTGAAGAGAAATCGACATTAACATATAATCAAATAAATAAATAAATATATAGATATCTCATAAGATGGTCCAGGGTGGAATAAACTTAAATCATAAGGTCCGCTTTAATTTTGTAGAAAATCAAGAGATGCATTTTGTTTCACAGTGAAATGGGTTGTTATCGTTATACACAAAAATGTCTAGGTATTGACAAGATGCAAGTCAGTATTGAAATTATTTTTTTTTTTAATAATTTATGTTATGCAAGAGTGAGAAAGATATAATTTTTTATTTTAAAATAATAATTTTATGCAGTTTATATTTACTTCATGAGAAAGAGAGATAGATATTAATTTTTATATTTGTCTTACTAATAAATAATATTTTGTGGTTAATAATAATTGTATCAATATTTAAATAATTATTTTGACCAAAATGCAAAATTTAGCTGGGATAGAAATTTCATTGACATTTATTATAATAATACTTCGAAAAAATACATTGCCCTTCAAAAATTAATAAAAGAATATATACGTACTTTTTAATTGCAAAGAACATTCTTATAGCAATATTAATCACATTATTCACATAAAAACATTATTGTAACACCTTTAGTGCTCATCGGAAGTCAAATAGAGGAGTCTTATAGCACCTATTTTGTTGTTATAACAATAAAATGTTACGTGGGATGTATTTTGCATGCGTATTCGTAGTTCACTTTTAAAAAATATTTCAGTTGCTTTCATAATTGTATAGCTTAATTGTTTCATGAGTTAAGTATTTAATGATTAACTTAAGTATAGTTATGTGATAACATATGTTAATTTCATAACTTAATATTTGGTTGTTGAATAATTTTGATATTGGGTTCAACTGCAACAATTATCACCTATTTTGAAAATAATAAAATAGATCTATACAAAATAGTTCCTGTATCAAAAAATTGCAATACGATAGAGTGGAAAGTTGTTGTAAGTTAGGGTAAGTCTCATTCTGAGCTGTATATCCAATAGAGGATTAAAAAATTCTTGTTATAATTTTATTAAAAAATAGTTCTATATAGAACTTGTGCTTTCTATTTATTAACGTGTAATATAAGTAAGAAATTGTAATAATTTCTTTATTTTTATCTAGTTATAAATTTTTGGTTGATTTTTATAACTCACAGATGTATTAATGACATCTATAAATAAGTTATAAAATCAATAAAAGTAAAATATATAAGTTGCATAGGTATTCTAACACTATAAATACCTACTGACGAGCTCAAGTAGTGTTATTATGAACGAAATCACTCCTGTAATAATTATTAATAGTTCTATAGAAAATTAGGAGATAAAAGTGGTTGAGAGGACTATTTTAGTTAAATGTTTCTACAATTAGCAGATCTTCAGGAATATTATAAAGTTTAGTTCTTTCACTTTCATTGTAACAGTTTTATTTTTATAAATATTTTAATTTTAATTCTTTATATGTTTTAATTAATACATTTTTTTTTTGTTTCGTTTCAGGTATGTGCAGAAGTTTTGCTTTGAATTCACAATTTCTAAGTAGGTGTACATTTTTTTTATTATATTTTTTAATATAGATTTTATTAACAATTTGTTTCACTGAATTTTGACTCTTATGAGCGAGATGCTGCACTTCCATTCTACCGACTGCGCCAATGATAAATTATTGCTTATTCAATAATAAAAAATAATAATAAAACAAAAGTATATTTAAATATAAATCGTTTATTTACTCTCTTCTCTACAGAGTCAAAATTAGTTATATCTATTTTAGTTCTGAACTTAATATATTAATACGCTAATAATGTCTGTTAAATTTTTCACCTCGCTGGAATAAAGCAAAAAATAAAGCAGTAACAGGAATCCCAAAAATTTAAACGTGAGTCTTTTTCTAAATATTACAGCAAAAAAAAAAAAACGATTAAAAATTTAAAAAAATTAAAAATACTTAATTTTATGCCCATCTTTTGAATAAATCATTTATAAACAAAAATATTAAAGTTCTAAACCCATATAGGAAAACAATATATATTTAATACAAGAACCAAATAGCAAAATATCATAAAAGTGGTAAAAGTATTTTTAAAGTCATCCAAATAATAAAAATTACCCCAAAAATAAAGTAGGTATCTACGTATGATATTTTTTAAATTTCCCTGGCTTGTGTCTTTGAATTAGCCATCGCGAAATATTTTTGATTGACCAATGTAGGCACATCTTCTTCAAGTTCAAATGAATGTTTATTTTATAAAGCAAAGTATTGACAAGCAGAAAAAAATATTGCTATTGTTGCCATGATGGTAAATCTTGCTTGCCACCTTTAAATATTCACTAGATTTGGTAAAAATCATTCTTTTAGAAAAAACACCGGAAGCAAAATATTGTAGAGATCATATCAAGAGTAATATTGATCAATTGGCGCTGAAATTGCTGAAAAGCTAACTTCTTCATCTCCATCTCCATTTGGTGTCTCCCTTGTATGTTAGAGAAAATTTTGAACCAGAATGAACTCGGAATTGGTGGAATCGGTGATTCAACGGAGGTAACATCAAGGACATTATTAGAGAAATATTCTTTTATGTAACAAAAATGTTATGCTTAAATTGGACCATATGCTAAGAAAGCTGGTCTTTTTGTCGAAAAAAAAATGTTGAAAAACCAAAACGAATAGAAAAAATGTTGGGAAAGTGGTCGTTGAAAAACAAATGTCGAATCTCCACATCATTTGTTTTAAAGTAGTATATTTTAGAGTTATTTACACATACCGGCTTTTATCATTAAAAAAAAATGTCTTTAAAAAATTTTGAAGCTCTTAAATAATATGTTTGGGCAATAACCCCCACAAGGGGGAAATCGAGATTTTAAAATGAGAAATTTTAAAATAACTCCTTCACCTCTTTAAGAGCTGATACGCATACTCTGGAACACCGGTAAATATACTTATGTATATGCGAGATTCTAAGATTAGTTGGTGTAGAAGAGCTAGATACAAAATCAGGGTTATACATTTTTTTCAGGATATACCAAATCAAAGCTGTCAAATGTCCAAATGTTCAGTGTATTAATTTAAATTGCATAACTTACATGGCATAAATTGATATATACAGGGGGTTTTTTTTTTATTTTTTTACAATGATATCATTTTCAGATTATGTTATGTAACCCTGTGCCTATTATATTTAATTTTTACAGGATGTTATTTATATTTCCAGAGTGTTTTCCAAGATCTTATTATATTTAACAAGTTCTGGGGAACATAAATAATTATTTTTTATTTCGGTCTAAGGTGGTAATATACAACGGTGTAAAAAAACTTAAAAATGAAAATATTTTAATTTAACTGAAAATAGTACGCAAATATACTACATTTTATTTACAAAACGTATATAGAATATAATATCAGAGACTATAATAGAGACGTCGAATTGGAGCAAAAATGGCACAGATGTCGCTAACAGTATCGAAATGAAATAATGAAATGATAAAAATTATGATTCTTATAAAATTAAAATTTTCAAAATTCAAAGCAAGCTAAGAATGGAATTAAAAACAAAATACGAAAAATAATTTTTTTCTTCGCAGCTGCGTTATTATGCATACTAAAGCAATTTATATATTCATATAAATAATATATATGTATATAATTTGATTTTGTATGGTTGAGTTACAATTAATTTGAATTAAGAATGTTTTTTGATTTTGAATCCAAATAAAATGAATTTTTGTACAGAGTTAAGAAATTTTGTTGTAAGGTATTTATTCTCCCACTACGTTTATAACATTCGGTTTTACGTATATTAAAAAGTTTATAATTTTTTAATTTAAAAAAAAAAATACTTTTGACCAAAAATACTTGGGAGCGTGTCATAACCTGTGTTTCATTTGCCCGTAGTATCATTAGCCTGTTTTCTTGCGATTTGCCTGCATTTTAATTTGTTTGAATTTCATTTGACTGGATATGTAGTAATACAGGATTCATGTAGCAAGTTTTTATCAATTAACGGCATCAGAACTACATCTTCTAAAGGTGACTGGTTGAAAGTGCCAAGTCAAGAAATTGAGCAGCCTCCAGCAAATCTCACAAACCACTTGAAAAACATTTTTTTTTGTTTTTCTTCAACATGTCTTTTGTACAATGGGTCATAAGCACGATACAAACAAGAGGTCCGGCGCCCCAAATGTCGGGACTGAAGAACTTGATTTTTTTTGGTCATGAGTACAATGGCTCTTAAATGCGATGAAGACAGTAGGTGCGGGGTCCCAGGAATTGGGGCCGAAACCCTATATCATGTGCTTAAATTGTATTTTTCTGAAAAAAGGTTATTAAAAATTATTATAAATAATTTTAAAATTTTTTTTTTCGATAGGTCCGAATGTGCGGAAGTTTGGATCAAAGACCATATATTTGTACTGATGACAAATAAACAAAAAATTCAAGGTTTTCGGTCCTGACATTTGGGGCCCCGGACCTCTTATTTTTCTGAAAAATATGTACCTTTATAATTTGAAAAAAAAAGAAAATTTAATTCATCTACACTAAAAACGTATTCTAACTTTAGAAATAAATTAAGAAAATGAATGTACGCAGGTTACCTTATTATATTCAATCAATATAATATATTTTTTTTTTTAATATTCATTATCATTGCAATCTGAACTATCATATGCTATCATTCAAATTAAACACGCATTTCATTCATATACACAAGATTTTATAAGAATAATGAATAATAATAGCCAATAATATGTATAAGTAGTATAAGTGGTATAAGTGGTGTAAATGGTATAAGCTAAAAATAACAATTTTATTTTACTTAAATTTGTACAGGCTACAATTATCTTATTTTTCAACATGGACAACTACCTTTTAATAAATTGGTAGAAATCCTTGGACAAGTATCAGTTTTTTAAATTTAAAAACTGATAGTTAGAAAAAAAAAAATGCATGATATTTTGTTCGCAATTCGACGTCTCTATTATAGTCTCTGATAATATGATATATGTATTTATACATATATATATTTTTAACCATTTAAAGTTTTAATCATTAGGGAAGCTAATTATTTTCTTATCTCCTTTAGTTCATTTGGCACTCCAACTGACTATTTCGCTGTTTAACACTTCATTTCATGTTGTAAAACTTATTTTGTTTTTTTTTTTAATTTCCGTTCTTAGCTTAAAAGTCAGAATGAAGAAAAAGGGGGAAAAAATTATAGCAGGAAATAAATAGGAAAATAACAATTAATAAAGTGAAGGATAAAAAAAAATTGCATAGGAAATTATAAAAGAAACGAAAAAAAAATGGAACAAAAGAGCTGAATTCAATTGTTGAATACATTTTCATTCTGAAATTCTTTAAAATTATAAAAATACAAATGTTTGTTATTAATAATGAATGAAAAAATATAATTTTGAAAAGGTTTAGCTGTTCACGTTTGCTCCTATATTCTTGTTATTTAATTTTTAATAAAATAGTGAATACTACAAATAATATAATTTGCATAAATTCTATGTCATCCAATACGATTCACTTCTTATAGTTATGGTTCCATTTACTAAGAAAATGAAAATATGCTTATTAATCATAGTTAGAGACAGAATGTTAGATTCCAGTTTTATAAATAATATTTTTTTTTGTTGTATTTTAATATTGTCCTTGTTCAGACTCACTTTGGAAAGTATAGAGTTTCAAATTGAATCAAACTCGGATTTATTGTGATTCTGAGGTTATGTTTCAGTTCCTTGAAATTATAACATTTTATTATACTTAGGTATAATTTACGATTGCTATTCTACATAATTACATATGCATTTATTTGCAATCATTTATATTAGAAGAAATTACTTTGTCACATCGTTTGCTTGTATTGATTTTTGTTGCGATCCCACCCACATATATATATATATGTAAATATATGTTTAATAAATAAGAAAAATGATGTTAAATAATAACTTATTGATTTACAAACAATTTAGGTACAAAACCAAAATAACTATATAGAATATAACTATCAATTTGAAGATATTACAAAGACTCCAAAACGTCCACCAATGCATCTATAGTATCTATACCTAAACATACAATTAAATTATCATGGATGCACTTCTTAATTTTCTTTCTTCGCAAAATTTTATTTTACACATGCAATTGTATGGATAGAATTTTATTAAAAAATGTACATAGAAAATACAAATGCAAAATGCATAAATTTTTTTCTGTTTTTTTTTTTTTTTTTTTTTTTTTTTTAATATTACAATATTGAATTGTTGTTTACTTTTCCTTTAAATATATATTTACTATATTTATCTCTCCACATACGTTCATTTCTATATATATAATTACCACATGTATGTATATAGTTTGTATCAGTTCATATTTTAAAATACTTTAAATTAAACAACAACAACATCAAAGCAAGAAAAAAATATTTGTTTTTATTTTTGAATACGCGCACAAATATTATCACCTCCTTTTTTTGTATTATATATATCTCCCTAAAAATGTCCTTTAACTTTTCATTTTCATTTAGAGTTCGTGAACTTTTTAAAATTACATTTAAACAAAAAAAAAAAAAAAAAATGTTTATAATCCATCCTGGTATCCTCACAGGCATAAATGTGAATATGAATACATTTTTCTCGAAAATTAAGGATATGCGTTTTAAAAATTTTTGATTCTAGTTTTTTTTTTTTTTTCTGTTTTTTTTTGGTTTTTAATTTACCCTGTTCTCTGAGCTATTTCTGGAAGGATTATTAAAATTGTACACACTATAACAACGTATACGTTGGTTGTATATCCATACACATCAATATTGTTTTTTTTTTAGGTCTGTCAGTCTAAAGGATACTAGAATCAGGTTGTTCTTGAATTTAATTTAATCTGGGTAGTTTTAAAAAGGATATTGAAAAGTGTTAAAATTTTCCGAAAAAACATATTATTTTGAAGATGCATCATAGAGGATCTAAAATTTACAGTTAGTTTCGAAAATAAATTTAATTTTCATGATATTAGGTTGGATTGGCCATTGTTTACACACTGTCTAAACACTAGGAAAGAATTTGTAGGTTTGGATAAGGTGATATGATTTAGAAAATATGATATTATAAGAGAATGAAATGTGAAATAGAAGGAGAACCTGAATAGGTTCGAATTGAACGATTGCAAGTTGTAAAATGGAATAAGTTAATTTTGTTGGTTGAATCGTAAAATAAAAAAATCGTGTTCTTTAGTTTTCCAAAAATTACGTGATTGGAATCACAAATTAATTTTTCATTTTCCGTTTCATTTGTTTTTAACCTAATTTTATTTTCCTTCAACTAATTCATTTGTTTCTGAAATTAATTTGGAAAGGGTTGGTTGCTACAAGCATCTATTGGTGAAGAACATAATTAGATGAAAATATGTTCCACATTTTATATTAATCTTATTAGGGTCCGTCCCAAAACAAAGAGCTATTTTAAGACAAAACGACCTAGTCTTATAACACAGAGATTGATTAATTAATTTTATTACTTTTATGCTTAAATACAAACAGGAAACTTGTGGCTCATTTTCAATTCTATACACACTGTTTACAGCGGATATGCCATCGTCAGGAAATACTGTGTTTGCAACATTTGCTGATGATACTGTAATCATGGCTACCCATGAAGATCCTGTAGTAGCGACAGAACTTGTTCAAATAATTTTGCTGAAGTTCGAAGATTGGCTCAAGAAATGGAGAATTAAAGTAATCGATACATTTGACCTTCTTCTTCCGCAAAGATACCTGCCCTCCTGTGGTAGCTGATAAAGTGCAACTTCCACAAGCAGACGAAGCAAAATATTTCGATGTATACATTTTAGACCGACGTCTTACCTGGCGAAAACTTATAGAAGCAAAGAAAAAGTAACTTGCAACAAAGCTAAGATCTCTATACTGGATTATGCGACCAAAATCCCAACTTTCACTGCAAAACAAGTTGCTTCCATATAAATCGATTATCAAGCTCATTTGAACATGTGATGGCATAAAATTGTGGGCGATTTATAACACAGAAAAAAAAAACTACTGTTAAGGAGGAGAAGATTAACTTAGGACATTTTTTGCATGATCTCTATATTTTCCTCCACCTTCCGAAGTTTGTTGGGACTGCGAAAATTAACTCCGAAATGTATGAACCTATAAATAACTTCATAATGAGAATTCGAAAATTTAAAATAATTTCAGTTCGGAAAAAGTAATGAATTCCAAGCGAATAATAAACAGTTACCTAAAATCGTATAATTTTTGTTTTAGAGTCTAGACGATACATTTTATACTTAAAATATTGTTTTGAAGAAAATTTCGTGATTTCTCTGATAAGCTCATAAACGCCTTACCAAGCACTCAACAGAAGTTCATTAAAATATTCACAAGCTTATTTAGGTTTAAGTGAAACATGACACAATAACTTTACTATTGTTTTGATATGAAAATTTAAAAATTTTCCCAATGTATGCAATTATTTTTGGTGATGACTGTTATTTATGAGTCTAAAATTACAGTTAAAACGTAAAATTACAGTTTTTATTTAAATGAAATGCTGTGTATTTTTTCATTACTCTTATGTTTGTATGTATTTGTTTGAAAAATTACTAAAAATCAGTATAATATTTTATATATATAGAGTTGCTGTTGTTGTTGTTGTATTTCGAAACATCTAGTCTGATAGATGTTGGTTTATGACATTTTGTTAGCTTCGGTTTATTTTTTTTGTTTTTGTGTTATACTGTTTTTAATTATTTTTTTTTTGTTTTTTTGATTATGTTGTTTGTCATTCTTACTATATATGCTAGCCCCTTGTCTTCTTTGCAATTTTTATGTTTTTGCTTCAATCAAATGTTTCCTGATTAAATCTAATTATATATTCTTAGTCTGCATTTATTTTTGAAACCAAATCATCTTCTTATTATTTGAAATATTCTAAGTTTTTTTTTTTATATAAGCATATTTGTTCATAATACTATGTAATATTTATTGTCATTGATTCTATGTTTAATGTGGTACTACTTTATTTTTTTGTTAATATTACAAAATTAGTTTGCTAAGTAATTTGCTTTGCTGGTTAAACGAAAATGATATAAAATAAATCTGTTTTTAATTATATTATTGTTCGGCTTCTTATCCAAACGATCAAATTATAAAAACATTTAATCACAATACCAAACCGGCTCAGAATATGAAGAATTGGGTTTAATGAAGCAAAATCAGTGTATATCATCTTTACAAAATATAAGCGGAATATAAAAATACATAGTATGTACCATTTTCTTATATTAATAACCAAAACTTAGGTTAAAGAAACCCTGATATTTTCGTATCGTTGGATGAAAAGTTAAAGCAATACTTGGGATGGAATTTCGATTGTTTTCTTTCGATTTTTGTAAATCAAAGGTAAAAACTGTCCCTTCTGGAGAATATTGAAATGGAATGCGATTCCACATTCTAGATGTTTTTATTATGAATGCATTTCCATAACCAGTCTTGAACCATCTTGATATATTCACGGTGCTGGGGTGAGTATTTGCAGCTTCTCTCGTTTTTCGACAAAATGGCCTTAGAAGTGGTTGCAGTGGTCTTATTTCTTTCAAACATGTGCGAAATCAAACGAGATATCTATATAAATTAGAATCAGTACTGAAAAAGTGCGATGCTAACCAAAGAAAAAAAAAATGTTCATGAAACATTTACGTCATAACTATATATGCGGCGAATGGCACGTTTCTGTACTGTGTCAAGAAAGTTTAAAACAGTGTTTGAAGCCTCCGCACTATGGAAGAGTAAAACTATCATAAAAAAACAGAAATTAAGAATTAAATTTCATCAATTATGCTGACTGAAAGGGCCTCTTTCTCAACTTTAATTACTGTTTAAAACTTTAATTTACAAACAATCCTAAAACCTATATGGGCATATGACAAAGAAATATATAAACATCTAAACGTTGAAATAATTTAAAAATGTCAAAAACAGAGGTTCTGCAATTGATTGCAAATGGTTCGTCACAAAAGATAGAATGGGAAAAAATATCCAAGTCTGTTTAGCCAAATGTAAAATCCCCGAAAATGTAACAGTATATTATAAAAAATTTAGCACCACCCAAATTAAACAGCTTCTACACATTTTTGAACATGGTTGAGTGGGAAAGAAAATTAAAAAGGTGTATGGCCTCAGATATACTATGGTGGCTCACAAAACACATGAATAAAATTAAAAAATAATTTTAGGCTTTAGGGTAAAGATTAGATACTTAATCAGCTGTTGTTTGTTTTTATTTCATTAGATACTCACACTAAATACTAAATATCTGTAATTTTAGCTGTAAAATTAAATAAGGGAGTTTTAAAGATAAATACAAAAAAAAAAAAATTCTTGTCATTGAGACACCAAATACTAATTGTAATTATATTCACTTCTGTATAGTTTATTTTATGTCCTTTTTGGAGTAAATTTAAAAATTTCGGCTTAACTTTATTGCCGAGTATTTTTATAATATTTATGCTGAAGTTATACTAACTTGTTTTTACTTATTTTACTTCATAATTCACCTATAATGTATATTTCGTATAATCTAATTTATCTTATCATAAGTCTTATAAATATCATTGAGTCTTTGAAAATTAACAACAATACACAAAGAATGCGAAACCGCTTGGGATGGGCCACTATATTATTGGATCATTATAATACATCGTTTCGGCATGAATACAGCTTGGAACTTGAAAACTTTAAATTTTTAAATAAACCATTTTATATATCAGTTATATCTTTTGTTAACTTTACTTTGGTTATACCACATATTTACGCTGCAGTTATAACGATACGTAGAAATAATACACGACGTAAAGATGTTTATTTTCAATTTTGCTGCAGTAGTAGACATGGAATTTTAATATAAAGTTATAAGAATATTCAAGGTGTACCTAAAAAAAATATGTTTTATTTTCCAGGATGTTAGGTTTTAGCTCGCGTTGAAAATAAATACCTATTAGTGGTCCTGAATGAATTTGGGATAACTTATGTTTTGAAAAAAAAATGTATTTTTAACATTCAATTTTTTATACATATTGTGATAGCTAAAACTTAGTTTGTCCTCGATTTTACAAATTTTTATTTGATGTAGATTGAAAACAGAATGACGAAAAATTACTCATGATTAATATTGAATTCATAAAATGATTTTTACTATGCTTTTAAATATTTTGTTCCACCCAAAGTTTATTTAAATTTGTAAATAATTTGTAATATATTGTGATGGGAATATTTTTTTTGTGAATATTTTGATGAGAATATTTTTTACTACTCATACATAAATATATATCTATATTATATACATACTAGTGGGCCCCTGTGCAATTGCACAGTGGTAATTTTATTTAAATATTCCTGGGTATCAACATCATCATTGATTCATATCAATTTATATGTTTATTTATTTCTTATTTAGTTTTCTTATATATTTTTTTTGTAGGTAGGTGGGATAGTTTCAGTCCCACGCGCGTAAACCAACAATGGTAGTGAAGACCTCTTTTTGTCTTTCATATATAAAAAAATTCATGATAGATCGACTAATGAATTCTTACTCTCAGGAAAAGAAATTATATGTTTTTTTACATGATTTAAATTGTGGTTATGCTTTTGTATATTATTAATTATTATTGTATTATTTTTTGTAAAATATTAAAGTAAATTTAAATTAAAATTAACTAAAAGTTTTAAAAAGTGATTTAAAAATGAAATAAAATATAAAAATGTAAAAAATAAATGTATTTTTCCATTTTTAGTATTTTGTCATGGTATTAGAATGGCTTAACTTCTGTTATTAGCCCATTCTTATAGCTCTTTAATCTTAATATGTATAATGAAAAAGAAATCTTATATTGACGTCAATTACAATAAAAATCGGTTATAGTCACTACTGGTTATAGGTATAATTCGGTTTTAGTTAACAATTTTCTTTAAAAATCATCTTTTTGAATATTTTTTTATGTATTTTAATTCGTCTATATTCAAAAATGTTTGTAGTCACAATTTTGTTATAGTCAACATATTTTTTGAAAGAAAGTAATAAACTTCATAAAATTGATGTCACATTAAAAGATAACACCAATTTTTTCAATAAAACAAAAAAATAAGTCGAACAGGAAATGTGAGAATAAAATAGTTCATAACTTCTGAAGCACTGATCGCCATATAGTCTTTCGAGGATTTTGTTTAAAGGAAATTTTCTCTAATTATGTGAAAAAAAAATTATTTTAAGACTTTCGATATTAAATTATAAATTGAAAAAAAAAATAGTAGTAAAAAATGCTTGCACGACACAATCTCAAACTATCTATTTGAATTATATAGATTTTTTTTTAAACTTTTTTTTTAAATATTTGAATTTTTTTAAATTTTTTGAATTTTACTTAGTGGGAATCCCCACGCAGAATTAATCATATCTGAGTTTAAATATTATATTTTTTGAAATGTTTTAGCATTTGGTTAAAACTCGTGACATTGATACTATTTTTACTTCTAAAATTAAAATGTCACGATTAATACTTTAATATTCATTGTATTTGAATTGCTTAATGAATTATTGTTAATTGTAAATATGACATTAAATTAATGATGAATAATAAAGGATGAATAATAAATAGTAAAAAAAAGAAAAAAATTATTTATAAGAATACATCTACAATAAGATTAAAACCAATGATAACAATTAAATAAAAATTACATCTTAAAAACTAATATATATGGAGATCCATTCCGACCTGAAAATTTTTTAAGGGTTGTTTAACTAAAAAAAATTTTAGAGCAACAATTGTTGTAACTAAATAAAGCTTGGTTTTTAAATTTCATTTGGACTACAGGAGGTAAAAAACATCAGATTAGAAAAATAATATTTAACAAATATGCACTACAACTCTGAAGATATGCCAGCTGGAGCAATGTGTTTTTCCTGGAACAGGAAACATTAAAAGATTTACACATTAAAAGATTACAAGATTTTCAGGTCGATTCGGGTCGGAGTCGCACCCTATAGAAAATACATTTATTATATAAACTAATCAACAAATTAGTATAAAATTTGATAGAAACATTTTTTATGTTTTAAAATAATGCCGCTTGAAAATCTATAATCCTATAAATCCATAAAAATTAAGAAATGTTTGCATTATTTTTTCAATACTATTTTTACCATACAGCTCTCATAATAATTTAAGTATTTCTTTTTAGATAAGTATCCAAAATCAACAGGTACAAATATCAAGTGAATATGCATATGCAAGGTATTGAAATTTATTGAACTTAATATGTGACATAGCTCTTTAATTCTTCAATCATACTTCAAAATCACTTTTCTTTAAATTATTCTAGTAAAATCCAACACTTGTTGCTAGTAGAGCATGTTATTTTTTTTTCAGTTCATTTTCCCATTCTATTTTCATTCACTTTCACTTAAAAAAAATAAAACTCTTGAAAGGGAAAAAGAATTTTCTTTATTTTTTTTTTATTAAATATATTTATTGTATACCCAACCCATTTGTATGTGTTTTGTATGGATTGCATTTGTGTGCAAGTGTGAAAAATTTTCTCTGATGACTTAAAAAAAAAAAAAAAATTGTTTTGTGAATAATGAATATAATCTTATCATACTTATGTCAATTATTTGTTATATTCTTTTAATATTATATGGTTTTAAATTTTTACATAGGCTTTTCACTAGATATTTTTAATGTCACAATTAAATTAGTTTAATAGCTATAATATGGGTATTCACCTAATGCATTGTAAAGTACGTAAACACTGTGTAAACGTTTATACATTATTTAAGATTTAGAATAAGAGCAGGGTAAGAAAATGGGTCTACTATGTAATCTTGTTTTTCAAAATCATAGTTTTTGATAATCTCGGTTTTCAAAATCTCAGTTTTTTAAAATCTCGTTTTTTTAAAATCTTGTTTTTCAAAATTTCGGTTTTTAAGATCTTGTTTTTTTGAATTTTCAAATTTTTAATAATATTATTTAATGTTAAATATAATTTATGTTTTATTTTATAATTAAAAATTAAAAATAATTAAAAAAACGAGATACTTGAATGTAAATATTCAGTTATTTTCTCGAAAACACAAATTATATTAAAAGAAAAATAAATATAATTAAGGTAAATATTCTGTAAAAGAGGGTATCCTCTTTGATGTATGTACACCAGACATTATGAATAAAAGTAATTAAGCCAAACATTTTTTTTCGGAATTTTGTGTTTCGGGATTTTTATTTTGGGGCTTTTTAAAAATTTGGAAATTTTGATTTTGGAGAGTGACCCTAATTTTAAAATCAGTCCTGTCTCATATTATTGGAATCTGCTATTAGTGACGGAAGCAACATTTTATAATTTCTTAAAATTTTTGCAAAAGAATTTAAAAAATAACACGATTTTTCGCAAAAACGAGATTTTTAGGAAAAACGAGATTTAAAAAAACGAAATTTTAAAAAAACAACTGAAGATTACATACAAAAACAGTTTAAAATACTATTGTTTAGTACTACAATTAGGCTCAGTCAGGAGAAATAACTTTGGCTCATTAATTGAATGAGCCAAAACAGCCCATACTTACTGAAACTGTTAATAGATTTTTGAGCGGGTATGGTCCAATGTCCCCAAAATCCCCAAAAAACAACAATGAAGAAAATGTTTTAAATTTTTATAGTAATAGAGATAATTTTTTGGGAAAATCTATATATAACTTTCCTTTTTTATATCCAACAGTGGTTAGAAATATTAAAAACAAAAACAATTAAAAAAATGCTATCATACTAAAAAATAAAACTTGAGATTTCGGCACATTGGAATTATTTTTCTTCAGATTTTGGGAAAGTTAGTTTTGGAATTTTTTATTTGAATTTTTTAGTTTTTGCGATTTTGGCACATTGGGATTTTTTTTCTTCAGGTTTTGGTAAAGTCAGTTTTGGAACTTTTTATTTGAATTTTTTTGTTTTTGCGATTTTGGCACATTAGGATTTTTTTGATATATTTGGGATTAAGTTATATATATATATTTTCTGTTATTATGCTGTCAGTCAAATTAAAATTTTGTTCAAGAAGATTTCGATGGTATGATTTTGAGTGTAATTTCTTGTGAATCTATTTTATTTATTTATTTATTTTTAACAGTGGATCCTACAGATAAATCTGGAGGAAACTTTATAGGTCCTTTTCCCTCTCGAAATGTGGGCCTTTTTATGAAATTATATTAATTAATTACATTTTTGTATATTATATTATTTTTATATTATTTTTATTAGTTATATTTTATCTTTATTAATTATTAAATTATATTTGAATCGATGTGGTTGTATTGAAAATTATATTTTTTTAGTAATTTACCATTTGAAAATTTTTCAGTTCTCACTGGGCTTGAATCCGTGCTCCTCGATCGTTATATTACTATACTTAAGTGCTTTACCACTCGACTACCGAAGCCACATTTATTTATTTTTTTTTTATATTTTTGGTTTTGTTTTTATTATATAAATTTTTTCTGACGGTGTAGACATAACCTATTAGGATCTATAGCACTTCCCCGTTTTAAACAGATCTATTGTACTTTCCCGATTATTTAAAGTTGCAGGCCTATGTCCTTGGTGAACACTATTATTGCGGTAATGTTAAACAATAATCAATTAAATCTTAACCTCTATTTATTTTGGAATATACTTGGAATGATGTTTCTATTTACATATTTTAATTTTTTCAGTTAATTTTATTACGTCTAATCCTCGTCATAATTATATAATAGGTATTAACAAAAATAATTTCATTACAATTATGCATGCATTAATTAAATCTTTTGTATCCTTTTTTATCAATCTTTTGTTCCTCCAGTTTAATGTTACATTTATTGTTAGTTGTGCTGATATGTCAGAATATTTTTCTAGTTTTAGTAGATAGTTTTCATTCTATCTGAAAATCATTTATCTGACCATAGAATATTCAAATTATCTGTAGACGTGGCAACGAAAATGGCAACGTTGTTGTGTTTAATAAACTGAAATAATGAATCAAAAATAACAAACAAAAAATAAAATTAGACGTTTTTATACTATTCGATGTTGTCCTTAGGAGTTTTGATTCACCTATTTGAAATTTCTAAACATTTAATAATTGTGATATCAAAGTGGTACCCCATATTTAAAAATGTCATAGACCCTTACTATTTGAATTATAGCTATGCATAGCTATTTATATTCTAAATTCAGTTTCGACAATTTGTTATGTACTTAGTGCATGTTTTTTGCTTATGATTGTGGGTTAATTTTGTTATGTTTTCTCCAGGTCTTCCATCTAGATGAATTCCTGTTTTTAACATTATCCCTCTGATTGATAATACTTTTTTTTTGCTTAATATAAATTTTACTTCAAAACATTTACATTCGTTTACTTTAATTTTCCAATATGCTAGTCGGCTTTCAGCTGGTTTGAAATGATTCTGTGGAAAATTTTGTAGCACGTTTTTATTTTGTGGAGTACTTAGCTTAATATTGCAGCGGTTATTATTCTGTGGGATTTTGGTAATTACTTAATACTGGTCATTAGCATTGTTTTATATGTGCTATATGAGCGCAAGCAATACTTCTAAAGATTTCTTTTTAATAACTTTAAAAGCAAAATTACCTATAAAGAGATATGACATACCTAAATATACAAATATGCATATAACTATATGTAGTTCCAAATTGGTTTAAATATTTAAGTATATTTTTTGATATTGAAACGAACATTTGAAAATTTAATATTCAAATTTCACTTGGTTTCTTTCTATATGAAAGTGATGATAAGCATGAATTTTAAATTTGGTACTGACTATTAATTAATATACATTTTTCAATATTGTCAGTACAATATTGACACCTGTTGGATATTTTCTCTATGAATCAAAATATTTTGTTATAATGTACGAAATATACAAACAATTTTAAGTTATAATAGTTTTTGTTTTGTTTTTTAATATTGAGGTTATGTAAGAGATTATTTAAAGAAAAATATATATTTTTTTTGTATATTTTTATTATTGGAAAATATATTTTTTCTTAATAAAATTTCAATTTATCATTTAATTCTTTTTAAATACATGTATATATATATATATAAAACATATTTTACTTTAAATTTTTAAAACACTTTATTTCAATTTAAATTTTACCTTTTTGAGTATCAAAAATTCAATATAAAATTTCGAAAATTTTAATAGCAAATTTTTCTATACTGAATACTTTTTGTTTATTGTTATTTTTTTTTTGTGATATGTTTTTGTTTTTTTTCAAAACAATATTAAAGAATATTATTTTATTACGTATTTTGGTTCGAGGAAAATATAGTCTAAAAACAATTGGAATTAACGTACAAAATTAAATCATATAATATTCGAGATTATTTGTGATTGTGTAAAGCAATTTATGCAATTTTTTGCTATATAACAATTCTATACGCAGTTTAGTAGTTTAACACAAGTGTATCCAAAATAATTAAATCTTAGACTTATTTTGTAAATTAGGAGTTCTAGGAAAGCAGGAGTGTGTGTATATACAGCAAGTATGTCAAATATTTATGAATTAAAAATACTCATTTTCGCAATTTCCTACATTTATCCTCCTGTAATGTTCAGGTATTATAGTTTTGAATTTCAAAGCTCTCACATGTCACATGTGTTATATGTATGAACTATGCATCTTTTTCTTAAAAAATTTCATGATACCCGTAGAAATATTCCAAAAAAAAAAAAAAAAAAAATCAGAAAAAATATTTCACACAACATAATTTTTCTTTTTAATTTCTAATATTTTTTTATTGTTTTTATTTTTTTTAATGTATGTATAATATTTAAAAATTTTGATTGGTTGTATTTAGATATATTTTAATATTAACAACGAAAATAGGAAAAGCCTTAAAATAACTTTTTTTTCCACGAACTCAACTTTTTAAAGAAAATTTAATTTACTTTAAAAAAAAATCATCGAAAGGCTATACGCCGAACAGTACTTCAGAAGTTATGAACGTTTTTGTCATACACCTTTGATTTCTTTTATTTTAAAGTTTTTGTTTCATATCGGAAAATTATTTTTGTTTCACAAAAAAAAAGAAAAACAAAAAATTTGTTTTTGTTTAAATTAATTTTTAGCGAAATTGTATCTGTACGAATTTGGTACAATATCTGTTTTCTTCAAGTGTGTAGAAATGTTTGTTCTAGAAGAGTGATGAGTCGATAAGTTAACATTTTTGTTATTTTGTCATTTTTATAATTTTTGTTTCTAATTTTGTTTTTTGTTGTTGCTTTTTTTTAATATAGGCATATATTGTAGGTATCGGTTAAACCATTGATTATTGTTCTTCTTTTTAATATATGTCATAAATATACATAGTATAATTTTGTCTTTTCCTCATTTACTTTCAGACCCATTCGTTTCGATTTTTCTTTAATCTGGGTAAAAGTCTCGACGACCGTCCGTTGGAATCTGACGATGATGTCAATGTCGTCGGCATACCCTTGTAGTTTAACAGATCTTAAAAATATAGTACCGGCTGTGCTTACTTCTTCTCGTCGTACTAAACGTTCTAATATTAGATTGAAGAAGTCGCATGACAGACCAAATTGCCAGAAACAAAATTTCCGAATTTTAGTTTTACGTAACCACTTTTGAATACAAAAAATAATAGAAATATTTCTTTATAGGGATTTCGAAATGAAAGTTTTGAAATAGAAATTTTGTATCTAACCCAGGAATTTTGCAATAAAATAATTCATTTTAGTTTTTGTAATTTTAATTTTTAAAATTTTTTTAAAAAAATTAAGTAGTTTTTACAATTTTTAGCATTTTTTTTTTCGAAATAACGACACTATCACCATAGACTAATATGATGTTATATATCTCTCTAATGACTATGACTAGACACCTCTGTATCAGTCTATGTAATCACGTTTTTTTATGATATCTATAATTATAATTGACAAGCATTTAGGGACCTGCGCAGTAGACCTTTTCATTTTATTTCGATTCTCTTACTCCTTAATGTACTTTTGATATAATATATAAGATGTATATATGAAACAAAATTGCGCACACAATTGAAAATTTTGTACTCATATGATCTAATTATTCAGCAAATACATTATGCATAAGTGAGATCTTATTCAAATAATAAACAAAAGCAAACAAATCAGTTATTATAATTTAAATTATGTACTTGCAAATGAATCTATGTACATATGCAAAAAAAAAAAAAAACAAAAAAACAAATTCATTTAAAATAAAAAATATAAAAACAACAAAAAAACAAATCACTTGAATTTTTCATTTTTATTTTTTTAATTAACTGTTTCTAAATTTTGGTTATTTGTAGTAATAATATAGTTTTTATTAAAATTATGTATTATGTAGGTATATATACGTATCTCTTTAATGACAAAATTTTTTATTTTTAGTAATTTTATCACTAAATGCCACTTACTATGGGGAATATATCCGAAACGAAGCAGTATATGAGGGACATGTATTTATGTGTCCTAAATAAAACTTACTAACCACGAGTGTAGTAAGTTCTTTTTATTAAACACGAGTGGTTTCTGCTATATCGTGCGAAGTCTATGTCAGTACGTAAATTACTGTTTTTTTAAAAACTTTAAACTTGACTTCAACTTGAAAAATAATTACTCAACAGGGGCCCCTAATAAAAAAATATAATTGAATGTACTGTAAAACATAATTCTAAGCTTAAGGACATACAATTGTTTAATTTATTAATTTTAACGTTAAGAAAAATCCGCAGGAAATGTTATCTTATCTAATAAAAAAGTAGTTAATACCTAGGAATACAATCACATCGTAACTTAATCTATATTGAGCAAATCAAATATAGTATTATATTGAGCAAATTAAATATAGCTTTTATGGCTCCAAAAAACTTTTTTACAACAAAATTATTAGTAAAAGAGTTAAAATTATATGTTACCAAACACTAATAAGACCAACGCTTGTATATGGTGCACCAATATGGTACAACATCAGTGCGACCTTAATGGAAACTCTCCGAAAATTTGAAAGAATAAGAGTGCATTAAGAGTTTGTACTAATATTTATAGAAAGCCCAATTCCGAATACAAGCATTACTACTCTAATAAAAACTTGTACAAGGAAGCAAACATAATTAGAATCGATAATTTTTTATAAAATTAATTCGAAGACATTATGATAAAGCACAAAATGCTCCGGAAATGGTTTAATAGTTTTATGGTTTAATATCGCATATATTCTACCACAATGAGGATTACATCAAAAAGACCTTGCTCACGGGCTTCATAGCTCCTGAGCATTTTATCTATTTAGATAAAAACGGTTATATTCAAAACCGTAATCATGTCCCTCTATTATACCATATAATAGACAGGCTACATGTAAAGCTATTGATTATAACCCGGGCAATATTAACGGAGAAAATTTAAAATTTTAAATGTTCATACCAGATAAGGACAAATCAATTAAAACAAACTATTGGTAGTTGGAAAATTCTAATTATAATTAGTACAAAATATAATATACATTATTTTTTTAATTAGGTTAAGCAGTTTTAGTTAGATAGATTAAGTTAGGCTAGGTTTTTAATAAATAACAATTGGTTTTTTCTTCCTACTTTTCCAATAATATAATTCAAGTTAAAAAAACTTTGTAAAGTTTGTACATAATATAAAAATTCCTGAAATTTTGTGTATAATGAACATAAAAACGAAAAAATTGCTTACATGAGATGTTAATAAAATTAAAAATAAATAGCTGGTTTTTGTAAATTTTTGGTAGGCTAGACTAGTGTAAGAATGTAAAAATAGTGGGAAAAAATAAAATTTATATTAAAAAAAAAAAAAAAAATTTATTAATTTGATTTAATTACAATAGTTTTCTTTGATGGTGGTGCTAATTTTTTATCGAATCGAATTGTCGTAGTTAATTTATCAATCATTATATTTTTTTATCGTATGTATTATACCGTTTTTTACTGGATTTATTTATCGTATGTACTATAGGTTTTTTAGCTTTCAACAAAATATAGTTCTACGGATATACAATATTTACAGTAATCTATATTCTGTACAAACTATTTATAAATGTACACATTGAATTCTATATTCAGGTTCTAAACTATATTTGAAATTCAATTTGTATAAAAGATAATTTAAACATTTTAGTTGTATATAGGTTTTTGTACGTTATTTCATTGTACTTTATTTGTTCATTGTCTCTCTTAAATTTGTTTTTTTATTCATATAATTTGAATACATGTACAATATGATAGTACAAAGAATTTCACTTTTTCAGATTCATTGAGTTTCGATTTCAAGATTCTTTTTTGAATAAAAAAATTAAAAAAATAAAATAAAAATTTTTATAGATTTTTGATATTATTTACAAATAGAAATGGACTTATTATATATGTTTTATAATTGGTAGGATCAAAGTTGATTTAGATTTATTTCAAAAATGTATATTAGTTTATTACATTATAATATTATCTAATATAAAATCATCGATTCTATCAATTTAAATTTACTTTTAATGCCACAACAGTAATAGATAATTTCACAACAAAATGTATTAACTTATGATTAACACTATGTTATATTGGTTATATAAATATAGTTAATTATTTATTTCAAGCTTAAGTCAAGCAGTCCCAAATTACTTACAGCTTTAAAAATTACCATTTGGGGGAAAAAAAAAATTAAAAATAATACAAAGTACAATTAAATTTATTTATATACTTAGCTATAAACTTAAAGTTGTATAATTTAACAATAATATTAAATACTAATGGATGTTATAAGAGTAGGTATATTAGTTTAATTGCCGTTCCATATTGAAAAAAAAAAACGTTTTTTCTAAAATGCATCATATTCCAAATTGTACACGACTTTTTTGTTACAATCTAGTCTATTCCATATTGCTAAATATAAGTTTCAAGTGCGCAAAAAAAAAGCAGTGAACGCATCGAAAAAAATTTCAATGGTTTTTATAAACTTTTGGTCTACAACTATTTTCAAGGTTTTTTTTATTGGAACTTTTATTTTCTTTTTAGTTATATTTCCAATATTTTTGACATTTTTCGGTAACTTCTGGACTTTTTCTTCTAAACTTTGGTAATAACAGAAAATGACAACAAGCATCAAAAGTTTTAAATTGTGTTTTTAGAACCATTTTAATATATTTAGCATTGGATATAGTCTTTGCAATATTTCTTTCACGGATAAATCAAAAATTATATAATATTTTAATCATTATCAATTTGATTTAATTCGGCTCGCTTCGCAGAAAAATTTTTCGTTATCAAAACACATTTTTAGGGTTTGTAAAAATACCGGATTTTTCAATACCAGTATTATAATATTGTGTTTTTCATGAATACCGGTATTAAAAAAAAAAAACAATAACAGAAACAGCTATACGTATACAAACCTTTGTTACAAATATAAAAATAATTAAATAAAACAATATATTTAGTAAAACAATGTAGACATTAAATTCAATAATCATATTTTTTTTCCAAAGATTTTATTTTACTTATTTTTAAGGAAATAAACGTTTAAAAAACATAATATATGTAGGGGTTTGTCGCCAAATCGTGACCTTATTTTCGTACAAAACATTTCAATTGTAGAACACGCTCTTTCTGAATCCACACTTGTTGGCCGAATAGATTTTAGACTTTAAAAAACCATCATTAAATATTTCCCTTTAATTTCTTCTTCTTCAAAAAAAATATACCGGTATTGCAATCCCTAGTTGTACTTAAGAGAATTAGTTAGTTGAACACTGCTTTATGCTTACATTACAAAAACAAAAAAAACATAATGCTAGGGTCTTTTGATTCAAAATTAAAGAACTTTTTGGATTTCAGGCTTTCATTAAATAGAAATATCTACTTGATCTAGGGGAGCCTACAGCATATTTTATAAAATGTATATTCATTAAAATAATTGATATTTTGAAATTTTAACAGAAGAAACTCCTATAGGACGACTTCCATACAAGTATTCGAACTTAGTCCTAATAAGCTGAATTCCGCCAATGAAATAAAACTGTTTGGAGTATGATTAAAATGTAACGCACACACTACTGATATGCTGAAACGGGTCCACAGAAGTTTTTACAAGAATAAATCATAACTTTGTGAAAATTTTTGACTGGGGTAAAACAAACAGAGTTGATCTGTAAAATAATGTAAAAATATTACAGCAAATTTTTTTACTGTGTAGAAAGTAAGTTTCAAAAACTAAATTTAAAAACAGTTTAAAGGCGGTTTAAGAAATGTTTTTTTTACAATATGGAAGTCATGGTTGGTGTAGTTGTTTTTTTAAAACGGACTTTGAGAGAGAGAGATGTCGATTAAGGCCTTATATTTATTCCCCAATATTAACATTCTGTTAATGGGTTCAAATTTACCATACTTAGTTCTATGGTGTTATATAAAACAATTTTATCAGAAATAGGTGGAGAAATAATATTGCGTTTAACAATTTTAACAATAAAAGTTACATCAGCAACTTCCCTCCTTTTCTATAGGGTATTCAAATGAATTAGGTTTAATCGATGCTCATAAGGAGAAAAACGAATGGGATTCTATGAATAGCTTCAATTCTTTCAATATCTACATCATAAAAATGATACCACACTTAACTGGCATATTTAAAATTAGATCGGAGTAATGATGCATAAAGGGTCTTTAAAATATAATCAGATCCGAAAATTCCTTCGTCTAACGTTTTATAAATCCTTATTATATAAATATAATTTAAATGTTACTTTATTATTTTTCTTTCACACCCAAGTGATTCAATAAAATTAACTTTTAGTAAGAATTCACCATTAAAAAGGATAATTATAAGCGAATGGATTGCAACGGACTTAATTTTTACTTTCACTTTCGGACTTAATTTTTTTTTTAAACTGTTCTTTGATAGATAATTCGTTTCTGTTGTTAAGAATACTTGACAACTTTCTTGAGAGCTCTCTTTTAACGCAATTCTTTAACACCGACCAAACATTTTCAAAGGTATTAAACATTGCACTGCATTATTAGGGACCAAGTCTGAGTATCCGGTTATCACAAAATTCATGCTTCTTCAAAACTTCTTCAATTTTCCTATGACAAGGTGCATTGTCAATTACTATAACAACTTGTTCACCATGTCTAACCATTGCTTCACCAAGACAGGTTTTTATCCACTCTTTTGCATTATTGCTCTTTCTTGAACGAACCGCTTATTTAATAATAAATAAATTGCATCGTGCTTATCCAGCCTATTACATGAACATTAGCACCTTTTGAGCCAGCTGCTGTAGTGGTGCATCTTGTTCTCTTCAATGATCTGCCTTGTGTTCTTGAAATATGAATATTTAAATTTTTTTCATCTATAAATAAAATAGGTTTATTTTGTGACTGAAATTCTAATAGGCATTCAGCGAACTCCTTTCATTTTTGTTTGCTTTCTGGGGAATTTCCTTTTTCAGGTTCACACCTTAAATAGTTCAGCGTGCGTAAAGGTTGATTTACATTGATCAATATTTAAAATCTTAAAAATTTTATTGGCTCTAAAAAGGGAGATGGCTTATTGAATTTTTATATAAGAAAAAGATAGACCGTTGCAAAGAATTCTCCAAAATTTCTATTTGGGAAATTTATTATTTACACAAAAAAACAACAATTCAACCGTCAAAACCATCTGTTGAAAAAAATCATTTTTTTTACATACATTTACTTAAAAAATTGTTAAAAAAGTGTTACCGGTATAAAGAAACTATCCCCGATATTTTAAAAATATACTTTATCAAAATATCCCAATTTTTTTCAAAATATCCCCAATTTTTATGAAAATATCCCCGGTAAATGATATTTTCTGTTCTTATCGTACGCATTGAGTTTTCATATGAATTAATGTCATTTCATGTTATCTCCCTTTTTAGAGCCAATAAATTTTTTAAGAATTTAAATATTAGTGAATGAAAATCCAACTTAATAGAGAGAATCTAAGTGTTTTGATATTGTTGTTTTTGAAATAACAAAATTACATTTTTCTTGAAATGCAGCACCAAGTTCCAGCTAATGTAATGCTGCAGTTATTTTCGATCATTTCAAAAAAATAATCTAAATAAAGTACAGTAATTTTTTGAAATTTTTTCCCACCTCGTTTGTCTACGGTTTCTCTCTTCAGCGATATCCTACGATGTGCTGTTGATTGTGGAACGTTAATCGTACGTGCAAATTGTCGCCAGTCTCCATTCATGTTTGACACGGTAAGTAATTGCATTTTTTGTAATATAAATTTAAACAATTTATCGAAAACCATCGCAATGGTTGGTTTTTCCATTTCTGGCATTTAAATTTATTCTCGTATTGAAACTAAAATGGTATAGTTCTATTAGAAATTGATTTAGACACAATTACGTCAATTTAAGAACGGCTTCTGCCGGTAACATAATAACTATACTTTAGCTTTAATAAATAATTAAAAAAATTAATTACCTTTTTGTAAAATTATGTAAATTAAAATGTCAAATTTATTAAATTTCTTAATTTGTAATTTGTAAAATTAATTGAAAAAAAAGTTAAATTATAAATGGATTTATTCACTTTTAATCTCATTTTAATTTCAGTTATTAATGTAAGCCGCTACAGTACTTAATTAATTGATTATCCTCCTACTATCAGATGTTTTGCATTATAAGTACTTTTACTAGTACTTAAATGTAAAAAAAATATTCTAAAATTAGAAAATAACTTTCCTTAAATTTACAAAAGAAATAAAATTATAATAAATTAACGGAAGAATAAATTTATATTCATTTAGAAAATATGTACAACATTACAATCTCTTAATATGCCATGGTATCATCATTAATAGTAAATTATTATACTGTCGTATCAGTTATTGTTGTCTATACATACACATTGTTGCTGTTTTCTTTATTTAATGAAATTATACTTATACAATTTTTTTTTTTTTTTTTAATTTAAAATCTAAATTAATTAAATTAAGTGTTGTATGTATGATCTAATAATAAGAGACAAAATAAAAACTTATTTTGATATATTGTGTATTCATATTTTCGAATATTCAAGTAAAGTATTTTTGTTTTCTTTTTGTTGTTGTTGTTAATATAGAAAATAAAATTTCATAGAAATAAAAATTGTATATGATGTTTTATAAATATTACTATTCTAAAAAGTTAGGGTGCAGTGATGCACCCTATGAAATTAAGCGTATAATAATATATTCCATACATTCGATTAATTAAACCAATTATCAAACAAAGTGAAAAAAATATTGCTTACTTACCTATTAATAATTTAAATATTTGAAAAATATTAGTCGTTAAAATTATTTTCATGTTCGAAAAAGTTAAATTCTATTCCATAGATAAAGAAATTTGATAGGAAAAACATTTTCATCAGAAACTTTATTTTTTGGTTGTTGTCTTTGCTACATCAATAAATTTTATTATCTCATTTTGTATTTGAATAATAATATTGTTTGAAGCTTTTTTGTTTTACAGTAGCAAAGCTAAAATGCTTTTATTAAAAATATATCTGGTACATTCGAATATACTTTTGCAAAAGGATAAATTTTACTTATGGGTGCCATAATAGTAGAATTATCTTTTTCTATTTTGAAATTAAAAAATTTAAATATTTTTATGAATTTCATATCAATCATAAAATTTTATAGATAACAAATTTTATAGTCAATAATGAATATATCGAAGGTTATTTTATCTTTATTAATTTACTAATACTATTTAATTTACTAATACCTTTTAGAAAAATAAATAAAACGAACAAAACGGTTTAAAGAATTTCGAAATTGAAATCGGTTGATAAATAACGTTTTTAGTGTAATATTGTTTTTTTTTTAATTTAGAAATTTTTGTAGAAGCAAAAACTTCTGAATTTATAATTTTTGCACATTATTTTACGGCACCATTATTATTAGTGCGGTTGTACTGATATTATATTTTATAAATGTCCTTTAAAATATTTATTTCATTTTATTTTTTGTTTTTATTGACATAATGATAATCATATTAATATAAGTTAGCTTTGATAATAATAAATACAACATAGTAAAAAAAACTTATTAAGTAAAGATAATTTTTTCTACATCCTATAGGTACAGAGTGGTTCACATTTTAGTAATAGTAAAACATCATTAAATTATATTTACTGCACATTTTTTGATGTACCTATCAATATGAATATACTAAATTGTTACTTATGTATAATGGGAATAATGGTAGTCTTCAATATTTTTTGAGTATCAGTACCAGTTTGTTGGTGTATACGGTAATAAAGATGTATGTATCAAATCTGTGACAACTCTGAATACAGAATATTTACAAAACAGTACAAGTATGAGTATGACGTATTGGTAGCTAAATATCAAGCTACAACAAACCAAAGAAGTAGTACCATCGGTCTATATACAGTATAATTAGTAAATTCAAACCGCAATATAAACGAATTCCTATAACCATTTATTTGCCATCTTGGAATTTCCACTGTGTAGGGGTGGGCATTTTCCGCTCCTCTTGTATCGCATTGGAATTGTTTAAGAGGAGGAAGCAACGCTTTGATTTCTGAGCAACTGTCTGAGCTACTGAGCAACTGTCCACACCTACGAGGTATCTATAAAACAGAGAAAGTACCCCTACTGTACGACGATATCCAAGAGAAGTTAAATATGAAGTTACGTTTTGGGTCGTCTATGAGACGAATGGCGCGACTTTGAACGCGGTCAAGGTAGTCTAAGGCTGAAATGGGAGCGCCAATCCAAATGTCAGAATTGTATTCCATCTTGGGTCGTATAAATGCTTTATAGATATTAAGGAGTTCCAAAGGTGAGAAGAGAGCTTTACAACGACTTAAATAGCCTAAACACTTGGAAGCTCTTTTCGGAATATCAAAAATATGGTCATTCCAAGTAATTTTTTGATTTACGTGCATACCTAAGATGTTTAGGCTATCCGAGTTTTGCAAAGTAACACCTTGGAAGGAAAGATTGGGTTCAAATCTTAGAAGTTTGCGTGAGATTAGAGAGATTTGCTTTGAGTTTTTGTTGAGTTGAACTCAACTCTGTTTTTTTTGCCCCTGCCAGCAATTTTGGTCAAATCATGGTTAATCATATTCACCATGATTTGCCTTCTATATATAACTAGTATATTCATAATTAGTAAATTCAAGAAAAATAAGCACCACACTGGCATGACCAGTAATTTAGAGGTACAGATTAAAAAATACCAAAAACTAAATATGGTACTGGTGTAGGTACTGGAAAAATACTGATCGTATATTGAATACTTTTTTCATCTTTACTAATCCGCCGGCTTATGAACTGTTAGTTTTCAGTATTGATATTTTGATTATTTGATACTTCATGTACCAAGAAGTCATTCTCGTACATATTTTTAAAAAAAATAACATATAAATGGAAATATTTTCAATACACCAAAAACATATATAAAAAAGAAAATGGAAACCGTCAAAATACTAATCGCTAACAATACTGCTATTTCACCATTTACTACAAATCTTATGTACAAATTTGTCATAATGGTATGTCATCTACCAAATGTACTTTACTTATACATGGTACTGGTTCGTAAAAAATTTGTTACTGTTTCTGGTGATTAGAATATTGCAATATGAATAACTTAACACACCTTGTAGATTAAATTTGTTATTTTATTTCTTATCAATACTAATTTTTAGTTTGTTAATAGATTTTTTTTTGTATATTATTTTTTTTTATTAAAAATTATCTGAGGTGTGATTAACTGATAAATACAATAAATTCAGTGTTTGTAAACAATTAAACAATATTATATTATCAAAATAATTAAATATGAATAAATTTGAACTGCGAAAATTGCAATAAACTGATTGGTAAAGAAAAATATTAATTAATGTACATAATCGTATTATTTTATAGAAATATAATAATTTGTATTAAATAAACTGTTATGCAAAAATACCCTATAAATGGTCAAAGCTTTAAAAAGATACAAAAACCACCTTCCGCTCTACCTGCTGCGCGATCCAGCTTGTTAACCAAACAAATAAAAATTGAAAATAATTTGGATATATGCACTTAGCTGTAAAACAAAGAAAATTTAAACATCAACTCTTATCAAATTATTTTATTTTTAATTATTTTAAGTATTTATGATTAGTTTTTCCATGTAAATTTCTATTTAAGTACATTAATAATGTTCTACGAAAAATTCAAAACTATATTAAAATACTTAAAAATTAAATAAAAAAAAGATTAAGATATGATTAAATATTTGATGGATTACAATAAATTTATTTAAACGAATCGTTGTAATCGAAAAATATTAAATATACTAAGTAATACTATTTATATAAATTGTTTTAAGAAAACTTGCACAAAACACAATAATAAGATTAGAGTAGAATACGCATTCTCTGAGTATTCATCTCAAACAATTTCTTTTTTAAAAAATTACATGATTCTGATTGTTTTTCTATTGAAATGAAATATTTTCCAATACCTATAAAAAACATATACTTACACATATATATTTATTTATTTATTTAACAGTGGACCTACAGATTAATCTGCAGGCCAACTACAGGCCCTTTTCCCTTTCGGAATGTGGGCCTTTATAATATAAAGATAAACGAAACAATATTTAAAAATTTACAAAATGTAACACTTAATATCTAGGAAATATAACAAATAATCTAAAAAAGAAAAAATTAAACAATTCAACAATATTTTAACTTCAGTTTAACAATTTAACAAACTAACAAATTAAACAATTCAAAGTACAGACCAAGATAGAGATAAACTCAAGCCAATGAGGTACAAACCAGGAAGTGCAAAAGTAGCATTTACACCTCCTGGTCTGCGCCCCATTGATTGACTTGGAATCCAAAAATACATTTTTAAATTAATTTACAATATATAATATTATAAAAAGTTGTATATTTGTGTATTTGAGTGCTTAGTATAAAATAGTATAAAAATTAAGTATAAATATACTTACCATTCGCTAGAATACTTAATCCAACAAATAGTAAGTAAACAATAGTGTTAATGAATGTAAATGGTTGGTAGGACTTATTCCTACCAAGTAATAATAGTAATATGTTAGTAGATTATTAGAGAAATTGGTAATGATAAGTTATATTTCATCCCAGATGTTATGATGTAGTAGGAGGTTTTTTATGAGAGTTATGTGTGTATTGGTATGGAATTGTAGGGCTTGCAATGGGGTGAATGTGAACTGAGATGTAATTGTGTTATTTGAGGGGCATTGTGTTAGGATGTGTTTGATAGTGAGGAGTTCTGGACAGTGAATACATGTCGGAGGTGTGGATCTGTCAAATAAATGTTTATGTGTGGCAAGAGTATACCCTAGGCGCACTCTTGTAAGTTTAACACCTAGGGCTCGAGATTGATTTTTTATTGGGCCAGGAATGTTTGCATTTGGATTGTGTAATCTAGCAAAGCGATTGGAAGAATTCCAGGCTGATTGACGGATGTGCGCCGCGTGTATTGCAATGATCCTTTTAGCATGGGAGTAGGACATTAATGAATCTCTTGTAAGAGGGCTTTTGGCCGCTATATTTGCTTCAAGGTCAGCTCTATAGTTTCCATCTATGCCTACGTGGCCTGGAATCCATCCCAACCGCAATTTGCCATTGTTGTATGATATGGAGTTTCTGATGTAAGATGACATATACTCACTATTGTAAGGGTTTTTGATTGATTTTATTGAACTAAGGCTATCTGTAAATATAATAATGTTCTCATATAGTGTTTCAGCGGCTTGGACTGCTCTGTATATGGCGGTAAGCTCAGCTATGAGAATCGAGCATTCCCCCGGCAAGATTTCCGCCTTCCAGAGAGAGTTGTTCTTGACTATCGCCCAGGCAACGCCGTGAGGTCCTTTTGATCCATCTGTGTAGATATCGGAGTGTGTTGGGAGTGCTTGTTTGAGTTGGATGTACAATTGTTTGTACTTTTCAGAAGGTGTTGTGCTTTTGGGATGTAAGGATAGGTGATCATGTATGAATGATTTCCAGTTGTTCCAAAGGTGCTCTTGTCTATATAACTCTGGGGAGGCATATAGGTCAAGCTCCAATGGTTCAACCAGAGGAGTCATTTTATTTATTGAGGAAGTTATATTTGGAGGGGATTTATTTTGTAGAATGTATGAGTAAATTTTATGAAGAGGGTGATTTGGATCAAAGTTAGCCCTGGTTATAAGCCTTGTCGACAGTACATTTCTTCTCTCCACTATGGAGGGGAAGTTTGCCTCTACTCTCAAAGATTCTAAGGCTGTATTCGGTAATGCACCCATCGCAATCCGAGCCGCCTGGTTGATAGCAACTTGTAGCTTTTGGACATTTCCTTTGGTTGTGAAGCCGTATAAGGTGAGTCCGTAGTCGACTTTACCATACTGAATAGCTTTCGCTATCCTTACAGCTACATCGACAGGAGGGCCCACCTTTTTTCTGCAGATAAACTTGAGTAAATGGTTCGAACGTTTAATTTGGGATACTAAATTTTTGACATGTAAATTGAATTTCAAATTTCGGCTGAAGTGGATGCCAAGGATTTTAATATTATCTATTGGGGCTATGGTTATGCTATTATGGGATATTGTAAATTTGGAACAAATGTGTTTTCTGCAGAAATGTATAGCTTCAGTTTTGTCCGGAGCCAAGCTGCCACCACTGGCCAGAGTCCAACGATCAATACATTGTAAAGAGTTTTCCAAGGTGTTTGATGGAGTGTCTGAAATTCTTGTAGTGTAAAGTATGATGTTGTCAGCGTATATGAGGTGATTTAGATTCGGGATAGTGGATAATTCAGTACTGAGGCTGTTTATGTAAATGTTGAATATTTGAACAGAAAGGGGTGAACCTTGAGGGATGCCTAGTGTGAGAGGTTTGCAAGTCGAGTAATGACCACTGACTTGCACAATGTATTTCCTGTTTTTAAGGAAATCATTAATATAGCGAGTGACAGATTGGCCCGATTGCCAATTTATCAGCTGTTTGATGACCGTATCTCTTGGTACTCTGTCGAAAGCTTTCTCCAGGTCACAAGAGATAAGATCACAATGCTGTTTACTGTCCAATGCTTTTCCAACATCGAAGTCTAGCTTATGTAGGAGGGTGGTCGTGCTATGTAGTTTTCTAAAACCTTGAACCTCTGGTGTTAGCTTAGTTTCAATGTGCCAGTAGAGCCTTTTGGCTACAATTTTTTCCAGGATTTTAGATAGTACAGGGAGCAATGAGATGAATCTGTAGCTTTCACAGTTTTGTGGATCCTTCTGGGGCTTTCTCAATGGGACCAGCTCTGCCATCTTCCAGACTTGTGGAAGTTGGCCCGAGCTGTAAACATTGTTATAAAGCCCTCTCAGTCTTGAGATGAAGTCTACAGAGGCATGTTTAATCATGCCGTAGGTGACTCCATCCAAGCCCGGTGAAGTTCCCGAAAAGTGAGCAAGAGTTTCAAGGATTTCATCTGTGGTAATTTTGGAATCTAGTCTTGAGTTAGTATTTAATGAATCAGGGAGGTCAAATTCTTGAGGGACTGTTCTGTTTGAATTATATTTAGAGGCAAGGAATTCAGCATTCAGCGCAGAGTCTGCCACTAGGACATCCCCCTGCTGGATAATTAAGTTGCTCGAGTTCCTACTTCCTTTAAGTATATAGTTGGCTTTACGCCAAGTTTCAGAGATATTTTCGCCGTTCAGGCTGTTGGCAAATTCCACCCAGTTTTGCCTTTTTTGTTTTCTTATGTTTTGGCGGAGAATTGCGTTCGTTCTTTTTAAAATTAAAAGTTTGTCCGTCGTTGGGAATCTTTTGTAAGATCTCCAGAGACCGTCTCTTACCTTAGACAGCTTCTGTATCTCTGAATTATACCAAGCTGGTTTTCTACTAATGTTATATTGGAATTTAATAGGAATAGCTCTGGAGGCTGCTATTCGTACCGACTTGGTCAGAATTGCTACTTCCTTATTGATATTTTGTGATGCTGGGTTAACATTTAGGAAATTTGTCATAATTAATTGGAAATTAATCCAATCTGCCTTCATCTCGTTATATCTGGGTTTCCGTTTTGTATTGGGTTGTGTGACTGTTGTTGGTAAAGTAATTACTATTGGGTGGTGGTCATAACCTTTAGGGTTATAACCTACTTCCCAATTGAATTTGTATGCTATTGTGGTGTGTGATATTGAAAGGTTTGGTGCTGTGTGTGTGCCCCTAGTACTAAAGTGTGTGGATACCGGACTATTAAGTATGCAGAGATCAGGATTGTCATCAGTCCAATCATCAAGCAGTTGCCCGCGTACGGTTGTTAGATGATCTCCCCAGGTCTCACTTCTTGCATTGAAGTCACCCAAGATGACATATGGTGTTGTTAATTGGTTTTTGAGGTCATTCAAGTGACTTCTACGCAGTACTAAGTTATGCTCCAGATACAAGTTAACAAGCGTAACTTGCTCCCTGATTCCAGGTAGTCCAACCGCTATGGCAACCGCCTGGAGTGGCGTATTCAATACGATCTCCGTATACCTCAAGCCTCTGTCGATAAGAAAGCCTACTCCACCTATTCTGTTCAGGATAGGTGGTAGTAAACAATCATATCGGCCTAGTCTTGTTTGTTGATATGGAACGTGTATATTTGTTTCTTGTATGGCTATTATGAGTGGATTGTATTTAGAGAACAAAAAATGTAAGTAGTGTTTATTTGTGTGGAACCCTTGGATGTTCCACTGGAGGATGGAGTGTGGGGGGGAATTCGTATTTGTGTTAGGATTAGTGTAAGTGGTAGATTGTGGGTTATGTGTTCTGGGATATATATAACTTATCTTTAGATAGAGTTATTTTCTATCTCCATTTCAGCATCTACTGCTTTAGGCGTCTTGGTTTTTTTAAATAATGATGTTAATTGAGGATTAATAATTCCTGTCTTAATAGTTTCGACGTTAGTAGGTTTATTTAAAAGATTAATGACAGGAACTATTTGTCCTGCAGGTAATTGTTGTGGTTGTTGTTGAGGTTGTTGTGATTGTTGTTGAGGTTGTTGTTGTGGTTGTTGTGGTTGTGGTTGTTGGGTTTTGAGTTGTGATTGTTTTTGTGGTTGTGGGAATTTTAGTTGTGGTTGTTCTTGTGTTATCTGTACTTTTGGTTGTGGTGGTTGTTGAGTTTGTTGGATAAGTGTGGGTTTTTGGGGCTGTGGAGGTTGAGTTTCTGTTTGTTGAGGTAGTGATTGAGTGAGGTTTATTTTACTTTGGAGTGCTAGGCTATATGAATTGAAAGGAGTAATGGTGGATGATTTGTTTATAGTGGGTGAACTTGTTGTTAGTGAGAAAGATTTAAGGTTTTGGTAATATATTAAAATAGCATCTCTGCGAGTGCATCTGCGGTCTGTTTTGATCTTAAGGATATCCTTTTCTTTTTGGAAAGCCGGGCAGTTTCTGTCACTTGAAGCGTGTTCAGTAGATAGTTTCTCTTCAGCACAATTAACGCACTTAAGTGTAATACAATTTTTGATATGCTCCTCATCTTTTTCGTTCAATACCGGAACAGCACATTTTGAACATAATGATTGTTTCTCTTGACAATATTTAGCAATATGCTTTAGAGATTGGCACTTTAAACACCTTCTTGGCGAAGGATAGCTTTTCCTAACCTCCAAGACAAGGTAGCCTATTTTTACCTCTTTGAGAGGTTCAAGGCAATCAAAAGTGATAGAAATAGCTCCTGAATATTTTGGACTGTTATTATTAATTGGATTTCTATTTGGGAATCTATAAATTTTCAATATGTTTGGATTGTGATCTTGCAAATCCTTCAAAATTTCATCATCCGTAAGTGAAATTAAGTCCCTTGAGTAGATAATGCCCTGCGAAGAGTTAAGTGAGGCATAATACTCACATACGATTTCAATGTTACCTAGTTTTTTCCTTTGTACAAACATATCGCCAATTTTTCTGTTGGGAACCTCTAATATAAGATTACCATCCTTGTTTGGCTGAACCTTGAATTGACTTGAAGTTTGTTGTAAGTACTTATTGACTAGAATACAATTCAAACTTCTAGGAGTAATATTGCTGTCTTTACATTTCACAAGAAGGAATTTTCTTTCCAAGTCAGTTGGCTTAGCATCAATGCTTGGAAAATTCATAGGCGTTTTTTCGGTAGAAATGTGAGTCTTACCTCGTTTACGTTTTACCCTTGTATCCTCCTCCAGGAAGGCCAGCTCAGAAAACATGTTTTTACTCCCCATATGGGAGCTAGTATTATTTAAACTTACCACTAGTTTAATTTAATAAATGTACTTATGTCCTAATTTGATAATTTAATATAAATTAGTTTTTACTTATTTTAGGTTACACTATGAATTAATTAAATAGTTAGTTTCACTTATGCTCTAATTAAAATTAACTAGGAAAATTTTTTATTAATATATTGATTAATTTCAGTATGCTGAGAATTTAATGTTTAACACTTATTTTTCTAATATTTTAAAAATTAATTTTTGTAAATATGTCTTATATTAGAATTTTATAAATTTATTGTTTTAATTTTAATTAAAGGAAAAAAACAAAAAAAAATTAGTTATATTATTTACACAATAATTATTTAATATTTATATATTTAAAAAAAAATTTTTTATTATATATGTATATTATTTCGATAAATTTTATTTATAATTTTATTTTAATTATATTTTTCGAAGAAAAAAAATCACGTTTGTTCTGAATGAGAATTCAACGGTGACTGACATATATATATATATATATATTTTTAAATATAAAGAAAATTTAATTCTCTAAAAAAATGTTTGCTTTAAGTGTATCTACCGAAAAGTCGCTTGGAAGTTATGAACTGATTTACAATACAACTTTATTTTACTGTTGTACATTATACATGTGTATTGGTCCCCACAAAGTAAATGCTTATATGGAGACACAGTTGTGTTGTATCGGGAAGAGATTTTTTTATCAAAAAATTTTGTGTTTCAGCGTATGGCGTAATTCACAAATCCTCATGTCTGTACAAACAAAAATAAGAATTTGTGGGTTCAGAATTTTTTTTTGTGATAAACAAAAATATTCTCAAACAGAAATTTAACAAAAAATTAAATCATTTTGCGGATATTTAGTTTTTTATGTTTTTCCAGAATCGAGCTGATGAATTGAATTGAATAAAATTTATTTCGGGCCGCTCTGAACCTTATTAGGTTTTTCAGGCCATATACCTTTTTTTTTACACTGTTCAGTGTTTTCTGCGAAAGTGTTTAACCCTTGGATATGGTATGTATAGTCCTTGCATTTTGTAGCGCGGAAATGGCCACGAAAATATGCTGATTACTAACTGGCGTCTGGCCATTACAGCAACATGTAGTAGGTAAACTTCTGGTCGGTCCGTCAAATAATTATTTATGCTTCAGTCGCGAATGTCCTAATTATACATCCGTCCTTTCGGCATACAGAATCAATGCTTTTCCAGGCTGCAGTTGACTTTTTTATTTGTTTTAATTTATTAGTCGCGCGTTCATTATTCCATTTAGCTTCATATGAGTGTGCGTCACTTAATACACTTGAGATGTGGCTAGTTTTAAATTCACCGGTGGTTAACTACAAATTATACAAACTAGTTATTCGATTTATATTATTGTTATTGAGTAGTTTGGTAAATGTGATATATTTTTTCAAACTTATAAAGTACAGCCGATAACAAAATACATTTTTCAGCCCAATACCATTTAAACTATTTTAATCCAACCTAAAATAATTTACCTAATCTAATCTAATACAATCAAATCTTGAATAAAAATAATTTTCCGGGGTGGTAGCACATATCTTTTGAAACAGAATTTTATTACGAAAATAAATTTGAAACGTCTTTGAAATATATGAAAAAATTCTCTTTCAAAAGATAAGTGTTGCCACTCCTGTATTCATCAGGGTGGAATTCTGTATTCTGATAATTACGCTGCGACTGTTGCGTATCTATAATTTGTATTCCATATGATCATTGTCACAGTGATAGTCGCTTTTTTTGTGATTTTAGGGTGACAGCTAATTTGGTGTCACTCATGATAGAAATAAAGAATTGATTTTAGGTTTTAATAAATTAAATGTCAAAAATTTTTGTTCTAATTTTTGTCTACTCTCAAATTTCTTTGTTTAACTGTCAAAATTAAAAAAAAACAACAAAAAAAGTTGTCAAAAACTAAATTAGTTGTTAAAAACTCAATTTAGAACTTGATTGTCCCAACTTAACACCAATTAGAACAAAAAAACGTGTTCTACTTTAGATCGTTCTTGAGCGTTCTCGAGCAGTTAACTGAGCAAGCTTAATAATTGAAAATGTTAATGTAACAGATATACATACATATGTATATATGTACATAATACATATTAATGTATGTACATTTTTGTTAAATTAATAAAAAAATATTAAAATCATTAATTTTTGTTTTGACAGTTTGTTATTATTATTTATTAGAACTTCAAGTTATGATAAATAATAATATAAATTTTTTTTTTTTACTAGATTGCTGGAATGCTATGTGAAAAAATCACATACGTCTGATTAGCCTTATTAGCACCTACAGCAGGTGCTTTATCGGTATCACGATGTAGAAAGCGCAAAGGAGCCGCAGGCCTCTAGTTTTATATAATTATAGTTCATATCGTATAACTATATCAATTATATCTTATAGGTCTAATTATATAAGATATAATTAAAATTCTTATGCAATTCAAATGTTTATATTTCTAATCTTTTTATTTATTTAAAAAAAAATTATTATTTTTTAATGATAGAGGGGCTTAGGGTATTTTTTTATTAATTCAGAATCAAAATCTGATAACAAAAAAAAAATTTCAATTTCGATCTTAGCCAAAGCCGTATTGAAAATTAACAATATCGTATCTTAAACACTTAATTACATAGTCAAGCCAAATAAAAACTATTAAACTTCTGAATTTAAAAAAAAAATAACTAAATTTATTTCGTAAAAATTAAAATTAAAACTATGTGAATTTGTTTAGCAACAACCTCAATCAGATGCTACATTAACACTAACAATTTGTCAATTGCACATTTCAATTCATCTTGATCGTTCACGGCATATTTCAAGATTGCATCATCCACATATAGCTATTCACAGAATCCCTAAGATTTAGTTTTGTAATGTTATTAATATAGAGTTTGAAAAAATCTGATCCCAGAATAGACCTTTTTATTTATTGTCTTAAACGAGCTACTTCCAAGACGAAGTGTTTGATTTCGATTGCGCAAATATGACTCGAAAATTGATTTTCTATTCAAAAATTTTAAGGTAAAAAATCAAAAATATTGCAATAAAAACAAAGACAGCAAATAAAAGATAGAAAAATGTTCAACGTTATTCTTGAGCATTCCAAGAATCTGGAAACATTTTAGAAATTCTTGTGGTTGAATTTCTTTTCAAGGACTTTGTCTTTAGTCAGCGCTTCACACAAATTATGTTGTACCAGTTTTTCTTCTTAATCGTATTAATTTTTGAAGTAAAATTGAATTTATTTTACGAAATATGTCATGGATCTAATTTGAAGGATATAAGTTAAAAATTTTTGGTCCAGCATTTGTTTTTTATTATTACTTATTGGATTAGTGCCACTGAACTTGAAATAATAAAATAAAAAATAACTAGATTTATTTCACAAAAAAAATTATATTATTTAATTTACTATTTATTTTAATTTAAGTCAACGAGTTAACATTTACTTATGTATTTACGTAATTCTAAGAATTTCGTGGATTAAAAAAAAATATGTTAAAATTTTGAAGTACGAGTATTAATCAAAATTTGGCTTATGATTATTAATTTTCTTTTATCAATGTATTTTCAATGATTTAATAACTGTGTTATCAGTAAATTACCGGTATTATATATATATAAAAAAAAAAAATGGATTTAATTAGATGACTTAAAAGATATAATTAAAATTAATGAGTTAATAAAAATATTTTGTTTGTTGTTATTTTTTTTAATAAAATATCTATTTCCAGAAACTATACAGTTCTAAGAAACAACACCATGAAAACAGAGCTTATGTGTGATAATAATTGTGAAAACTAATTTTATTTAACATAATAAGTACCTACTTACAACTTGGATCAGCAAAAGATAAAAAGAAAAGAAGATGGAAGAAATTAACGGTATATACGAAATATCATGTCAAAATTGTTCAAAATTAAATATAGGGCAATCAGAAAGGCTAATCACAGTGGAATTCCAAGAACATTTAAGAATAGCTGAATTAGCAAGAATACGAAGTACTACCAATTTTAGGTCGTCAATTGCTATATACACTGGGGTTTCCAGAGCGCGTATCAGCTTTTTAAGAGAGGAAGGAGTAGTTATTTTAAAATTTAAAAAAAGTTTATAAACTAAATCGATGGTGCTCTATCGATTGGTGGTATTTTCAACTCCCGGAAAGGAATCGATGCAACAGTACGGTGAAGGTTTAAAAGAAAAATTAAAATAAAATACAGTTATGCTTATATCACTTTGGAGTTTGGGCAAATAATAGCATGCCTTCCTAATTATGTTTAAAGTTCTAGCTGACTTCATTTTAAAATAATGTTATATCATGAGTTATGAATAAAGCTGGTGTATATCGACCGTAAACTGATGAGTCTTCTTCAGGATTTGCCGAAGTAGTAAGTAACATCTGGTCGCTTGTTGATTTTCCAAGGTGAAAACTGCATTGATAACTTCCAATGACAGTGTCGCAATAGGCCTTCGTCTTGTGCTTCTTATCGAGGATCAAAACTAGTATTAATACTATACCGGACGATGAATTATGTTTTGATACAATCTTTATATATTACATTTCATATAATTTAAGAAAAGATTGCTGCAAGTGACTTGTAACTTTTCTTACTTCTACTGGATATCAACAGAATCCTTATTTTGTAATTGATTACATAATTGTGGGATTTTTTTCACTTAAATTGAATAACAATTTGATGTTCTTTACCTTTTATTTTTAGCTGATACCATTATCATCATTATCAAATACTAGTTCAATTTGGGGTACACCATGTGTTACTGGTGGTAGAAATACTAGTTGAAAAGATTTGAAAAGAAAAGGACCAATCATGCTTATTGGCGTTAGTCGCATTATTCGTTAAAGCACTACATTCAAGAAGTGATATACTAGAGCATGTCCTTGTCGAAATACGGTATAGAAATATATAAGACCTTCTTTTTGACTAACTTACTCTTTTCTGTATTTTTATCTCAATACAGAATATACTATACATTGACTCCTGTACTGAAACATGGTAGGTGCTAATCATTATTTTAACCGATTAAGAAATTTACCGGTATTGCTGATATCAATTTTTGACCTAGTAATTATATTTTATCCTTTAGTCACTTACCGGTAATTGTTTATTGTGTATTGTTTGTTTTACTAATCTAAGACTGCTTAGGATTTGTCAGTTGATAAATGGCTTTTAAATCAAAATTAAAAGTTGTTATGAAATTTTGTTTTATTTTCTTTTTGCGTTGGAATTAAATTATAGCTCCATTGATATTTCGAAAATGAAGAAAAATCTGCAATACACCGTTTTAAAGATTGTATGCACTATTAAAGTAAGAAGTCGATTCAGAATAATGAACCTAAGCAAAAAAGACATCTATCGAAAAATAAACAAAATATTTTTTTTTATATCAAATTTCAAAGTTGAAAGCTCTTTAATCTAAATATGTGAAAGCATAATTATTTGTTTTCAATTTGAATTTGAATATATAATTTAATTTTTATTTAACTAATCTATACATTTTTTTATTTTTATGTTTTTTTATTTGTTTGTTAACGATTCGATCTACTAAATTCAAATCAAATAACCAGTTAAAAATTTTTTTTTTTTTTATTTATTTGACAAAATATTTACTCAATTGGTATTCGTTAGAGAAAGTTATAGAATGAGACAGAAATTAATGGGTAAAGAGGGATGTAAGGAATGACTTGTGTCTGATAATATGAATTTTTATTTAATCGTTATGGTAAATGTGTTATTTAAACAATTTAGGTAAATTCTCAGAAGTTTAGAGATACTTATTATTATTTGGTATATATAAATTTATAAAATTCGTAATTAAGAATGTTTTTGTTTGATCTTAAAACGTCATAATCATTTCCTATTTGGTAATTAAAAATCGAATTAATTTCTATTTTACAAATATTGATGAAACAACTTTATATATTGCCTTTATCAGCTCTGGCGACTAATTAAAATGTTTACATTATTTCTTATATTTATATACATACAGTTTTACTTTATTGAATTTGGTATACAATCATGCTCAACCTGATCCGTGTAGATTTTGCAAAATTTTAAAATTAAACTAGTTTACAATTATTGGAAAATATCTCATTGTTTCTAATTTTGTCTATGACCCTTCGTATTTTCTTGGTTGTTGGATTTGATTGATAAAAAAAATATATAAATTGGAAATGGAAAAATGTATTTATTACTTCACAATTAAAATAACTTATTTTAAATTAACAAAGAAAGTGTAAAAATAACCAAAAATATAAAGAAAGAAAAAAAAAAGCGAAAAAAAATATGATAAATATGTCAAACAATAAATTAATCACAAAAATTTAAAAAAATAAGACCAGATAGCCTAAACTATATAAAACAATAGGTATAATTAATATTTTTATCTAAATTATAATTAATCATCCAAATCGAATTGTATTTGAAATATAAAATTACAAATAAAGAACAATCAAAAAAGTAGTTCTGGGTAAACAGAGTTTGTCATTTTCTGAAGTTCTTTGGAGTTAAGACATTCTTTGTAATTGGCTGAATGGCATATTCGTACAAGTTGGGTCTTTTGGCTAAGAATTTTTACAATCTCATGTCATATAGGTTGTGTCTATAGTAGACATATAGACTCCATATTATAAAATTTTTTGCTGGAGATTATAACGCTGACATATTTTGCATTCTCATCTTTTACTTTAATGTTCAATATACATTATCGTGTTCTGAATATGATTGATTTTGTAAATTTTGATCATAATATCTTCTTTACATAATCAAATGTAAGCATGAAGATTGGTAATTTAATAATTACTTGTTTTTCTTTTTCCTTAATTTTTTTTGATCATATTTACTGCTTGTATGATATTGAATTGCCTATAATAAGGCTGATATATTATATCTTGTGGCATACGTACGATTTGTGTAAACATCGTACCATTATTTTGATTGGTCTAATTAATTTGTTTTCATAGGTGCACGTATCTGATGTCATTGAGATCTTTTGTTAAATTTATATAAAAAATTGCAATCTCCATATTTTTTTCCAACTGCTTATTGTTCAGCATTTTTGTTTCATATTATTTTTAGCCTGCAACATTTAATTTAATGGGTTTAATTCATATATATATTACTCATGATTAGGCAGGTGGGTTTACTCTCGAATTCAGTTGCTTTGACATTTTCTTCTTCCCAGACTTTTGATATAGTGGTACATGATGTTGAGGATTCAACTTCACTCACTGATGGTGAGTATTCCATTTTTCCTTTTTTGAGCAACCCGTCAGTTTCTCTGTTCTGAAAAAATCAGTGAAATATTATTTTTGCTGGAGAGTTTGATTTATTGCATTCTGTTTTTTTTCTTGTTTTTAAATTTTTCGTTTTCTTCTCTGAGTGTTGAAATTACCTTTTTTGTTTAGAAACATAAATATCGCTTCTAATTCATTTACTTTCTTTTGGAGTTTATTGTTTTTATTTTCTTTTTTATTATTTTAATTCGGTTTAAAAATGACCGACTAGGTCTGCGATACCGATCCTGATGAGATCCGAATCTTTAAAGGATTAATTAATTTGTCTATACTTACTGTTGTTTCCCACTGGTGATTCATTTGAAAGTGTAGTACTTTCAGTCAAGTACTCGCTGAGCAGCCGTGGTCTCTGCCGACACTTCGGTTTTACAACCAGTTTATTTTATTATTTGGACTTCATTATCTTATTAGTTTGATTAGTTACATTTTATACCTACTGCTAGATACTTTCTACTGCCATCACTTTAGGGTCAGTCGCAGACCAGGGAGCCGCCTATTTTAGTTCAGACCCTTCTAGATTTGTTGGACTTAATAACTTTAATTACACCGTGAGTGTAATCAATTGCGACCACGCATGTCCTTACCAAATCGATTACTTAGATATTGCATCAAGTTCACATTCACCCCACTCTTGTTAGCTTTAATTTGTAAGTTGACTATGTTATCTACCTTCCAGGAGTTGGAAGTCGGATTCAATTGCAGAGCTATTGCTGTTTTACCAGATGACATTCCATAAGTGTTGTCGCATACATAGGTTGGAATATATTTTGTCTAGGGTCTTTACCAAACATTTATCGCCCAAATAGTAAAACGTCCATAATGTTTTTTCCGAGTATTTATTTATCAAATATCTGACATACTAACTAATAAAATGTCGATTCCTGACGGCAACAAAACGAAAAATGCTTTATGGGTATTTAGATCTGATTCAGGACCATTGTGTTATTGGGATAAAATAAATCATAAAATAGTTGAGAGCTTTAGTTAAAAATAAATAAAAAAATAAAAGGGAACTATGCTATTATAAATGCCAATGGATCTAGTTTTTCATATTTAAATTAGTAGATACTAGTCGAACGTCCCATGATCACGCATGGTTTAATCATTTGAATAAATTTGATCACAAAATTATATTTTAACTTATCTAAACCAACTCTCTTTCATAAAAGCAATAATAGACTTATCATAGAGAATATAAAGAGATAATAGATCACGTGGTAATTGGATGTGTTCACATTGGATTGCAATTTTAGTTAACAAAATCTGTTCTAAAAGCCAGCTTTCAGAACTTAGATTATGTCATCAATTGTAATGGCATCTTTCTATGCGTGTGTAAATTTTATCATTCCAATTTTGCCATCGGTTAATCATCGGTTTGAGCTGTGTGCGCTTAGAACGTCAAAAATAAGTATATTTTGTAAATAAATACAAAAACAAAAAATATTTTCTATTTTGACAATTTAAAAAATTTATTTTAAATTGTAGCAAAAAAAATTATTTATTGTCATAAATTATTGCTGCATATTTAAATTTAATACAGACATTTTGACAATTTTGTGAATTTGGAAAAAATGTTCACTGTTTTATTTAATCCTACATTCCTGCGTTTATTTGAAATCATTTAGTTACCTTCATGTAATTTTACATCATAAATTTAATAAATGAATAAAACAAAAATTTGTGTATTAAAAATAAATGAAAATAAGAAAATTTACTGCAAAATAAACAGGAAGTTTGGTGATAAAATACCCCATAACTTCTGAAGCATTGATCGCCGTATAGCCTTTCGAATATTTTTTTTTCAAGGAAATTAAATTATCTTTATGTATTTATGTGAAAAAAAGCTATTTTAGGACTTTAAAAATTAAAAAAAAAATAAAATAAAATATAATAGTATAAAATTATTTTCTCATTTTTGTGAATTGGTTTGCTTGTTTTCCGCTGCTCTCCTGTTAGTTACGTTTCATGAACCAACGACACAATCTCAAACTATTTAATTGTATTAAGATATTATAATATCATAAAATCTATTCTGTATGTAATTGTGTATGCTAAATCTCTGTGTAAAAACAGTTAGGGTGTTCATCCAATAGGTTTGGAATTATATAAAAGTCCTGGAGTGAGATTCGAGCTTGTACCTTTTCATTGAAAGTCAAATGACATAATCAATATGGCTGCTTATTCTATGTGTGGTGCAATAATCAGTCTATCTGTAATTGTGTATTACACCACACAAGCCATATTTCAAATGTTAATTTAAACTTTTTCTAACAAAAATCTTTTGCGATGTTGACCATAGGTGAGCAAATAACAACTTTTTATATTTTTCATAATCTTATCACGTTTTTTTTAGAAATATTGTTGATTATCAAAATTATTTTAGTTTAATTAAAAATTTAACTTGACAATGAAGTAAGTATAGTTTAATTTAATGGAAGGCAATATTTTATTTAATCTTTATATAACTATATAAGAGTATTAAAATAATTATTATTTACTATATAATTAAATTAAATTTGTTAAGTTAATCAATTGTATACTTTTGATAATAATTCTATTGTTTGTTTCACTTTTTCTTCTTTTGTTGTTAGTTCCTACCATTATTCAAAAATTTAAAATTTAGATAATCAATTAAGATAATTTATAATAATTAAGAATAGAAGTAAAATTGAAATCAAAGGTCATAAGAACAGAAAATCATTTTTTTTTTAATTAATGTTAAAAAGTTTAGTCTTGAAATGAAATTGGTGTTGTTTAAAATTCAAATTGATAATTTCTAGTTCATTCATGTGTGCAGTTCTTATATTTTAAAATTTATTTTTGTGATTTTAATTCTTTTATTTGAAGTATATTACAACTAAATAACTTTAATAGATTATACTTTAATATTTCGTTTTGTACTTTATTTTATTATTTTTAGGTATTTTAAATATTTGAAATGTTTTGATATTATTTAGCAGTACCTTGAAGTATTTTATTAAAATCATGACTAACAAAACGGTTGTTCAATGAAATTATATTTTGAAATCGTACAAATACTCTCAAATACATTTAATTTAATTTGTTTATTTTCATCATATAGCTCCTTCTTCTACGTCGTCTTGAATTAGAAATTAAGTGACGGTTTTTGAAATTTATTTTATCCTCTACATCAATTTTGTGAATGAAACATCTAATTATGTCCAACATTCATACCATCTTTTGAGAGATCTTCCTGATATATGCTAGATGTTGATTTGACCTACCTTCGCCAATCGATCTTCAGTCATTCTGTTCACATGATCTCCTTAGTTTGTCTATTTCGATTTTTTTGATAAAATCTTAGAAGAACGGATGCGATGTACCTGATTTCGGTGCTACATGCCTTATCATTTAACTTGTAATCCCATATTTTCCTCAGAGTTCGCCTTTTGTGTTTTATTTTAGATGATAACGGACTTTAATTGTTTTTCCATATAACGTCGGTGAGATAACCTAAAACAACTGCGGCTTCTTGCCTACTTGAGTTCTGGTTTTCGTTTCCATATTGCGAGAGCTAATAATATTTAAGTCCAGATAAGTATTTAAAAAAGTTTTTTTATAAACAGCCAATTGTTAGGACGTTACCTTTAGTACTTACGTACCGCTTGGATGGGATAGGATTCCATCTTTAATTCCCAAATAATACTTCAAATTTTGTTTTTATATATTCAAACCCTAAAGTTGATATTTTGAAAATTTTTAATATAATTTAATTTTTTTTTCTTTCTAATCAAAATGAAACAACTCCCAAAATTTGCATTGAAAAATATTGTGAATTATTTCACTAAAAATGTTGGGAATTATTTCACTAAATATTAATAATACTTTTAATATTGCGAAAATATGAATATTTATTGTGAGTAGCTCTCAAATAACAAAAATTAAAAATAACAACCAAAAATAAAAAAAAAATGTTTTGGTCAACATCAGTTTTTTTATTGTATTTAATTTGGTTAAATTTTCTTCCACCTTTTTACATACAATTTAATCGTTGTGGTTTCGATGTTGGTTTATAAACTGTTGTGCTTGACATTTAGATTATGACGTTTTTGTTCAGTTGTTTAATTTTGAGTTCAATTAATATAGTTCAGCATTTAACAGCTTTATCGCGGTGCAGACTAGTTGGAGGAAATTGACTACTTGGAGGAATTGACTACTGGAAATTGACTAATTGACTACTACTTGGGATTAAGTAGAAATTTGCTAGATAATTAATAGATTAGACTTAATATGTTGAGTATTTTACAGCTTGTTTAAATAATGATTGGCTGAGTTTGTTTTTAATATTCATGCTTTTTCCAAGAGTCCCATTGACACTCTATTTTTGTTTATTTTGTGAAAAGAATTATTGTGGTAGCTCAAGACCATATTAAGAAAATGTTTCTGAACCATTTCCATGAATTCTGTATTATAAGTTTTAAATTTTATAACCCCCCGAGGAAAGAGCAATCATTTTTATAGAAGCCAACATCTATTCATCACTGATCTTGTTTGTTGTCTTGATTGTATATTGCAGAAGTATTTTATAGGTCGAAATTTGAGCTTGAAAGCATTTTGAACAAAATTTTTTTTTTTGTTTTAATTTATTTAGCGAAATAGTAAGATTCTTAGTTAGTCCATAATACCTTGTTAATTATGCACTTAATTACGCACTTATGCACTTAATCACACCATTACACTCCTTTACTAACAAGACAAATATATAGTATAGTTTTAGTAACCCTATTTAACTGGATTTAAATTTTGAGATTTTTGGTGTTTGGTATTTTGGTGATATTTGGTGGTACGGTTGTGTTAAATGGGATATTTATTCCGCAATCTAGCAAGGTTAAACATCTGAGGGTATCACCGCGAAAAAAGATCAGCTAAAAATAAAAACGAACAGCATTTATTGGCTTATTGGGAAGCCATTCTGAATTCTGAAAGCAATCTGTCACTTATTGACAACTGCTTCTAATAGTAACATCGAAACAATTAAAAGAATGCAATCAAACATGTACAACAACCCAGGCTCCTTGATACCTTAGAAATATTAATCTACATAAAAAATTTAATATACTCTTGGTTACAGAAGAACGTGAAAAATGTAAAAAGCGATATGCAACCAGACTGGTGCAACATCTTAACCGTTTGGCGAGAGATTCCTGTCACCAACAGCTTAAAAAAGGCGCTGGCAGTCATGTAAGGCAGAATATTGGAATGAACGAGAATATGAAGTATCAAGTCAATGGACTAAGCGTTCCAACTTTTTAAATTGTAAGATTTGAATAAACACCATAAAGGCTACTAGTATTATAAATTATTGCAATTTTCGTTTAGAAAGATTCAATAAATACAGTTAAGAGAGAACAAATAAAAAACTGAATAATATCAAGCATTTGATAGACAATTTTTAGCCAAGACAGTTGTTGTAAGATGTAGGTATAAATCGTGCCAAGACAGTTTACTGAAATATTTTCATATAATTCGTTTCCTAGTAGCTAAATGATCTGATGGTTAAATTAAGGCAATAAGTCAAAACACCGGATTTCAAAATCCCATATAAACATAATCCCGGGAAACAAAAATGTTATGCGAATCACAATTTATTACGTTAATCACAGATAGTACGTATAAATCCCGGAATTTCAAATCTTAGAAGTCAAAATTCTGAATAAAATAGTATTTAGAATTTTAAACACATTTTGTTGCCGTTGATAAAAACCTGGTTTTAACAAACTGAGATATAGGTTTGGAGAGAAAAAACTTTTTTGTTTTGGCGTGTAGATTGCCTATTTTTACTTAAAAATCTCAAACATTTGATAGAATATTTTGACAAGTTAATTGTTGTAAAATGTAATGATCGTGCCAAGACAGTTTGAAGATTGATTATATGAAATATTTTCTTATAAATGGCTTAGGCAGGTAGCTACCTGTCGTAACAATGTAGTAGTGGCTGTCGACAGTAAACCGACACATTTAAACCGACACACCGGTAAAGTCCACTGTCATGCCATGGGAACTTTCCTCGCTAAAGACTCTACTCGTTGAACCATTTCAAGCTTATTACAAAGTGGTGGAGTTCTTTGATTTGAATGTCTTCAAGGTCACCCAGTGAGTTCAGAAAGAAGGCACCTAGATGGGGTTTCTTTTATGATAAAGACCAGGGCAGGTATAGAGTTTACGTTGGCCAGTTTCATGATCTTCCTCCTCTTTACCCATTCTGTAAAAGTCGTATGAGGGAAATACAAGTCTCCTTGGAAAATTTACCAATAAGACAATAACTCGTAATGATCATAGTGCTGATGTGGATCTGCATTGCATTTATCCGGAATCTCACATTGTCCTGACACCAATGTTGAACCAATCGGCTAGTTCACCCAAAGAAGTGCGACAGTGGAACACAGTTTTTGAATTGATGTTTACCGATTCTAGTATATTTTATAAATGGTTTACTAGTACATAAATGATCTAATGATGAAATTAATCCGGAGCATAAGTCTAATAGCAATATTATCCTGGAAAACAGAAATGTGCGGAAAGTCACGCACATCAAAATCCCGGAATTAAAAATGTTAGAATTAAAGTCCCAAAAGTCAAAATTATGAGTAATTTTTTTTTTTTTTTTAAGTTTTGCTCTGCAGATTTTGCTGCCTCAACATCCCCCTCAAAAAAACAGGCACTTTGAATTGGACGATTTTGTAATTCAAGAAATTTGTGCTCTGGAATTTTGTATTGTAATATTTTAAATACAGAGATTTCAATTTCTAGAATTTAGAATATCGGAATTTTGAAATCAATATTTCGGCCCTAACACTTAATATGTTTTGTCTATCCGGACACTGTTATAAAAACTTGATAAACAAACAAATAAAAATAAAAATTTGTATAGGTACAAAAAATTATCAAGCACTAAAAATTTTATTACTTGACCGAAAATTTTAAGACTTAATCAGGAATTATCCGAAAAAAACAACCTACAATTAATAATAGAAATATAAAAATTAATGTAGGCAAAATAAAAAGAAAAAAATAACGAAATCAAAAGTGTTAAATTAAAAGAAAATAAAACAATTAGGAAATTTAAAAATGTAAAAAATAAAAGCAAAAAATTAAGCAACTAAGTAATAAAAAAAGTATTAAAGCAAAATATCTCATCTCTTGACGACTAGACTTACACACACTGATCTTGAAAATAATTTTAAAGGCTTATTCTTCTGGTCAGAACCAATTCATTCTACAACAAATTGGTTATTTCTGTTTACCAGTTATTTTTTAAATATTTTTTTATATCATTATTTAAATTTATATTTATGTTAATTGATTGATTATAGTACGTATGTGTATTTTTTATTTTTTATTCTGCTTTTTGTTTTTAATTACCAAAGCTTTTACTTTTTTGTTTTTTTTTTGTTGTTGTTTTTATATGAAATTCAAAAGAAGCAGTCAACGGTATAAACACTGTGAATGCGTCAAATTTATGTTTGCCCACCAGTATAATATTGTTGGGGATTTGAATGATGGATTTTTTTATCAAATTTTAAAGTTGTTAATTGAAATGCATGAATTTTTATTTGATTGTGTTTGTGTGAATATGATAAAAAATATACAACAGGTAAATAATGAAAATGAAAAAAAAAAGTTTTGTTTTTATTTTTATTTTTTTTTTACTTGTCATTTATGTTTATTTTTCTAATACAATATTGTGTAATCCATTTTTATATTGTTTATCATATGAAAAGGTCACAGCTTATTAAATATATACCTACATAATTAAAGTATTAAAAATTTTTTTTTTTAATTCTCTGAGAGAATCCCTGTGCAAATAAAAAAAATATATATATATTTAAAGATGTATCTTTACTATTATATCATCAGTTGAAAATCTGTTTTACTTCGTCGAGTATTAAATTTGTAATTTTTAATAGAAATTTGAAGAATGCATCAAATTTTATAGCGTAGAGTGTGAATTAGGTTACGTTAAAAGAAAATTGACTTAACGGTTTCTTTAAAAATGTTACGATCCGCAACTAATAGACAACGATGGAGTTTTGTATATCAGATTCGATTGGAAAGGCGAATTTATTTGCTAAATTGTTTTATACTAATTCTACACTTCCTCCAACGACACAAAATCAATCTTCAGTTTCTGTAAGTAACTCCTTCCTCGGAATAGTCTGCTTCAGAACTCGTGTCGTTGTAAAGGTTCTCAAGAATCTGGTTACTACAAAGTCTACCGGTCCCAATGGTATCCCTGATATGAATCTAAGACAAATAGCCTTAACCATTTCAAAACCATTTCAAAACCATTACACAACTTATTCTATTTATGCTGCTCTATAGCAGTATACCCAACACAATTCGAAATTGTGCATGTTAACTCAATTCCCAAAAAAGACGAAAAAACGATCCCTCTAACTATAGGCCTATAGATATAATATCGATCCTCTTCAAAGTGATGCAGATCCTCATAAACACGAATTTGACCAAATATGTAGACACAATACAGATAATATGGTAGATTCCACCAAACCGAAAGATAATTCCAAAAAACCGGTCCATCAGTCCTTAGGTTATATGGTAGATTCCACAGATTCAGCGGGTTATTTAATGAGGGGACTTCAATGGGAAGCTAAATATCTGTTTGCACAATTCGGGTGAAGCAAATATTGGGGCTCTGGATATTTTTAAAGCTTCTTTTGATTGAGTGTGGGATTATTAGCCAAATATCAAGCCATAGGTCTGGGTTTCTTTTGAAACGTACCGTTCAAGTCTTAATTGATGGATTTGGGTAGTTAGATAGGTATATAGTAGCTGCCGACAATAAGCCGGCACACTTAGACCAGTAAGGTTCATTGTAATACCACAGAAACTTTCCTCGCATAAGACCCACGTTGAGCCAATTTAGAGCTTTTTACAAAACGGTGCAGATTTTTGATTTAAGTTTCTTCAAGGTCACCCAGCGAGTCCAGAAGGGTTTTAGCATCGAATCGATATGTTGAACAAATCCGCTAGTTCGTCCAGAGAACTGCGACAGGCCAACACGATTTTTTGATCGTTTAATTGCGGCCTGACAGTCTTTGAGTATACAGATATTTTTAGCAGATAATACGTTGGGTCTCAGTCAGTCTGAGGCTTCTTATATTGCCATTACCTCCGCCTTAAACACACTGCAATGTTTTGGTAGGCTGATGGAGAGACTTATATTTAGGTTTTCCGAGTAGAACTAACCCCCACCCTCCACTTTACCATTCATTTTTGAACCATCAGTGTAAAGGTGAAAGTTTTTCAGCTTTCCCTAGACGGAATATCGGTCTGATATAATCTCTCAAAGAAGTATCCTGCAAGAGTCAGATCTATAGGTTTTCTGGAAGAAATAGGTTTTCTGCTACCGTAAAGTTCTGAATATAATACCCAGGTACTCTAATTGGAAAATGCCAATATTCTGAAAAAATAATAAATCCAATTGGTATACCCAGGACTCTAATTGGATTGTTACACCCGGGTACACTATTGGGAAAGCAACATATACATATAATCGTGACCTATACATGCATATGATAGATTCTGCCCAGGTAGTAATATTAAAATAAAACCAATTAACACAATTGGTTTAGTAATATATAACATGAAAATGATTTTAGTATTAGATAACATCCAATATCGAAATAGTTCGAAATTAATTTTCGAAAAATATAAAATCTAATTACTGTTCTGTAAATGAAAAAATGTTTCGATTAGTTTATCCGGGGTACTCACTTTATTGAGAGGGGTATTATATTCAGAACTTTACGGTATACCTAAACGATGGCAACTAGTAATGAAAGTAAATTGAAAGTTTTTAAAAGAAAATTGATACGAAAATATATGACAATGGTAATCACTAGATTAAATTAAATGATTTGTACTAGTTACAGACAAATGACATGGCAAAATTTACTAAGCCACTAAAAATTAAGATGGGTAAATAAGATGAAATTTAAATTTAGCTAGTAAATCTCAACATTACTACACGCTGTGAATACAATGTGATAGCTCGCAAAAGATTTAAATATTTCAGCAATAATTGCTATCGCCCAAGACAAACGCGTAACAAATAAAGCACAGGAAATCTGAAAAGGTTGCTCCGTTAAATACAGCATCGTAAAAAAAAGAGAATGAATAATTAGAAGAAGAGAAAAATCATATTATATACAGTACCGTTGTGCAATGCTATAACAAGAACTGAATAAATCCTTTAATGGATACAAAAAAGTATATTAAAAAAAAAAAACTAGACAAATCTATTTAATAAATCTAAACTAAAAATTACCTACAATGTATTATATCTTAGTATATAATAAATAAATACATTAATATTAGAAGCTAATCGTCAGTTAAAACTAGAATATTCAAGATTTTTATTTATATTTTTAATTAAAAGGTTGTTGAGAAATTATGTCACTTTTTATTTTTTTTATTGTATATTATTTCTTAAAAGGTCAATGGACGGCTGATACTGTATAATTAGAAATAAATTTTTAAAATTTAAATATTTTGTTATGATAATTTTTTAATATCGTAATTCGATTAATATCGTAATTTTATATTAAATTTATATTTAACTCGTTTTTACAAATTAGAATTTTGTTTTAAATGAGATATGAGTAGCATTGCAGGTGTATGGGTAGACATCAATTTATTACTTGTTTTTATTTTTAGTTAATCTTAATAATATTTTAAAATTGAAGTTTCACATATCTATCCTGTTTCATGCTTCCATACATTCATTTTAATAATTAATTTTTTTTTGTTTTCAAATTCCTAAGATGCAAAATTTTTATGTTTTTTTATAAATTAGACAATAATCAAATAATTATGTAATTTAAAGCATATGCTGTAGGCTCTAGATTAAAATTAAATAAATATTAAAACTCTAGGTACCTATGTTTCACAATTTTTCGGTTATTACACCATCATCAGAAGACTGAATAACAAATAGATCTAATGAAACAAGTTAAATTAATGTCAATTGATTTTAATTTCACTTTTAAAGAATTATTAAAAATCTCCTGAACCAACAACAACAAATAGGTCCAGTCGTGGCATCAAAAAACACACAATCAAGTGCTAATTGATGTTCCAGTAGAAACAATCGTACTATATATCGCCTAATCAACATGGTTTTATGTATAAAGTAGATTTACAACAACAAACTTATCTGTCTTTCTCCATTCAGTCTGCAATTCTGTTGAGTAAGGCTTTTCTAAACAATTTTTCGTGACATTTCTAAAGCTTTTGATAAAGTGAATCAATCTAAATTTTTATTTACAATTGAAGCATTGAGTATGTATTACACATTGTTAAAATGGATACAATTGTACTTAATCGGTCGTAAATTTTGGGAGCCTGTATTTCATTTGGCAGTAGTATCATTTGCCTGTTTTTTCATTTGCCTTCATTCCATTTTCCTGCTTTTCATTTACCTGTATTTTATTTGCCTGCTTTTCATTTGACTGGATATGATAAATATTCATAATAAAAATTGCATGTAGCAAGCCCTTATCAATCAACGGATACCAGAACTGCATCTTCTAGGTGGTGAATGGTGAAAAGTGCCAAATCCAAGAAATTGAACCGCCTCCAGCAAAAATAGGTCCGAGTCCCGTTTCACAAAGCCCTCGGGGTTTTTTGTTTTCTAACTTTTCTTTAGTACAATAGCATTAGTTAGTACGAAGCAAAAAGAGGTCCATCGGTCCGGAAGTCTGGACCAAAAACCTTGAAATTTTTTTTTGGCATCAGTAAAACAACCCTTAAATGTGATGAAGACAAAAGGTCCGGAGTCCCAGGATTTTGCTGAAAAAAGGTTGCTAATAAGTATTATAAAAAAATTAAAATTTTTTTGAATAGGTTTGACAATCCGGAAGTCGAAACACACGACCTTGAAATTTTTTTTTTGGCATCAATATAACAGCTTTTGCTAGAGGCGGTTCAATTTCTTGGATTTGGCACTTTCCACCAGTCACCACCTAGAAGATGTAGTTCTGGTATCCGTTGATTGATAAAAGCTTGCTACAGGAAATTTTTATTATGAATATTTATCATATCCAGTCAAAAGAAAACCAGGCAAATAAAATGCAAGCAAATGAAAAGCAGTCAAATGAAATTCAGTCAAATGAAATCCAGGCATATGATAGTAACCCTATTTATGAATGTTTGCGATTCGAATATTGATAACTCTATCTTGTCATTTTTGTCGTATTAATCAAATGAAGGATTTGGGAATCATTTTAGACAATAAACTCACTTTATCTGCTTGATTTTAACAAAAGAAATTCTCTTCAATATATTGAATCCATACACGTTTAAGAACTTATATATTTCGTTAGTCCTCATCTAGAATATGCTTCCCCTATCTGAATATCTAGATGAGGATGAACTTCTCCATCTTATGCTAAACACATAAAACAAATTGAATCAATTCGGAAGAAATTGATTCAGTTCTCCTTCGTAAATTTAATTGGCAAGTTAATGTCATTAATATAGCAACATTGCTAAATATCAACTCATTGATATTCAAACTCTTGAATTTAAACGTAATATTTCTTTAGTAACGTTTTCATATGATGTTTTATCAGCTAGAATAAATTTTCCATATATTTTGAGTTTGTATAATTTAAATGGCCCAATGTGCAATATTCGATCTCGTAGATTTTTATATCTCATAGAACTAATTATGGCCTTTCTGAGCCTAGAGTTAACTTTCAACGTCTATTTAATATTTGTTCGTAGATTTTCAGTATAGTAGACAATTCTTCAAGGGAAAATTTATCTAATTTTTTTTAAGTTGATTATATTTTGTACTTCTTGTTATTGCCTTAGTTTAAGTTGAAATCTGTAAGGGATATTCCCAGCAGATTGAATAGATTACTTATTTCTAAATATTTATATTTAAACTAGTTTTTTAACCCACCATAAATGACGGAAGCAAAATAAGTTCTAGCATTTCTTGATTCATTAGAGTTTTCATTTCAAGTTTAAGAAAAATATGTATTTGATTACTAATTTATCAATATCATATCTTTATTAGAATTATTAGAATGCTTTTAATTGCCATATAAACAGAATTTTTGTAGTAAGGTGCAAAATTTTCAATTCCCTAAGGGTTATTTACTCGATCATTTTGACGACATCTTATTTGCCATCATTGAAAATTTAAACATATATATCTTAAGACCTCAATAATTCTAAATAATCAATATTCTTAGACATTCTATTGTATTCAATTAATTATAATATAAGTTAGTCAAAAAGATAATTTCAATTTAAATTAATATAGAAATACTTAATTTAAATAATATTTTTAATGAAAACAAAATCTAACTATATAATATATGTAAACTTACAATAATTTTATATTTTTATAATCATAGCAACGTTCTATTGTAAAATTGAAATTGTAAAATGAAATTAATTAAAACATAATAAAAGTAAAAAGTTCTATGGCGCCATCTAAATTTAACACTTGAATGACATGACAATCATTATGAAATGATGGGCAAATGACACTTATAACAGATGACAAATGACAGATGACAGATGACAGTTGACAGATGACAGATGACAGATGACAAATGACAGATGGCATATGTAAGCAATAAAAAACAGATACTATGTTTATGACAATCACATGATGTTACAATTTGTATATATATTTCAATTTGTATATGTGTTGGATTATTCCGTCGAACTTACAAACATCCAGATAAATGCAGAAAATTATATATATAATGCACACAATTTCATGAAGTTTAGTTTTAAGCAATATGTAAGGGCTACTTTCCCAGCAGATGAAATAAATAAATAGTATGAGGGCTTACATTATACTTCAATAACAATCTTAACCTAATACCACAATCCTAATATACTCAACACAACACATGGGACTTTTATTATTTTTACTTTATATAAATTATATCAATATCGAATTAAAAAATTTAATTTTATCATTTGTTGATATCGCTAAAATATATTCAACCATTCGAACTTATGAATATTGCTTTTCATTATAGGACGTTGTTGAAAAATGCGGTTGTGTGAGATTTCAATTATTTAATAAAAAATGTACACTTGATGATTTTACATAAATTTTCAACAATTAAATTTAACTAAAAAATTTAATTGCTTGATTCAAATTTAATTTATAGATCATAATCAATGTAGATGACTATCAAACTAGCCCCTTTTTATAAATGTCGTAAATGTCAAATCAAAAAATGTGTGCTTTCTGTTAGAAAATTGACTATTCAGTGAAATAATTAAGAGGGTCATGTGATGAGCGAATCGTTTTTACAACTTGCGCAAACAAGTTTGTCAACAAAAATGACAAAATTATTCTTTTTTTAATTTGACATAATTTATATAAGGTAAAAACAATAATAGTCCCATGTGCTATGCTAAGTGCATTAAGATTGTGCTACATTAAGATTGTTATAATAGAAACCCACGTAATATTTAGTTATCAATTTGGTTAAACTGGGCTGTAGTGTTTTCGGAAATCAATCAAAAAACGGATTAGAATGGCTTTAATTGCATTTCCCACTATATACTATACAATTTAAGTGCTAGTGTAAAAAATAATAATATAATTGTACTTTCTAACAGTCTAACCTATTAATAAGTAATTTAAAAATTTCCACGTCTCACATTAATATTGAAAATAAAGTGAATTAAAAATCTCTAACTATTTTTGACTATTAAAAAAAAAATAAAAAAAAAAACAATTGAAAAATTATTTAATTATTACATTGTTTTACAGTTACATTGTAGCTCTAATGGTTTTCTGCACTGTATTTTTTTTTTTTATTTTAATGTGAGAAATTAACAATAAAATTTCGAATACTAATATCGAACGATAATTAATTGAATTTCTAATCGGATTTAATGATGCTAACTATGAATAATTTCCAGTAAGATATTATTGTATAAGTTTTTCACTTACTAAAATATTCTACACTGGCTTGTGGAGGTTTATAATTTGGTACAGTGGGGCAAGAAAGTCTTTATATAATTGTCAACGATTTTTTGATTTATGTTATTAAAATAAAAACTGGTTTGCAGATCTAAATTTTGATGTTCTTACAACTACTCACCATTTAAATTTAAAAATAGTCCAGCAATGTAATGAATTAGTTAAACATCACCTACATATATATCATTATAAGCTTGGTTAAAATATGACTTACTCATCTCCTACTTCATTATTAGATATACTATCATTCGTGGACCTTTAGCTTATACTATACCAACCTAAGATGCTTAGACTATTTTTTAAAATTGTATATGTTGTTGTTTATTAATTAGTATCGAGTCTTAAGTCCAGTAATATTAATTAATTTTATAGTCACAGAAGCCGAGAGGACTCACAGAGCCCATTCAGTAATTATTACATTTTTATAAAAGTAAAAGTATGTTTGTTTGTGTAAAGTACTGAAATCTTGTACAGTTATTCGTAATCAAAAAAAGAGAAATAACGTGATACAGACTTTATAAACTATCAGATGTTCCTGGGTACAATACAATATTAATTTGAAATATTTTAAAACCATTTATATTTTGACAGACCTGAAAATTATTAATTAGTAGGTACTTTCTTAAAAATAAACTAAAACGTGTTTTACAATTTTATCAAAACTCTGACTGACTGGTTATTTCAACCTAACATCGGTGCTATCGTGTTAATTTCCGATTACACTTAGGGTGTTTCCGAACCTATCACTATAGCCTTTCGCACTAGTACTGCGCACTTTACACGGGGTAATTCCACTATTTGTTGCACTGTTTTAATAAATTTATGATAATTAATAAATTGTTAGGAGTAAAAGCAATATTGCCATAATACATATTTTTTTAACTTTTTATTGCAAATTTATTTTCAAAACAGCAAAAAAGTGCTTTATTTCAGCAATATTTAGCAACATTTAGTAATATTTATTATAGTTATTTATGACTATTGGCAATGATATAAATTTTAAATTTTGAGCAAATGTCATCAGGGCTGTCCCTTTATTACGATCGTAGTAGATCTACTACTATTTTATCATTTAAGAAATCTACTACGCACTAAACAAAATCTGCTCCTTTTATCTAAATTTCAAAATATGCTTCTTTTTTAAATTTAGTTGGATTAAAACAATAGCAAAATTAACAATTTTTATAGCAATTTTATACCAAGAAACCAAAACAAAAAACGTACCTTTTATTTAAAATTGCAACCATTTATAATATATACATTCCTATTTAGGCACTCACATCTGGAAAAAAAAACTTAATAATAAGTTTATAACATACTTTTTCGTATTGAAATAAATAGTGCAAAAGGTGTTTTTAACTCTGACTCCACCTCAACAATTTCTTCCAAAGCAGAACCTTTGACGAAAAAGTTAAAACAACACCCAAAAATAAAAAAAGTGAGTGGATAGTTAAGGTTACAGAGCGTGCTTTTTGTAATGTATGTTTCAAGTTATTGGCTATCAAAAATATAGCACATCTAAGAAGACATGAGAGGAAGCACTTACATAAAAATAATTCAAAGACTATAACGAAGTACTTAGATGTAATAAAAATAAAATTTGATATGAAAAAAAGTGTTTAATTATTGATGATTTTTCTTTAATTTAATCGACTCCGAAAAAATCCAAACTACTCTGTTTTCTTGGAGATTCTACTACGCTTTTAAGGTCAGACGGTGGCAGCCCTGAATGTCATTATTGTCATTTTATTTCAGTTTGTTTTGAATAGAATTATTGTTTCTGTTTGGTTAAACAATAATTTTTTGGAAAAAAATGCATGCAAAATAAAATAAAAAGACAATTTTATTATTTTTTGTTATATGAAAAGTAAAAGAATATTCATACTTAAAATATGCATTTAGATTTTAGAGAGAACAAATATTTATTTATTAGTTTCTTTTATACAAAAATTGCATTTTTAATAATTATATTCTGAAATTAGATTTATTTATAATTTTAGTGACAATTTTAATGATTTGTTTTTTATTTTCATTTTTACTTATTTATTTATTTTTACTTATTTATTTATTTACCCTAAAATTTTGACAAAAATCAAGTGCTAACTTATTGCAATGATTCCGGGCGCACTAAAATTTATTAGGATTTTTTCGGAAAAAATTTATTGCGATTACACAGTATTTAGTCCGAATTGCGACAATATAGTGTTCGGATAGTTTAGTGTTCGGTAGGGGTTCGGAAACGTTCTTAACATCGGAATAATGTTGTAGTCAGTTTTTATACATATTAGTTTGGAACTTACTATAGATAAGGGAAAAAAGAACAATTGAAAACTGAAATGATGAGATCGAAAATGAAGCTGCAAGCTAACCAATGGGATTGCTATGTTTGTTGGATTCGACAGAAGATTTTTACAAGCGAGAACTAAACTTAGGAGCTCCAGTTATGGTTCTACGAAATTTTAATCATTATAACTATATTATAATACCAGATTAATAATAAAAGTATTGCTTATTAAAACACAAATTCAAATCTACTACAAATTTTGCATTGGACCTAGCCTGCAAACTTTATAGAAGTAAATTTTTATATATTTTCTATTGGACCCGAACAACTTCGAGTGAATTTGATAATAAAATAACCTATAAAAGTCTTAATTGCATTTTCTATCTTCAGGAAATAAATTCAATATATAAACATAGTTATTGAATATCTCTTTCTCTCTCTCTCATATTTTGAGAAATTACTTGCAAAACAAATTCACACACAATAAACACCTACACATATTAATAAATGCATTCTAATTATTAATCTCTATAGTTTATAATACAATGACTTTAATTTTAAAATATATCAATAATATTTATAAATTGTTGCCTATAATTCATTATATTATTTTAATTTTAATAAAAAAAAAAACAAAAAATAAAAATATAAGAAAAACAAAATATCAAAATTTTTTTTAAAATCTACAAATAAGATTAAAATTATACTTGCATACACACCACACATCATATTATAATATACATGTATGTATGTATGTATATATTTGAATAATAAATATTTATTCAAGATGAAAATGTTATAATAAAAAAACAAAAAAAAAATTAATAATACTCTACTAATAGAATAAGAGATTATAACATTAACTTTATTTAATATTTTTAATAATTAGCACTCCCACCACCATTTTATGTAGACAAACACTATTCAGAAACAAAAATTTAACTTTAAGCTCTGAGTTTACATTATAAATTTGTTTCTGTTTTTTTTTTTTTTTTTTTAATTCAAATATCATTCAACAGCATTCGAGATCTAAAGTTGACATTTTAGTTTTTTGTTATTAGTAAGTAGCTAACAGTACAGTAATAGAAGCAGTAATAAGAGAAGAGGAGAAGTTTTTTTAAATAAATTTAAATTTTTGTTTTTCATTTTAAAGTTATTTGAGACAAAAATTAAAATAAAACAAAATAATTTTTTTTTTTTGATTTTCCAAAACAAAAAAAAAATTTGTTTTTGTTTTTTGTAGTGTTGTGCTGCATTTTATTAAATCAAGTAATTTTGGTGCGGTGCGCGAAAACGATTTCGGATTCAATTTATTATTGTTTTTAATTTCGATATTAAAATATAGTTAATTTCGGTACATTTTAATTAATTTCGACAAATCTAAGAAATTTTAATAAATATTAAAAAGAAGTTTTCATTTTTATTTAATTTTCAAAGGCAAATCTTCTTGTGTTTGGAAATGTAAATTATTCGCATTTATTTAAAAGAATTTAATTTAATTTAAATTTTTTTAAATAAGAACAAAAACATTTATTTTCAATATAATAAATAAAAAAATTTAAATTTTAATGTGACTTCAATTTTACTTTTAAAAATTATTAAAATTTTTATTATTAAATATTGTTTGTTTTTTTCTTTTACCATTTTTGGTTTGTTTGTTTGTACATATATATATACATGCTTATATAAGGAAAAAAAAACTGTTATCAGAGAAATTTAAATAAAGAGAGTACAAAAAACCATAGTAAAAAAAAAAAAATAAAAATAAAGAAAAGTTACAAATTTTTGCTATCAGTTGGCTCTGTTATCAGTTATAGTGTTGCTATTGGATGCTGCTGATGTAAATAAAAAAAAAAACAAACAAACAGAAATTAAAAAATAAGAAAGCTAGTTTTTTTAATAAAAAATTTAAATTTTATGAATTCTTTACTTTATTTTATATAAATATAAGTATACGAAACTAAATAAATAAATTAAAAATTAATAAACTATATTAAGAATTAAAAGAGAAAAAATTCAAAATTTTATATAATAAAAAAAATTATCTTAAATTGTAAAAGATATTGAAAATTTCATTTAAATATTAATAAAAATATTAAATAATAAAACTTGACCAACTAATTAATTAAAATTAGTAATAAATAAAAATAAAAATTTTAAACTAAATTAAAACTAATAAATAAAAACCAAAAATAAAAAAAAACCAGAACAAAATTTTTAAATATGGCGGAATATAAAATTAAAAATTTTATTTTTTATACTGTGATATTTATTATTGGATTTAATATTTTGACAGGTAAACAAAAAAAAAAAAAAATTATTTTTATGATAAAACTTATTTTAAATATTTTCTTTTGGGCTTTTTCTTTTTCAAGACAATTGTTATTGTTTATTTAAATATACAAATTATTTTAAGGTTTTGTATCGGTACACACTTGTGTACAAATTATTTAGAAAAATATTTTATTATTATTTTAAAAATTTTTTACGTTTATAATTATTTTCATTAAAATTTTAATAATTGTATTAAATTATTATAATAGCAGTTTAATTATGATGTTTATTCTTTAGAGCAGCAATGTACAACCTTCTTAATACATTGGGTTGCATTAACGAATTGGCAATATAGGATGCCGGTGACAGAAGATTGTAATAAGTGTTATTTAATAGAACTGTTATACTTTACTGACCCTAAAAAGGACTCTATGATCAAATATAATAACTATATAAAGCTAAACACAAGTCCAAACTAAAATTAAAAATTGATTTAAGTTGTTGTTATTGTATTTTTACATGCTATTAATCTAAATTCAAATTGGATTTGGATTTGTGATAAAAATATAGTTATATTGACACAAGTGTATTTTTTTGATAAATTTTAATCTATTTTCCCAAAAATTTTCTCTGATGTATATATAAACTATTTTGAATGTTCTTCTCAAGGTATACTTGTTAATCTTCTTTTTTCGAATGACATCCGATCAGCCCATCAAGTCGTCTTTGTAACATAATGTTTATTTTGAGCTTTTTGTTGGAAGACTAACATTCTAGTTATGACAATAAATCAGAAAAAGTAAAACTCTGGAACCAAATATTATGATAAAATAAAAATAAAAAAAAAAACAAATTCAAAAAAGTCTAAATTATAGTTATTTTTAAATTAAGAAAATTTTTGTGGTAGCATTTAAGAAGTAGATAAGGTAGCATTTGATTAGAGTAAGCTATAGTTTCAATCCAAGGTGAAAATAATTTCTTTATTTGTCTTTTTTTCGGTTTTTAAATGGTAAATCCCCTATTTTTGAGTACTGTTCTATATAGAAAATTTTAAATTATTATGCATAAAGAATTCAGATGTACATGTGTGCAATTACTTTTTTATATTTATTTAGTATTTAATGCTATTTAAATTTCTAACAAATATAAAAAGTTAATTCATTCATAAATTTCATAATATAGGTACTTAGATCCTACAACATAATGATTAAATACATAAAGGAAAAAACAAAACAAAAAGTAGAAGTAAAATTAAAATTAGAACAATTAAAAATAAAATGTAAAATAAAATGTAACAAAAAAATCAGTAAATTTAATTAATTTTAACGTGTTGAATAATTTTGTTTTAAAATTTCAAATAACTATTAGGAAGTTAATTATATAGTTTTAGTCCGTTATACATTATCATATTCTTAGTATTTTCATTTCTGAAAAAGTCTAGCCTGAAATTCAAAATACTTCTTAAAAAATGATATTGAAATTGAACGTCTTGCACATATATTAATCTGGAGCTTAAATAATTTGATAATAAGTTGTGCTTCATTTTTAAAACTTTGAATCTTTGCCTTATAATTAACCATCTGAATATTTCTAACATAAAGTTTATATTAATGTATACTTATTGCATTACAAAATTATTCTCATTCCTCTGCTCTGAAGTTTCTGTATACTCTATCTATCATTTCGTTTGAACAGAAACCTATTACTGTCGAACAATATTCGAAGTGCGGCTTTATCATTGTGTTAAATATATGAATTGTACTACAAAACGTTGTTCTATTGAAAAAGTTTAATTTTTTTGATATTTGTTTACATATAAAACTTATATGACTTTATTTCAATTTAGTTTATCATCAATGATAAGACCCAAATATTTTACTTCTTTTATTCCAATATTTAAATTGTAATTTATTTGATTTGAACCAAAGACTGAGTTTCAGCAAATCTAAATTTATTTTTCTAACACATACACCACTAATATACAATATTACATCATCCGCAAAAAGTAGAATTATAGAAAATTTTCGGTCATTAATATACTGGGTGTTCTGGGGCATGCGTATCAGCTTTTTACGAGGAAAAGGAACCGTTATTTTAAACTTAAAAAAAAATGCTGTTAACTAAATCGAGGGTGCTCTATTGATTGGTGATATTTTCAACTTCCGGGAAAGACCCGAAAAGGCCGAAATTGGCCGAAATCGAAATTTTCAAATGGGCAGAGGTACTTTTTTATGCAAATTCGGTTTCTACGACAAAAAATAAGAAACTTATGTAAAACGATTTTTTTTTGTTTTCTCATTATTTTTCTTCAAAATTAATAAAAGTAAAACAAAAATCCACCATATTTTCCTTTGGTAAAGTAAAATTAATAATAATCATTTTGTATGAATAAATTTGTTCTTCATGTTATCATATTTTCCATTTCAGTTTTGGGTTCCTAAAAAGTTTTAATTAAAAAAAAAAAGATAAGAAAGCAAAAAAAAAAAATTCGCTTTACAAAAGTTTCGGTGATTTTCGGGCTAAAAACCTCTTTTCCGATCCTTCTCGGAAGTTGAAAATATCACCAATCGATAGAGCACCCTCGATTTAGTTAATTTTTTTTAAATTTTAAAATATCGGTAACTTTCCCTCTTAAAAAGCTGATACGCATGCTGTGGAACATCTGGCATAAAAAAGAAAAAGGACTCTGGAATAGTACCTTGATGCGGTACTCCAATAGGCAGTGTAATCGTTGAAGAGATGTAATCAATAATTTTAGTTTTTTGTTGTCTTTTACTTAAGTTTGATCTGAACCATTTATGATGCTCTTTTTCTCGAATTCTGTAATTTCTAATTTTCATTAATTATAATTGATGATTTACACTTTCAAAAGTGTGACGAAGATCAAGGAATACAACAACAATACAATTCTTTTCATGAACTTCAATCTTCCTGTTGGAAATCACCAGGTTTAGCAAGGTCTCACAGCTATTTTTTCTACGGAAACCCGACTGATTTTCTGTTTTTAAATTGTGTGTTTCTAAGAATTCTTCAAGCTGAATATTAATAATTTTTTCCACAAATTTTGGGCTCTGTTAATATTTTGTTTATTGGACGAAATTCATTGCAATTTTTAGTATTCTTAACTTTTACAACGGGAATTACTTTCCATTTTTCAGGGTACTTCAATATTGCCAATTGACTTATTGATTATATTTACAAAACTATCTCCTATTAAATCAAAACAATTCAACAGTATTTCAACATTTATCAAATTAATATTTTTCTTATTATTTATGGTCTTCATAATTACTTTTACATTTTCTTTTGTAACTGATTCAAGTAATCAATATGCGGTATATTTTTATTTAAATAAAATTTTTATTGTAAAAAAATCATTAAAATTATAAAACTGTAAAAACTGTATTATAAGTAAACCGTTAGTACACCTTTCATTTTCAAAAATAACTTCCTTAATATCTTTTATGTTATCTTCTTTTAATACATATGGTATTTAATTATTTTCCACATTATATTTTTGATTATTAGTATTTTGAATTTTTCTCTTTCATTATTCATTCTTTGCTTTTTCTATTTTGCTTTTAAATAACTTTTTGATATAATTTTTGCGATTCACTTTCGCTTTTATGCCATTTATTGCAATTCATTGTGGATTGATTTTCTTTATTTTTATGTCATGCAGTTTCTCCGAAAACCAAGTATTTTCCTTTTATTTTATAGATTTTGCAAGTTAGTAATAATGAACTTGTCAATTATGTTCTTTAAGTTTACATTGAAAATATAATATACTCTTGTTCATTAGGTGGTACAAAAAAATGTAGTTAGTAATTAATTGCTAAAAATATGATTTCTAAAACGTTTTATATTATATTTTAATATTCTAGTCATTTTTCTATTTTGTTTTTGGTGGCTCTGTTTAATTTCGATACAAATACTTTTATGATGATCACTTCATTTTATTTGATTCGTCTATACTAAATGCGATTTTCTTGACATTATTAATAATCAAATAATCTGCTTAAATTATAATGTCTTTAGTAATTCTAGTTGGTTTATTTACTATTTGTTTAAATTTAGCATCATTGATTATTTAACTTAACTTGATTTTATTATTAGAATTATCGGAATAAAATTTGAACTTGGCAATCGTGGATCGTTATTTATTACTTATTTAATATTTCATAAAATTATATATTTATTATGCATTAAACAACTTTTATTGGCTCATCTAATCGCTTTTCTTCTTTTAGGACATTTTTAATTTGAAATAGCTATTATAATGTATGACAAATAATTAATCATTTTGTGATATATTAGAGCTTCGCGAATAAACGTCCCAAAACAAAACTTAAATATAACCTCAAAACTTGTATCGAATTAGGGATTTATAATGAAATAAAAACTCAATTTAAGTGTTATATTGTCTGAATTGGGACGTTTCTTTTTTATTATGAGCTTGGTTTTGGAATTTCATTTTTGATTTGGGGTTATAATGTTTGCAGCATTAATTTCGAACTGAAAATTTAGCTGTTTGTTTTTCACAAATCGAATTTAGATTTGAATTAAAAATAGAATTTATAAATTTAGTTATCAAATTTCAAAATAAAACTGTTTAAACTGTATTATAATTTGAGAGAACTGTTCTACTCAATGTTACTAACAGAATAAATGTGTCGTATTAATAAATATATATTAATGCTAATCCAAATCCAAATTCAAACCAAAAATAAATGTGGATTTGACTTATTATTTTTGCATTTACATGTTATTATTTTAAATCCAAATCCAATTTGGATTTGTGAACAAAAACCCTGTTACTAACCCCAGTGCATAAAAAAAAATATTTGTTATTGTGTTTTATCAAGCGGCTAAAACCGTACTACCTTAACCTTGAATTTAATGTTATGGATTTAGATTCAAAATTTTAAAATAAAAATGTAAAAACTGTTATAATTTGAAAGAGCTGTTATACTTTACAATACTGACACTAACCCAAAGACTGTTATTAACACCAGTGCATTGAAAAACAAAAAAAAATTTTTTATTGTGTTTAAATCAAGCGGCTAAAACTGTACTACCTTAACCTTGAACTTAATTTTATGGATTTAGATCCAAAATTTCAAAATAAAAATGTAAAAACTGTTATACTTTACATTACTGACACTATTAATTCGTCTATGATCAAATATAATAACTATAATCCTAAATCCAAATCTAAAAAAAAAACAAAAAAGTGTGGTTAGATTTTTGGGATTGTATTTATATTCTAAATGCAAATCCAAATTAAATTTAAATTTCTGAAAAAAACGAAGTTGTAAACTAGAATTTTTTAAAAAAAATGTTAATTGTCTTTTGCCAAGTGGACAAAATCGTACTAGCTACTGTAATCTTTTTTGGTATATTTTTTTGTGATATACAAAAATTATTTTCTCCTCTGTTATTGTGATATACTAATACCATTAAATTAAATAATTTAATTGTTGTCAGGTGTCCTTTCACTAATATTAATCACAAGCACGGATGAAGGAAGTATGTTGTTTCCGAAATATCGATATTTGCAATCAAATATTAAAAAAATATTTGTGAAATCTGACAACAATTAAATTATTTAATTTAAATTATCACTAAAAATAAAAAAAATCCAATTAAAAAATAAAAAAATAAAATAAACCATTAAATTATTCTCATCCCAGTTTTTTTTATGTTTTTTGTTGAAAGACCAACATTCCGCAACGTAGTGCAGGTTTTATTACATTTTTCTTTTGGCTTGGTTGTGATATTTTTTTATCACACATTGATCCTAGTTGCAGCATGTCTTTTCATCAATCTAGCATTCACACTATTGTGGATATCTTCGTTAATTTCATAATTTGCTTGGTCGAACCCAGATATTTGTATAAATTATTTCTTTGCGAAGGGCAAAGTCAGATAATATCTTTTAATAATTTAAAGTATTATAATTTAGTAAGGTATATTGAACAACGTAGCTATATGGGTAAAATTTAATATACAGTTCGAAATATAAAATATGCTGCCTGGAAGTATATTGGGTGTATAAATAAAAAAATAAACTATTTAAAAATTACAATTTTAATTATGTGTACTTAATAGCATTTTTTATACAATTGTAAGTTGATAATGTATATTGTAATATGTAACAAGTTCTTATGTATATTATAATTTTTTATGTAGTTCTTTCACTGTACGGTATATACAAATCTTTGAACCGTTTACGAAGCATTCATATTTATTTATTTATTTCACCTTGACCAAGTATAAATTCTAACTTGAAAGTAATGCTCTATTTCATCAAGGGAAGGTCCTATGTGTTTATATATTAATGTACAAAGTATTATAATGATCTGGAAGTAATATTTACATATTTTCATTTTTATGAAATTTTTGGGTTAAATCAAATATTTATGATCACGTAAAAATTAAATTACATTTTTTTATTATTTTTTTTTTATCGGAATTTTTTCAATATGCTCAAAAACAAAAATTAGTGTTTAATTAAATTTTTAAATTGTTAACATTGTTATATACATACTATAAGTGAAACTTACTAAGTAAAAATAATTTTAAAATTTAGTTTTATTTTATTTAATTTTTAATGTAAATATTTAAATAAGAAAAACTGTTTCAAATTATTATTTTATGTTAAACAATAAGAAATAAAAATAAAAAAATTTATTTGAAAATTAAAGAAATTTTTTTTAGAACTTAAGTATTATCTGATTAAGACATCAGTACTAATTATACATACTAATAGTTTATTTTTATAATTTAAATTTGTTGTTTTTGTTTTTTTTTATTTTCAAATAAAATAAATCCGAAACAACAATTGAATTTATTCAATTGAAATTTTATTTATTGATATTGTTGATATGGGTACAAATATATATATATATACATACACACATATATATATAAGGTTACGAAAACTTTTGGCAAGTTTTCAAAGTTTTCAAATGTTTGTTTTAATGTTTGATAAAAATTAATTATTCAAGCACAATTTTTTTATTTGTTTTATATACAAACATTTCATTTTAGAACTACGAACGAAACAAAAATTGAAAACCATTTTTCTGCAACTCGCTTTTTTCATTAAAAATGATTAATAGTCTGATGCAGCATTAAGATTCGTGTAAAATCGCATTATTGAATTCTATATGGAATTCAAGACAAAAATTAAAAGAAAATTAAAGTCAAAGTCATTTTACATACACATACATAAACTTATAAAATAAAAATCCCTAATATAAAACTAAAGAATTGACAAATTGAGGTGTAAAAGTTTATAAAAAAAGAAAAACAAAAAAAAAAATTAGTTGTTTTTATTGTATTATTTTGTTTAGGAAATCGAGAGCAGAAGTAGGTGGAAAATATTTGGCATGAAAATTAGTTCCTGTCATTTATATTTATATAAGAAAAGTGTAGTATTTTTCGTTATGTATTACTTAAGTTATTTCAAGAGAGCATAGTTAATCGTATTTAATGATTTTGTAAGTCATTTATAATAACTTACTTAGATATAACTTAATTGCTTGCTAAAAAAATAACTTGCGAACTAATCCTGAGCTTGACAAATTATTATTTCTTTTGATCACGGCAGTTTTCATTCCAATTGGAGATCTGAAATTGTTTCAGGTCTGTCAGTATGTTGTATGTATGAATGTTGATGTCTTTGTTGATAATTTCAGGCCTAGATATTTTTCATAGACTTTTTTTTAATATTATGTTGATGAGATAGAATGGTACTTTATGTGATCTGAATTTGTACCATTTTTTTGGATTTTCCGATTAATCTCCTTTCTTGTAGTTTCTAACGCATAGTAATTTTTGCGAGTAGTTGGTTATAGTTTATTCTAAAAACATGATCTCTCCAGTTATGACGTCTAAAGGTGATACAGACTGGGTACTATATATTATTAATGCTGGGGGACGCAGTAGGTAGAGTGTATGACAAAAAATAATTGAGAGTATAATCTGGTAACAAATTAAATAAAATGAAACTATTCTATTTAAAAAGGCTTAGTTCCTGATAATAGTAGTAGTTTTCCACATTTAATGAGCAGATAAGACAGTAATTTGTTAAAATAAATACTCAAGTTATTGTAGATATTGTATTAAAAAATACCGTACTTAATTAAGCACGAAAATTGATCTACCTAAGTTACTGTCAAGAACATTAAAAAATAACGTATTTTATATGTTTATCTAGTATTAGCGTTCCGAGTTTTTCTTTAAAAGTGTACATATAGCTACATAAATGAAAGCACAAACAGCACTGAGGACTTGTTTACTCTGAATGCTAAAAATTCTTAATTCTGTAGCGTACATTATTGGGCATTATACATTTTGTAAATTCACCCCTTATTTTCTTTAACCATGTAAGTACGTATTTTTCATCATTACGTGGTGTATAATGAAATATGCATGTAGTTTTGTTTAATTCATTTTGTACATCTTCTTAGAATTATTGCTAAGACTTACAAGTACAGTAATGGCTTTGGGTATACATCAAATCACTATTAGGGTCATTGTTGTTGGTGCTTTATAACTTGAGCATATAAATATTGCCTTGTTCTTATGCTCGATTAATGGCAAGTAGGCCTTTCGTTATCTATTGCTAAGCCGCATTTTCAAATGTTACAAAAATTTGGTACTAGATTATTTTCAATTGGATATTTTTTTTTCAGAACATTGGTTCTGATTTTTTTATTTCTGTATACATATATGGTATAATTCTGCTCGACAGTATGCTCCTGTGGTAATGTCAAAATTTCATTTATGTGAAAATACATGTCATTACAAGTCATTATAATACATATTAGAATTGTTTTAGCCATACATACATACAGGTTGGGCCAAAAGTTACGTTTGCGTGTAAAAATTGATTAACTTTTTTTTTATTGTTTTTTTTTTATTTTAAATACAATATTAACTTTGTATGATCTAAATTTTTATTTTGAAAAATAATATCAGAAAGATGACCACCATTTTGGGACCATGTACAATTGGGTTCTTAAACAGGCGTTTTGTATAACTGCTCGCAAAGTTTCAGGTTCTGTTGCCCTGATCTCAGCTTCAATGTTGTTATTTAGCTGCTCTATAGTTTGGGGCTTGTTAACATGCACTCGTTCTTTAAGATAACCCCATAGAAAATAATCAGGCGCAGTTAAATCTGGTAAGCGTACTGGCCAATTAAATTCTGAATTTCTTGAGATAATTCGGTCATCAAAAATTTCACTTAAAAGAGTAATTGTGGCACGGGCCGTGTGTGCTGTTGGCTGCCACAGGGCGTACAAAATTATTAATCATAGTACGATAGCTGTCCACATTAACTGTCACTGCATTACCAACTTCATTCTCGAAGAAGTAGGGCCTTATAACTCTTTATGATGTCACTCCATACCATGCTGTACACTAGAGCGCGTGCAATTGGCGCTGGTGAACAACTCTAGGGTTTGCAGTACCCCAAAATCGCATATTTTCTTTATTTACATATCCATTAAGATCAAAATTTGCTTCATTTTATATGCTCGTTGTGTCAGTAAAATTTTGCATGGTGGTGTAACACGGTTCGATGAATAAAATCTGAAAAAAAAATTAAAAATAAAAATAAACAAAACCACACTGTATATTAGGAGTATCCTATTAAAATAAAAATTTAAAAAGTACTATACTGAAAAATGAAATTTTGTGCTTAAGTTTAAAATGTAATGTGAAATGTATAATGTAAATAAAATGTAATGACTTATCTCAAAAAAAAAAAAAAATACTGATACTGGATGTAGTTATAAAAACTTGTATTCAAGATAAAAAAAAAAAAATTTCATTTCATTAATTTTATTTGTTTACATTTTAAAGATTATTCATCTTCTAGAAAAGTATATGATACTCCTACAATCATTTTATTATAAATCTAAATTAGTTCATTTACCTTAGACATAAACTGAACCTATTAAATGTCATAAAATTATAAAAATAAATTTACATTGTTATTATTTAAAATAATTTATATAATTTAGCTTAATATATGATACTACATACACACACATACACATCAACGCATATTAGTATAATATAATATTATAAAACTATTATGTTTTATAACTTAAAAAAAAAAAAAATTTTTTTGGATAGTAAAACTTCCAAGCAAAAATTAAATTAAAAAAAAAAGTGAAAAATTTGGCAAATTTCCAAATGTCAAATTTTGAAAGAATAACATCGAAATTGCAAAATAATTTTCTTCTGTGATAAGAATAAAATTATTTTTAGATTGAAAACAAATTTTTTTTTTTTAATTTATTAACTAATTATTTATTAATATCTATAAAATAATGATATTTATTCAAGAATAGAAATAAAAAAATTTCATTGACCTTCATTACTTTTCCATAAGAGAACTGTTCAGAAAATGACATTTTAATGATTTTGTACATCATTTAATTTTTATTTTCATTGATTTGAAATTATTCAAATAAATCTGAGTGATGGTATATTAATTTGATAATATGAAGTTGATTGAAAGTATTTTCTTATATATGTATTTTTTTTTTAATTTGATTATTATGATGTTGACATTTTATTGATGTTAAGTAAATTTTAAATGTTTACAATTCTGTCAACTTGTAAATGGTAGACAATGTAAGATTTTCTGTTGATATAACTACTTGTACATTAAGATTAGGATATAAGTTTATTTTGAAAACTATTTTTTTTTTTTAATTATAGTGGCAGATGCATTAATTCTGCAAATATGTCATATAAATTGTAGAAAAGGAAGAGTTTATTGAAAATGTGTTTACTGTAATTTTATTTTTTTATATTGATATCATGTCAATTTTGAATGCTTTTTTTATTGACAATTTAATTTGATTTTAAAAAGTAATTTGAAATCGTTTTTAATACAGAAGCAATCAATACAGGTTTAAAAAAATTTAATTTTTATGAGCTTTTAATTAACATTTTATTGAAATGCTTAAATACTTAATGTAGCACTAACTTTTGTGTCACAGGATATTATAATATTTATTAGGTGTTTATGTTTATATTTGCATCAATTATTTTTGTATAGGGATAAAAATACTATACCTATAAGTAAAATACTTAAACCTTAAATGTTGTTAAGTTCGGTTGTTGTAATCACATTAAATAAAGATTTATATGCTTCGAATTATTAAAAAAAGAAAATTGGTGGTAGATAATAGTCCAAATATAGGTTCGAATTATAAATTAAAGATATATTATGTTAGTATCGAAATTTATTTTACAAGTTTATTTGGTGCGTTTAGTTTTGTTTCCTTGCTCTTACAATAAACTTTTTATTTTTAAAAACTATGATTAAAATCGTTTAATTTACCTCTGATTTACTTTGTAACTCCATTTAAGCTTTTTTTTTACTTATTCAAAACTTTTATAGTTTCCTTTAGCCTTTTATTTTACGTTTTGTTTATTTCACATTAAACTTGTTTAATGTGATATTATTAACTTATAATATTTTTTAGAGTTTATAACTGTTTAAATTTGCAAAATAGAAAAAAAATTCGTGTTTCGTTATAAAACAGAATTGGACATGATCGTAATGATAAACAACACTATTTTGTAAATCATTTCGTTATTGCATTACGTTTCAAATAACGTTTTACAAGCAAGACGTGCTTATTGCACTTCCAATTTCATCATTAAAATATAATAGTAATATTGCGTTATTGATAAATTAGATTGATAATACCTAATATTTGCCTGCATTTAGGTTTATAGTCATACATACGTCAAGGGATTGAGTGACAAAACGTCAGTAAATAGAATATAAAATTAATTAGTTTCTATATTATATTTTTTATTTATATAGACAAAAATATGCAATATTATCAGTTTGAAAAAGTTTGAATAAAAAAGCAGAAAATGCTTAATTTAATTATAGTCACCCTGATTTAAATTGGATCATTCAAATTTGCACTGGGTTGAATAAAATTACTAAATTCTCTGTTGAATTTATGTCAAAACAAAAGTTTAAATTTAAATTGTTTATAAATAGCCAAATAATATTGAATTTGGTACTTTGACACACAAAATGTATAATTAGAAATAAGAGAAATGATTAGGGGAATAATTTGGGAAATTTAGAAAAATTAAGAAATTAATGATTTAGGTGAATATTATTATGGGAATAAATTAAAAACTATATTGAAAACTATAAAATTATAAAAAATATGTTTTTCTTCAGAAAATAGAATTTTTTTAAAATCGAAAATAGTGATCGAAATAGAAATTTAGTTTTTTTTTATAAGAAAGAAACAAAAGAATGTTTATTTTTGATTTGGTGTGCCTTTTATTTTAACAGAAAAATGTAGTTTAAAGTAGTTTGTAGTAACTGATTAATGCAACACTAATTTTCTATTTTTGTATTTTTGGATATTAATATCAAATAAACTAGTGAATCCCCTGTGCAATTGCACAGAAGCAGTTCTTTCAGGTATGATTTTATATAAAAAGTAATATTTGTTTTGATGTAATTGTAGTTGTTATTTGAATCGCTTGATTATTGAATATTTGTATATGTATAATGAACTTAAAGTATAATACCTAATATTTTATGACGAAATTAATACTAATTTCAATATATCTTAACCCAATAAAATCCCATTACTCTCAACGTAGTAGATCGATGTATTTTAATTCGTTTATAGTCAAAAACGTTTGTAGTCACAATTCTGTTATAGCAATAGTCAACAATTTGTTTGAAAGAAAGTAATAAACTTCATAAGTTCATGCAGTCAATGTTGTTTATAGTCACATTTAAATATAATTTTTTCAATAAAACAAAAAAAAATAAGTCAAAAGTGAATTATTCTATTAAACAACTGATTTACATATATATTGTCTTTTTCTGTTCTTTATTATAAATATGGTATATTTTGTGTTTTGAGAATTGCTATTTATGAATAAAATAAAGTTTAAAATTGTTATACGAAAGATGCAATTGTTGTTTATAAAGATGCAATTTTTTTTTTACTAGGCCTATAGTCACAAAACGGTTATAGTCAGAAATATTACTGAAATTTAACGAATGACTATAACTGTGTTTTACTGTATATATATTTTTTGAATGATAGCAGAACCAAATGAATTAACATTTATTATATTATTTTTGAAGAGTATGATCTGATCTGATTTTTAATTGATTGTCTATTTAAAATGACAGAATTTTTATGAAGCCTTTTTAAAAATTGTACGTGATTGAAATTTATTTTTGAGTATAGATGTTGCTGTACTTGGAAATAACTGTAATTTATTTGGTGTAACTATTTGAAATGCTTTAGGTATTCAGCACCAAGAACTTGCTAAAATTTTAATATTTTTGTGGTGTAATTTACAATTCAATTATTCTTGCTTTTTTACTCACCACATCGTTCATCTTGTGTATTATATATAAGATTTAAAAACACAGTGATTTCTATCCCATTATTTCATATCTCAGAATATCATCACTGAAATAACTATAAGTAAAATCAAAACAATTTAAAAGTAGTATGTATATACACCCGTTCTTATTGCGATTTTTTCCATAATTTAAAAAATGAAAAGTAACAATAGCAGTTAATAATATTTGCTAGACAATCACTTTTTTATCATCTCTAATTGTGAATCATATCAGAACACAATTATTTTGACAAAATCACTATGATATTGCACAGTGAATTGAAAGGAGCAATCACAGTTAGTAGAAGTGATTGTAAAATTTCTACCTGAACCGGAAGGAGCAAAATTTGTGGATCCCTGGTGACTACGGTTGCCAATATGTTAAAATCAAAAATAGTATTAACATTTTACATACAATAATTTAATTTTGGGGTATTGTATAATATACTAAATATGTAATGTTTAATAATAATTTATGAAAAATTTTGAGCTTGATATCTAAAAACAAAAAGTAAAAAAGACAAAAAAAAAATCAACAGAATTAGGTACTTATAAAATATTTGATATTAGGAAGAAAAATTAATTTTTTGTAAGACAAACATCAGATAAACCAAAAAAATAGTAATAAGAAAAATTACGAAGCAATTCAAAGTAACAAAAAAACTAATAATAATAAAAAGAAAGAAAATATAAATTTATGAGATAAAAAAACAATTTAATATATTTAAAACTCAAGAACAATTAAAGCTCAATGTTTAGCTTACAAGTAAGCAAATAAAAGAAGAAATTATTAAAATCGAAAAAGAAGACAAGATTATCTTAAACTATCACATAAATCAACTTTTTAATACTATCATAATAAAAAATTTAAAATCCAATTTTTAATATTTTTAACAAATAACGATAAAACTATTTTTTAAAATTAATAACCGAATACATATTCCTAAACTGACCTGAAAAAATATTTAATAACTTGCTACAATAATATACAAATTTTTGTAAAATCTAAATTAAGAAGGAATTAATATCGTTGATTACAAATTAACACGGCAATTGTGGTTTAAATATAGATGATCATATTTCACCAGTAATCTCTTTCCAGAAAAAATATATTGAAAATTTTATAATAATGTACAGATATTTTTTTGTAAGAGTATTGTATATTAATAAACTAATTGTAAAAGCTCTGAAAGCAATGATAGTTGAGTACTATCCTGATACTAAAATTCTATATTTAAAAAAAATCACTAAGAAATTAGCTGGACCAAAAGGTTAATGTGATCTAAAATAACAATGTTAGTATAGAATAGAAAGGTATAGAACGTTAAAGGTATAGGAAAGGAACAGTTAAATAGTTAAATGTATAGCGGTTTTTGATTGCCACTATACATTTAACTGTTCTGTTATGAGTTTGAACAGAACCTTATTCAGTTTAGGCTTTCATTAATTTGATTTAAAACGATTATTTTAAGTCAGAATGGATCACTACTTTACATTTAATATCATTTATATATTTTTTTAGCTACCCCCAGCAAGTTTATATTAACCTACATATATATAAAAATTATACTTATTTATTTAAATTATTTTCTAATTAAATTTAATTAAATGAATACTTAATATGAATGAAATATCTGAATTGTTTTAAATATTATAATATATACACATATATATATATATAATATATATATATATATATATATATATATATATATATATATATATATATATATATATATATATATATCATAATAATTAAAAACTTTTAATACTCTTTAATAATATAATAATTGTCAATTGAAATTAATATTTTGTATAATAAAAAATTTAATTTGCGTACTTAGTGACCTGAAATAAAAAAATTAAATAACTTCCAGAAACTATAAAATTTGATTTAACTACTTAATTTAAATACAATTAATATTTGTACATACTTGTATATGTGCTCGTATAACTTAATTTAATTACATTATAGATACTATTTCCTTATATAACATATTTTAAATATTATACAGTAAAACTTCTTTATAATAAAGTATTAGCTTTGTAACCCGTCATAAATGACGGAAGCAAAATAAATCCTAGTTTCTTTTTTTCTTTCATTAGATTCTTTATTCCGAAATTACAGTACTTATGTTTATATCACTTTTTATTTATTTTTATTTATGTTTATATTGGCCTAACACTAATCTTTTTTTTTTTTATATAACAGAAAAAGAAGTACCATACCAACAAATTTGTATAAAATGTTTGTATTTTTGTATGGTATACTCGTACTCACTTCCATTTAGTTATAATTCGTTAGTTGGGTTCCATTTAGTATAAATTATACCGTATTAGCGTTATTGAGTCCTCCGGGAGAGCAAATTTAAAAATGGGATCTTATTTTCATATAAATTTCGTCTTTTGTATAATGTATAGGGATCTTATTTTGCTATATGAATAAACTGTTATTATGGTATTGTGTTATTTTTAAAAAAATATTCAAAATTTTGTATCTAAATTGGTAAAATTTACAAAAAATACAAAAACATTTTCATCAATAATTTTCAATTTAAAAAAAACAATGTTTTATTATCCGGCGTAGAAGTAGAGTTAATTATCCTACTCTACTTCTATCAAGTTCTATTGATTGAACAATGAACCTGAACAGTGAAATGAAAAGTGAACACTTAAAACTGAAAATAAAATAATATTTTTGGAATGGAGCATATAGAACATACAGAATACAGATACAGCAAATAATAAAAAAAAAACTAAAAAAAAACAAAAAAAAAACAAAATAAATTTTTTTTGAGTGAAGTGAGTTACGCACACAATAATGCCAAAAATAAAAGTTAGAAGCAATAAAGTAGTATAATGTATAATATTATACAATACAAATATGCTGATACACATGTGTATTATTATGTATAATTTTAAGTAATAAGAATAACCTTTGAGTGAATTATGTTTTTTTTTGGGTTAAATGCTGTTTGCCTTTTGGTTATTATACCATATTAAACTATTGATTAAAATTCTATTAGTCCTTATTATTATAAATCAAAAAAATTGTTTGTTTTATTTATATTATTATTATTATTTATTATTTTTCCTTATTATTTGCGAAGAAGACTAACATTAAATTAAAAAAATATAGTTCATGCAATCAATTTTTCCTGCAAAGGTTCAGCATGGTAGACAGGGGTTAAAAAAAGCACCAAAGCAATTTGTATATATATGCATTTGTATACATATGCAATTTGTATATGTGTTGGAGCGTTCCGTCGTTGGAGCGTTCCGCCGTCAACTTACAAACATCCAGATAAATGCAGAATAATATAATAAAGTATTGTATCATTGGTAACTTCAACATTATGAATTATAAATAGACTATTATAACTTCCGGTTAGTTAATAAACGTTAGTTAAGATTTAGGTTAGGTTTACTTACATTAGGTTTTATATTAGCATTAAATAATTAATTAAAGGTTTTTACTTGCCATTTTGTCCTTTGCAAATTAAACTTATTTTAAAAATTTAAGTCAGGTTAGTTTAACTAAATAATTACAAATCAAAGGTGTAAATATTCTAGTAAAATAAGCTCTTGAAATATATGATTAAAATATATGAATATAACATATTGTACAAATGCATTAAGGCAATAAATAAAATAATAATAAAATATGATTTATAAATTTTATAATTTTAATTTAATCTATGTAACTTCTTAAGCGTACGCAGGAAAATTTTTAATGTTGACAACGTATGTTTTGGTATTTATATTTTAATGCAAGATCAGTTTTTGTACTTAATTTATGCATAAATCTATAATTTTTTATATATTAATATATTATAATATATTATATATTATAATATATTATTATAATAAATTTTTCAGCAATGTTATTTGCTACAAATTTTCAATTAGTAACAGTTAAGCAAAAATATTTTTAATTATACGGTATATTTAATATGTATAATATTAATAAAATGTTGTTGTACACTTTAACAAATTCCTAAACATTTCTTTCGGAATTAAACACAATTTTTTTTTTGCTAATGTATTTTTTTCTTTTACTCCTGCACTGATTTGTGGGATTTCATTTTCATTTAAAAATATTTTTTATTCCAAATTCCAAAAAATTTTAAAATTCAGTTTAAATATAACAGTTCTATTAATTTGTCCCGTTCTATTGAAATAACCCTATATTATCCACATTATATGATAATGGGCGTGCTTCTTGGTGTTCTGTATTATACCGTTTTTCTATATTATGGGTTTCCATTTAAAAAAAAAATTATCAAATAAATCTAAATGGGTGCTCTAACGATTGGTGATATTTTCAACTTCTTCAAAGGACCGGAAGCAGGTTTTTTAAATCGAAAATTCACCGAAACCTAGATTTTCAAATGTGAATGGGTTTTGATGCAAATTCCGATTTTACGTGAATGAAAAAATGAGAATAATTAATTTACCTATGCAACCTGTTTACCTAATAAACTTATTAATGCAAATATTACTTATTTTTTGACATAAATTCCGAATAATCTCGATTACCAATCAAAGGTGTAAATATTCTAGTAATATAAGCTGTTGAATTAAAATATGTAAAATATGAAAATAACATATTGTATAAATACATTAAGGCAATAAATAAAAATAATAATAATAGATGGATACAAAAATTAGTACTTTTTAATTTTTTTTATTTCTTAATCTCACGTTAAATAAAATAAAGCTATCATCAGGAACTAAGCCTGACAATAGTAGTAGTTTTCCACAATTAATGAGTTGATAAGCCAGTAAATTGTTAAATAAATACTCGAAATATTTGTAGATATTGTAGTGTAAACTTGCAGTACCGTACTTAATTAAGCACGAAAAGGTGATTCTACCTAAGTTACTGTCAAGAAGATAAAAAAAATAAAAAAAAAAAATTTTCGGTAATATTTTGAGAAAGATTTCATTTAAATTTTTGGGTTCCTGTCACTGCTTTTTACTTTAATTCACCGAGGTGGAAAATTTTACAGACATTATTAGCGTATTTTTATTGGCTACTAATAATATTTTACCTTAATATTTTATCCTTTGTTCTTAAGAAACTGTTTAAGTAAATTAACTTCATTTTAAAAGTTTCATAAATATTTAAATTATAATATTAAATAATTGAGATTAAAAAAATTTGATTTTTGAGATTTATTAAAGTTTTTTATTGTATTAAATTACAGAAAAATATAAACTCTGTTTTATAACAAAAAATATTATTTTAATATAATAATTTCAATAAAGAGACCTTTTACTGTATATTATAGTAATTAAATAAAACGATTATTCTAATAATATAAATAACATAATGACATTATTTAAATAAATATAATAGTGTATAATTAACATTAAAACAACTATAAAAAAAATTCACACTTCCCTGTTATTAATCACAAAAATTATTCATAAGACATGTTTTGAAATTTAAGTCATTTGAATTTTTCATGTAATATTTTACAAACATATTGAATTATATTATTTTCATCTCGATGCGGTCAAAAGTAAGAACTGACTAAGTCAAATAAATTAAAAAGTTCAAATTTTACAATAACTATTTGATGTAGAAGAAAAATAATATTGGAATTTGTTGGCTAGAAGGACTATAAAAAATAATGTTCTGATCTTTGCAATAAATAAATATTTACGATTTTAACAAAGAGTATCAAAGAAAAACAAAACGGTAAAATTAAAATTTTTTTTATACTTTTGAATTTTTAGATCTATGACTGTCTGAAATTTTTCAAATTTATTGAATTTAATTAAATGAATTACTATGGTTTATATATTTAGAATAACTTTACAATTCTTGGTAAAAATTCGGGTGATTTACATTCTTTAAAGATGTTTTCACTTCAGACTCGTCTGCTATTAAAAACTTACAACATTTTAAATGTCACATGCTTTTTTCGGTGCCTGGATTTTTTTTTCTTAATATCTATGTGGCTTATAAATTTTCTCAGAAATTTAATTTCAGTTGCACATGAGGTGATTTTTTATTCTATTGTTCTGTGTTCTTGTTTTTTACTGCATAAGTCATAATTGGCCGAAAACATATGAGAAACAAAATATTTCAACAGCATTGCGTATTCAATTATTTTATGGCTTAAGGCCAATTTTCATCTTATGTGATATTCATATTTATTTTAAATTTTTAAATTAGACTAGATTTAGATTGAAAACATACATATATAATTTTTTATTTCTATTAGTATTAAATAGGTAGATATAAGATATGTAATAGAGAGATGGCCTACATCCTGCCCGGAAAAAGGTGCTCAATTTTGATTTTACATTTATGTGCAATAATTGAAATAAAAAAATGTAATTAAATTAAATCATATGAGATATTTTGTCATCACTCAAGTGATTTGTTTTTGCCATCGATATTACAATGTTAAGTTTTGTTGATCTTAAGTTAAACCGGTATAAACATTTTTACGTTACTGACAGCCATTTTTTATTTTTTTTTATGATAATTAAAAGAAACTGTAGATTAATCATCTTCTTTGTGTTGAGTGTGAAAAATTAATGATTATAAGAAACTGATCCACAATAGATTTGAGCTATGTGAGAAGCTTATTTTCCCAAATAGAAGCGACAGGATAAATATTGAAACAACAAAATAATAATACCAATTTGAAAAATTTAAAGATTTACGATGTTCTGATCGAGTTTCAGTTTAAAGTTTGGTTCCCCTAAAGTTAAAATTATATTTGATTTAAAATAAAAATTGAAATTGAAATTAATATTAAAATTTTTAATTTGGTGTTCAATAAATTGAGAAAAATTTATTTAGCCATTTTTCATTTTTGAATTTTAATATTTACATTTTTTTCAATGCCTGTATTTGGAAAAGCATTGTTTTTTTAATTTCAAAGTGCATATTCATTTCTTATCCAAAATTAAAACGTAACTATTGGATTACTAAATAAATTAAAGTCAAACTATCAAACAGAAGTAATTATTATGATATAGATATCAGTTATTTTTATATTCACTCAGTGGGTAGTCAATGTAACTGATAACTAGAATTCTATTGAAAGTGTGATTTTTATAATATTATTTTCGTTAAATATCTAAACACAGCATTAATAATAACAATAAACTAGTTCTAATATTTCGTAATTAGTTATCCGTGTGGAATTTTCCCCATGTGAATATTTTGTCGTGTGGGCAATTTTCAATGTCAGCAGTTTTTTGGGTGTGGGAAATTGTGCATGTGAGAATTTTTCACGTGTAAATGATTAACTTTTTATTGGGTATCTTTCTTAGACTTAATAAATTTCTAGCAAAAATCTAATATGTTGAAAAACAAATGGGAAAATAAAACCTAAACGTTTTTTTTTTTATTTCACCATACATTTTCTATTTTTTGTTATGAAATAACTTTTGTATTTTTTAAATTAAATTTTTATACTTAAGTATATTAAATATATTTTATTTATTAAATTAAATATTTCTGAGTATATATTATAGAGATAAATGTATCTACATCCAAGAATTTTTGTACAGTTTAGTTTTTTTTTTTTGTTTTTAATAAAAAAAAATTCTAAATTTATTTTTTATGTATATTGCAAAAAATATTTTGTATGTGTTGGGAAAAAAAGAAACAACAGAAAAAAGTTAAATATTATTGTTTATCGCATTTAGTATATACTAGCGGTTATATAATCTGACTGTCAAGAATGACATGCAAAAATTTGCTAGAGTGCTATTTTGTTTTTAAATCTTACTAAATATTTGAAGAATTAGATTTTCAGATTATAGCTATAGAAAATAAGTAATAGCTGCGTTTTTTTCGCTGATTCAAGGTGAAATATTGAAAAATCACGATTGATGTTTTATCAGGATCTAACATGGATTAGATGTTTTTTATTATATGTTTTTATGTTAAACATTATTTGGATTTACAAATCGTAAATATCGTTAGTGTTGTTGTTTAATTATATTAAATAAAGTTAAGTTGCAATAAAAATGAAAAAGTTAAATTTAAGTATGGAGATAAATATTTAAAAAAATAACAATGCCACACTTTCAGCGAAAGCAATTTTGGTACTAAAAATAAGTACTTAATGACCCTTAATTGTATATTTAAGCTGGCTTAATAGTTGGTATTGTATATGCATATTATAATTAAAACCCCGATACTGACGCCGATAAAAATCAACACATTCAGTTCGTTCAGTAGCGTTAACCGGTAGATCTGGAATCCATTTTGGACCCATGTACCATGTATCTGGCCACTGAACGCAATTCACCACAAAAATTTACCGCAATACTAGCGTCATAACCGGAAAATATAATGAGTACTTTTAAAAATAAATTAAATTTGAATGGAATAATATTTATTATCATACATATAATTTATTTTTTATAACTCTTAATTTAAGTTTTATGTACATAAATCTTCCTTGAGAATTTAAATTTTTACACTAATTCAAAAAATAATGACAATTTAAATTTAAAAACTATCATAAAAAAATATAAACATTTAATTTTTCTTACGGTAGATTTCACAACACTCAACATAAAAATTGTTGTTGTTGTTTTTACATATAAAAAGTCAGATCCATGAAATGTATCTAGAATTTTTTCAGATCCATTTTCATAAACCGCGATACATTAACCGGTACATTTACCACACCGTTCAGTAAACAGATCTATGGATCTGTGGATTTCAGATCCAATGGTTAATTTCACTGAACGCTACCATTGTGTTCGTTTGCTGTGTTAGACAGTATTTTTGTTGTATTCTGAGCTACAGCACCGTCTTATATGAAAAAGCATAATATTGTCTTTTTCTAATTTATTGGATATTGATTTGATTTATTGAATATTTGATCTATTTTGATTTGAAAAAAAGTATTTAAAATTTAATCTAAGGACGATAGGGGTTGGCGGTGGGTGAAATTTCTTAATTAATTGTTCTTATAATGAATGCATTTCAGTATATATGTTTCGGATAACGTGATTAATCCGGTAATTATTAATAACAACCGCGTATTTTGGTGATAAATAAGTAATTATTAATAACGGAAAAACTTTTATGACATTTGGAATTACACTTGATATTTGACTTTTTACGTTTGCAGCGTTTTGAATTACAATCGAATTTACAATTACAGTATTGAAATCCTTGACCACCTAGATTTGAATTTATTGGTTTTTAAAGTAATTATTTATGAAAACCCTGTTTTCGCTGACGACAAGCTTTTACTGAATCATAAAATCTTTTTGAAATATTTAAGCCTTTGGTCTCGACTTCCGGACCGTCGAACCTATCCAAAAATTTTTGAAAAATTAATTATTAATAATCTTTTTTTCAGAAAAATACAAACACGTGATATAGAGTTTCGGTCCAATTCCTGAGACCTTAACCTATTGTTTTCATCGCATTTAAGAGCCATTGTACTGATGATAAAAAAAAAATTATAACCTTTTCCGTCCCGATTTCCGGACCGTTTAAAAATTATTTATAATATTTATTACATTTACCTAAGATGGGTGGAAATTATTAATAATTACCGGTTAATGTGATAAATTAAATAAATTCTGTCCAAATTAGTCACTCTAACCTTTCTGTTTGGTGATTATTAATAATGACCGGTTATTCGGTAAAGTTCGACGGAATACTCCAACACATATACAAATTACAATATATATACAAATTGTAACATCATGTAATTGTCATAAACATGGTATCTGTCATTTGTCATCTGTCATTTGTCATTTGTCATCTGTCATCTGTCATTTGTCATCTGTCACCTGTCACCTGTCATCTGTCATTTGTCATTTGTCATCTGTTATCTGTTATATATGTCATTTGCCCATCATTTCATAATGATTGTCATGTCATTCAAGTGTTAAATTTAGATGGCGCCATAGAACTTTTTACTTTTCTTATGTCTTAATTAATTTCATTTTACAATTTGAATTATACAGTAGAACGCTGCTATGATTGTAAAAATATAAAACTAATATAACTTTATATTATTTAGTTAGATTTTGTTTTCATTAAAAATATTATTTAAATTAAGTATTTCTATATTAATTTAAATTGAAATTATCTTTTTGACTAACTTATATTATAATTAATTGAATTCAATAGAATGTCTAAGAATATTGATTATTTAGAATTATTGAGGTTTTAGGATAATATATGTTTAAATTTCCAATGATGGTAAATAAGATGTCGTTGAAATGATCGAGTAAATAATCCTTAGGGAATTGAAAATTTTGTACCTCACTACAAATATTCTGTTTATATGTGGTAATTAAAAGCATTCTAATAATTCTAATAAAGGTATGATATTGATAAATTAGTAATCAAATACATATTTTTCTTAAACTTCAGGAAATGAAAACTCTAATGAAGGAAGAAATGCTAGAATTTATTTTGCTTCCGTCATTTATGGCGGGTTACAAAACTAGTTATTAATAATTACCAATTTATTACTTTAATCGCAACATATATATCAAATATCAGCAATTATATAAAACAAAATGTCAATATCTTGTCCGTTGCCACCATTTATGTCAGCAACATTCTTAACTCACCCTGTATACTTAGTCTGATGTATTTTAATTTTCCCATATCATTTTTGACATATGTATAATCATATGCGAACCATATTATTTCATGAACCATACTATTTGGTTAGAAACATTTCAGCTGACATTCAGGTTATATCGTTTATCCGAACATTTTGGTTAACTTAGATGTTTTACAATTGAGGTATATTGAGGTTGCTTATAACATATAACTCATCAAAGTGATTATTGGGTTTCTGTAGATTCGTATGTTCATCTTAGAATATTTTTTAATAATCAAAAGTTTGAGAAAGGGTAGGCAGTTATTGATTTCGGTTTTTATGTACCCCATTTAATATTTAGCATTTGAAGATATTTTTACTTACATCATGTTTTCTTATCCAGAAAATTACATTCGCATATTATCATGTTCAAGTACTTGGTAACAAATTTTTTCTTTCTAATTCTATTTCGAAATTATCCCATCGATGAAACAAAACAATGGTGCATGCATATTTTGGTAACTTGTGAATAAATTTATAAAGTTTTGTTTGAGATATTGCTCTTTACTAGGTCACCACAATTGTTAGAGCTTGGATTATTATTAGAAAATTTTGTATTTAGTATTTAGTACTTTGTGCGGGTTTATAACAACATTTTTATTATATCTGAAAATTCAAAATCATTTTTTACCACTATAGTAGCTTTATATAGTGTATAGCTTCTTTATACAAATTTAATTTTTTGTACTTTGTTCATATAAATTTGCAAATGATGATGTTTAGTAACAATGCTGAGGTGTTATGACAATTGGTAGTGTATCATGTTTTCTGATTTCTGCATTTTCCTTAAGTCATATAATTGTGATATTTCATGATTAGCAATCGACAATTGACATTTTAGAGTTTTGAAATTTTTTACATAAAGTAATTATTATATCTTTGTTGTTTAACATTTTAGTGAATTTGTTTTGTCAGATTTGGTTTGAAATAAATTTTGTAAGACGTTGTAAGATAATTTTTTTTCAACTTCTTGTTAAAAGTTTTATTTTTAATTTGATATTGAAAAGTACAAGCACATTACATTACATTTTTTTCTTTTAAATTTCAAAATGTATACCTAAAATGTTCACAAAAACAAAATTAAATTTCAAATATACCATTGTATTAAATTTATTATCAAATACTATTTCATTACTTGATTTCCTAAAACTGCTTACAATTTACAATCAATAAATATTGTAAACAATTTTAAAATTTTAACTAGAACCCACCCTCATTTAATATAATAAACATTGTTCACGTTCATTGAATAAATGGCAAATCGTTTGCAATATTCTCTAAAATACCTACTAATTTTCAACAATAATATAAGATTATTAAAATATAAAAATTTTGTTATCAGTGTAGGTAGCATAATTTATGCTACACGAATAGAATATAAAAATAAAATTAAAAAAAAAAAAATATTATAAAAAACTTGATGAAACTGATTCTATCCAACAAAATTTTGATATTGCTATCTTGTTGTGGTTTTTAGTATTATTTTTTTCTTTTATTTATATTAGGGTTGCTAACGTGCTATTTTCGATTCCATGAAAAAACAGAACCATGAAAAAACAAAACCGTTAAAAAACAACACGATGAAAAAACGGAATGTTTTTAAATATTTTTTTGTAAAAGAAAATAAATACAGGGTGGAATGAATTTCTAACTTTAGCGTGTCATGGAAAGTTGATTAAAAATGTCTGGTGCTTTAACAAAAGTACCATTCCAAAAATAATACTTTTAATTAATTCTGTAACCAGGTCCTTATTTTCAATTGTCAACATTGTTTTAGGATCATCACCATTACTGGCCTTATGTACACTTGGTATTTTGCTGCGTGTTGTTCCTCGAATGTACACTGTGTTATTGTTGTGACAACAAAAGCTTTGAATGTGTGCGTAAGAATTTAATTTTTAAATTTATTTCCAAGAGTTAATAGTGTTAAAATAATTTTTTTTTTTTTTATTTTTCTATACACTGTTCTAACTATAAAATCAGAATCATTTTGTGTTTTGAATAAAATTTTTGTACACCTACCAAAAATTTGTATTGCTCTTTTGTATGGATTAGTAAAAAATAACGGCCACTCATCACCACACATTTCATACACCTAGAAATTCATGAATAACCAATGTTCTAGTTTCAATTTCATTTTTCCGTTTCATTTCATTAGTATATTCTGTTTTTCAAAGTTAAGCTTTTTCATATTCTGTTTTTTCATATTTTTATTTTTCAAGTTTTGTTCTTTCCGGTCACCACTATTTTCATAGTTTTTATTTTGGTGTGGTTTAAAACAATTATTATGAAATTTATTGTTGAGATGAGTATGCGGGTCAGCGCAAACGAGGATGTACAAAACAAGCGTATACATATCGATGACAGAGAGCACAATTAAATTGGAAAGAGATATTCCTGCAATGAAAGTAGTTCCTGCAAATGGAGATTGATTTAAAATGTTTATTGATGATTTATACTTATACTCCACTGATGAGTAACATCATAGCAATTTTGATAAATGAATTGTAGCTGTTTAAAAAACAATTTTAGTGATTTATTAGTTGACATTTTTAAGTTGATGACTTATGATTATAAAATTTTAAAACAGATTTTGTAAACTTAAATTTCGATTTATTTTTCAAAACAAATCTAATAAAATTTTGGCCCTAGATAATACATTTTAAAACAAAAATTAGTCGAGGCAAATGTCATTTTGTACTAGGTAGAGGTAGAGGAGCTAAGCACAAAGTTTAAAGTGAAACTTTACATTTTTACTTAATTATATACAGAACAGTTATTTGGCAAATAGTTGTTATAGGAAAAGGACCTGAAGTAGGCCTGCAGATTTATCTGCAGGTTCACTGATATATAAATAAATAAATAAATAAATAGTTATTTAGGGAAAGGTGTAGAAGCAACCAACAAACAACAACGAAAACCAAAAAACGGAAAACTTTTGGAAACCTTCTTAAGTGAAATCAACATAATTACTAGAAACAACTGTATTAAGCAGGATCTTGTAAAGTTTATAGTCACTTCTGAAAAAAAAAAAGAATTTTCTACAATATTGATTTGAGTTCGGATAGAGAAATTAAAGTTATGATTGAATCGCAAGATTATAAATATTTATCGATTTCCGATTTTTCATTTTTACAGTTTCCAAGATAATGGGCCAAAATACTTTAGCTGCGCCGAGTCTTGATATACTAACAATCGTAGAAAATATATTCTATATTCATGTGAATTTCAATATAAAAAATTGTAGCTTTTAGGATTAATAAATAGCACATGTGATAAATAGTTAGCTTGAAGGCTTGAATTCCCCTTAAATGATTTTTGCAGAACCTGTAAAGATGTGAAAGTGTCCAACAACTTCTCTGTACCTGCTTCGGTCTTTATCTCATAAAAAACCCTATCTAGAAGTCTTCTTTCTGAATTAGAAACCTTTAAGACGCTAAAATGCAAGACCCCACCGCTTTATAAAAACCTCAAACTGATTTTGCGAAGAAATTTATGTCACGAAAGTCCCCATGGTATCATAATGAAATCTCATAATGAGATTTGATTGTATGGTGAGTTGTCGGCAACCACTAACATAATTTCAACTAGTCTTAAGAAATAACGAACAATATTCTACAATTTTAATTGGGATTCAAACACACGTTCTTCGCCTAAGTAGTTATATAGCACATACCGTAATGCCGGCAAATATAAATTATTTGAATGGATTGTAGTTTTAAATTAAATATTGAATTACTGTTATTTATGTTAGAAATGGAATTATGTACTGTTATTTTGTTTTTTGGTTCTGATACATTTCAAAAAAATATAATTTAAAATTTTTTCTTTGATGAAAATTCAAATTAAAAATAATTTTAATATTTTAGGTTGTCCCAGCTCAGCATATTTTTAGATTATACATTTGTATTATTGAAATTATAATTAATTAAATGTCCTTGTATTTTTTCTTTCTGCAAAACATTGGTAACTCTAATGCATTATTGTAAACAAATATCTGAATAAGTATGTCACATTGAGTGTAAGCTTAAAAGCTTTTTAATCAAAACAAAAAAAAAAATAAAAAAATAAAATAAAAATGAAAATGTAAATAAATAATAAAAAAAAAATAAGAAAAACAAAAAAGACATGAACATTTATGTTGCCTTAGTGTTGTCGCTTTTGAGGCCATTGTCGTTTATTCATTGATATTTATGTTTGTACATATACACGTATGTAACTGCACTATCATGCACAACAGGTTTATTCATTTTTTTTTGTTTTTGTTTTTTGTGAACTGTGTTTGTGGTTTTTTTTTGTTGTTTACATAAAATTTTGATAAAGACAAAATAAAAACATCATCACGTCATGTAGTAGATTTTTATTCATTGTTTGGCAACACTTCAAAACTATTTAGAAATTTGATGTTAGATACGTGTTATTATGCTTTTTAATACTTATAAGTCTTTTGTGATGTCTAGGTGAAGATAGAAGTGTTTTTTAAAAGAAATTTGTGTAAAGAAACACTTTGGTGTTGTTTAGGAATAATTTTTATTAGTACATATTCGATATTGGCTTGTGGCCTTTATTTTTTTATTAAATTATTCAATTGAAATTTTGAAGTGGATATTTTTTATGATTTACAAAATATAGGTTAAGCCAGGATTTTTTATACTTTTTGATTTGGAAAAGTATGCTAAAAAAAATTAAGAACAATTTTGTGATATGAGGAATGAATACAATATTCTTAGATAGTGACTAGTTAAATCAAATTATGTTGCAATTAATGTAAAATTTCATTAAAAATCGAATTAGTATGTTTTTTTTCAAGTTATCGAAAATTGTTTTGAAAATTGACTCTGGATTCAGAAAAAAATTATAAATTATTTTATAATAAATTAGATACCTAGTAACATCCTGAAATTAAATTATTTTTCCTATTTGAATTTCTAACATTCCTTATCAAATTTGGAATATTTTAACATTTTAAACAATAATGGTACCATTTCATAAAATAAGAATGAAATAAAAATATTATAAAATCTACCATTACAACATAATATTTAATTTATATTTTTGCATCTGGAGTTAGTTTACTTGCACGGGTGCATTCTGGAGTATGCTAAATAAATTATCGACTAAACATTTCTGATAAACAATTTTAGAATTCCATAGTGAATTTAAAAATTTATTTTATTCTACATACTTAGTAATAAAATAATAATAATATTAAAAATTGATAAATTAGGGAAAGTACAGTTATTATTATGAATAAAAATTCTTTAAATAAAAAAAATTTTTTTTAGATAACAGAGAAAAAAATTGAATCATTCATTATAAATTTTTATGATATCTATATCGATTAGATTAAATGGACTTTACAACAAAATAAAAAGTCCTAAATATTAGAACAAGCCGATGCAAGAAAATATCAATGTTATAAAAGGATTTAAGGCTTATTTTTGGGCTTTCTTTTTATTTTAGTTTGCAGTTTGTAGATAATATTAAATAATTTTTCTAACGATCGTATTGATTATATTATATTTCAAGTATTAACATCCTGCTCATTGGCATAACTACGACACACTAAACTTAGTCACTAAAAAAGAGGTATATTAATCACCATTGCACAGGAAAAGGAATAATAATTAGTAAATAATAATACTAGTTATATAATAATACATATATTAACAATTAATAAGAAAATAAAGATTTTATTCACCTCAGTTCAAAAATAACTAAGCTAAGACAACAAAATTAAAATATTCATAAAAACAGCTCAAATAATTGATTTTTTGATTTGCCTGTAAGTTCTATTTTGGCATAGACGTCATAATCTTTACAAAAATAATTTAATTAATGGTAAGGATTCGGAATTACAATTCAAAAAACGATCCTACAAGAAAATTTTAGTTACAAAAAACCAAAGGGAACTGTGCAGATCTATAGTTAGCTAGAAACGAAATGAAGTAAATTTGACATTTGAAATATTGTTTGAAATTTAGTCAAAAACTATTTAGTCTATTTACAGTACATAAAGTTATAAATGCAACAAAAATTGTGGTAAAAAGCTTATTAATCGTTGTAAATGGAAAACATCCTAAGCAAATATGTTTTACCTAAATTTTGAATGAAATTTTTTTTGTGCGTCCTTTAACACTTTGTGCAATGAGTATTTACTGACTTCTATATATATGTGTTTTTTTTATATTTTTCACAGTAGGTAGGCAGAACTGGCTACCAACAGTCCGTCAATACACTTAAATCAGTAGAGTCCATTGAGATACCACAGAAACTTTCGACTCGACTCGAAACACGACTCGTTGAAACAATTCAACCTTTTTACAAAACGGTGGAGATCTTTGATTTGAGTGCCTTCAAGGTCACCCAGCTAGTTCAGAAAGAAGGCACCTAGATGAGTTTTCCTTTTATGATAAAGACCAAGGCAGAAATAGACTAGGTGTGGGACAGTTTCATCTTCTTCGTCCACTCTACACATTCTGAAAAAGTCGTTTGAGGGGGGTCCAAGTCTTCTGGGATGATGTTTACCATGATGTTGTATAAGCCAATGACCCGTAATGAACCCTAACACAGTGTTAATGTCACACTTTTTCAGAGTTAGTATGTTAAGGTATCACTTCAGGTTCAGCATAAGCCAGATTTGCTTGGTGATGTTGCAGTCTGGTCTTCTTGACCATCTGAAATTTAAAGCTTTTATTGCATATTTGAAAAGTAATAGATTACAGATAGCTAGAGGTTTGCATTGCTTCTTTCCGGAAGGATTTCTAAGATAGTTCCCTGTATAGCAAGTTAACCTGCATTACGGTTATCCAGAATATCACTGTGTCCTGTCACCCATCGTATCAATATGTTGAACCGTTAGTTCGTCCAGAGAATTACGACCGTCTAAAACGGTTTTTAAGTTGATGGTTACCGACTTCCTTGCTTTAATTTTGGCTGACTGTCCGTGAGAATACAGATATTTCTAATAAATAACACTGGATCTCAGCAAACCTGCTTGCCATCCAATTATTGCCATCACCTCCGCCTAAAACATACTGCAATGTTTTGTTAGGCTAAAGGATAGACTAATATTTAGGTTTTCCGACTAGACTCCACTCCGCACTCTGTCATTCAGTTTTGAAACATCAGTGTAAAGGTTAAACGTGCTCATTGGTCAGAATCATGCTACTCTTGCAGCTTTCTGTGTACAGAATATCAGTGTGATATGATGTCTCAAAGAAGTATACTGTAAGAGTCATATCTAGGTTTTCTGGAATAATTGTTTTTTTATTCCATAATAGAAGAATTTAATTGTGTTTTCCACTGTGGCTTTAAGCCTGATTGCAGTTATGAATTCCATCTCTTTGGCATAGATATCTATATGTAAGGTATGAGTTGTTCTAAATGCTCCGCTTATGCAGATGGAGGCTGGTTTTTGAACTTTTGCTAGGATGTTAAGCTTTGAATCAATGTTTAGTGCCGTCCACCACACTACGCCACCATACATTAGTACAACAGGCCTAATAACTGCTGCATATAGCCAGTGGACAATGTGTGGATTCACTCCCCAATTATTTAGCTCTATTTTTGAGAATTAGTTGGGTGCCCTTAATATTAATACGGTCTACTGTCGAAAATTTATATTTTCTAGTGAAGAGGGCTCAGTTTTCTCAAAAATAGATATCAGTTTTTTGTGGATTTTTTTCTTAAACGTAGTCAAAACACTAGGTGACCTGTTATATCGCTTGGTACGTTTGGCTAGGGTGGGAAAGAAAAATTAGGAAATTAGGAAAGGATGAAGGTAGAAGGGAAGGCGGACAAAAAAAAGGTGTTAATGTTCGTCTTGAAATTATTTAGGTCATAAATATAAAATTTATCATGTTTTGGGAACACATAAGATGGAATTTGGTTCCAGATTCGGGATGTTGAGGCTATAGACGAATTTCCATAACTTGTGTTTTGCCATCTAGGGATTTCAATGGTGTAGGGATGATCAAATGCTACTCTTCGTGTTTGTGGGGGATTTACTGGGAGATACACAGTTTGTAGCTCATTTAGCTAGCTGATGACAGAAACTTAGGTACAATTACATTATCGTGCAATGAAGTATGGCTGCAATTTTTCCAATATTTATTTATTATTTATTTATTTATATAAATAGCAAATTTCTTTTCTTATCAACATTAAATGTTGAGAACTACTACTATTGTTAGGACCTAAGCTTTCTTAAATAGCTTTGTTTTATTTTATTTAAAATTGTAACGCTTTTACTGCAATATTAAATTATAAAACTGAGTTATATATCATTTATACTTATATTTATATATATACATATATATTGAGTACATATAATTAAGTCATTTCCATTATATAAATTGTTTCAAAAATTCAAGCCATTTGATCTTCTAGTATTTCGGTTTGAAGATTGGTAATTTTGAATTTTTATTAGAAATTATACAGTGAGTTTTAGCTATCACTTTCTTTTAAGTAACAGATAACTTTGGAGGATGGTACAACTCGTATTTGGACAATTTTATTTTTGTATTGTCAATTAAGCACTTGAACTGTTTCTATAATGAATCCGTTTCTACCGTACATTTTTTTTATTTATCTTCTTCGTTAATATCTATTACTCATATTATATATAGTAGATTCGGGTTATTCCCAATAATTAAATCAAATGACGAAATATCAACTTAGAATATACCTATGAAATATTATCTACGCGGTGGACTTCTTATGAAAAGCATTTTTTCTTTGTAATTACTTAATAAATCGAATAAATTGCTTTCGGCATTTAAAGAGAATATTATTTTATAATTTTTAAACATAATAAAAATTAAATTTGGAATTCGATAAAAGAATTTTTTTTATTTATTTTTTTCAAAGTCGCAATTTCTCTATTCTGACTAATGACTTTTGAATGAAAATAAATAAAATACTTACTATACGAGTACATAAAACTGAAATAATAAAAACTTTCCACTAACATTCAATATTTATAATTTATTATATTAATATTATATTATGTAGTATATAAATAAATTTTCATTATTTTCTCTAAATATAAATTTTTTTTATTTATTTAAAAAATAAACAAAAATAAATTATCATTTAACAGTTTATATTATTTCGCAATAAAGAATCGTAACTTGATTGATAGCTCTGCAATTATCAATTATTTATTTATTTATTTATTATTTAGCGTGAAATTGGTTTATTTGCATAAACTTTTATTATGTATAAATCTATTATGTATATTAAATAACCTTGTACTTCCTTTTTTCTTATCTCATGAATTGCCTTAACTAAAATTGGAACATGAAAATATTTTGAAAAATAAAATATAATCTCTTTAAGACATAATCTTGAAATTGTTTTATTTTCCAAAATTTTTTAGATAATGTAAAAAATCAAAATTTATAGAATGTCGGATATCATCATCTAGATTGAACGAAACTGTCAAATCGTACAACATGGATGTCGATGTATCCAGAACAAAAAAACAAAACAATAAGGGTATTGACGATTAAGTTTAAATGTGTAGTAGGTGTAGATCTACAATGATTTGTACAACGGTTTCGTTATCACCCCTTTTTTGTACTTTTCATGTTGTAATCGATGTGGAATAGAAATTGCGACAGCGGCTTATTTACATATGAATCTAATTATTAATTATGAGAATAAGTGAAAAACAACTTTCTTTTTTCTCACTGTACCTATATTAATAAAATAATTTAATTAAAATTTTGTTTTAATTTAAATTGTTTATTTAAAAAATGACCTCTGTGTTTATTTCAGCCATTTTCCAAATATAGGTGTATCTATTGACTTTATGATTGTCAAGCTTAAAAATTACAATGTCAACTAAAGTACAATAATAAAAGTACAATGGGGGTCAGTCTTATAAAAATCTACAAAGGTTGTAGAATATTTTTTCATATAAACTTCTACACTTCTATTCTACATTTAGTACAAAACTACACCTTCAATCTACACCTAATTGTGAATACCCTTAATGACTATTTCGAAACCACCAATTAGATGTAAAATACCCATTAACAATAAAATTATTGAGCATGTGTTTAATTTTAAAGATTTGGGTTTAAATATAAAATTAGATCTCACAATACGGAAACAAAACTAGAAACCTAAGCTGAAAAATCCGCAACCATTTCAGGTCATCTCCTAGACATTATAGGTATATGGCGAACCAATACATCCTAATAGAAAAGAAAATACAAATATACAAAAGCTGTATTCGACCGTAACGGACGTTATTGAGACAACTGCTGACACATCTAAATGAAAATAGAAAATGCGAATTTTAATAAACTTGGGAGTTTGGAATTCATACTGTTTTTAGTATATACAACTATCATCATGGACAATCTGGAGTTTTGGGATTCATACCGCATTTTATATCAAACTATCATCAGGGACAATATCTGAAGTAACTTTTAGTAACTCCAACATTAAAATAATTTAACGTTTCCAATCCAAGGTATTAAAATCTATCGCCAATGCTCCCTGGTACATGCGCTATCACAGAGTAATTTATTTTTAACATTTTCAGTCAATAAAAATTTTTTTTTTTAAGATTTTTGTATTCAAGATTTATTTTTTAGTCTACCACTAATATTATTAGAATACCAAAATTGAAAGAAAGTTAATTTTGCGGTCATGTTCGTGCGCGAACAACAATTTGATAAGTACAGTTACTGTATAACAGTATAACAGTATAACAGTATAACAGTATAAAAGTATAACAGTATAACAGTATAACAGTATAACAGTATAACAGTATAACAGTATAAAAGTATAACAGTATAACAGTATAACAGTATAACAGTATAACAGTATAACAGTATAACAGTATAACAGTATAACAGTATAACAGTATAACAGTATAACAGTATAACAGTATAACAGTATAACAGTATAACAGTATAACAGTATAACAGTATAACAGTATAACAGCATGACAGCATGACAGTATAACAGTTATTTGATTTTAAATTTAAACTTTTTTGTAAAGTGTTGTATAAAACTCATATACGACATTTTATATTAGATTACAATACGACATTTGTTTGTATGTTTGTCCTATTGTATTAAAATAATGTGGTTGAAAATATGTATTTCTAGTTTATTTGAATTTGTATTCCAAATTACCTTAAGCTTATTCGTTTTTGTTTTGAAAAAATCTTATATTTTTTGTTGGTTGAGTGATTATAAATACAAAAGGTATGTTGTGTATGACGTCTGACATTTTTAACTTACAGATTAAAATTTGTTTGTGTTTTTTTTTAAACTTTTGTATTCATTTTTTGTATTCAGCTTTCAATGAAAATTGTTTTTTTTTTTAAATTTTTTATTTGATATTCATTTTTGATTTGAAACAGTGGTGGAATAAGCTAGAATGCTGATTTTGTTTTCAATTGAAAAATTGAAATGGGAAATTACATGTCGAATGTAACCCAAGTAACAATTTTAACAAAAAAGCATTTCTGCTGCACTAGAGCTAAATTTTTAGGGCTATTAGTTCCAACTCTTAGCTCAATATCCGTTCTTGTTTTATAACAACAAAAAAGTCGCTTATGGAGCTAATTTATTCCATTTGTAATTTTAGCTCTATAAAATTATTTTTCGTTCCTCTTTTGCAGCAATTATCATTTCAAGGGTTTCAATGAATTAGCTTTAGGAGCATGTAGAAATGTGCCGATGTAAAGCGAATGGTCGGAAATAATGTTGTTATAAGTAAAGTTTGTTTATTACACTGATTATTTTTATTATTATTACACATATTAATATTTTTCTATTTGTATTAATTCGTATCTAATTTTAATTTATAAGTAGATTAACATTTTTTATATTTTTTATTACAATAAAATAATATAGAAATGTTATATTGCATTATATGTTAGTTTGAAATGTGACTAATTTTCTAGATTAATTAAGCATTAAATTTTCTTACTATTTCAAATACTTAAAAAATATTTTAGAACGATTCTCCTAGCTTAAAACAGCTCCAAATCCAACATTACTTAGTTACCTAGGTCCATAAATGTAATTATAAATAAAATAACGAACTGAACTGACCATGTAGGTTATGTGCCAGATAGGTTATGTGGAGCATTTTTGTTCATCCGCTCTAGGTGCTCCAGCCACTTTAGTTCTCTTGACTTTAATTTTCTTGACTACGTCCATCTCATTATACAGCTTATAGAGTTTGGCATTATATCTTCTCCTTCAGACCCGATCGTCGTTTTCAGGACCATATACCATTTATAAATTCAACATAACCAAAAGAAAATGTTTTGTTCTAAAGTAGAAAAAATTAATTCTACACACCTCTTAGAGCTAATTACTGTATAGTAAAGCTTGCAGTTTATTTTTATGCCGCTTTAGAAGTCATTTAGAGCAAACCATATGCTGAGAGCTCTAGAAATTGTTACTTGAAAGCTTTTGGAGTAACTCACGAGCCCACATTTCTAGTGGAACAGAACCGTGCAAATTTTGTAAATATTTAAGTAAAACGAATTAAATTAAATTAAATTTTAAACTAACTGGACTGTACGAAATTCAAACCTTAATTTAATGACTTTTTATGATGGATTAAAAGTCGGATTAAACTAACACATACAGGTTGTATATATTTAGAAAATTAAAATTTTTGCTAATCAAAGTTAATTCATAGAATAATAAATAATGTTGATTACACTAATATTACTTCTATATATAGAGACATAACCAAGCCATAATGACGAACACATTTAAAGTACATTAAAAATGGTTTTTATAGCACCCGAACATTTTATTTGCCGAAACAGTAAAGGCTATATCCAACCGAAAATTTTTTCCGTATGATATTATTTCATTTTAAGAGACGGGCTATACGAACAAACGACTAGAATTTATTCAGACAATATTGATAGAGCAACGACGAAATATGAAAAATGAAATGTTCATTTCTTTTACATTTTTTACATTCGTAAAACGACAGTTTTGATGGTTAGATAACAGCTATCAGCTGGGTTCAGACGAGCAGGCTAGGTCCAGATAAGATAAATCCGGGTTCAGAAGAGCAGGCTAGATCCTTAAACACCCCAGAAATTATCACTGACGGGACCCTTACAACTCTAGTCGCGGGAGCTGGAGTATTCTTTGAAAAATAACAACTTGAACTCCAGTTTCCTTTTTAAAAACACTGTACAGTCTTCCAGGCTGAAATCTTTGTTATAAACGTAGCAGTGAATATAATAAGAGAGCTTTTAAAGATGGTCTATTAAAGTCATTAGAATATTTAGTGACAATCAGGTTGCCTTAAAAGCTCTTTAAAAGTAACCTCCATCAAATCTAGATTGGTGGAAGAATGTTCGGAAGCCCTAAATCTGGACACCGGGTCATACTGGCTTGACAGCAAATGGGAAGGCTGATGAACTAGCCAGATCATCGGTGGGCAACATTTACGGACCGAAACCGGCCATTGTTATATCTATTGGTAATATAAAACCAATCAATTATTTAGAAAGTAAACAAAATCATATAGTAACAGAGAATCATATAGTCATATAGAGTATCATATAGTTATAGAGTTTCTGCATCTAGTTCAAGAACATTTAATTCACTACCAAGAAGAATTAAAAACTTGTAAAGCGTTAGTTGATAAGCTATCAAGTGTAATATCTATTAGTTTGGGTTACTGGCCTATAGGAATCCAAGCTGGGCATTCCGTTCAACCTTAACTGTCGCAGATGGTCAACATTAGCTGGAGTCAGTTTCAGCACTTTAGGTAAGACCTAAAGGTAAGACCTTAGGTAAGAATTTAGGAATTATTACGAAAAGTAAAATTAGTCTAATACACCTTCTCAATTTCACAGGGTGACTCTAGTACTAGTATGGGTAACAAAAAGACACCCTAAAGAAGCTTTTATATTCATCTTAGTTAATTCTGATCTCATCGCTCTATCTTCAATATTCTTATAGTTGCTAATTTTTTCTTTAAGTACTAACTTTAACCCATAACAACTTACGAGTTCACAAATATAAGAATATTTTTATTGATTATATTTTGCAGATTGTTCAATAATAATTTTTGGTAACCATTGATTTACATTTTAATTATTTCACAATTTTTGCAATTAGTTTTTTAATTTTAATTTTTTGATATTTATATTTGATATTTTGATATAGATTTTGATAAATATGATAAAATTTAATTCATATAAATGTAATACATGTAACTCGCTTGAATTAAGCCTGTAAATAAATAAATAAATAAATAGGTCTGAGTCCATCGGGAGAGCGATAATGGGTGAGCAATCCGATAAAACAATTAACAACAACAAATAGGTTACTCGAGTCATGGTATTAAAAAGGCACAATTAAGTGACACAAAATTTTAGTTTCAATTAATTGAATTGCGATTTTAATTTTTTTATTTTTGAGTGTAAATTTTTCAGTTTTTTATATTTTTTAATTTTTTTGATTACAAATGTTATTCTTTTGAATACCTACTTTTACAATTTAAAAAAATAAAAAAAGTTTAACTTAATATCGTTTAATATTTTTTAAATGTTTAATTTTAAAATTTTAAATTCTTTATGTACCTACTACCTTTAATATTTCAACAGTGCCAATCAGACGATGAAACATCTTATGTGTATCTAAAAAACTGTCTTACATCTTATGTGTAACAAAAAAAAATGTATTACACAATAATTGTTAATTTGTCACTGATTAAATGAAACTTTTAAGGTAACTGTACTTTGCAATTATCAAATATTTATTTTATTATTATTTGTGGAATTAAAATTTTTTAATTTAAAATCATCGAATTTTATGAAAAAAAGTTGTCGGTTATTATATAATTTATTAAATTATAATTATCAGGTTCTAATCACCATTGATAATAAATAAGTATTTCTTATATCCCATAAAAAATAATAATTAGTCATTGTTATTTCGTATATTATCAAAACATGTGTCGTTTTTTCAAGTGTATGTCAATAAATTAAAGAACGTTCTATTTTTTAATTGCACTTTAAGTATAAAAAATTATTTTCAAATTTATGATTCATAATTTGCTATATACTTATGTAGGTACTTATTTACACACAGGTTATTCACGCTATATATTATTTACTAAATAAAAATTATGTCTTCTAAATACTTTTGATAGCAATTCTGAAGTTTTATTTGCATTTGAAAGAGTCGACTTAGGTTTTGTAATGTAAATAATGAGTAAATAAAATTCTAATAATAAAATTCCAATATTTTCCAACTTGTTTAATTCAATGTAATTAAATTTGATAAAATATTATATTTTTTATAGTTTATATAACAATATAGCATAATTAAATCAATATACAAATAATAAAATTTTTGATTGATTACAACATGAAACAATGATATAAAATTTTACAAAAATTAACGTTAATTAATTTAATATCTAATTAGTAATAATTATATTATCATTGTATTAACTATATTAAAAAAATTATTATAAGGATTTTATAAAGTGCTTACGGGAAATATAAGTTCAGCGAACGGAAAATTATTATCTGACTTTTCCAGAAATTTTGTACATATGGGCAAATTGTTATTAATTTTCGGAAATTTTGAATTGCAGGAATATTAAGCTATAATAAAGTGAATTAATTTTTTTTAATCGGTAAATTATGGTAGAATAAAACGGGTTGGGTTCAAAATCCTAAAATCAAAATGTCAATATCAAAATTCCAAAAAAAGAGTCCCAAATTTCAAAATCCTAATATTACAAAATAATAATAAGTTTTACATTTACAAATTAAAAATTAACTTAAAATTTAAAATAATGTTTGTTATCACATAAATTAAAAACCACCATAGCTACAGCTATAATATTGTCATTTCTATTGTGTTTTATGTTACTAGTGAATCCCCTGTGCAATTGCACAAAAGCAGTTCTTTCAGGTACGATTTTATATAAAAAGAAATATTTCTTTTGGTATAATTGTAGTTGTAATGATATTAAAGTATAATACCTAATACTTTATGAAGAAATTAATACTATTTTCAATATAACTTAACACAATAAAATCCCATTACTCTCAACGTAGTAGATCGATTTATTTTAATTCGTTTACAGTCAAAAACGTTTGTAGTCACAATTCTGTTATAGCAATAGTCAATAATTTGTTTGAAAGAAAGTAATAAGCTTCATAAGTTCATACAATCGATGTCGTTTATAGTCACATAAAAATATAACGCCAATTTTTTCAATAAAACAAAAAAAATAAGTCAAAAGTTAATTATTTTATTAAAAAACTGATTTATAGGTACATTAATAGTCTTTTTCTGTACTTTAATACAAATATGTATATGTTAACAACAGAATTGCTATTAATGAATAAAATAAAGTTTAAAATTGTTATACGAAAGATATTTTTATTAAATTTGATTTTGTTTATAAAAATGCAATTAAAATTTAGCGAATGACTATAACCGTGTTTTACTGTATATATTTTTTTTAATAATAGCAGAAACAAATGAACTAACATTTATTATGTTATTTTCGAAGAGTATGATCTGATCTGATTTTTGTTTTTTTGTTTTGTTTTCAATTTTTTTAAAATGGCTGAATTTTTATGTCTGTGATTGAAATTTATTTTAGAGCATAGATGTCGCTCTTAATTATGTTAGAATTTTAACATGAACAGTTCGATAATGAATTTTTTAAAAAGAAATGAAATTTTAAATAACCGACCAATGGTTCACAAGCTATGAACAGTTTTGTAAATACCTATTTATTTGCAGTAAATTTTTTTATTTTAATATTTTCTCCAACACGAGTTTTTATTTTATTCATCAAAATAAATATTATGTGTACCTACAATATTAATGATTTTTTATATTTACAATTTTATTAATTTTTGTTTTTAAAATTGTTTTCGTTCAAAGTTGTGGCTCATAATAAAATATTATTTGTTCGCTATAAACTTTGACGCTAAGTTTACGCAGGAATGTTATTTAATGTTAACAAGATTAACTTAATTCTGAATTATACGATAAAATTTCAATGTTGGCAAAAAGGATGTCGCTAAAATGATCGAGTAAATGACCCTTAGGGAATAGAAAATTTTGCACCTTACTACAAATGTTCTGTTTATATGGTAATTAAAAGCGTTATAATACAAAAATAAAGGTATGATAAATTAGTAAGCAAATTCGTATTTTTCTTAAACTTGAAAAGTAAACTCTAATGAAGGAAAGAATTGCTAGAATTTATTTTGCTACCGTCATTTATGGCGGGTTACCAAGCTAGTATTAGAAATATAAACCAACATTAATTATCAAATGTTTTTACTCATCTTATTTTTGGTTTAATAAAATGATAGGTTCTGAAGTATACTCAAACTGTTTCGACCTCGGAACAATAATATAATCAATATAAGAAATATTATAACAGTATCAATCACTTAAAATTCAATTTCCATTAAATATAGGTCGTAATAGCCCAAAATAAAAAAAATAAGTGTTTCTTTTTTTAATAAGATACGGACATACGAGTACTTGGTTTTATTTATTTTTCATTATTATTGCCTTTAAAGTATCATCCTGGAGATACACAAAAATAAAATAAATTAATAATATTGTTTTAAGTATGTAGGTACTCTAATTTGGTTTTATATTCACAGCGTTATATTGTACTCAAGTTCAAAAAACTTTATAAAAAGTTTTTTTTTAAATGTAAACATTTCTTTTTGGCATTGATAGTTTTTCAAAAATTGTAATTTAAGTATTGTAAAATTTTTCATTGGATTTGAAAGTTTTGTAATTGTTATTGTTGCACAATCGGTGACAGTAATTTTTTTTTTTGTTTTTTTTTACGTCTTTACCTTATCAAAATGTTCGCACCTATCCTAGTCATTTATACAGACAGAGTATAATATTATTTAACCTTATAACTAGGTAATGACATAAAAATGGAAATGTCATTACCAACTTTATTCAGAATTCAAATATTTATTCAAGAAGCTCAATTTATTTTTTTTATTGATATGTGGTTTTACGAAAAAATTGAGGTCAGTCTATGGATATAAAATGTACTTGAAATAATTATTAATTCCAATCATATAAAATGCTGATTAAAATAAAATTACTGTTTAAAAAAAAAAAAAAAAAATAATGAAAAAATAACAAATGTTTATTTACATTAAAAATTGAAACTAATTTTTGCTTCGTTAAAACCAGATTTTATTTGCATGGAAAACTTTCGTAAATCTTCGTTTTTCCATATAAAGAAAATATTAGTTTTTAAATATAGAGGCGTTGATCCATGTCAAAAGAGTATATATATGTCATACAGACATTTCGCAATAATACCGAATTAATAAGTTCATGGAAGTGAAAATTAATTCAAGAGGTTATTAATTTGAGTTGGAAAATTTATTTTGAATATTACGGCTATTAGAGCTTTTCATAAACACATACTGCAAAAAAAAATGCAGTTTTGCGTTATAAACACAACAGATAGTCGTGCTTTATCTACTATGTATAATTTTGCGGCTTTCTAAGTTAGAAATGTTTATGAACTAACTTCATTTGCAACATTTTGTTTATAAACAAAATACAGTGAAACCTGTCTAAATTGGCCACCAACGGTTCAAAAATTTGTTGTTTGAAACAGGACGTTGTTTGAAAAAAAATTTTCCCCTGAATGTTGGTCTATTTTGGTTTTTATATTAAGAACTTCTGCAGTTAATTCTGGTCTGCTGCCCAGAAACATACAAATTTTTTTTATTCAAATAGTCCATATTATCACTTGCTGTTATAGACGGAATATTGTTTTATTCGACGATATCTTCACTGTCCGCAGATTCACTTTTTATATCCAAGATCTTATCAAGCGATGTTACGAAGTTCAGAATAAAATTTTTTGACACTAATACATAAAAAAAATTAACAATACAACTGCGTAACTGAGTAACAAATGAAAAAAACAAAATCTGTTATCTACTCGTCTCTGTATTTTTTTTTTTTTTTTTTTTTTTATATTATAGCCAAAACTTAGGTTGTGAACCTTTTAGTATTTGCGTACCGTTGACCATTTGAAAAAGGAAAGGAAAGAAAAAGGAGGAAGAAAAGTTTTGTGGGAAAGAGCGAACAATGTTGTTAATATTCGTCTTAAATCCCTGTAAATCATAAATAAAAAATCCTTCTCTCATTGGGAATGCTTCGATTGGAACGCGATTCCACAATCGAGATGTTCTTACTATAAAAGAATTTCCATAACCGGACTTAAACCAACTCGAAATTTCCACTGTGCACTTAATGCCTCTCGTGTTATGCGACGGAATTGCTTGAGAGGAGGAAATGATTTTAATTCCTCGGAACAAGTGCAAAGACCAAGTAGATATCTATAAAATAGAGCAAGTGCTCCAACAATACGACGATGACCAAGTGGTATAAGGGATGAGGTCACATTTATGTCGCCTATAGGACGAATGGCGCGGTTTTTAACTTTGTTCAAAAAATTTAAAGCAGTTTTTTGTGCACCTGCCTATAAATGTGAGTTATACTCCAGCTTGGGTCGTATATATGCTTTGTAGATTTTTAAGAGGTCTCGAGATGGAAAATAAGCTTTGCAGCGACTTAAAAAACCCAAAACTTTGGAGGCGCTTTTCGCAATATCGAAAATATGCTCATTCCCGTGCATATTTTGATTCACTCGCATCCCGAGAATGTTCAAGTCTTTTAATCGCGAATTCATTTTTATGTAAAAAAATTTAAAAGTTTTGCAATAAAAAAACTGCTATGGCCAATGTTTACAGGTGTTTTATTTACAAAAAGTTAAGTAATATAAGAAAAGAAATGGCAAAGTTACAAGATATACAGGTACAAAATAAAAAGGTATTTTGAATCAATTTTATATGGAATTTTTTCGTGTTGTTAAATTTTTGGCCAATTTTCTGGAGTGCCCATGTTGTAAGTTGGCCAAATTCACAAGTTTAACTGTACTTGTCAATATAGGCAATATTGTCAATATTGCTTGTTTATGCGAAAACTACTAATATCTACAAAATTGACTACAAAATGTTAACACAGTATTTGTAGTCGACAAAAGTTTAAACAATTTAACAATAACTTGTAATAAAGTTTATTATCAGGAAAGATGGCTATATAGATAGATAGAGATAGATAAGATTATACGAAAATCCTATTATAGATTTTATACATTTACTTAATACATTTTTATTATTTTGTTTGGTTTTCTTAATTTTTTTTAATTTTGTTCATTTATTTTGTTTTATTAACAGTATAATTATTAATAATATATGTTTAAGCCGATAGATAGCCTTGCTGCATATACTCACCTTATTTTAATTTTAATAATGATTTGTTATATTTTTATCATATTATTACATAAAATATAAAAAAAACTTTTGATTATGGTAAATAATGAAATAATAACAATATTAATAATTTATCCCAAGTCGATCATTAAACATTTCACTGAACTAAAAAAGAATATATTATATCTGGCGGATCATTGTTGACCAAAATAAAAAGTGCCGACAATATATAGATTTAGATTTCTGTATTTTCAAAATTGGGGATTATGAATCGATACAAATGAGTCAAAAAACTATGAAGTAATAAGCCAAAATATACCAAGAATATTACTAACTACTAGCTTAAATTATAATTGGGTTGGGTTTGTTTACCTGCGCCGGTGTCTTGCAGATTTTTTTATCTGTCACAATGACAGATTTTTTTAAAAATATATTTTAATATACAGGGTGGATCGGTTAAAAGCAAAAATATTTTAAACGTGATTCCTTGGATTATTTAAAAAAAAATTGTTCTATACTAAGGGTCTATAAACATTAAATTAAATTAGACCTACAAAGCTACAAAGGGTTAAAGAAAATCGGATTAGAAAAATTATGTGTAAACAATATCCACTACAGCCCCGAAGGAGTTGAAACTAGAAGAACATCTTCTTTATAACTTTTTTTTCAAATAAATACACCTAATTAGCGGTATGTGTTGGATGTGTTATACCGTTTTTGTATAACAGCTGCACTATAAACTTAAAATTTTGCTTTAAACAACTGAACATTTTTAAAAAACGTTGATTATTTCGATAAAGCTCGTTCATTTTTTTTTTGTTTTAAGTGTGTTGATGCATCACATTATCCCCTATAACTTTTTGATAGACCAATTTTATATCAGACTTGCCGTTTTTCAGGTAAAATCATATTTAATATTTGGGTAACCCGTGTGTTTTACTAAGAAAAATAATAACTGATAATAACAATTTTATTTTTTAGTCAAAATTAGTCAAAATTATTGAAATTGGTCAAGGTTATTGAAACTTTATATGACTTTATATGAAAAACGGTAAGCCTGATAAGAAATTTGTCTATGAAAAAATTGTTCGAGATAATCAACGTTTTTTACAACATTTTCAGTTGCTTAAAGCAAAATTTTAGGTTTGTGTCGCTTACGTTCAAAAATGGCAAGTCTGATACTCATCCAACACATACTGTTAATAAGGTGTATTAATTTAAAAAAAAAGTTTGAAAAATATGCTACTCTAATCTTAATTCATTCGGAATTGTAGTAGAATTTTTCTAATCTGATAGTCTTTAACCCTTTGTAGCCTAGGTTAAATTTAAAGATAGACTCGTTTACCTACTCGTCTACCTCGTAGACCTCGTCTAGAACATTTTTTTTCCTAAAATAATCCAAGGAATCACTATTTAATATATTTTTGCTCTAAACAAGACCACCCCCTGTATACCATAAAATTATTATTCACTTCAGTAATATTTTTCTGTTCTGTTAAGCACAGACGTGACAAAACTTCCCAGTAGTACCAAAATAGTCAAATTTCCTATCCCCCATCTTACAGAATCTTACGCAAATACATATTCAGCTAGACTGATTTTTTATCGCATCAATCATGATTTATACAAACATACGTTATGAAAGCATAAAACTCCAAATCACTTAATTTTAAGTATAAAAACTGTAACTCTGTAAATTTTGTTTTAAATGCTAAACTATCTGGTATTATATTAATGAAAAAATTTAATGGTAATCGCAGCAAAAAACCCAGCTCCTCTGAATGAATTGTTGCAACAAATTTTGAAATAAATTTACGATATGAAATTTATTCAAACTTTATACCCCTACCCGCTCAACAATTTTAAAAATTGGAAATGAAAAATAACAGATGGTAGTCTGAAGGACTCCCCGGTTTATATCATTTATATGGAATTTAATTATTAAATATTTCTGTGCCTGCCTGTTGTGTGACATATAATTAAAAACACCTTACTAAAAAATTACCACGTTTTGTTGTTTATGTTGTTATTATTAATAACAAATTTGTTATTTTTTGTAAAAAAAAAAAAACAAAATTATTATTTTAAAAATGAAAAATAGGAAATTTAGAAACGAAAATAAATTATTTTTCTCAAATAAAATTGTCCGAGTACAAAAATATATGTGAAGTGAATATATTTCCAAATATTACCAGCATTGAAAAGATATAACATGAATTGTGAGGTTTAACACGTCGCCGAATGCGTATAAATCATTTTGTATAGTTTTTCATAGTTATCTTTCGAAAAAATATATGTATACTTTCGAATTTTTGAAGGTTATAATGATAAAATGTTAACTAATTCAAAGAAGTAAAAAACAGAATATTTGTGTTTTTCAAATAATAACTTTTAGTAGATTTTTACCAATGAAATACTTCTGTCTCATACTATTCTATATTATATATTTAATTAAATTTTATTTGTTAAAAGTTATATTAAATAATAAACAAATATAATTTTTCAATATTAGAATATAAATATAATAACAAAATTATATATGTACGTACATTTTGCACTTAACTCAACAAAGATATAAATATGATAGGAAAAGATAAAATATAAAAAAAAAAATATTTTTTTCGTTAAATCCGCTAAAAACGTTATTTTCTGAGATAAAATAATGATAATTATAATAATAATAATTATCTCTATTTATGATAATGTTCTATATCAAAATATTATAATAATAACTCTTACTAAAATAAAGTAAGTTATTAAAATTTTATCATTTTCAAATAATTTATTAGGTGATAGTTATATCCAATAAAAAAATAATATATAAGAAAATTTATAAAATTATGATTTAAACTCTGCAAAGTTAACTTGTTTTACAGAATTGTAGTAACTTTTAATGTTGAATCGTAGTTGTAGCAATGCCGTTATTACATCAAATTTATATCTAAACAATTTTAATAAATTGTTGACCGTTTTTTTTATTAATTTATTTATTTTATTTATTTATTTATTGCCATGATACATATTCATAATTTTTTTTTTAACAATATTAAATTTTTTAGAGCTTATACTATTGTATTTACACCTATGACTATTCTCAATTATTATTACTTAGGCTAGCTGACTAATTTATTTATTAATTAATTTATTATTTAAAGAAAAAATGGCGATAAAAAACCTTTTTGAATATTCATGTTTTTTCATAAAACTTACCACTACTTATATGCAATAAGAAATAAAATTGCTCTTATGAGCGGATTATTTGAGTTGTAACAACTTTGCAGGAAAGCAGGTGTCAGCTTTTCAATTTGTTCCAATATGGTGTTTATATTAGCTAATTTATGCAATTTCTTGGTTGAACTATGTTTAGGTTTTGCAAGAATTAATTTCAATATTGCACGTTGTTTTCTTTGCAAAACTTGCAATATAGATAAATCCATATAGAAATACACTACACAAAATTGTTTTATAATATATTAGGAGTTTGTTTTCCGAATTTAAAAATGACTTACGATTTATTACAGGATACAAAAGTCTAACAAAGAAATTACATTTTTCAATAACTTTATTAATGTGAGTCTTAAACAATAATTTTTTATCGAGGTGAATTACAAGATAAGTGATGTATTCTCTCTCCCAGACAATTTCTATATTATTAACAGAAATGTTTTTGTTGGGCAAAAATTGGATTTTCTTCCTCTGGTAAAGAAAATCGCTTTGATTTTTTCGCCATTCATTTTTATTCCATTTGTAGTAATAATCCCGAATATCTTTAAATGCATTTCCAAAATTGTTTGTAATTTCAATTGGACGTTGTTAAGATAACGTTGTCATAATCCAAGAGTGCAGTTGTTGGGCGTATGGAAGTCTGCTATGAAAATATTCGATTAAATCCGTCAAAATCCCCGGTTATGTTAATTTGTGTTCGAACTATTGATATCCCTAATATCAAATTAAATAATTCTGTATAAAAATTTGTAAGTAAAGCTAAAAACTTGGATGTTGTATTCAATAAAACTCTAACCTGGAATGATATCATTAACTACATTAATTCTACTTCTAGAAATGTTTTTTGTAAGTTACGACAACTCTGAAAGTTCTCTTACAATATGAACGAGTGGGTTATGTCTAGTCGAAACTAGTTATGTCTTTAATCTTTCCACATTTCACTTATTGTGAAGTAGTTTATGCTGGGATGAGTGTAGGCTAGTTTTCCAGGCTCAAGGTTATTTTCAATGCTTGCACTCGATTTGTAACTAACCGTCATAGATTTTGATAGCATCAGAGATGTTTCTAAAGTTTTGCTTGACTATACTTTCGAAAACTATCTAAACTATAAGTACATCTGTTTTATGAAAAAAATCTAATCTAAAAATATGCCGGTATATTATCTTAAGAAAATAACCCCTGGACGATCATTAAGAAGTGCTAGTTTAACTATTCCTAGACACTCTGGTAGATTAAGACATCTATCCTTTTTTGTAAGGACTATCGTGTTGTGGAATTCTTTGCCTTTGAACGTAGTCAGGTGTGTTGAGTTCTCTATTTCTAAATTCCTTGACTTTTGTTGGATATATTTTAAGGAAAAAGGGTGGTCATAAATTAAGAAGAATAAAAATTTTGTAGAATAATTTTTGTTAGGTGTGTGACATCTGAAAGATAGTTTTGTTTGGAGGAGAGACTTTTTTTGTTTTTTTTGTTTTTGGACTTCTAATATTTTATTACTTTGTTTCCGTATTTTATAGTTTTAACTTTAATTTGTTCTTGTTTTTTCTCTTTCTTTCGCTTTATGAATTTTCTTTTATAAATTTCTTTTCTTTAATGTTAATTTCTGTAGTAGGTTAAGGTTTAATTTACTTATGAATTTGCTACACATTATACTTTATATACTCTTATAGAGACTTACCGTCTCATGTATATGTGCAAAATAAATAAATAAATAAATAAGTTTTTTATCGTTGTCCTTTTCAAACACCTTTTCATAATCTACAAAACATAAGAAAACATGTTTATGAACACCAAGATGCAATTTTGTACTAGTACTTGAATATCCCTTTATATAAATAAGCGATTTAGGGTGAATTCTGGATTTATAATTAATGCATTTGTCATGGTTGAGAGTCAATCAATATCCAGAATATTCGAAATATCAATTTTTGTTATCAAATATCAAATTTAGAATGTTTTTGTTCAAACACACACAACGGCGCAGAGTAAACTTTACATTGTATAATTGAAAATCGTTGGCATTTTATATAAGTAATATCATATTGAAGCTTCTAGCGTCACATTTATTTTTTGATTTTGAGTTTACATTCCCACAGAAACGTGTATCAGACAAAAATTAAATAACAAAACAGTTTTTGCAATTTTTTAAAATTTTTATTTCAATATTAAAATTTTTTTATTATAAATTTTATTTTTTCTTATATCGAATTTGTTAGAAAATCTTACACAAATTTTTCCTGAAACACACTTAAAAATTTTGGACACAGTTTGAATACCTATGACAGTAATTTTGGTCAATATTTTGACGACTTGGTTCCGCTGAAGCTTTTATTCTAACTTACTTCCATATTTTGATTATATCAGCGTACGTTTTGAATATCAGAGAATTTATTAGAGCTAATAAAATAGCGTAATGTGAACGAGAATGAATATATTTGAAAAAATTGTTTTAATTCATTTTTTTTTTTATTTTATTAAAATAAATTTTGAATTTTTTCGTCTCCATTTTATAGTTTATCTTACTTCAAAATGATTCATTCCTAAACAATATTAGGATTAAAATTGAAAGAAATCAATATGTATGTACTTACATTGATATTTTGTAAACTTCCGGAATGATAACAAATCTATTATCATCAATATTAATAATTACTACGTTTATCAGTTTTGTATTTAATGATAAGTTATCAATTTTGTAGGTAATTTATATGGGAGCGGTCCTGTTCGCAACATCTAAATATCAAACTACCATTTCGCCTAATGTTATTTCGCATAATTTCGTATTTCACAAATTTCATTTTAGCATAATCATCATATTGCAAATAGTTTATTTATCAAATAGGACACTTTGCAACTAATACTTTCCTCGAAAATCTACTTAATCATTAATAATTACTGCAAGTAATAATTATTTTAATCTTTAAGAAAAAAACTCTATATTCATTCATAACTTGGCTCAATATATGATAATGGTCTATTACACTTTACTGAAACAAAAAATCCCGAATAAAAATCCCGAGTGACTTACAATCTTAAAAAAAAAATCTTGAATCGGCCGAATTTTGATGATTTCAAAAACAAATAAGGGTAATAAAATCAGAGTTATACGATTTTTCAAAAATACATATATACATATATATTATATATATGTGAGATTGTGAATTAGGAAGGATTTTAGAATTGGATTCAAAATCAGGGTTTTACGGCTTTTACAGAATTTTTATATAATATTTATGTATATGAGAGAATCTGAATTAGGAGGATTGTATTCTGCCACATATCTTTTTGCGAAGTGTCTCATTATGCCAAACAATCGTTTGTAAAATGGTCAAATATGTCAATGCATGCGAAATGTCTTTTTTGTTAAAAGATATTAGGCGAATTGGGGTTTTGCAATTTAACATTCGGCTAACTGTATACAAACCAATTTATATATACATTTATTAATATACAGGGTGGTCATGCTCAATATGACAATATTTTAAAAATTGATTTCTTGAAGTATTTTAGCAAAAAAATTGTTCTAAAGAGATGCTATATTTTTAAATTTGACCTCGGTAGCAGGCGGTTAAAGAAAATTGGATAGGAAGAATATGATATATCAGAGCTATGAAGATGTGCAACCTAAGGTGATGTGTTGTTCACGGATTTTTTTAAGAACAGATGTACCTATCTAATGGTGTTTCTTGAGCAAGCATTAGAATTACCGTTTTTTAGTAATATCTGTTAAAACTTAAAATTTGGTAAAAAAACGTGAAATTTGTGGAAAACATTGATTATCTCGGAAAGTGCACTACTTTTTTTTATTTTTATTCATTATGCATATGATTTATTTTGACACAATTTTTTATGTTAGACTTGCCGTTTCGATACATTAACTCAGTTGGCATATCTTCGGAACTGTAGTGTATTCAATTTTGTTTAATCCCCTGTATATAGCCAGGGTTAAATTTTTAAAATAAACCCTCTAAACAATTAAGCTATTTTTCATAAAATAATTCATTGAATTACACCTCAAAAGATGTTAATGTTTTACCAGTCCACCCTGTATTAATAAAAAAGTTACATAAAAATAAAACAAAAAAAAATTGTTTTTAAACAATTTTTTTTATCTACTTTCTATCTAATTTGGTGTTTGTAAAATCAATAAATAATTCGTAGAAAAATAAATTTAAATAGTTTTTTTTTACTTCATGAATTTTTAGTTTTGTTTTTAAATTGTAATTTACAAAAAACAAAAATCGTTATGTCAAATAATTTTTGCAAAAATTTTGTTTTTTTTTTTAATTTCAAATAAAACTATTTGGAAAATAACACGTTATTATTGTTTTGTCCTCTTACTACTTCCTTTTTGAGCACAGAGTTTTAACATACAACCAAAATGTTTTTTTCCGATATTGTTGCTGTTTTACAAAGCTTATTAAAAAACTATTCATATACATTCTAAACCTTCCTTTCTTTTTTGTTAATCGAACTTAATTATACAAAATTTGACATACTTTATTCGAATGATCCCTAATTTGGTTCACAATTTTCCTCCATTCTGCTCTATCTTGTGCAAATGTCTTCCATCCGCTAACTGAAATATTTGTTATCCATTCGATAACTCCAATTTGGCAATTATATTCGATTTCGTCTAACCGTCTTGAACTTTGTCTACCTCTTGCTCTAGTATTGTACATTACTTCGTTTAATATTCTTTTCGGCATCATTTGATCGTTCATTCTCTTTAGTAGTTCTGCCCACCTTGTCATATGTACCTACCTAAATAAATTTTACAAAAATATGTCCATCAATTTGTGCTTATAACTCACCATTTACTTTGGGACCAAACATTGTTCTCGTTACCTGTTATCATCTTTCGAATATTTTTAGTTTATTTTTATCGGTAGTTGCTCAGCTTTCGCAAATCCATGTTAAAATCTATTGTATTATGGTTTTATGCAGTAGCATTCTGTATGGCCAAACTGATATTTAACAAGAAAAACATTTCAATTCGTTGAAAACTTGAAAATATTTGTAAAAATAACAAGAAATGTAAACAATTTATATAATTACGATGGAATAAAAATATGTAAAAGTATAAAAGTTAAGTTTTCTTTCGAACGTAAGCGAATTTAAAACTATGTTTTAGTTTTTGTTTGATAGTACTGGGTGGGCAGTGCCCAATTGGTTAATTAGGACGAACCGACACTGGTCTTATGCCTTCTTAATTTGTTCTGTTTAAAATTTCAGATTTGAAAAGGTTTTGTGTGCGCTAAAACAATTTTGTGCTAATTGCATTCTATTATTGTATTGTTAAATCAATCGCGGCATAGAATGCCAATACATGTCACTGTTATTATTTATTAAAGCACCCATGATATATAATAATTTTACTCCTTCAAAATTGTAGCCATTTATTGTTATATTGTGGGCAAGACAATTCTAGTTTCTGTGCATTAGTCTCGTTACAGTAGCAGCTTCTTTTTCTAGTCAGAAACATTTTCTTTTGCTTGCCAAATAATGTTACAATTACAATGCTACAATTACAATGTCTTTAGAATACGCGTTTATTTTGGATGATCTCATGTGTCATCCTATTTGAATAACCGTATAATAAAATGACTATAATAAACTGAACAGTCTGACAATCCAATTAAAACAATTTACCTGTCAAAACTTTACTATTATTGCAATTTTATGAAATCTTAATTGGTTAAATAAAAAAAAATCGAGGACTATATTCAGTTTTATATTAAATTGATTTTCTTAACTGTATACAACAATAAAAGGAAGGATATTTTTTCTAAATTCAAAAATTTCAAATACAATGGATAATTAAAAAATAAAAAATATTTTATAAATTAATTGAGTTTAGGTTCAGGTCAATTTCACGAAATATTAAAATTATATTCTATCGACAACAATTTTTTAATTAAAATAAATGTCTTAATATAAATAAATGTCTCTTTTGCGCTCTGTTACTGAGTTTTGATTGGGTTGGGCATTAAATTTTGTATTTCGTATTTACGTTTTTTAAAGTACCGTTTTGTTTTTAAATCAAATTTTTTAACAGACTCTCAGAACAATATCTTGTTTTTAGAAGGGAGAGTTATTATCTCTGAACTCTACCTATTTCCTCAGTACTAAAAGTATATTAATTCTTCAGTTCTTTTTACTAGCTGTACCCGGTCCGCGTTGCTGGCCCAAAATCCCTATAAGGAAAAAGCAAATTAGCCGAAATTTTTCCCAAATCTCTTAATGAAATCATACCAAGACTTCATAGAATTTCTGCTAATTTGCTTTTTTCGTATTTACAATCATCACTCGCTTTGAAAACCTTATATCAAACTGGGATTCTAAAGTTTATTTTTAGAGTTTTAGTACGCTTAAATTGAAGGCAAATATTTCTAAAAAAAATTTTTCTTTATTTTATTTTAAGTATTAATTGATGTTATTTATTTCTTATTATATATAACTTTAAAACAATTAAATAAGAATTTAAATTACAATTGGAAAAAATATTATTTGTGTGGCAGATGTTTAATGAGGGTGTTACATTCATTTATATTTTGTTACATTAATGTTACAATTTAGGTATAAATATGTAACTCACATGCCGATTATCTTTAAGCTAATGTAAATACGTCTACCTGCTCGAACTTTGCAAACGGATTCTACAAAACAATATTTGAATAATAAAAATAATCGACTTTCGTTTCACCAAATATAGGTATATATAATAATTTCTTGAAAAAACAACAAATTTTTTTAAATGAAGCTTAAATAATAATATGGTAAAAGATATGTTTGCTCATTATATTTGTAATAGGTATTGGGAGTTGTATGGCAGCTGTCCGAACCACTCAAAATTTTGAAAAACGGTAATAGACGTATTTTTCTATTTTTGAGGCAGTACTACCTGAGACCTGAGTACAAATATTCATATCTGTAACACCATTGATTCTTAAAATATTTGTGATAGGTGCTGGGAGTTGTGTGGCAGCTGCCCGAACAACTTAAAGTTTTGAGAAACGGTAAAAGAAGTATTTTTTTATTTTTGAAGCAGTACCTGAGCACAAATTTTCATATCTGTAACACTTTTGATTCTTAAAAAATTTGTGATAGGTGCTGGGAGTTGAATGATAGCTGACCAAACCACTCAAAATTTTGAAAAACGGTAAAAGACGTATTTTTTTTATTTTTGAGGCAGTACCTGACTACAATTTTTCAGCTCTGTAACACTTTTGATTCTTAAAATATTTGTGATAATTGCTGGCATAGTCGTATGGCAGCTATTCGAACCAGTCGGAATTTTAAAAAGCGAGCCTATAACCTTCCCCTCTATTCCAGTAATATACTCTGAAAATTTCATCTAAATCGATTTAGTAGTTTTCGAGTCTATAAATAACATGACGATAGACATAAAAAATTTCATTTTTATATATATATATAGATAGTATTGTCCGTATAGTCGTGATTAGATCTGTTCAGGTTATTTTAAACATTTTTTAGAAGGTAGATGTTTTAAATTTGTTCAATTTATTCATTTGTAATGTTTCAATTTGCAGCATTCAACATCTTATAAAAATCGATTATATATCTGATAAATTATAATCTTATAAATCTTATAAATATTTTGACATAAAAACAGGACCCACCAATTAAAATTCGACAAATTAAACTACTTCATTATAAAATCCCATTTTTTTTTGTTTTGAAACAATCTGTGATAAAACATCCGGCCTTTTGGGATTTTAGCAAAGTATTATATAAACATTTGTTTTGTATAAACAATTTAAGTATTGCGAATATTACCGTACCTATATATTTTGATTGGCGTGTCGGTTTTTTTTTGCCAGGATATCGTTAGTAACCCATATAAAAGTACAGTGTAAATAATACAGTACATACAATACAGTACGGTACAAACATACAGTACAGACAATGCAGTACAGCAGAGTACAGACATACAGTACAGATAATACAATACATGTCTGTTGAAACTTTTTTCTATTTCAGATCTATGTTTTTACTAGTATACGCATGCAAGTAATTTTGAGTTGAATAAACAATTGAAAATATTTTCAATTAATCTCATTCATAAGCTAACCACTTCCAAATTAATTTCTAACTAAATCACTATTGTTTTAATAAATTGTGTGAGACGATATTTATTGGTGTTTAAAGGTGATTTCAGCTAATTGTTCTCTTCGAGTTATTCTCCAGCATTTTAATCGAGTAGTTTTATTTTTTTTTGTTACTAATTGTAATTTTTTTCGAAATATTTTCGTAAAGCAATAGTCTAATCGATAATCGATCGATATATCAATTTGATATTTGCTTAAATTATTTGTGCCAGCATATCCTAAAGTTTGAGTTATTTATCACCAATTGGATATTATTCACAAATTGGGCTCATTGTGTCTTTTGAAGATTCCCACCAGCCTGCGTATAAGAAAAAAAAAAAAAAAAAAAAACTTGGATATTATATTACCTGATAGAGCTTACTCTTTATAATAATTTGAGATTCTTAACAGTTTTATTACCTGTATGTCTCTTCTAAGATACTAACATTTTGGCGAAATTCTCAACATTTTATTTTTTTTCGTTTTACATAGTACAAAAGGGATGTAAAGTTGTTATAAAAGTTTGGTAGGATCAAAATTCTTTAATAATGAAAATTATCATATTAAGATCGAATTTCAATACCAAATTTCAATTCTATTTTTGAGTGGATTTAATCTCCACTGTAATTTCTTACATTTGTAATTGTAAAGCTAATAAGCAAGGTATTATATATTGAGAATTCTGTTGTTGAATTCTATGAATATTAGGTCCCTTTTCGTCCTTTTTCGTCCTTTTTATAACATTATCTTTAAAACTGACACAATGAAAAAAAAAACAAATGCCTTTTTGGGCGCAATAATTGTAACGCGTGTACAAGTTTTAATACGTATATCATTTTTTTTTTCAATTCAAACTACAATGCATAATAATGATAGTTACTTTATATGTTATCAGATCAGTATCAGTAATAATACTTAGTGCATAGATATAATTATCAAGTATGTATATAATATATATATATATAATAAAATATGATTTAAGTATTTATTTAACGTAAAGTTATTTCAAATATGATATTATTTTGGAGAGCTGTTAAAACAGATGCTATTGAAATTATTTACAAAAATTGATTAATTTGCGATAATCAAAAGAGCTATTATATAAATGGTTGATATTTATCTAGATTAAAATGTAATTTTTCTATTTCAAACTAATAATAAATTATGGAGTACATACTTACATATATATTGTAATCTAAATTAAAAAATTGTTCTTTTTCTACGTCATTGGCCGGTTCTGGTTGTATACATGTTTATATACGTGTTATATAGAGACTTAGATTTTGAAATATATATTAAATTAATTCATAGAAACGTTGAGATAGATAACCACAAAAGCTAGTTTATTGTTTTAATTTGTTTATATCGGAATTTTGAAAGATGTCAAATTGAATACAACTGAAGATGTAATTTTGCATTTGTCATTTAATAAATTACATCATTTGCTTGTTATATTTATATTTAATATAAATTACTTCCATATAAACTCCATTAGAATAAAATCCATCCAAAAGCAATTTTTTTTATTCATCTTAAGACATCAATTTAATCTATCAGATTTTTGCAATCTTCCAAGGTACTCCATTAGACTTAATTTGCTAAATATGCACACCTTATCATCGCGCAGGAAAATAATCTCATCTTGCTTCACCTTTAACGTGCTAAGTAATCAGTCCGATGCACAATATCTTGCTAATAATTTTAAAATTAACGAAATACCTAGGCATACACGAAACAATAAATATTTAGTAGAAAACACATGAAGTATGTTTGAGTTATAGAAAAAAAGAGACCTTGTCAATAATATATAAATATTTTGGTGGGGGGAGAGGTGGTGTAGTTTTATGATACAACTGTTATCTTACTAGATAAAAATGAATGAAAAATAAAAACCTGAATAAATCTAATAGATCAACAAATATAACGGTATATATACAAAAACACCAAAAGAACAAGGATACTTTCAAATGTCCTATGTCCTTTTCGTCCTTAAAGGATAAGATACGCCATTAAAGAGAAATATTTTTGGAAAGCTAGGAGCACTAGATATCCTTGGGATATAGTCATTAAGTCATACGTGTTGGTACAACATCTCCCTTAGAAGAGCCATAACCCAATATTTCGTTATTAATTGTTTTCCCTCATTTCAATTTATTCCGGCACTATATACAGAGGTAGGCAAAATTAATTACACACTAAATAAATTTTAACATTTTTTTTTTTCTTTTCTAAGGACGGAATTTACAAATGTGGTAAAAAAAATTTGGCAATCAATTTCATAATGTGTTCCTAAATTAAATTTTAAAAAATCTCAAATGACTCAGGTAGTAACAGGTTTCTTTTGCTATGTCACACGGCAAAAGTATTTACACATTTGGTTTCATAAATAGTTTTTTTTTATTGATTTATCTTAGACAACAACCGCATATGGAATAATTTATTTAAAAAAAATTAAATTTAAATTTAATTCTGGTGGGAAAAAAATTAAACTTTGTACATGGGTGAGTTACGACAATTTGATAAATTAAACTTTTGTTTGTATGTTAAGATACGTGTATTTTTTTTTTTATTTAAAACGGAGGTGGTCCTAATATGTCGGGGCCGGCATGTAGGCTTTAGCCCTTTATGCCATCTACTAGATACGTGTATACTTACTTATATATGGTGTGAAATTTTAAATTGAAATCTCTAATTGAAACGGTATTAAAACTAATACAAATATTATTTTTTTTTTTTTTTTTTTTTTTTTTTTTTCCAGATAGTAGTAAATCATCGAAAGAGGCTTCAGGGACTACCTATTACCGGGGAAGGCAGTTTGAAGGACTGTGGGACTTTAACCCACTAAAAACTCCTATCATTATTGCAACATTAAAACTAGTCTTATAGACTAACCATTAATTTACATTCAACTCAAAGAAACATAGATACCTTTGATCTACCAAAATCCAATAAGGTTTTAATAGATAAAAGGTTTTAACCTAACTCAAGTGGTCTTGTTCGTTTTAGTCGCTTCACAAAGTTTTGATTGTCAATTAAGCTAGAAGCTTCGGTATTGACATGTTGGATCAGACGAGTTTTATGCCGTGCAGCGCATTTAATTATTTCGTCTTTTATAGATGAGATCTTCAGATCTCGATGAATATCGGCATTGCGAACATACCATGGAGCATTGACTATGTTGCGCAGTACCTTATTTTGGAACGTTTGGATAGTTTGAATATGGATTTGTTTAGCACATCCCCATATTTGAATACCGTATGCCCAGACTGGCTTCAATATTTGATTATACATCAAAACTTTGTTATAGGTCGAGACCGTAGAATTCCGCCCAATCAGCCAGTATATTTCTCTATATTTGAACTGGAGTTCTTGTTTTTTGATTTTCACATGCTCTTTCCATTTCAGTTTTGCATCCAAGGTCATGCCAAGATATTTAGCTTTATTCTCGTATGGAATCACGACATCATTAATTTTAACTGAGAGAGGTGTTACTATGTTTTTATAGGTGAAGTTTACATGACTAGATTTGGCTTCATTTAATTTAATTTTCCATTTTTGGCACCAGTTGGAAATTTCGTCATTAGCTTTTTGCAGTTTGTTTGTAGCTTCTTCTATAGTAGAACCAACTGCCATCAACGCTGTGTCATCTGCAAAGGTCGCTATTTTTATATTTTCTACATCGGGTATATCACAGGTGTATAACAAATATAAAATTGGACCCAGTATACTACCTTGCGGTACTCCAGCTTTTATATCTCTTAGAGAGGAGTATTCATTCTCATTTTTAACTCGAAAAACTCTATTTGAGAGATATGATAAAAATAATTGAACATAATTTTTAGGGAGCAAACAACTTAGCTTTTTGATGAGTCCTTCATGCCAAACTTTATCAAAAGCTTGGGCTACATCTAGAAATACTGAAGAACAAATTTGTTTATTTTCCAGTGCCCTTTCTATAATGTCTGTTATTCGATGTACTTGATCTATTGTTGAGTGTTTTTGCCTAAACCCAAATTAGTGATTAGGTATTATATTCCTGTTTTCTATGAGGGGTTGAATCCTTCTCAATAGTAACTTTTCAAACAACTTCGATATTGTAGGGAGCAAAGATATCGGCCTGTAGGATTTGGTGTCGTTAGCAGGCTTTCCTGGTTTTTGGATCATTATTATCTCGGCAACTTTCCATATACTAGGTACGTGTTTAAGCTTAATACAGGCATTCATTATGTATACCAAGAGTGTGAGAACTTTGTTGGGTATATTTTTTAGCACATTTGAAGTTATTAAATCAAAACCTGGGGCTTTATTTAATTTTAGGTTTTTTATTTCCTTAATTACTTCTTTTCGACTTATTAAGGGAATATTTATATCTTCATGGTTATATATTTCAGTTAGATCAATAACAGTGTTCATTTCATTGGGCTTAAAAATTTCAACGAGATGATCTGCAAAAGTGTCAGCTTTTTCTTTATCGCTTCTTGCCCATGAGCCATCATTTTTCCTCAGTGGTGCAGAATGCACAATAGACTTCTTCATTTTACTCGTAGCTTTCCATAAAGAATAATTTGTTTCTTTAGTAGCTGTTAAATTTTCTAGGTAATAATTCAGAGATCTATCATTTAATTTCTTTATTTCTCTCTTTAGCTCCTGACTTTTATTATTAAGATCCGTTTTGCTGGATGGATCACGCGTTTGTTGCCACCTCCTTCTCGCTTTTCGTTTCTCTTTTACCATGTTAAGGATATACACCGGATATCTAGGGCTGATTTTTTTTGATTTTTTTGTCTTAGTACTACTCCAAGCTGCAAACTGGACAGCTTGCATAAGTTTTTCAGTAGCAGTTTCTAGTTGTTCCTCATTGTCTAATATTACTCTTAAGTTAATTTTTTCTAGCAGAATCTTTTTGAAGCTTAACCAATCTGTAGAAGAGTTGGTTAAAAATGGTTTACAAGATTTTTTCACTATTGTTGTATTTAATTTTAGGACGACAGCAGAATGGTCGGAATTGAGGTCATAGTTATTTTCTATAGATGTGAAATTAGTTGATACTTTTTTCATTATAAAAAAGTCTAACACATCAGGAGTTTTGTTTATATCTGCAGGCCAATATGTTGGTTTTCCTGTTGAAAGAAATAAACAACCTGTTTCTCTCAGCGCCTCTCTCAGTTCTTTACCTCGAGTAAGGGTCATCCTGAAGCCCCATTCTAGATGTTTAGCATTGTAGTCACCTCCAAGAATAAATCTTTCACCTAATTTCATTAATAAGCTCTTGAACATATGTTTTTTAATAGCGTGATTGGGCGGGCAGTACAGCGCTCCTACGTTGATATTTTGCTTTGTGCACCTTATTTGTACGGCTGTGAGTTGCATTTCTGTACTTTGTATGTTACAATGTTCATGATGGGTAATAAGATCATTTACTATGACCGCACTACCTTCTTTTGGTAGATTGTCAGGGTGCATTGTATGATATACTTTGTATCCACGAATTACTAAATTGTGCCCCTTTGTTAGATGGATTTCTGACACGAGACAGACATCTATCTTTCGTAAGTTTAGGAACATTTCCAATTCTTGTTTTTTGTTGTTAATGCCATTCGCATTCCAAGTACATATAGTGATTTTGTCCTTATTCATTATCTAATTGAGTTATGTGGCATATCAGGATACTTAACAGTATACCTACTTTCCAAGTTATCTAATCTTAGTGAGATTCTATCTACCAGACTCATTAGTTTTTCCATTGTTTTTAATATAGTTCCGTGCTGTTCTTTTTCTGCAATCAATTTCGTATTTGTTGAACGAGCTCTTCTCGGAATTTGATTGTTTGACGAACGAGTTCTTCTCGGCGTTTGATTATTTGCATTTGATGAATAAGCTATTCTAGGTGTTTCATCAGCAGTGAAATCTCGATTTTTTTTCATATTTTTATTGCTTTGGTAGACATCTTCATTGAGTTTGCCTTTTGCTATGGCAGAAGTAAGTTACTCCCTTTATTACTTTCTTTGATATAAATTTTCTTGGTTGTTGCCTTTGAACTAACTTTGGGTAAACAGAGTTTCTCCTTTTCTGAAGTTCTTTGGCAATAAGACATCCTCTGTAATTTGCTGGATGAGACTCTTGGCAGTTGGAGCATTTTGGCTGTGAAGTTTTCAGCTTATCGCATTCTGCTGTTAAATGTTTACCAGCACATTTCACACATATAGGCTCCCTATTACAAAATTTTTGCGTATGATTATAACGCTGACATCTTTTGCACTGAGGAATATCTTTGCTTTTTCTCAGAGGTTCAATATAAACTATCATGTTTTGAATATGATTGATTTCGTAAATTTTTTTCATGTCTTCCTTACTATCAAAGGTAAGCATGAAAATTGGGAGTTTAACAGTTACCTGTTTATCATTTTCCTTGACTTTCTTTATCATATTTACTGCATTGATGATATTGAATTGCCTATTATGAAGCTCACTTATTATATCTTCTGGCATGCAAGATTGGTGCAAGCCGCGTGCCATGACTTTTATTGGTCTATTTATTTTGCTTTCATAAGTATGCCATTCGTATTTGGTATCATTGAGATCTTTAGCTAGATTTCTATAATCCATTTCCGTCTCCAGATTTATTTTCAGCTGCTTATTGTTTAGCAATTTTATTTCATATTTTATATTTTTAGCTTGCAGCATTTTATTTAATGGTTTGAAATCATTTATGTTACTTATGATTAGAGGTGGAATTTTGGTTTTCCTTTTGCTCACAAATTCAGTTGTTTTGGAGTTTTTTTCCTCATAGGTTTTTGTTAAACCAGATAGTGACGATTCAACTTCAGGTGAAGAAGTAGCTTTTCTTTTTTTATTTGATCTTTTGTTTTTTTTGAGCAGCCAGTCAGTTTCTCTGCTCAATTCATCTTCATCCGTGAAATATTCTTTTTGCTCGATGATTTCATTTGATGCATTACGTTTTTCTCCTTTTTTCAAAGCTTCGTTTTCTGCTCTTAATGCCGAAATTTCTTTTTTTAGTGACATACATAATGCCTCTATTTCGCTTAGCCTCTTTTGGAGTATATGGTTTTCGTTTGGTTCTTTATTATTTTGACTCCGTATATCAATTATTGGCTCGGTCATCCTTGATGGCGACCTTGGAACCCTCGCACTCTTTTTAAAAGGGTTAATCAGCTTGTCTAAATTGTTGTTCCCCACTGGCGACTCATCTGAAAGTCTAGTACATTCAGCCAAGCCCTCGCCGGCAGCCGTGGTCTCTGCCGACACTTTGGTAGATATCCCTACCGAGTTTATTTTGTTATTTAGACTATACATTATTATTTGTTTTTATGTTGCATTTTATACCTCCTGCCAGGTGATTTTAACTGCCGCCCCTCTGGGATCAGCCGCAGACCAGGGAGCCGCCTATTTTAGGTCAAACGCTTCTGGATTTTTTTTTTTTTTTTTTTTTGTGCCGGCACTCACAATTTCAATTACCATAAATCGCGTCCGCGCACGTGCTAACCAAATCGATTTACTTAGATATTGCGCCAAGTGTTCGCATTCACCCGCTCTCGTTAGCCTTACAAGTTACCAGGTGGTACCCGGCAGATAACTATGTTACCTACCTTCGAGGAGGTGAGAGTCGGATTTGATGGCAGAGCTGTAGATGTTTTACCAGATGGCATTTCCTAGTTTTTATCAGAAACATAGGTTAGCATATCTTCCGTCTAGAGCCTTTACCACCCTTTTACCACCCTAATACAACCTAATACAAATATTATACAATACATATAATACAAATATTATGAAAAAATATTTAGTTTCGCTACGTCTCTTTATTAATATCTGATCATTTAATATATAGTAAATTCGGAAATGCATCAGCCTCACGCATCGTAAAAGTTCCATATTCTAAAATGCAACATTAAAATGTTGCTGAAAGCATCACTTTTTTTCTGCAACATTACTGTTTATGATGTGCAAACTTGAGCAAACTTCGCATCATAGAACTTGTTGATGCTTTGTTTGCTATATTGTTATAAACAGCTGTTTGACATTTCATTCGTTCAAATGTTTCACTTGATTGAAATACATATCTGTAATTATTTTAAAATAATTTTTTGTTTTAGGTATACTACTTCATTTTTAAATTTTCAATTTTAAAACAAAGTACGATTACTTTTTTTTCTTTCTTAACAAATTTTTATGTTCTAGTGATTGTTTTACTTGTAATTGAATTACTTCTGATGATTCACAATTTTCCAAAAATACGTTCAAAGCTATTTTTTTGATTTTAATTAAATTTTGAAAGCATCACTGTCAAATTCTGATAGTTTTAAAATGTATTAATTGCATCAGCAACACAAAGCACCATTGCCGAATTGCATCATGAATTTTGTATTGATACAATAGTGATACCGCATCATGATTGGCAATGTTGCATTTCTGAATTTATCTATAATGTAATAATGAAAATCGGTTGTGAAATGGATCAGTTATATATATATATATATATGTTATATTTTTTTTCAATTTATAGATTAAATAGTACAATATTATTAGTTTCGAAAACTGGCAGTACCGAAACTGTGAAAGTCTAAAAACTCAGTAAGCACCTTGCTCTATTCCTCCAAACGCATAAAATAGTGCTTGTTTAAAACGAAGGAATGTATCTAACTTTAAATGAATACTTTTGATTCAACATTTTTTTCGACATTTTGTTTATCAACATTTTGTTTCTTACTACCCAACAGCCAACCTTTGCTTTTAAGTTTTATTTCGAATTGATATTTTTCAAAAGAATCTTTATGCCCAAAAGTAATTGATTAGTAATTATTGTACGTTTTCATTAATATGAATTAATTTTCAAAATAGACATGAGATATCGAATTCTTGAAATTAAACATTTTAAATTGTCAGTCTTTCAATTCTTTGAATTAATTTGGTTTCAATCAAAAATAATCTATAAATTTTTGTTTATAGAAAATTAACTTGCATTTAATTGGAAATGAAATTTATTAAAAAAAAAATGTGTCATTGGATTTTCTTTTATTCTGTTCTGTTTTTGTTTCTACATAAATAAAGGGTTGTCTTTCAAGTGGGTTAATTTTACAATTTTCATGTCAAGTGTAGAAAATGGTTGAAGATTTGAACTACAAAAAAAAAAAATAAAAAACTTTAAAATGTTTAATAGATTTGTTGTTTTTGAGGGTTTACCTTATATGTATAGTATATCCTTCATTGGACAGAAAATTAATGAATAAAGAATGAGTTAGAGTTTAGACTGATTTTCAACTACAATAAAATTGGAAATTGTGAAATACAATAAAAGTCAATTGATTGAAACATTCAAGCGTAGAGACTTTAAGCATAAGATAAAAAATATAGGTAATTAATTAATTATATTTGATTGATATACAAAGTGTGATGGGTCATTTTCAACCGTTTGTGTACAAGATATTATGAATGACGTCATCATTGTAAGATAAAAGATTTATATGAAAATCTAGTTAAAATAATTTGACTTATTTTTTTTTATAAGTATAAAACCAGAAAAAATTATCAAAAAGTGTATTTTATTAATTGTTTTTGATTAAAATTTTTGATTGTCAATGATTAAAATTAGTTAATTGATATTTAATTGACTTAAAATCGAAAACTGATTGCAATTTTTTATTTTAATTATTTTTATATAAATTACGTAATTTAATTTTAAATTTCAAATGCATGTCAAGTACTATTTGTTAAGAATTTCAAAACAAAAAAAAAATAAAATTTAATTTTTTTTTATATTTTTATAATGAAACCTTCAATACAGACCCAGATTAATTTTTATTCCTTAGTTTTATTTCGAAAATTACAAACAATTTTTTTTTAAATTAACATGACATATCATGAATGTAATCTAATCATTAGATTTTAATCTGATAAACGTGTTCTTTATAAATTTTAATCATTTCATAGAATTTTGTAAATTAAAAAAATAAAATTTTTCAATGGTCAAAATAAAATTTCTTGTAGGTAAATGACAAGTTTAGAACGTTATTGTCTTTAAAAAATTTGTAGGAAATTATTTTCGAATTAATAAATTTTTAGTGTCGAGTTCAAAGTTTAAAATTTTATATTATCAATTTGTAATAATTATGACTATGCCTTTTTTTTAATTATTTAAATTAATTTACAACAGCTTTGACTTCATTGAAAGAATTTTTGTACAAATAGATTAGAGAAATTCTATATGTTTTCAGGAACCAACATATACATAATTTCAGATAGCTAAACTTCAAGGCTCCAATTTTTAAATCAAAGCTTATCTAGAGCTGTTGCAAAAGTTTAATAAAGCTAGCGAGAGGAAACAGAGTTACTCTTATGTGGATCCTGAGCACGAAGGAATACAAGGCAATGAAAAAGCAGATGTCCTTGCAAAAACAGGTGCGAAGAGTTAATTCTTAGTACCAGAGTCAAGTATTGCTCGTTCAAACGAGTCGGAAACTACAGAAACCCAAAATAGTTGTCAAGGACTTACGCAGTCTAAATCCTTTTTCAAACTAAGTATGCAAAGACTGGATCAGATAATCAGGGAGACTAGATCCAATGTCAGAATGCTGACATGGTTTATCACATGCCATGGCCCATTTAACAAGCATCTTGTTAAACAAATTGATCAAAGCAATAATAGCGTTTATCAAAAACATATATGGGATAAACGGGGAAGTATAATATATCTTAAGAGATTGCGCTTACATAGAACTCCCCATTAAATGAAAATAAATATAAATATTTTTATACAATTGCTAAAAAATATCATATCGAGAAACAAAAATCAAACGATGCAAGCAAAAGTATTAGATTTGGTCTCGATCACGATGGTCAAACCAAGTTCAGAAAAATTGTCAAAAATTTATAGTTAATGGGTGGAAGAGAGTTTGCCAAAAAAAAAAACAATGGGAGAAAAGTTATGAATAAATTCAAAGTTCGTCTTGGGACTTAGGTTCATGTAGTGATGAGATAAAATTAATTATTTAGATGAAAATATTCAGGATATTTTATAGTAGTAACGGAATTAATACGTGAGCCATGATACAAATTTATAGTTAACTCCACAATATAATATTTAATTCCAAAAACCATCGGTAACGTATCATAGCCCCAAGCATAACCACCTTGTAGGTTACATCATATCACTGATGAATCATAATATCTAAATTTAGTTTTGGGATTATATCCCACTAATGTCACAATGCTTTGAATTAGTGGGGCATAGTACTTTAGTAATTTTTGTGGTTTTTTGAATGATATGAAATTAGTACCAACTAAAATGGAACATAACCTTAATATAGGGTATTATATAAACCTTACAAAATAAATAAAACACTTAATACTTAAATGAATAAAAAACATGTATAAAAATGTAAAACTAGCTGAAGAACAGAAATATACTCCCGTATTCCAAAAGGTTTAAGATACAAAATGTTTCTGAGTCAATAAACTACCTTTTGCTTAAAATGTTTAATAATGTATAGTAAAAGAAAAATTTAAATAAATTTTAATTAATTACTTTGGTGGGTAAACCAAATTTGGGGAATTTTATTCTATCGTTGGTGGGACATAATCCCTCTCAATTTTAGAAGGGCCATAAGCCCCTGTGTTTTGGTGCATTATCGTGTTTTTGTTTTTTTATGCTCTTGACAGTGACTTAGGTAGAATCACCTTTTCGTGCTTAATTAAGTACGGTACTGCAATTTTACACTACAATATCTACAATATTTCGAGTATTTATTTAAAAAATTACTGGCTTACCAACTCATTAAGTGTGGAAAACTACTGCTACTGTCAGAAACTAAGCTTTCTTAAATAGAATGATATTCATTTATTTAACTTGTTACTAGAATGTACTCTCAATTGTTTTTTATCATTTATGTTATCCCAATGACAAAGGGTACTGAACCAGGTCGAAAAACCTATAAAGCATTTTTTTACTTCATTGAGGATCGAACCTGGAACTATTCGGTTGAAAATTAGGCGCCACTGCGTCATCCAGCGTGTCACATTGCTGGTGGGTCTACTATTGGTCTGGCTCACTAGTGTGAGTGGACTGAATCCACTACTAGCGTGACATAACCTCCTCAAGGTATTATAACCTCCAACCTCAGCGAATTAACATCGAAATTATAAAACGTTAATGAAATTCAGTTTCTAACATGATTTCAAAGTAAAAATGAAATTAACGATAATCACGATAATCTAAATTTGGCGAACAATTATCATTTTAGTTTATAATATACAGAACTTAAAAATCAGACCTACCTCATTTCTAGCAATAACCAGTTTCTATATTTTGCTTGAACTTAATAGATTTTTCTGGATTACAAAAACGTTAGAAATGAGTAGTAGTATAAAAATATAATAACTTAAATTTCTGTATATCGTATAGAATTATAACAGTTTGTTAAACACTGGTAACTTTATAATAAGGAAAAAATTGGTTAAAAACAAATAATTACAAAAATGTCATTGGTGTAAATTAGAAAAATCGATTAATTTATATTTAGATAACAGACCATTTTAATAAAATTACCCTTTCAGAATTATACCCGCCTTTTTCACAGAATTAGAAAAAAACAACCTAAATATATATTTTAAGCGATCTTATTCCTAAACGTGTCCGATTTCCTATTTATTTATGTCCGAACTCTAATAAGGATTAGTCTAGTTTTAATTTTAACAAAAGATTTATGAGAGCTTTTATTGCTGTATAGTCGATACCGTTCCGCAGTTTTTGCTCTCTCCTGCGAAAAAGGAATAATAGATGAAGACACTTTTGTTAACAACCGAACAGTTTTTTTTCACTAAATGAATTTTTTTTTATTTTACCAACACATACACAAAATAAATTCTGCGAACATTTTTCTTCATGTGATTTCTTATTAACATTTTTTTTTTCAACTTTTGGCTTAAGGTTGATGCAAAAAAAGAGATAGATATACTCGTATATTATTATTCAATATACAGGGTGTTTATATTGTTTTTATTTTTGACATTATTTGCTTCATTTTAGCAGTTAGATTTGTAATTATATATACAAAAATAATGCTCTTATAGCTCGGTCGAATCCACCCACCCCTGTCATACAATTTTTTGTTCCCCAAGGTATCCCTTTATCATATGCCAAAGTTCTTCTAGTGAAGAATTGTATACACTGTATAGATAAATATTTATCAATTGACAATAATGTCAATATTTTTCAGTTATGTTGTTTTAGTTCCATATTTTGAGAGTAAATCACAAAACTTTTTTTCAATGTATTTTTTGTTTCAATTCTAGTTAAAAATAAAATATTCCAGGCAATCGAACATGAAGAGAAAAATTCATCTTAAGTGTTTACCTACGTATAAAATTTTTATTTAGTGTCAATCATTTGAACTCTCTATGTTACTAAGTCTGTTAAATTCACACATGTTTTTCTAAGCGCCATCCGTTTCAAAATTTATTTTTTAATATTCTTCATAATTTATTTTATTAAATTTCTTAGAAAGATTATTTTGGAATTAATTTATTTACAATACAAATATATAACTAATACAAGTATATAAATAATGATGTCAAATTATATGAGCCCTTATAGGTAGCTATTATTATTTTATATTCCAATCTAATCAATTATTTTTTTTTTCTTATTAATCTATTTATTAAAATATATGATTTATCTATTATGTAAAATCATATTATTAGAAACAAAAAACAAATATTAAAACTTCCTATTACAAAATCATATTTTACACTTGTGTGTATATGTAAATTTATTATTTATAGATTATAAAAATCAATAGATTAAAATTATGTTTAGTGAACGTCATAAAATCTATAACCGTATTTCATAACATTATTTTTCGAAATTTATCACGTGAAGTTATAATAATATTTTCTTAAATGATTATGCAATAATAGTCACCTGAATGGTATTTTCTTAGGAATAGATGGCATTATTTCATTATCAATATCACAAAGTGATATTTTTTCAGTGACCATCGTTTTGTAAATGAAATAAATAAAATAAACGTAATACATAATATTATAACATATACATATATCGCACTCCTAAAGTTTTAAAATCTAAAATTTCAATTATTTCTGAAATTTTTAAACAGTTGCGGTGACAATTTGTGACAGTTGATTATTTTTTAACAGTAGAATCAGTACTAATTTTTATTTATTTTTACTTTTTTCAAGAAGACATTTTTTGTTATTACTTTTCTTATTATATGTATTATCTTTTATATAATGTTGACTGATTTTCAATTGCTGAAACCCAGAAAATAGAAATATATTTTCTACTTTTCATTCGACCTACTTTTTTGACAACGTTCAATTTTGTTAATATTTATTTAATATACTACTTATTATTAATTTTTATTATTATTAACTAAAAAGTATGAAACTAGTCTTAATATTATCACTCCAGATATTGAGTGGTATTATCGCAATATTTTTAAGTAGAATTTGAAAATTTAAAAATTAAAAGTGGAGTTTTAATAGTACAATTTAGAAGTTAATGCAATATTTTTGTATCTTACATCAGACAATTGAACTTCAAGTTGTTTTATTGCAATGGAAAAAAAAATTCAAATTGACCGTTACTATTTATTTATTTTATTTATATTATTACTTTTTTTTATTATGTAATCGATAACTTAGGGGGAATTATCTTTTTACATATTTTGTATATATTTATTGCAATTTAATACGTCGAGGCCAAGTAATCTTTTGCGAACATTATTATTTAACAATTTTCTTATCAAATAATTAAATGTAGAAAATGTTACGTTTTCTGATCTATAATTTGTTTGTTTATGTGAAGTTTTGTCATCAATTATCGGTTACCATTCTTGTATTTGGTTGCTATTATTTTGCAAATTGTGGGGCTAGGATGATCCACAACACAACCAAAAATAAAATTGTAATTTGCAATTTACTGTCTATCTAAAACAATAGGACTGGCGCGTTTGTTAGTGAGTCCTTATGGATACCTGATTTTGTGATCACACTCAGAATATTCTTCAATGGAATGTTGAATATCTCCCATTGTTCGGGGAATGCTGTTCACAAGTGGCCAAGTCTAGCCCTTCACGCAGAGTAGTAATTCAATAGATTTGTCCTCTATTTCACATATTATACATAAGTTGCTTTCGGGTACATTCATTTTAGAAAGATGTTTTTTTATTAAGCAGTGGCCTGTTATTATCCCTGCCAGGATTAGTACCTGTTTCCTATTGAATGAACTGAGAAGAGTTTTGGTTTTCTTGACCATTTCCAGGAACGTTGGCTCAGAAATTCTAAGCTTTTTGCTCTACCCAAGCTTTTAATTGCATCTTAGCTGTGCTCAGGAGAATCCCACAGAACGGACTTGTACCTATGAAAGGCGTATCCGTTGCTTTTTTGCTAGAAATTCTGCAATTTCTTTTCCTGCTATGCCAGAATGCTTTCGTACCCACATTATTGTATTACTAAGCACTCCCATACTCTAGCTTTGATATGATGGTATATGAATTAATAGCTAGTATGGCTGCTTTACTATCCGAATCTAAACATATACTTGGGTTTGTAAGACTGTGTTTAGGCTTGAATAAATATGTACCTTGAGACTTTTCCCATATACTGCTGATCCTACTTCATTCATTTTCTTGGAGCCGCCAATATGCCATACTAATCATGCTTGGTCGAAGGAGGCTAGGCAGGTTTCCCACATTTCTCTACTTGCCATGATCATCCTTCTGCAGAACACGAATTAGTTCTGGGTGAACCACTGTTTTAATTTACGGATCATCGCTCCTAATACATTTGTAGGTATGAACCATTGCTTCTTTTTGTATAAAGATTTTGTTGTCCGTATCATTTCCGTAGTTACCATCATGTCCGTAGTTACCATCAAATAAGCTGAATGCTGTAGTTTGTTTAGTTCGTTTTGAGCTGTGATTTACGTACCTTTTTCTCCACCAAACTGCGGATGCGTATAGGTTAAAGTTGGCTTCACTATTGCGGTATATAACCATAATGCCATTTTGGGATTTAGTGCTCATTTACAGTCACATAGGCTTTTGCATGTCTAGAGTGCTATTCTGGCTTTGTTTGGACCATTGTCTAGATGAACATTCCAATTTAGATGTTCATCAAGTACGATTACAAGCTGTTTCACCTCTTTAGAAAAGTCAATCGTTACACTATTTAGATTTCTTTAATTTGTCCCTAATTCATTCGTCTAGAATAGTGCTGTACACTGAAATTTTAATTTCAAATTTTGACAAGCGCTTTCAACAATAAAGTATTCATTTTACAGTAATTGTTTTAAAAATTGAAACAAGAAAAAATAAACGATAGAAAAATTTAAAATGGTTGTTTTTGTTGCCCTTAACCATAATTAATATTTTCAATTTCAACATTGTTGGTGATCCATATTGTGTACGGCTTCAAATACCATAAACTATATCTCTTCAAAAAGTATAAAAATTAGAAACACTATGTATGTTTAATTAAATGTAATGAATATTTTGATCGATTTCAGTTGTTGCACATCATCATCAGTCTTCTGTCTGGAGTTTCTAAGTTTTATTATTTGAAATTGTTTCGGCTACAGCATATTCCATAAAATTTACTCTTTAGAAATCTTTAGTTATCAGACGATTTAATGATAAAATATGTTATGAAACTGCATTTGATGTCTCTTGCCTGGAGTCCGTTTTCCTTTTAACAATTTTTATACTTTTCATTACAATTTATTTTTTTCTTCTTATGACAATGAGTTTTTACTATATTTTGTTGTTCACATTTCAAATTGCAATATATTTTTCTTATAAATTTATTCAAAAATTTTATAAATTATTTTAATTTAATCTTTTTTTTTGTTTTATTTTTTTATTTTTAGTTAACGCAATAAAATGTCATCAATGTAATTCATTGTCAGATCTACATTGTGATACACTTAAACGTGATCCAAAATCAACACATATGATTGATACATTTTTAAAAGATTGTGAACCATCACCAGAAAATCATAATAAAACAAGTTTTTGTCGAAAAACTACATATACAATTAATTATGAGGAATCATATAGAGTTGTTCGAGCCTGTGGATGGTTAAGAGATATTTCAATACATTTAAATAAGCCATGTATTAGTGCTGATAACGAAGGATATCTTGAAAGTATTTGTGTATGTGATACCGATGGATGTAATTCAGCACGAAGTCATTTAACAGGAATAAAAATTTTCTATTCAATATGTTTAGTTGTAGGAGCTATGTTTTTAAAAGAATTATATTTTTAAATTGAATTTTTATTTTGTTTTGTTTTGTAAAATTAAATTTTAGAAAAAAGAAAAAAATAAAGTTTAAATCAAATTTTTAGTGTAAAATAGATTTGAATAAAATAAAAAAAAACTTTTATTTTAATAAATTAATGTCCTTCAAAATTGTATATTTAAATAAATTAAATTAAATTTTCGAGTGTAGTTTTATTTAGTTTTTGTATTTAGACAGATGGCATCGCAAGTTTATTCTCAATAAGAGTTTGATAGCTGGTACAGAATACCTGACACAAAAACAAAAATTTTCAAAAATGAAGTCAGTTGTAGTGGAAAAGTAATACACAAATATAAGAAAAAAAGAATATAAAATTCAATACTATTATTAAAAAATTTAAAATAGAAAAAAAAATTAAACTATACAAAATTGTTCACGTCAAATTCAATTCAAATAATTAAGTACTCAAAATCGATTTAGTTGTCTGAATGGTGTACCAAAGCCTGAAGTACAATGAAAATGACAAAACATTAATTTTATATCGGTGTCAAGTTATGTTCTGGATTTGTGTGTTGCAAATGACTTTATCACAAATAATGACTTGTCAATGACAAAAATTTGATCAAAATTCAAAATTTGTGGTTGTTGCACCGCGACATTTCATTTTGACATTTGTAAATTATTAAATTAAAAATGTTTTTTTTGTTGTTTTTAAATTAATATGTGTAAAAATGAAAATGTCGCATATATTGAACTTGCTATGTGCCATTCTATATCAACAACCAGGACAACAATGTCGTGTCCTTTTCATTCGAATTCAGGCCTTAGGCAAGATTAATTTTTCAAACTACTTCTTAACTTTTCGTCATATCTACAAAGTTAAGCTATAACTATAATGACATAGAATTACATTTGTAAATTTAAAATTGCCTAACGAAATTGACATAGATATTTGTCACAGCATATGTCAACCCATAACGACATAGCAGTTTGAATTGACTTTAACATAAGAATTGTTAGATTCAGCTTAATTTTTGCATATGTCGATTGTGGGCATTTACATGTATTTTTAGGATAGGGAGTATCACATAATGTTATGACTATTTCTACGTTATTATGTTATAGCATTAGAAGAAAGGTATGTTTGGTATTGGCGAAGCAATGAATTACATGAAATATTACTTTGTTAGACATAAAATAAGCATTTCCAATTAAAGTATATCTCTTAGAGCTATTTTTAATAAGCACAGATACGTGTGCTATATATTATAGCTGGATATAAGCCAAGCATTTGACAAAAATGTGACATAATAAGGTATATTTTACAAGTGAAAACTATGATGTATATCACACTATCATTATGAATTACTCAAAATGTATATTGAGGGGTATTACTATAACAAACAATAAAATGTGATATAAAACCTTTACTAAAAAATCATGAGTATACCCCAAAAAAGTATTCCCGGTCCGATTCTTTATTTATTGTACACTGCTGACTTACCTTAAACTGTAAATACAACTTTTGCAAACGACACTGCGTTTCACAATGATAAGAATGCTGCTACGAAATGAATAAAAAAAATTTAAACACAATATCAGTATTCCTAAATAAATGAAAAATTGGAGTAAATGAAGCAAAATTTCAACACCTTAAATTAAAAAATCCTGTTTTCTTAAATAATAACATCCAATGATATAAAATATTTTGGTATGGATCAAGATCGACAACAGATCTGGAGAAAAAATATTTTTATAAAAAAATTATATTCAAATATTATGCTGTTCAGAAAAATTGTACTGGATAATTTGACAGGAAATCAGGGTATCATACATTACCAGAGGAACGCTTTTATTGGTCACTAGACAAAGACTTGGATATCGATTTAGTAAATAAAGCTATGTCACGTGATCGATTTCTTGCCATCAAACGATACTTCCATTTAGCAAACTAACGCTGATATTTTTAAATCATGCCACGAAATGTTTAAAATAAAACCTCTTGAACATGTTTCAAGATCGTTTTCAGCAATTCGGATATTTTCATTCAAATTTATCAGTAGACGAGTCGATGATAAAATATTTTGGGAAACATTCAGCTAAGCAGTTCATTCGAGGAAAATTTGTTCGATTTGGATATAAGAATTTAATTTTATGCAGCTCTTCTGGTTATTGTTAAAATTTTAATGTATATTACGAAAAAAATAATGAAAGAAAACGGTTACTTCTGCTTGGTTCAAAAGTAGTAACTGATTTTTTGAAAAATATACCAGAACCAAGTAAGCTTTGTGTATTTTTCTTTACTACTCATACACTGATGAAACTTTTAAAAAACATGAAAAACCTTGTGGCACATACACATTTGATTATAGATATGATAGCACAAACAAGTTACTTGCTGTACAATGTATAGATAATAGCGTATATTCAATTTTAACAAATTTTGATACCGTAATCCCGTTGGTCCAAAGTAGAACGAAAAAAAATACAAATTGGTCAACGAAAAGCGTATGCAACATTTAAAGCAAACATGGGTGGTGTTGACAACGCTGATCAAAATATAATTGCGTATAAAATTGCCAACAAAAGAAAAAAATGGTGGTGAGTTATTTTTACATATACATTTCATCGATTTAACAATGGTAAACGCATGAACATTGTACATTCAATCAGAAAATAGCAATGACGAATTTTCATCTCAGCTTAATTTATAGTACGCAAAATATTACAAGAAGCTAAAGTAAGCACTTTTATAATCAAAAAAACAAATCATGCTTCTTCAGTAGAACAGAAAAAACTCAACATATTCTTCAAAAAATGCACACTCAACTTAGATGTGTCGTGTGTCATTTAAGAAGTATGTACTCTAGTAAAATATGTAGAAAAACATTAGGTATAAACAGAAAATGCTTTGCAGAATATCTTATGTAAAATTTGAAAAGAATTTATGTTTATGTTTTATGATGTTTATGTTCTTCTAAAAATAAATATAGTTAACATAATATTAGATTTTTATTTTTGTATTCTTATATATTTTTTCATATTGATTTCATCCGCCGGTTATACTATTTATAGTACAGACTACAACTTCGGATCTGACGGGACTATCACCACGTAATTTTAAATTTGTAATTCAAGGCTTAAAATTAGACTACTCTCAAAAAATCATCACGATGGCATAACGGTAACTGGTCACCGGCGGTAAAGGGTAAGTCTGTTTGAACTTATCGCATTCATAAGGTATGTACATATTTAATGCTACTACTGCACATATTTGTTTTATCAACTTTTTTTTGATTTTATCGACATGAAAATAATACTTTAATAATGTAGGCTAAATGACTGATTTAAAAGAAAAATAAAATCATTTCATCAACTAAAATGTTGTCCTTTCCCTATCATCATTTTCAAAGTTCTATACTCTATTAACGAATTCCGGAGAATTTTTTCAGTAATCTTGTTCTTGTATTCTGTTCTTTGTTCATATAGTATTAAATTAATCTAGAAGAAGCAATTTAAATAATTATTATGGACAAGGAGGTGTTTGCATTCAACATTTCATTACCGGTCTTAGAGTATGTTGTAGGCCAAAAATATAATTTATTTTAAAATAAATATATTGAACTAGTTTAAATATAAATATAAATTTTATATGAAGAAGACAATTACATTTGCAACCGCTCCGCCCCCAACCCCTATATTGTTTTATTACACTAAAATAAATTCCAGAATACCACAATGACTTCATAATTATACTTAACAAATATATTAACTTAATCTACTTGGATTAATTGACATTACAATAATAATAACAACAACATATAAACAAATTAAATAATTATTTATGATATTTTGAAAATTTTATTTCTAATCGCCATTTTTGTTTTTTTTTTAGTTTCTTTTTAGTACATTTTTAATGTTGTTATTTTGTTCGTTAGCAAATTTTTTATTACTGTCAATAAAAAGAAAAAAAAAATTCCTCAAAAAATATTATGGGAAAACTTTTTTTTCTATATATATACATGTACAATATACATGACGTTGGCTGCTCCTGCTTACTACACGTAAAAAAACAAAAAATCGTAATAAAATCGTAAAAGAAACAAAAAAGAAAAGTTCTAATCTGACTTATCTGTTGTAAATCCTAGAACCTTGAAAAAATCATTAAAAAATTTTTCATTTATGTTTCTTTTCGCAATTTTCATACGTAGATTTTTATGCGATTCAATTTTTATAGAATTTAAAGGATTTAGGTAGAAAGGTGTTTTTTTTCTGTCCAATCAGGTAGATTTCAAATTTGTTGAGTTTGCTTTTGATGGGTATAAGTTTGAATTTAAATTAAAATTTTACCTTTATGTGATTCGAATTCAAATTAATATGAAATTTTTCTGTATTAACAGTAAAGATTTAATTAATTTCGATTCATTTTAATATATATATATATATATATATATGTAATGTATATGTATATATATTTATTTCTTTTTAGTAAATATTTTACAACAAGTAACACATAAAAAATAACTTTTCAAGGACATTTTTTAACATAATTTAATTATTTAGTATGTCTTTAGAAAATATCACAGATACTTAAATTACCATTAAATTAGTTACAAGTTTTTATCATTCTGAAAATGATGTCACTTCTATTTAAAAAAAAAAAAAATTTTATATGAATTTGAGGAAGATTGAATGTAATGAAAAATTCATTGGAGAGAGAAAACATAAAAAAAGGCATAAATAAAAAATAAAATATTTTTAAATTGTGTGAATGTGAATGATGATTATTAAGATTATCAATTCACAAATCTATAGTATTTCAGTAGGTCGGTAGAATTTAAACAAACTCAATTTACTGATGTGCGTAAAATTATGTTGTGTTCAAGAGATCTAACAATTGTGGTTTCATTTCCTTCAATTTAGCATATTCAGGACGTAGTGATAATAGATATGCTTATGACACAGATGCTTGTATTTTGTTTTCTAAACTGTTCTACTTGCACAATTTTTTAGTGTACTCAACTGATGAAAGAAATCCAAAAACTTTTCATTATTTTTACTGAACAGGTGAGGCCAAGCCTAACCTATGCATCTGCAGTTTGGTGGAAAAAAGGCACGCAGATTAAAGCTCAAACCAAACTCAACAAACTACAGCAATCAGCCTGTCTGATGATAACTTCATTAGAGACTCTGCTTCACCTAGAGCCACTTCATCTCTTTATACAAAAAGTAGCAATGGTTCACACCTACAAATATATTACTGGCGATGATCCACAAATCAAAAACATGGTACACCCAGAACTAGTTTGGGTACTTTAGAAGGATGATACGTCTTCGATAGCGTTATTCGACTACTGCTTACCAAGAAATAATTTTGAGAAACCTTTCAATATAATCTTGCCAAGCAGAGAGATGTGGGAAACCTGCCCACCTTCTTTCGACAAAGGATCAATAATATGGTATACGGATGACTCCAAGAAGGTGAATGAAGTAGGATCGGGAGTGTATGGAAAAAGCCTCAAGGCCCATATCTATTCAAGCCAAGATTCTACAAACACAGTTTTCCAAGCCGCAGTACATGCTATAGAACTCTGTGTGCGAGAGAATTCAAGAAGAAATTACAAAAAACGTAAAATCTACATTCTCTCGGACAGCAAAGCAGCCATACTAACATTCATATACCATCACGTCAAAGTTAGTATGGGATTGTGTAGAAATACTTCAAACCCTGGAAAAACAAATAATGTCACAATAATGTGGGTACGAGGACATTCTGCCATAGCAGGAAACGAAGCTGCAGATTACCTAGCAAGATCGGTCTGAAATACAGCGGAATTATGGAAAGTTTAGTGAATGTAAAAAATAATAATAAGGTTCGTGTATAAGTGCATTCACCAACCTCAGTTTTGTATGTTCTGTAGTGCTCCTATCTTTTCATTACTTTGTTAGTTTTGCCGTTTGTTCTTTTTCCATTGTCTATCTTCTTTTTATTTAATCATACCAGCTTACTTGGTTCGAACATTCATCCGACGTGATTATAATCTTTTACTGTTTATCAGAGAGCAATAAAATGAATTCGGCACATCAATTATCATTACTTTTGTATGGATTGGTGACTAAATGCACAAACTGAAATCCATGAAAAAACATCCACGAAAAAATATTAGTTAACTAAGACAGGATTAACAAACTGTATTAAAAGAAATATATTTTTTTTCAGACTGGTAACCTTCTCCTCATTTTTGTGCTTTTCGATCGTTCTTTGGTTCTTGGTGGATTTTTTTCGTGGCGAAAGTCATTATGGATTTTGTTGTTTGTGGATTTACTCACCAATCCTTTTTGTATCAGGACTCGTGTTAGTTTTTCCATAATTATTTCTAACCTAATGGTCATGTACAGACAATATCAGAATGTCATTTGCAAAATCTAAGGTTATAATTTTCTTTTATCGCCAACTGCTATTCATCAAGCTCTTCTGTCATGATATGGGCCATAGATTGGAATGTAATATCCCACTCCAGAGATTTATTGAACGAATTTACATGTTTTGATCCATTTGGGAGTTTCCATTGATTAGGGATGAGTATTTGACAGACAGACCCTCCTATTTCTGCACGAAATTTAAAAAACTGTGGTTATGGTCCTTACGGTCTTGTACCAATTTCACTACATATTTATATAATATAAAATAGACTTATAATACCTCAATCAATGGTCAAATAGAAAGGATAAACTCGTATATTAAATAATAAAGAGAACTGGGTGTGATGAAGTATTTTTTGTGTAGATGGATTTTATTGAATAATAATAAAGTTTCGTCTTAATTTAAAATATTTAAAAACAAAAATTTCTTAAATTTCATTTCTAGACTTCCTACTTTAATCCTTCACTGCCCACATATGATAAATCTATAAAAGTTTTTTTTAATGTTGTTTTTCATTTTTTGTTTTGGAATATTTTACTACACGTATATCGCATTTGTATGACTTAGTAATAGTGAACAATAATAAAAAAAAAATATTCTTTCTAAGAATTATTTCGAAGAATTGGCGACAATGAATGGTTTTCAGATTTTGGGTTGTTTATTTTTTTTTTTTCTTAATTAAAAAGAAACTGTGGGTGAATATAACATTTATTGAATCATAAAAAAAAAATAATAATAAAAGAAACAAAATATTTTCTAATAAATATGTATGTGTACATAAAAATACAAAATCAAAATGGAAAATTTTTGCTATAAATGTACATAGAAATAAACATTCTAAAAGAATATTATAGACAGTGTCCTTGCACAAAATATCGTCTCTGTTTGAATAAATGAATTGTATGAATGTGTGTTTGGGTGTGTATTTCAATAAATATTCAACCACTAAAACGCGTTTTCATTAACTGAAAGACTAAGAAGAATACCAATTATTCGATCATTTTTTTTGTTATGGATTGTTTAAATAGTCTTGGCTACCAGAATAGGAGCACTCAATTTTATGTTAAATTATTTTGATATTATCATAATTATTGTTTTTGGTATTTTTAAAATCGGAAAATATTAAATGTTTGATTTTCCTGAAAAATTATGAAAAAATAATTTGTGTACTCAATATGACATTAAGATTTTGACATAATGTAGCTTTGAATCAGCCCTGGCCATCCCGAACTGAATAATAAGCCAAAATAAAAAAATCTACAATTGCACGAGTCGAAAAAACAATTACGGAATAAACTTTATAAGTAAGATTTAACGCATAGTACGGTACTACTAAACACTTATGATTTTCGCAGCGAATTTTCTTATATTTGGATATTTGGAATTTTTAATAAATTTTGCATAAAACTGTACTTTATAATATATTTCAAGAAAAATCGTTTTTAATTCGGGATGGCATTAAAGATTAATTCCATTTGCAAAGCAGATGCTGTTGTGCTGGGATTGACATTGATTTGTGGTTATTGAAATATTTCAAAATGTTTATCATATGAAGCAATTTCATTGAATCTTGAATCTAAAGCTTTTTAAAATTTCTTCAAATAATCAGCATATTTATCAAAATCCTTTTGTACCGATAAACTAATATTATTGAATACAGAAAAATGAGTTGTTTCGCCATTCCTTAATTTATTTTCCCACAAATATAATTTGAGCATAAAAGATTTGATTTCACCACAACTTTTAACAACTAGCTTATTTTTACCCTGAAGTTTCAAATTTAAGCTAATGAGGTGACCTGTCACGTCTACAATTTAAATCTAAGAACCAATTATCGTCTGACAATTTTTCAGCAGATTTGTTTTGCAACTCCATAAAAACCTTAATTTCTTCCTTCAGATATAAAAATCTTGCCAAACATCTGCCTCTACTTAGCCAATGAACTTTAGAAAAACAAATAACGTCTCCGTAATGTGAATTTTTTTCTTCCAAATATTCTTGAAATTGACGATGAAATAGTCCACGACTACGAATAACATTAAAAGTTTTAACCACGACATTCATTACATGATACATTTTTAATGTTTGGCTACACAAGCTTTCTTGATGTATAATGCAATGAAAAGTATAAGCCTGTCCAATATCTATTCTAGTTTTTGACAGTTTCGCTTGCATCAGTCTTATAAAACATTTATTCTTTCCTATCATAGTATGAGCACCATCTGTAGCAATCCCAGATAAAGCAGTTGGTACTAAATTATTTTCAGTAAAACTCTCCCAAAACGCATTGAATATATCTATTCATTTGGTTGTATCCTTGAGGGTTTTTAAGTGTAAGAGTTATTTCAACAAGAGCACAAAATTCAAAACAATTAATTTTCTATTTCACTAAAAGCACAAAATTCACAATGAAAAACATCATCTTACTGTCGTCTGCGGTTAGCAATAAACAAATACTGTTTTTGATTTTCCATAATTTTAAGAGGAAACAAGAATTAATACATATTATAATGTTTTATTCATACTAGCAATATATCTCTAAATTTTAAGCCTTTTTTATGATATATTTTACAAATATTTATAAATTTTTTTTGAGAGCCCCAAACTATCTCCCAAAGAGCTGCATGCGTCAAGTCCGTTTTAAATAAAAGTGATTAATTTAGTTTTTGTTAATATGTCACATGAATATTAAATAGTTTGTATGTGTGCAAATATTTCAGTAATTTAAGAAGTGTTTGTTTGCACTTAATGATTGTAGATAGATACCTAATAACATTGAAATATATGTGAAAAAAATTGAAATTAAGGTTTAAGACTACTGGTTTCATCGAATAAGCAATACTTCTGTTACTCTTGATTAGTTTTACTTAATTCCTGTTTTTTTCAATGTAATTTACCTTTCACAAACCGAGTGTAGGACGAAGTATATTGGACTGATTGTAATAATACACATGTTTGATTGTTAATTAGAAATTATTGACATAAATTTTTATTATGTTCGTTATTAAAACTTAAAGAAAAACAATTTTTGTATTTTTACAACTTTTCTTAACATGTCTGGTTTAAGAAAATTCCTTAATATGATATTTTGAACCGAAAATGAGAAGAAATTAATCAAATTTTAATTCAATTTTTCAATTCAATTTCAATTTCCTTTATTATTCATCATTATATAACATTAAATTAACAATTAACAATAATTCATTAAGCAATTCAAATACAATGAATATTAAAATATTAATCGTGACATTTTAATTTTATAAGTAAAAATAGTATCAATGTCACAAGTTTCAATCAAATGCTAAAACATTTCAATTTAAGGAATATAGATGACATTACAAAAGTTAGGTGACTTGCAAGGAAACACATAATACACGAATTCTCGTTAGTGTAAAGCTTCATCAAAGCAAAACGGTGAAAAAATTATGGGTGTTGGCATGTTTTTCTAATTGCAAATTAGATCCTTTGCTATTCCAAATTGATCACACAATTACTAATATACCTATTTCAGTTCAAGCATATTACATTCAGCATAAGAAAACACAATGATAACACTGAATGTAATAAAAATCAACAAGATAAAAATTTAAAACATGTCGTATGTAGGCCTAACCGCATAAAAAATTCGAATACGTATAATATGCGAATTTCATATACGAATATGAAATGCATTCGTACATATTCGTACATATTCGTACATATACAACAAATTCGCATGTATTGCCAACTAATGTAACTGCAATACCAAAAATAAGTTAAAATATAGTTTTCAAATTATTTTCGTATTATATCGATGCTAATTTCACAAAATACAGAGTACAAAATGTTAAGATGAGAAAATAATTTTTGCGAAAGTAGCAACACGGTTAGGTAGCAGATCACAATTCAATTGAAAATCTGTGAGAAATTTTTAACAAGTGAATAAACTGTGCAAAGCAAGTATAAGCAAACAACAATATTTATTATATATTATACTGTTATATATTAATGCTTAGAGCAAGTAGATCAGATTTCCAATACTAGACGAAAGCTTTCTACAATTAATTAGGCAATATATCATCATCCAGTAGGGTTATACATATAACACCTTCATCCTTATTTAGAACAATTTTAGTAAAATAAACTAAACCAGATGTATGGTGTTAGTAGAGAAGTAAAAATAATGAATAAGTCTATATTAAAGACTGGGCTAATGTTTTGCACATAATGTAAGGAAATATCTATTGATGTCCTTTAATGAATTAAAAATGTTGGAAAAAAACGTCTGTTTGAAAATGCAATTTTTCAACTTTATTTTGATATACAAGTTTAAACAAGTTATGAGATAAATATTGCTTTTTCTAAAACTCTTAATTAACTACATTAAGACTAATTTGAGGAATAATTGTATTTAATCTACAAATTGAAAAAAGTATGCTACAAATGTCTTCAACCAAAGCAGACGTAGTAAAACTAAATATTTTTTCAAAATTTTTTTAATGTTCAATAAAAATTTCAATTTCAAATATTACACATACATCTTAACTTGCAAAAATTTTAATTTGTTGAATCGGTGCAACTCACCAATGTACAGGGCTTTTCTTTTTGCCCGCCAAAATCAAATTTAAAATTAATTTTTGTTTTGGTAAATAAATTATTACATATGCGGTTGTTGTCTAAGGTTAATGAATATAAAAACAGTATAAATTAAAGTGATGGTAAACAGTTCATAATAAATTGAGTACGATTTCCTATTAAAGTAATTTCGAGAAACGTGCGAGTACTAGTTTATGATATTAAAGCATAACAATGCAACCTATTATAAAAAGATAAATTTTGACAGATTGTTTAAAATTCCATTTTATTGCAAATTCACTGTCAATTTTTATAATAGAAAAATTTTACTTAATATTTCAGAAAACTTCACAAGAAGTGCTCAATGTGATAATGGATAATCTAGTTATATAAAATTAAAATAAAGTAGTTTTTCATATAAATATAAAATTATTTTACAATTCTATGTGTTCTTATCACAATCACCATAAGCCCATTTGCGGCTGCAGTGATGTTGGAACTGGATCCCTCTCGGAATAATTTAAATCTAATCTAATGTGTTCTTATTCATTTGTTCCAAACTTTAAACATTTTTATTTTGTTTTTGACTATTATTATCCTTGTTCTATTGTTATATAAGGAATACAAAATATTTAAGAAATATATATATATATATACATTTCACTTGAAATTTTAGTGTTATTAGTTTATTGGTACAATAACAGTGTGTATGTGGGCCAATTTAAATTGTATAGTGTAGTGTATTCAATGTCATTTTATTAATTTGTATATTGAGATTTTTGAATGATGTTCTTCTACTTGTTTATCATGTTAATATTTTGAATGTAATTCTGGAATTTTTTTTGGAATAAAAATTTTTACGCATTTCAAAAACAAAACAAGAAAAAATAAATATGAAATTTAAATAATATGAGCTCTTTTGTTTGAATTGTCTATTCGTATGTCTGTACAAATTGTTTTAATAAATTTAAACACAGTCGTCTAGAAAATTAATTGTGCGTAGAAGAATTTTGCTATACGTAAAATTAATATGACGTAAAATGCTTTTTAAATGTCACTCTGTAGCGGTAGACATAAATTGTAGTAACTGTAAAATATATAACTGTAAATATAAAACAAATCTAGTTCTAATTAGATAAAAGATCAATTTCATCATGCTAAGGGAACCATTTAAAGATTGTAAGGTACAGTAAAAAAAATACATTAGTCCAACCTATGCCCACTGCTGGGGTTGCAGGACAATGATAATGGTTGATGAAGGTTCAGTAAAGTCATAAAATAGATTTTATATGAGATATTGAATATAAATTTTTTAACCTTTATTCAGTTGACATTTAAAAACCCTTACTTCAGCTGGAAAGGTACACCTGTACCTTCAAACAATTTGCATGTATTTTACTATGATTTTCACCTTTTTTATGATTATTTTTGAATTTGTTCTACTTTTGCTCTTAAATTTAGTTTTATTACTTGTGAGAATCTAATCTAAAATATTTTTTTGGAAGTAACGCTATTTTAGGAAAAAGAAGGTCTATTAAGCATTTCTGTTTGTGGCGAAGTATTAAGTATAAAGTTCGGACTTTAAATAGCAAAATTTCATCTACTTCAAAAAATAGTTTATAAAAAAAAACATTGTTCTAGAAAGGTATATATTTGATCACACTATAAAGTTCTGCAACCAGATGAACAACTTTGAAATTTTATCTGCGCACAGGCAGCAAGGAAAGTCAATTATATGGTTTGTCGTAAAAACACAAAACACGCAAAAAATCTATTTTTTTCATCAAAGAATTTATTTTTTAATATTTTATATATATTTTCATAAATATTATTTAATTTCTTCAAAGTTAAGCAAAAGTGTTCAAAATACATTGAATTACAAAAAAGGTGCCGGTTTTTTCATAGTTCAAAAAAATAGTTCGACACGGTACAAAATATACATTTTTAAAGTATTTTAATATGCAGCATTAGGTACCGAACTATTTTGTGTTTGGATGATAAGACATCTTCTGGGTACCTAAGTACCGTCAGAAATTTTATTACTTTCCTACCTACTGATGATATTGTAAGTTTCAGGTCCAAACAAATTTTATTTCATTTTTATAACAAAATTATCATTAGGTACCGAACTATTCTTGTTTTATGTTTTGATGTTTAACTGTCCTTTGGGTACCCAAATACCGTTATTTATTATATAAACTGTATGTAAATGTAAACTATAAAGTAACGTATATATAAAACGAAATTGTTATAATAAATTATTTCTGTGATATAAAAAATAATATTTTCTTATTTTAACACAAAAATTCATATAAAATGCATTATAGGTACAGGGGTACGTTTCCAGCTGAATAGAGGTTAAAATTGTAAATGATATTCAACTGAATTTATATAATTTTTTTTAGAGAGCCAAAATATAACAGAAATGAATCTTAGATCCACAAATCTTGTAACTCCTAAATTTCTACAACAGCAAAACTAATAAATTCTGAAATTTTAGAATTATTAAACCCTTCCGATTAGTCAATCCTTTATATTTTTATCGTTAAAATAATCAAAAAATTATTAAGCATTAACACATACACAAACTTATTAAATCCTAACAGAAAAACACAAATCAAAATTCATGATTTTACGAAAAATGAAATGGGTTTAAAACAAAAAAAATCACCTGGGTTCATCCTGTTTGATTGATAAAGGTTTTAAATTAATTAGAAATCATTATATTTAATTTGTAAATTGAAAAAAGTACGATATCTGAAGTAAATATCTGAACCATTTCATAACTTTACATTATTATTCTTTGATATGATTAGATATTTAAAAGGAGACGTTGCGAAATGATTATAAAGCTCGATTTAAAATTTCACCCAATGCATAAGTCATTTTAACCTACAAACATTTTAATTTATCAAATTGCGGCAACTCTCATCCAATCGTTAGAATTAAATTCAAATTTAATTATTTTTTATTAAATAAATTATTACGTATACGGTTCTTGTCTAAGATAGATCAATAAAAAAAATTATGCAGTACGAGGGAAAACAATTCATAATGAAATTGTGTAATTATATATTTAAAAACAAAAAATACGGCAACTTGCATTACGATTTAATTTCTTACATTCCATAAAGTTTTCTTCTTTTATAAAATTTTATCTTAAGTTTTTTTCCTTCAAATATTTTTCGCTTTTATATTATATAGAATTATTGTATACATACATACATATATGTATATTTTGATATTATGTTCTCTGCTTTTTTGATTTCTTATCGAATTTTTAAAATTCATTTAAAATTTTTATCCTTACATATTTTTATACTCTGGAATGTATTTTGATTTTGAAAAAAAAAAAAAAACAAAACGTCATACTAACAGAACACAATCACATATCCATCTTTATTTATTCCCAAAAATATATAAAAAAAAAAATTATATAAAAAAAAAAAATACACCATGTCCAAATGAAATAATTTATAAAATGTAAATGTGACGCCAATTTGACTGTATTTTTCTTTAAACATTTCATCTAGATGGCGCCAATCTATTATCCTTTTTTATATACACTCGTATACATATTCTTATTTCTAATAAGTTTTGTTGTTATTGTTGTTGTTGTTTTAAATTTTCAGATGTATAGATTTATTTCTTCTTATGAATGGTATGCAATATGATGGTAGTTTTATTATATGGATATATGTTTCATTCCAAGAGAAGATAGAGTAGCAGCTTTTCTTTGTATAATAATTCATTTTTTTGTCTACCATTCTCTTGTTGGAAGAATTGGATTGTTGTGAAATTTTCTTTATTTAACCATTATGTTAACTGGGTAATAATAAAAATTAAATGGGTAAATTAATTATATATCAGTTATTATGCAACCAAGCTTTCAGGAGCTTTTCTTTTTCCAGATGTGAGCCTATTATTTTTTATTGTCATTTATTTTATTCCAATAGCACAAAATAATGGACGAGGTCGAAAAGTAAATAAGCATTTTGCTTACTTCGGGAATCGAACCTGGGATGGTTCGATTGAAAGGCAACCGTTCTACCTACTGCGCCATCCAACGCGTCAAATATAAAAACTTCTTTAAAAATATTCAGAAAATTTAATTCAGAAAAGTCATGAAAAATATTCTCTCTGTTTGTGCTTTATATACATTACTACACCATTCATTTGATCGCCATTATACTTTGAGAAGTTGTTGAGTATATTTTCGCAAAGGCTTCTGGTATAAAATTTTTTTTAAACATCGAAAAGGTTCAGGTAGCCATTAGCTGCCATAAAAATCCTAGCACCGATCAAGATTATATCAAAAACCAATGTTTCTAAAGACGTAAAAATTGGTACGTAGGTAAATACTTCCTCAAAAATTATCGAAACCATCTTTAACCGTTTTTAAAAATTCGGCCTGTTTCGTATAGCTGCCATACAATTTCTGGCTCCGGTTAAGAATATTTGGAAACCTTTATATAGCTTTATAGACCTGAAAATTAAAACTTAGATACTCTCTCTACAACATGTCTTTTACCGTTTTCGAAAATTTAAATTAGTTCGGATAGCTGCCATTAGTTTTATTATTTCTATTTAAAATATTTTTATAAAATTGTTTCGTTCATCATAACACTATTAGAGCTCGTCAGTAGTTATTCATAGTGTTAGTATTAGTATTATCAATAGGTATTATAGATGAATTCTAATAGTGTTATGATGAACGAAACAATTTTCTAAAAATATTTTGTTTGTTAACACACACATTGTTAAATAATAATAATATTTATAGACACAATGGTGACATAAAATGTCTATGTATCAATATTAATTAATAGATCGAACTTGTTCAAGAATATTTCTAAGAAATTAAAAAAAAAATTATATTAATGTTCAACCAACGAAAATCGATTGGGCGAAAAGAATGGCACTTTGAAATGTTTATCTTACTAAAATTAAGGAATAGTATCAAATCTCGGATTGGCATAATCCCGAATTTAAAATATGTCCCGGATTTTATAGCACATGTAAAATTTCCGAATTCTCCGTATGAAAAATCCCGGATTTTTTTTTAAAACAGCTTTTCAAAAATTTATCCATAATTTAATCCATAAATAATATTTCTATCCAACAAAATTAAATAAAATTTCATAATTTATAGAAAAATATAAATAAATTTATTTATTCAAACAAAAAGAGGAATATAAAAAAATAAATAGAAATTCAAAATTTATAAAAAACCAAATATGTAAAACATCCAAAATAAAAATATTATGCAAGGGTACTGTTTGTGGCTTTTAAGTACTCATATTCATGTATAGATGTTCTTTTTTCAAACATTGATCGTATTTTTTCCTATTGTAGTTTTTTTTTTTATATTTTATTTTTATTTCCTCCTACCTTAACTTTTTCAACATTACTTATAGCAAGAATCAGTTCTTTTGATAAATCTTCGATTAATTTGTAAAGGCCAGTGTGTTTTCTTCCTACTACAATTTTGAAGCGCTGGTGCCAGGCCTTAACGCTATTTTTCGTTCGTGGATAATATTAATCTTTGACACATCATTTATTGCACACTAAAAACCAGGTGAATATCTTGGCACAACACATTTTGGAGGCCTTCCCGAAATATAGTTCAACTTAAACCATAAAGCTATTTTTTCAGAGTCACTATCAGTCGCTATTTTTGATTTTGAAAACAAAATTGGTTTTTTTTTGTAAATATGTTTTGCAAAACAGGGTGTCAATAAATAAGTAGCGGGGGTTTGAGGGCCGCAGTCCCCGACTATAAAAATAAAATTGGTTTTTTCATTATATTTTATTTTTTCAGAATCTGATTATTATGATTTTGGGAGCTTAACGGCATATTGGCATTAATGTAGAACGAAAAAAAGGTGTAGTAAATTTTAAATCTGCGTTAAATTTTTTTTAAAGCTGAAGCTGGATAATACTGGGCGTGCAACACTTTTAATTATTATTTTTATATGAAATTCCGGGATTTTGAAATCCGGAACTTTGATTTCCGGGATTTTGATACCCGGGATTTCAATACCAACCCCCAAAGGCATTATTCAGACCTTAAAATCTCTCAAAAATAAACAAACATGTATTTTTGCGTTATCCAAAAATTTGTATTGTTTCGTTATTATTGCTTAAAAACAAAAATTCAAGTAAACTCATAATGATAACATTCAATTGACATTATTATATTTTTATTGTAGCTTAATAATTTTAGGGTTGGTATTAAACCAATACAAATTTTTGGATAACGCAAAAATACATGTTTGTTTATTTTAGATTTTAAGGTCTGTATAACGCCTTTGGTTTTTGAAATATTCTTGGAGAGTGCTATATAGCGGTTATATGGCAGGTATCCAAACCAGAATAGCAAAGCAAACTTGAAAAAATAAAAATCAAAAGAAAACGGATAAAGCATTTAATATAATACTACCCAAAATACACAAAGGCACCCTTGAGGCTTATTAAAGGTTAAAATTAAAATTATTTTACTGTTGTAAATTTGTCATTTATAGTAAAAAATTGCTTAGAATATTTTCCATGTACTTGTTACAGTTATATTTTTTTTTTTTTTTTTTTTTTTGCCCAGAATTATTTGAACTTGAGAAATTTCTAAGAATAATAGAAACAAGGTTAAATAAAAAAGAGGAAAAAAAACAAGGATGTTGTGGGAATTTGGTTTTTGGTTTTTAAACTATTAAATGGTGGGTAATGAATTCACTTAAGAAATGAATTTGTATAATCAAACCGTGTTAGTGACTAGAATGAATAATTTTTAATGCCATCTGTTGTATTATTATGAAAACAAAATCTGTGATTTGTTTATTTATTATTTTTATTTTTTCTGTTGTTTCTATTTATGTTTTTTTTATTTTTTTGGTATCTTAATAGTTGTTGGAAATGTTTTAGTACTAGTAAATTTCTATTTTAGTTGTTTTGTTTTAGAAGAAATTATTTGGGCATTCTGAGGGAGATGCTGTATCGGCGTAGGACCCAATGACCATATCCCAATGATAGCTGGAAACAATTTTTTAATAAATGCTCATATCTGCTAAATTATTCGACGTAGACGTTTATAAATATTTGGGATGTTTTCTGGTAAAATCTTATGGTATATGGCTTTTCAAGAAAGAAAATAAAGATTGTTTTTGTTTACAAAATTTTCTACTTTGAATCACAATATCTTCATAACGGCACCACCAATCATCATCAAATAAATAGATAGGCCGTTATCTTTCTAGAATATATAACTGAATATATATATACTTAATATATCAAGAGATATAAGAGGTTTTTATTCAAAAACATCAAAATGTCAAGATACATCAAATATCCTTTTCGTCCTTAAAGGGTAAGATGCGCCACTAATGATATATATTTTCATTCAGATATCAGCTTTCGTTGGAGTATGTTTATTAGGTCCTACGGCAATACTCCCTCTACATCTCCCTCAGAAAAACCAATTATTTTGTTGAAAAATTGAATTAAAAATAGTAATGAGAGATGTTGTTAAGCTTATGTCAAATCTAATTTTTTTTTTGTAGTATTGTCCATTTCCATAAAGTTTTTCCAGAATAAGACTAAACCAAAAAAAATGCAAAAGCAAATTTGACAAAATTTCATTAATTATATTAACTCAGGACCTTTTCAAGATATCTTAATTTGCACTAATCAAGATCTCACCACTTTAACAAAAATAAGATCTTTGTCAAAATTTTAATTTAATGTTGTACTAAGAACCGATTTGTAAAATAAATGCAGTCAAAAGATATATTATATAACTGTCATATCTTCCTTCAGATTAATGGTTGTCGGGAAGTGAAAGTGACAATTCCAGGTGCTTCTGAAAAACCAATTATGACTTAATTGTGCCTTTTGGAGAGCTATTTTTGGATTACTCGACCAACAAATTTAGTGCCCGAGCTACCTGGAGTGATTGACCGAAGTCAATTTTAAATCAATAATTTTGATTCCCACATTAATTTCAATATTGTTAGACAACACCTCATCTAAAGTTCAAAATTTAGTTTTATCAAGCGTTGTGGTTGATCTGAATGCACCGCTTAGCAGCGTAGCTTCCTATCGGAACTCCGATCACTATTGATTATCTTTGGACGGGATCTGACGTTTCGTTTTGTTAATGTTATAGGCCATGTTTTTCCAAAGTTGGCACATTTAATTAGCTTATATGTCACCTTTTTGTTTGCTTCGGTCAAATAATATAAATTAATGCCAGATTTAACATCTCTCATCGATGAACGAACGTTTTCCCCTTTTTCATCGAGTGGACTGTTTAAGGTTGGAGCCTTGCTTGACAAATTAATCGACTCTCTTATTTTGTGTTACTGTCGACAAAAGTTTAGAACAAAACTATCTTAAAGCGTTCACTTACGTCATTAAATTCGTATTGGCATTGTTTTACCATCCAAGAACGTATCAGATAGTGTCCGAACCTTTAAAAGTAGATTGTGGATAACTTTTGTTTTGGCTGTCTGAATATAATTAAAGGTATTAAAGGCTATTTTAATTGCGAATACCTCTGCTTTCAAAGTCAATTCAAAGTCTTAAATTCTCTGTGAAAATTCATATGCTCACTCCGCAGCCCGTTTTCGATTTATAAGTGAAAATTACTATATCATTTTTCTCCTTCACCAGAAAAGCGCTTTCAATCTGCTTTCAATCAGCTTTCAATTTGCTTTCAATCTGCTTTCAATCAGCTTTCAATTTGCTTTCAATCTACTTTCAATCAGCTTTCAATCTGCTTTCAATCTCTAGCAGATCTTTTGTTGTGTTGTAGATCTTTTGTTGAAACTCAGTTTGGCAGTGATATAATCAACTGGTCTAGTTGAAGTTCGTCTGGAATCATATGGTCTGAAATTCACCGGGCACCGGATTATAGTAAACTTAAATTTAAATCAGCTAACTGAATAAGCATACCTACCTACTACAAGACTATATGTAATTCAAACCGATCTAATTTCGTACATTATTTTCAGACTATGCCAATTCAAATTTATATTTACCACTTTAAATGGAAATTCTTGTTAGTTTTCAAAAGTGACGTCATGAAAGTTATGAGAAAATAAAATTTAATAGAGAAAATATTAATTCAAGTGACTTAGGTCACTTTGAATATTTTACGAATTTGAATAGTCACAAGAAAATATATTGAATCAGAAAATTTGTAGATGGTCACCAATAGAAAACATGTTAAAACTTCTTAATTTTGTGTTTATGGAAATATTTTGAATATCTTCAAAAAAAAATTTTTTATTGTTAAATTGAATTTATACAAGTTGAGTTTCTTATTTATTTCTTCCTGTTACATAGTCATGCTATACAATATGGGATTTTATGCGTAAAGGAAATCTTAAGTATTAAATAATGTCGAATTCAGTATTTAAAAAATTATTCGTGATTAGTTAATTAAATAAATAATAAAAAAAAAAAAACAAATTATTTTTAATCCGATTAGTCGTTTTTGAGTCACACAGTCACGCAAATATCAAACTGTGAAAGATTTTTAATGGCTTATTTTCGTTATTCTCTTAATTACTTTGTAACTATACTATTTTAAATTTCTAAAAATTTACAGTTAAAAATAGTAATTGAAATAAATTTGATTTAATACGAATAATTAAAATAGTTTTTATGAAGAAATAATAAAATTAAAATTTTTCTTTTATTCAAAACTATGGGATTGATTAGATTTGATTATCAAAATTAAAGTAGGTTATTACTGTAATAAATTTTTAGAAATAAATTTATTACTATTATATTTATTTTATTAGTCTACAATAATTTTCATAATTTAATTATTATTCTTGTAATATGTTCTTTAATCTAATTAATTCAATAACAGCAACAACAACAACAAATTTCATTAATCTAATGTTGATTTATTTAACTTATTTCAACATTGATTAATTATTGTATAATACTTTTGTACTTATGTCTTAGAGTTTGAAATATTAAAAAAATATATTTTTAAACCTAGGACTGGAATTATTAGAGAAAAATTATATCTTGTATTGTCTTTATAATGTGTAAATATTTTTTATATGACAAGCAAATTTTGTTTTTCTTATAACACTATCTATATACGAGTACATATAATATCCTTTATTATTTTGTTAATATTTTCAAGGATATTAAAATAAATCTGAAATGATGAATACTATTTTAAGTTATAATTTTAACTAATAAAATATGAATATAGAATTTAAATGCCTCATATTAATAAACTGATTACAGTGATATCTTTCAATTTTTCATTATACAAATTTATCTGGACGTTTTTTTCAGCCAGAATATCGGCCGAAGTGTTAGAGCCAGTGTTGTTCCCTTACGCGTAATTTTTAATTGTGTAGAAGTAGACTTTAGTGTAAAACAAGCAATTTACTGTAGACAATGTAAACTATACTGTATATAATAAAAACAATTTCAACTATGATGTAAACAATAATTATTTTTCCAGTAGATTCGCTTAATTTCAAGACCTTTATTAAAAAAAAAATCGGCCAGCGTATTTAAGTAAAGTTCCTAAATTAGGAAAACACTGTCATCAACTTGGCTTGATAAAGCATATAAAAATGTATTATGTCAGCTAAGGTTATTATGAGTTTAAAATCAATTTTATTTATTGATGGGTGGAAAAATTGTGCCATCAATGACAAAACGATTGTTTCAATGTTGCATATAAGCATATATATGTACTATCAAAGATCAAGCTTTTTTTTACATGCTTAACTGAAGATTCTGAAACAGCTGATAAATTGTCTGAAATTTTTGTGGAGTCTGTTGATATTGCAAAGGATCTGAATTCCTACTGTTGTTTATGCTATTGCATTCGACAGTAACATAAACAGATGGGAAAATTGTCTCAGCACTTCATAGTAGTGGTATAGTAACTGTAACAGGCTACACCGGCAATCTACTTGCAAAAGATGATTTAATTAAAAAATTAATGAATCACGTGACATCTATTTTAAAAGAATTTAAGCAAGTTGATTTTGAAAATTTTTTGGTTGATTAAGATAGAATTGGGATTAAACCATGTAATCATGGAATAGTCAAATCAATATATAGAAAATTTGGAAAAAAAGCTTTTTTTGCTAATTATGTGAATTGATTAATACTTGTCAATCGTAGGAGTGTTTCAAGAAACAGAAAATCTGCATGACTCGGATTAAATTTATGTTACACATTTTATAATAAATATATAAAAGTAGAGTTGTAATCCGTCATAAATGACGGAAGCAAAATAAATTCTAGGTTTTTCTTTCCCTCATTAGAGTTTTCATTTCAAATTTATGTGATTGTGGGTCTTACTGGTTCCACAATATTTATTTGCTTTTATTTGTTAATTTGTAATTATTTTTAATATTTAATGCACTTTGGGTAGCAAAATTTGTTTATTTTATGTTAAAAAAACAAATCAAAGCAATTGGTATATGTATTGGAGCGTTCCGTTGAATCGACAGATATATGCAGAAAACTATAACTTATATAATAATATAATTTTGCTTTTTTTTGTAAAAACACCAGTATTTTCATTTAACTTAATTGTAATTCATTATTATTTAATTGTAAACATTGTCTACGCAATGAAGTAGACATAATTATATTGTCTATAAAGTATTGTCGTCGTGTAGAAAATAACGAAATCTACATAATGTAGTTTACGCGGCACAACACTGGTTAGAGCATAGTCAGAAGATGTAAAAATGTCTTAAGTGTGATAGAGGAGTAATGATAAAATATCGAGAGAGAATGACCAAAAGCCGGGTTTCATTTACTTGATATATCGGCTAATGCTTATAAGCATATAGGCAGAAGATACAAAAATTCCATAAAAGAGATAGAAAAATAATGATAAAATATCGGGTGAAATATCGAGAGAGTCGCTATAAATATCGAACATTCATGTACAAAGATGTATTTCCTGTAATTATCGCAGATATTTTCAATACTAATAAAAAAAATGTGTATAATTACTTATACAGTAATTTGTTGAGAGAATTTCGCATACTAGGATTGCATTTTATTTATATATTTTATAGTAGACAAATTATTGCTAGTTTGTTCCATATGCCAGTATGTAATTTTAAAGAAAGTTGAAGCTTAAGTTTGAAATGTAATAGCAAAAAAATCCAACGATAGAATTTGTTTAAAGTTGTAGAGTATTTAGTTTACATCTCTTAGAGTGAATTTCCATAATAATATCTACAAAACCATATACAAGAAAAGTTATGTTGAAATTTAAGAAAAGCTAAAATTTTCAGTCTGTTCCATATCCACTTTTTTGAATCGATTTTCCGCTCTGTATGACGTGGAACAAAAAAATTTGTTTATGGAACAAACTAGCAACAACTAAAATAAGTAATTGTGTGCAACATCTTCCAAATTTCTGCAAATTGTCACATATTTCTACAATTGAATAAAAGCGAAAAATATTATTTGAATTTAATCAAGTTTGTTTTTAAAATAAAATAAAATTAAAACTAGTACAAGTAAATTATTTTAAAACTTCTTAAAGATCACATTAAAAAACCATGGATCCGTAAGTCAAAGAAGACTAAAGTAGCGTATGAAACAAACTAGCACTAAGCCGACGAAATGATATATCAATTTTGTTATATCTATAATTATAATTGACAAGCATTTAAGGTCCTGCGCAGTAGACACCTTTTTATTTTATTTCGATTCTCCTACTCCTTAATGTACTTCTAATATATATAATATATAAGATTGTATATAATGCGCACACAGTTGAAAATTTTGTACTCATATGATTTTATTATTCAGCAAATACATTGTACATAAGTGAGATCTTATGAAAATAATAAACAAAAGCAAACAAATCAGTTATTATATTTTACATTATGTACTTGCAAATGAATCTATGAACATATGCCAAAAAAAAACAAAGAAACAAGTTCATCTCAAACAAAAAATATAAAAACAACAAAAAAACAAATCACTTGAATTCTTCATTTTTATCTTTTTAAGTAACTGTTTCTAAGTTTTGGTTTTTTGTAGTAATAATATAGTTTTTATTAGAATTATATATTATGTAGGTATATATATACATACCTCTTTAATGACAAAATTTTTTATTTTTAGTAATTTTATCCACTAAATGCCACTTACTATAGGGAATATATCGGAAACGAAGCAGTATATGAGGGATGTGTACTTATGTGTCCTAAATAAAACTTACTAAGCACGACTGTGGTAAGTTCTTTTTATTAAGTGCGAAGTCTATGTCAGTACGTAAATTACTCTTTTTTTAAAAACTTTAAATTTGACTTCAACTTGAAAAATAATTACTCAACAGGGGCCCCTAGTAAATATTATAATTTAACTCTCTTATACACATCAACGATACAGTATACTCTTCTCTTTCTAAACTCCAATTTATCAGTTACAAATTTCTCATGAAAACCGGCCGTAATATCTACCGGTGAATATCTAGAAAAAAATATCTACCCAAGGATATGTTTTCTATGATCTGGACCGACATTTTCAATATGAGAGAATTTCGCACACTACCATTTCAGTTTATGTATAAATGACATTTTCGTTTTGGTGAAAAAAAATAGGTTATGTAGTTATATGTAAATAATAAACTTTTTTTCATAGGAATATTGTTTTGTAAAGTAAATTAAGAAACCTTTGCTTTATAAAAGTAAAAAAAAGCTTTGTGGATTAGTTTAAAGTTTTATAAAAATTAAAGTAATAATTAAATATTAAAATTAATAAAATTAAATGAATTATTAGTTAATACAAATATAAACCTACAGGTTTTGTCTAACCTAGTTTTAGGCCCAACAACCCCAACATTTCATTTACATTTCATTTAATTTTATTTTTATTTAAATCAAAACTAAATCAAAGAATTCATATTAATTTTAGTTAAAACTACTTTAAATTAAATTAAATAATTAATTTACTGATCCTGCAGTCATTATACAAAATTTGAAAGCGGGTTCAATACTCTTTATCAATACCATTACAAATCGAAAATTAAAATCAACCCTTCTAAAACGTGAACCTGTTTCTTCTCAAGGAAAAGAAAATCATGCAACTTGCCAATCAGAAACCTTAACCTAACGGGTACTATTCCAGAAGTGGAGTTCCAGAATTGAATATCTAGAAATTGTTCTAGACCCTAAACTTATTTTCGGACTCCTAATTGAGGACAAAATTAAAAAAAACTAATTTTAATAAAATCTCTCTGAGGTTTAATAAACAAAAGATCTGCCCTATCAAAGCAAAATAAAATATTAATTTTTAAATTAATATTTCAAAGCTTATACTTATATGGATATGGATACTTATGGGACTGCGGAAATTGTGCCAATTTTTATAAAAACAAAAGAAAATTCTAAAAATGATCTTAAATCTTCCACATGGTATCACAGCACGACGGTTATACATTTGAAATCAAAAAGTCTGCCGATAACTGATAAAATTAAACAATAAGTGCGATTGAGTAATCCGGAGGCTGGTTAATTATTCATCATTAGCAGGCAGTGCTTCTCTAGTTTTAGTTATAGTTTCTGAAGTTTTTTTAGTTTTAGTTACAGTTTTTTTTTTTTTAAATAAAAATAAAAATAATCGAAAAGGTTTTTTTGTAATCTATAATAAAGCAGGCAATATAAATAAAGCAGGTAATCTATATTAAAGCAGGTAAAATAAAAAATTTAAATTGTAATTGATAAGACTATTTAATCTAACCTCTAAATTAATATATGTAAGTCGATATTATCATATGTAAACTATATTTTGGAATGAATGAAAATTAAATTAAATTAATAATTCATTTTTTTTTTCTATCCATTACCAAATCACTCTAACCTAAAAGAAAAAAGGGGGATTTGAGTAAAATGCTCTCTGGTGTTATATTTGACTGAAAATTTTTTTCAGACTTTTCCTGCAGCCTCAGTGGCTTCTAGTTTCTGAATTTCGACCCCTGTGATACCAAGTTCGATTCTTGCATTGTTGTACAAAGAACTAATCTCATTCGTTTTTCAAGTCTTAATCTTATTTATAAAAGATTCATTTTGTCATATTAAAGTATATTTTTCCCATATAATTTTATGGCACAGTTATTTGCAATCCTGATAATACAATTTTTATTCAATATCGAATGGTTCCATTGTTGCTTCTTTCGCAAATACCTCAGCCTCTTCATATTCGATAATATTCACCTGTCCAGTTAGCCAAAGAAAGCTTACTACATTTAGATTTTGATGAAGTATCTCCGAAGTTAATATTAATTGTGGGATGTTTGGTAATATGGGATATATAAGAAAAACTGCCCCCTTTGTAGTTGCAGCCCACCTAATTGAACCATACCATTCAGCCGAGTATACTGTAGTTTGTTCGTTGAGTCTCTACTTGAATATATCTTGCATACGCATTTAAACGCGTATTTAAATTATTTATTTTTGATCCGTCAGTAATCCGTCAGTTGGTGTGTGGTTTTGGTATGATGTTTGAAGTTTTTCGTAAAAGAGTTGTTTTATTTTATTATTTTATTGTGAACCGCGGGAATTATTTGGTTTGACATGAAAAATTCAGCATTTGCCATAGATCTTTTGACTTTACATATTCTGAAACCGTATAACTTTTAAATTATTTTTGCCATGCAAGTTGAATGCCCTAAATCCAGATTCTTTTCAATATTATACAACATTATTTTGTTTTCTAAGTAGAGTTGTTATTTCCTCGATATGAGCCAGTGCATGGTTTTCCACTTAATACTGAGCCGTTGTTATCACTCTGGTTTCGCCAGCAAATAAAATTAAAAACAAATAAAATTTGATCTTTGCTTTTAAATTGTAGATCTAAATTAGAATTAAAATACGAAGTACTGCAATATACAAAATTTTAATTGAGGCGATTTGGACTTACGGAATGCAACTCAGACCCTAAAGTATTGAAAAATTACAAAAAGAAAAAATTATAAAATATTAACCTAATCAACACCTGTAAGTTATCCTTAAACTTGCTCGTGGAACTACTAATGCACATAAACAAATATTTAAATATCCAATATCTTTGCAATATAGAACAAGAAATAAAAAGAATTGCTAAAAGGAATAATCAAAACTACAAAATCATCCCAAAACCCACTTGCAAGAAATCTACCTAACATATGTCATCATGGGTTAAGAAGTTTATTAAACTTATCAGTTAAAATAATATTTTAAAAATTCGATTAATTATGAATGTACCTACACTCGTAACATTTTATTGTTATAAAAACAAAATTAGTGCAGTACGACTCATATATGACTCCCGATAAGCACTAAAGGTGTTAAAATTATGTTTTAATGGGAATAATGTGATTAATATTGTTATAAGAATGTTATTATAGCAATTGCGGGAATTTTTGTATAATGTGATATTTTCAGTAAGTGCCCTTTCTTATGAAATAAATATAAACTGCATTCAAATAAATGTTTGTACCAAAAGGCTAGTATCGTAAGATTCGATAATTTTTTGATAAAAACAATTCGTAATCATTTTAATAGATCTCTTACCACAACAGAAAATGGTCTAATATCTCATATATATTACCATAATGAAGAGTACATTAAAAACAGCATGAAAACGGGATTTATAGCACCCGAACATTTTATTTATCTTGATGCTAAAGGGTATATTCAAAACCACGAGCATGTCCCTCTATTATATCACTATAATAGACGGGCTACATGTAAGTGCATAGAATATGACCCGCACATTTTAGAGACAAATTCACTCAAATATGACATGTATATCCCAGATAAGGATAAAAAAATAATAAACACTCATCTCTGGTGGTTAAACCAATAACTATAGATTATCTAACTTTAGAACAGGCTTAGGGTAAGTTAGGTTTAGCATAGGTTTAGTTAGATTATAGATGTAGCTTAAGTAATTTAGGTTAGTTCTAAGGTTTTTAATAAAATAAATTTAAACAAGTTTTGGTTTTTTTTATGTTTTCCAAAATATAAACAAATATAAAATACCCACAATTATAAGAATGATGTAAACTAAATAAATTTAACGTAGTTTTAAGGTTTAGTTATTGTCAAACTTAGAATAAATATTAGATTTTGTAAGACTTTTTTCTAATTGTAACACACAAATGAAGTAAAAATAAAAATAAAAAGTTAAAACAAAAAAAAAAAAAAAATATAAACTGCATTATCATTTTATTTTATTTTATTTTATGTTATTACATACAAGGTGATGGAAAAAAAAAATAGGTACATAATAAATATAATAATATACATACATTACTATGTACACAATAAATATATAAAAAATTATTTTAAATCAAATTAAATCTACTTAATTAATTTTTAACCGTTGAGTGATTTTAGATTTTAAAATAAAAAATAATACCTTTCTCACTCTCGCACAACATAAGTTATTTCAAATGAATTTCATTTCAAAATAAAAACATATACACTAAAACATGTATACTAATCCTATAACAATATTACAGCAAATACTAGTGTGTCTTATATGATTTTCCATTTTAGTGCTATAACGTATTTATAACATTTCGCTACAACTGCGGAGTACTCAAACTAACACTAATACTGCTTTAAGAGTGTTTATAATAGTGTTATTAGACTGTGCAAAAGTCTTATAGCAATAAATTTGTTACATGGGTGCCTAATGTTATAACCATACCATGTATAACAACGACAACAGCATCAAAATAATAAAAAAATTTAAAACTACCTCGTCAATTTACTAGAATGAAAGTAAAACATAAACATAATAATTTTATATCATTAGTTTTGTATAGCAAGATTTTACTGTATTTTAATTTTAAAAATAACTTTTTTTCGATTTCGAAAATCTTTTTAATACATGGTATGTGATATTTTTTCTGTTATTATAATTATTTTATTTATCTCATTTTTATATGATATATATATATTTATGTATATATATTTCAAAACTATAAGTGAAATATTATCCTTGGAAAAATTTGCCAAAAAAATAAAAAAACAAGAATAAATAATAATGAACATAATTAATTGTAAAATATTGTCATAGTCTTTGGGTATGGGAATTAAAAGACAAGCAAGCAAAAAGTTCATATATTAAACTTAAGTTTACTAAAATTTTTAATTAAAGTAAATTTTAGATATTGCAATTTGTAAAACATAACAATTGTGTTTTTTTTTTTAAATTGTGCATTAAATTTTTTTTGGTTCCAACATGTCTATTCATTTTGAATTAAAAAAAAAAAAATCTGCATTAAAAAAAATATAAAATAGTAAAAAAAAATGTTTGAATTAAATTTGATTTTAAAGAAAATTTGGAGTTAAATGAGTTGTTTTATGCGTTTTATAAAATTCTTACCATTTTTCCTGGTTATGTTTTTTCGTTGTCATGGTTCTTGAAATAGGATGATGGAATCGAATATCATTGAATTAACATTGAATATGGGATTTTTACATACTAAACTAAGACTCTATTGCAATCTAGCGTTGTATAAAGTAAATGCATTCTGGAAAGGATAGTTAGAGAAAACTGAAAACAAGGAGAGGAGTCAAACGGGAAGTTACACACAATGTAATTGGAATTTTTATAAATAAAATACTTATAGAAGCTATCTATTTCTGCTTGGAAATGCACGTAATAGAATTTAATTATAGACGTTCTAACTATATGAACGAATTTCCATAATCAATCATCAATTCGGTATTTGCACAATGTTGGGATGGATACTGCTTCTTGCGTTCTTCGAGTTTAACAATACGACAAAGTGGAGCCTCTATATCATCTATGACACGAATGTCGCGTTTTAGTAGTCTGACAAAATAATTCAGAGTACTTTTTGAACTACCCACTCATAAATTCGAATAGTACTTCATTTTACGAATACAAGCTATATATACTAAGCAGATTTTTAGATGTCAGATATACTTAATACAACGACTTTATTAAACATAAACATAACATATCAATTCAGGTCAAACTTATCATCTGGACAGCTTATTTTTATTATTATTATTATCGCCCGGCACAATCGAAAAATACCATTGATATAGACGCAATATTGTAAAATATATAGTTTTATTATATTACGTTAAACGAAATTTTTTCAATTTTATCAAAAAAATGTTAGGTTAGGACACAAAATGTTATTAGACATTAGAAATTTTTCGAAAAAATTATTAAATAATATCTTGTAAATTTAGGTAGAAGTGGCCATTCCAGTTACTTCCGAAAAACCGATTAGCACTTAATTGTGTCTTTTTAATACCACGACTCGAGTGACCTATTTGTTGCTATTAGTTGTTATATGAGGTTATTCTCTCATTTTACTCTCCCCAGGGACTCAGTACGAGAGCTACCCTGTGTGATTGAAAAGGTTAATCAGCCTCACCTAAACCTAGAAGTCTGTCTCTAGCTAATGCTGGGCAACTGCAGAGGAAGTGTTCAAGAGTTTCTGTTTAATTTTCAACTTTGCAGCTGCGACAATGGGAATTGAACGGAATACCTTTCTTGGCAGCGTGGCTTCCTATCGGCAAATGACCTGTACTGATGGCTGCTTCTCTCGATATATCAGTACGGGACCTGTATAAGAGTTGTTTGGTTTTATTGATGTTGTACAAGGGCCATGATTTCCTAGAGGTGGTACAGATATTTAGCCTATGTCACCTTTCATTCGCTCTGGCCAGATTATAAGACTCCGTAGTTCATTTTCGATCGATCAGTGAAAATTACTATATCATTTTTCCTTTTCTTCAAGCCACGCTTCTAATCGTTCGTAGCAAGGAAACCTAAAACGGGTTTTTTGCTAAAATTCAGTTTAGGAGTGATGTAATCGGCTGTGTCTGGCAGCGGCTCATTTGGAAACTGATCTATGATATTACCGTGTCCTTATGGTTTGAAATACCTTACCCAGCTTCCTGTAGTCTGACTGTACTGCAAGATGCACTATATTTTATGTATAAATCGGGAGGAAGGAGATCACATATATAGCCTTAGTCAGTAGGACACGAGCGCAAAGCACCTCTGATTCCAATTCCTGCGGCTCTTTGTATTCTTCCAAATTTGGAAGTAGTATTTTAAAAACAATTATGTCAAATGTATGTCTCAACAATATAGAAGTCTTGGGCTGCAAAAAGAAGATCAAACGGATTGTTGATCTCTACATCTGCCCCGCATTAATTCACTAAAGAAAAACTCATCAGGGACCTACTTTCTAGATTCACTAGGTGCTCTTGAAAATATCAGAATTAAGTCCCTCTGACGCATTGTAAAAAGGTGAACTTTTTTATCGTGATAAACAAGATTATCAAATTTGATCTAAATGTCTTTGGAAACCACTCCTATCTAACTACCTACCAACCTGCCAACCTATGTCTCAGTGGGCATTAAGGTATAATATTATCCTTCTTAAGACGTTTCTTCATCTATACAAGGGGGTGAATAACTTTACAAATAACTTTTTTTAGTAAGGAAATAAAAATGGAGGGTGAAAATAATTTTATTTCATTACTCAAAATTGGTCAAAATCACTGAAACTTTTGCAGTTGCTGAAATTTATATATAACGGTGTCTGAGTAGTGGCAAGTCTGACATGAAATTTGTGTATGTCGAAAATGATAAAATAATGAGTTTTTGGATCGATATTCTTTTGAAAAAATGTTTGTTGTTCAGTTTTGTTACGTTATTTTATATTACGGTTTACGAAATGTTGCGCAGTCGATTCTAGTCCTTGGTTTATTGAAGAATTATTAAGAGTGGATTAATAAAATGTTTGGTCTTGTTAATATAAACGTAAGCATTATTCAATCTGTGAATCCGAATGGTTTTGAAAGCCTAACGTCTTGAGTTCACCGAAGTATTAAAATTTACTGAGAACACGCTGTAGCTCTGTCTTGTTATTGAATTTTCATAATCCGACACTAAAATTTTTAAAAAAAATTTTGTTACCAGGTAAAAAACAAGTTGTTACCGATGAGTCTAACTAGTGGGTTAATTATAAAAAAATAAAGATTTCATTTAACCAATGATACTGATGTCGCCTATTTGGTAAAAGGGTGGGATTTTGCCTTTTGTCAAAGTAAACTAGTGAAACCAACCCATATGTGGGAATTATACACCATCTTAGATTTGAAATAAGGCTTGTAGATACTTAACAGATCTCATGGAGAAAATTAGACTTTGTATAGTGAAACAAAACCCAAACATTTGGCAGCATTCTTGGATATGCTCATTCCACTTTTTTGGTTTAGTTGCATGCAAAAAATATTTAGACTTTCTACCCGTTGTAAATTTTCTCTAGAAAGGGAAGAAGTTGGACTTTTTTACGAGAAATCAGACAGATTTGTGTTGATCTTGTTTCTCTTTAAATAGATTGTTTCAGAAGTGACGTTTCCTTAAAAATCATAGAACGCCACCAAACTGCTGTTGCCAAAAAAATTCTGGATTAAAATGAGAAATGAAGAGAGTAAGTCGTTGATAAAAATTTAAAAAAAAAGTAGATGTCTTGAGGAACGACGACAATATTATTGTTACATAAGGGTCGGACATAAGACTATCAACAACGACACCTATGCCACGAATCAAGAGAAAATCGTCAATCCTGATTTTCATTAATTAGTCCCGAAAAATTCAAAATCAAAGCCTGCTTTAAAATATTTTATTATATTTATTGTATTTAAAAAGTTTTTAACTATTTATTTTTTTTTTTTTGTACTGAATTTAATTTATTTATTTCCGATACGAATGTTATAAAACTATTTTATTCTAGATTTGTTTCCTGGGACATAAAAAAAACTATCCTAAAATTTGATTACACAAATCAAGAATAATCGTAAAATTTCACATAAAAAAAAAAAGAATTTGGAAAGAGGAAAAGCTTGGAAAAATTAAAATATCAAAAAAATAAAAATATGCAAAATGAAATGAAAAATTTATTAGAACAAGAAATAAATTGGAAAGTGACGCAGAGATTGCTGATAGACGATTGTAAAGCAATTATGTCAGATGTCTATTAGTAGATAATATTTGACTACATTTTTATATATAATCATCCAGTGATGTCAATAAAACCTTACCGGCGCTCTTAATCAATAACATGAGAGTTCTACTTCATCCTTCATCAGAAGTAATTCACAAGAAGTTCGCTATTTACTAGGGAAAAAACCTTTAATACTTATATACAAATATTTATGAATAGAAACCATAAGAAAAATGATGAAGAAAATTACGATGCTTACCGTTATATCGACTGTGATGTTAAAATCAATCACGCTTTCGGTTAAGAAATTGACGACAATTGACGATTGCCATGCTTTCGCTTATGTGAAATGGTAATCAAATTTAGCATACAAAGCAGTAAAACATTTAATGATTAGTCAATAATATAACAGTTCGTTCTGAACATGTTAATGAAAACCAGATTTGACTCAATTTTGAAATATATTAAATATTCTGCCTGATAAAATTTTCTTCAATTGACTGCATAGATTTTTTGCACTATAAAATTATATTCCGTATTATCTATTTACAAATATAGGTCAAAATTACATATCTAGGTCAGGTGCCTACGGGAAGTGTGCCTGAAAGTGTACTCAAATCAAAATATAAACCTTGGTTCAAATATGTGCTTTGGCCGAGGTACCATGTTTCCAAATTTTCATAAAAAGTGTTGTTACCGGGATTCAAATTGTACCCAAAACTTTTCCATCCTAGTTCAACGCGAAGTTTGCTTAAAGTGATTCACCAGATTGCTTTTAGAAACAAAACTAAGTGGATTTTGGTAAGCTTGAGCGAGAATCGACTCTACCAAATTTTCACTTAAAGTGTTGTTTTTAATATTTCAAAACTTTAAACAACGGTGTGATTAAAAGTAAAAGTAAAGTAAAAGTAAAAAGAGGTTTAAAAAACAAGCAAACTAAAGCCGTATCCTCAAACAATGCTAATCATTTTTCAGGCAATACTCCCATTATGAATTAGAATCTGTAAAATTATTTACGTCAATAGATTATGTTGGAATAAAAAACAAGAAAAGAAATGTAGTTTTAAAAACACGAGCTTAAACGAAAACTTTAATTCTAGTTAAAATCGAATATAAAATTTCAAAAATCTAATTTCATTTCGCATAATATTTCAGAAGGTATGAATGCCGCCAACATCCATAGCTAACCATTTTTAAATAAAAATTCCAAAAAAAAAACAAACAAAACAGCTTTGGTATCAGTACGTATACTTGGAAGAGGTCATTTACAGGAACAAAGCTTAATATATGAATGTAGTCAGGTAAAAAAACAGATTGCGTATGACAAAAATATTATACTTAATTTGTTTAGGGTCCATTTGATATTCTGGAATATAAAAACGTAACTACGCAAATAAGAAGCAATAGATAAAGAAGCAATTACGGAAATTAATGCTTTAAGGTGTATTGATAAAAAAACAGTTTTCAGAGATTCCATCAGAAGTGAATAAACGAAATTCATAATATGTAACATATAAAATATTGAGTAGTGAACAAGACCAAGAGAAGAGGATGGTCGAAATCATATTAACAAAATGGGTTAAAACAGACTCACGAAATGACTGACCATATGTTGACCGGTAACTATGGTATACCACCAGAAAAAGGGTGAAAAAATTTCGGAGTTTGAAATCACAGTCTCTTGTGATTTTTTTTAAAACACAAAAAAAATCCCACATCACAGAGAAAAAGAAACGAACAATAATACAAAAATAAATAATAATAAGAATAATAATAAGAATAATAAAAATTACAACGAAAATAAATAAAACCAGAATAAATAAAAAATTAAAATTAAAAAAATAAAAATAGAAAAATTATCATCAGCATAAAGGATATAATATGAAAGGATACATGTATGTATGTATGCATGTGTATGTATGTTGAATCCTTCCTCCGCTATATTAATTTACATAACTTTACATATGACAAAAAAAAATCGTAGTCGATAGTAGATTGAGTTCATTGACTCGACTCAAGTTAATAACAATTCTCTCAAACTAATAAGATAGTATCAAAGAAATTACAAAAAAAAAAAAAAAAAACAAAAACAAAACATTTTTAATTTATTATTTTTATTGAAATAGAAATGTTTTAGGATGAGCTTAAAATAAGGATGTAGTATAGTGACACAAAGTATGACATTATCATCCAAATTAATTTAATTTTCTGAAAAAATTTTTTAGAAAAGAATGTCTGTTGATAGAATCTTTATAGTTTAGATCTAACATAGGTGAATATTTTATTAGAACATAGTTTCTCAATTTTTTTGAATCCGCGGACCACCAAAAAAGCAAAAAAGTTTTTGCGGTCCACAACAACATTAAACTAAAATAATATAGATATGCTTGTTATCAGTATATAATTGATTATTTGATTTGAAGAAAAATTGTATTTTGCTAATAACCAATATTTACAAATATTAAAACAAAAACATAAAATATAATTCACAATTTATAAAATATATTATAAAACATAAAATTCGATAATTAAAATAATAAAAAATCAATAATAGAATTTCAAAAACCAATCTTTGAGTTAATGTGACTTCTGCTGCTGCTTATTTGCAATAGTTATTAAAAATCGCGGTTAGCATAGTTTCACCAAGACGAAGGGACGCACTAAATTCCAGACGATTTCTTTGTTTGGTTTTGAGTATCGCCATGGTAGAAAAAGGTTTCTTACACGAATATGTTGTCGAAAATGCGGGTAACAATTTTATAACTTTATAACTCAAAGCTGAAAACATTTATTAATATGAATTAAATCCGTTATCTTTGGAATTAACCTATGACATTGTTAGAAGTAGATCGTAATAAAAAATACGTTCGTTAGCATTTCAAGTGAATGAACAGCAGTTTTCGTGGACCACCAAAAAATGAAACATTGCATTAGAACAATATTTTGAGAAGGAAGACATAATTGTATACGCGTATAGTATAAGACAATATAATTGTATATTCGTATAGTTCAATTCTGAAAATCTTTTAAAAAGACGAATTTTTTAATGGTGTACGGTGAGGGAGGCCGACTGGTGTAAAAGTTAGTTATAAAGTAAATCAATCTGGTATGTTGTTAAAATTTAACCGATAGAGTTTTTATATTTTTCAATTTTAAGACTATGTGGTTGAACACTGGTTAGAAATTTCTAGTTAGTAGAATAGTCTAGTAGTTTCAGTTAGTTTTGATATATGAATTATTGTAACGTCCTAAAAGCCTAATATTATATTATTATTTAAAATACACCAGCAACTTTCATAACTCATAACCGTCGTGTATTGGACCAACTGACATTATAGAACTGAGAAATGAACATAACTGGAATTAAATTTGATAAACTTTAATTATATAATTATATATAGTATTTATTTTTTAATTTATTAATCGGAATCTTATTTTTAGTGATAATCTAAATTAAATAATTTAATTTTTGTGAGGTTTCCGTTTTTAATTATTTGAGTATTTGATTGCAAATATCGATATTTCGGAAGCAACACACTTCCTTCATTAGAAGAAATTCACAAGAATTTTTCTACTGACTAGGGAAAAAGCCTATAATACTTACATCATACAAATTTTTATGAATAGAAACCATAAGAAAGTGATGAGGAAATTACGCTGCTTACCGTTATATCGACTGGACTGTTAAAATCAATCACGCATGTCATAACGCTTTCCATTATGCAATTGAAGACAATTGACGATTGTCATGCTTTCGCTTATGTGAAATGGCAGTCAAATTTGAGCATATAAAGCAGCAAAACATTTAATGATTAGTTGTTGACCGTTATTGTTCTGTGTTAGTGTGTTGTGGGAAATAGCAAAAAACATGAGAATATGTAACTATATATTCTACTGTTTGTAATTCTTATATATGTGTAGCTTAGAAGCAAACCGGGATCTTTTCCATTTTGCTGAATTTTGCGTAAATTGAAAAAAACTTCTGATTTTTGATCTACTGCAACTTTTATATAATTCTTTCTGAAAATTATCAATAATAATGCTCGTAATTGAATTTTTATAAAAAATTCAGGATAAAGTAGTTATTCCAGGAGTTGTTCAATTAATAAATATGGAATAGAACTATTTTGCTACGAAGGTATGGAATAGGGTTGTTTTGAAAATTAGAAGATAGGAATAGGTGACTTTTGATACATATTTTTTTCTAAAAAATATTCTTTTAATTGTAAATGTATTTTAAATATGTGTCACAATTTTTGATTCATTTCGAAGGTGCTCCAGATTTCAACAAGGATTTTGACAATGCGCTGTCATATAATTTCTTTAATCTACTGTTAGAGCATTTAGTGCGACGTTTCAGTGTAAACACACAGGGCACTATATTTTACAAATCAGTGCAACTCCTGGGTTTCACTGACGACATCGAGCAGTCATCGAAGCCTTTACACAGATTCAAAAGGAAGCAGGTAAAGCAGGTTTTCTTGTAAATGAGATTAAAACAAAATATATGCTGTCGACAAATAAAATGGCCATCCAACACCATATAGGACACAACATCACTGTCGGCTCATATAATTTTGAGGTAGTTCAGAAGTTTATCTACCTTAGAATAAACATCAAGTCCACCAATAACATCAATGTTGAAATAAGGCGAAGAATTACCCTTGCAAACCGTTGCTACTATGGTTTGTCCAAACAACTGGGCTCAAGTTTCTATCCCCAAATATCAAGGCACAATCATACAAAACGCTCATCCTTCCGCTGCTGCTATATGATTCTGAATCAAGAACATTACTAAAACCAAGCGAGCATGCACTTGCTTATCCTTGAGAGGGAAAATCCTTCTTCGCATTTATGATCCTGTGTCTGAGGAAGAGGTTTGGAGAAGAAGCTATAATACCGGAGTCAGAAAAGTCAGAATATGACGTCTTCATTGACTAGACCATATAGATCGTATGAATCAAAATTCTCCAGCTAGGAAACTCTTTACTCTTAAACTCTGGCGAACTTGTCGCCGAGAGAGGCCACACCTTCGTTGGAGAGATGAAGTATCGGCAGATATGAAAAAATTGAAGAGATTCCGCTCATGACCGAAGTCAGTGGAGGACAATTACACCGCGATTTAATTTCGATCCAAGATAGGAATAGACTCTTTTTGTTACTTTTTTTATTACTTTTTATTTTCTATATCGAATTGCTAAGAAATAGGCATATTTTGCTACACTCATAAGCATAGAATAGAAACATTTTGCGCCTAAGTATGAATTTTGATCTCGTTTATATATGGGAATGAACATGATTTGTTGAAATATTAGGAAGTAAATCAACTTTAATTTAGAATATAAGCAAAAACTCATCTTTAGATTTGTTTTTTTTAAATGGAAAAGACCTCGGTTTGTTTCTAAGCTACGCATATGAAATCTTTATAAAAATTTGATTTAAAAAAAAAATTTATTACAAAATACACACAATAAATCTCATATCACAAATTAAAAAATTATGTTCAATAATATCGCAGACACGACGTCAAAAGTATGAATATGTCTATTTGACAGTTGATTGAATAAATCACAAGTTAATCGATTGATCGTTAATTCGGTATTATCGAAAAGAGAGCTAGTATAATTTAGAAGTTGAAGGAAAAGTGAGTTAATGTTTTTCTTGTAATTCTGCATGTTGTATGTTGTATGTAATACTGTTTGAATGTGGATCTGTAGGCATATATGATATAACATTCGAGCTTGTATGATGTTTCAGTACGTTAGTTTTACTACGTCAAATTGTTTACATTTATTAATATTGGCTGATTTCATTGGTATGTTTTTACAAATTGTGAATAAAAATTTGAACACAACAAAAAATTATATAAAATATCATTGAATCAATACCTTAAAAGCACTGAATAATTTTAATATAATATAATATAAAACTTCGTTACTGAGTAATGACCCATAAATGAAATTAATCGTAATTCTCTACGTGGTAATATTCTAAGTGGCTTCTGACTCATACTAATACATTACAGTGAGGAATAAGCCCTTGTTACAGCAATTTATAACTTCCTTTAATTCTTTTTGATAATATTTCGCAATTTTCGAAACCGCGTTTCTAAGTTTAAAATCTTGTGATTTTCATAAAGAGTATTTTTAACAAATTTAGGAAAGAAAGGCATATTTGATTTGTCTTATAAATTTATGATTTTTCGATATAGTTTGCTTCGCCAATATTATATATATATATATATATAATAATCCAGATTCGGTTAGATTCTGAATTAGGAGCGATTTAAGAGTTCAGGATTATATAAAATCAGGATTATATAAAATTTCAGAATATGATTGAGATCGTATCGCAGATTGAAATTTGTTATTATTCCGATTTTAAATTGGGCACTAACTTCGTACTCAAATAGTTGGATATAATAAATATTGAATAAAATAAATATTTCAAATATAATCAAAAATACTCTTACATACATGCAAAGGTACATAATGATACATATAAGGAATTATGCCCAAATGAAATTTGAATTCATAGGTTTTGTGTGAAGATAATAATACGAAGCAATGTTTAAGTTATTTTGCTAATGATATTTTGTGTTTCGACTTAATGAACAATGAAACTTAATGAACTCAATGTAAACAAAAAAAAAACAAAATATCAATTTAATATTATAGTCATTGTTATGCCTGTCTTAAATTTTTCTGGCAGTAGCAGCTGCCAATGCTGCACCTTTACCACTTACCATCTTCTGCTAAAATAAATTTTACATTCTTTTCCTCTCATAATTGTTTATAAGTATTAGGTATGTAAAAAATGATCATTACTCATATAACTATAAAAATTTCCCTTGGGAAATTCGGCGAAGAATAGTTAAGTCAATTGAGTTTTAAAAGTAAAATTGATGTATGCTTATTTAACTATTCAACAATGTTTAATGATGCTTTCTTAGCTCAAATACTGTCCATTTTAGGTCATACATCCAGTAAAATAACGTCTATTTACCATTATATTATTTCAAGCTATTACTAACGTGTCCAAAAAACCCTTACGTGGTTTATAGATCAATTTACGACCATTATCATAAATATTCGGTATTACTTTTTGAAGAATCCTAAATATTTACTCGGAGTAAAATTTTTATTGATTCTTTATTTAGTATAATATTACTATTCTTAACTACTAATTTATAAAATTTTATATTGCTTTTTTAAAAATTATTTTTAACCTAATTAATAACTTTTTTTTTAAAGGTATTCAAATAATTAATACGTGAGAATTATACCTACACCATCTTAGGTTGACTGGATTAAATATACTACATGGAATCGAAATCAGTGTGATAAAATAATGTTAACGTAAGTCTATTTTACCGCTCAGAAGTCAGTATTATAGAATTATATAATATTATTTTATTGTTTTATGTACTCATTATTTATTACTCATAGTCATTAATATCAAATAAATTTAAATTAATTTTATGCTTATAAATTCGTAAATTAGTTACTAAACTTTTTTGCTAATAACTTTTTTGTTTTATAGATACTAAAGTACTTTTAATTTTTTATAGTTCTAATAACAAAATTACAAAAAACATGAATTCGTTTTTATAGAATTAAGTAAGTATTTTTATAATATTTTTGCTTAAAAGAATTTTAATAACATTTTAATAAAATCGCGTGATAACTTCTAATCGTCACTCTATTTATTGTCCAGTTTTGTGTACTTCCAAACATTCAAACTAAAAAAAAATAACTAAAAAACGAAAAGAGAAAAGTAATAAAAAATTGAAAAAAAAAATAAAATAAATAAAAGTTGAATAACAAATTTATCCGTTTATGTTGAAAAATGTTTTTTTTTTGTTAGTAACGGGTGTTTCAATTTCGTATATGTTTTAAATATGTAGTATGAATTTTGCTAATCTACTAAAGTTTGGGTGCAGTAAAACAAAAATAAAAATGAATTTTGAACTTTACTATTGAAGAAGTTTTACATATTGAGAATAACTATATACAGTTCGTCAAATAAGATCTTCAACTAGTTTACAGAAAGAGGGTATATTATTTTATTACACTATAAAGCAAAAAGTTACATTCTTCCATCTAACAGTGATTCCTCATCTCTTATGTTTCACACATTACTAATTTAATTATTAACTCAAAACACTAACAACAATATGTTGTAAAGTAAATGTGTACCTACCACCTCTCATCATAATGTATTAATATTTCTCACTGTTTTCATAACACATTAAAAACAAAATTTATTTATTCTCCCAATTCTCATTCTTTCATTCATAATGAACTGTTTTTTCGTTACTGTTGTTATAATTGTGTTAGTATACATTTATTATACGCTTTACATTTTTATAACGTATATGAACAACAAATATATAAAAATGTACAATAAATTTAGTTTCTACGAAAGTGAATGCCTACGATTTGGTAGCTAAGGCTTCAGACAGCCAAACCAAATTATTATGTAAATACTAATATATAAGAAGATATAGTTTTTCCCCCCCATTATTAGTATTTATTTAACATGTAAATTACTTACTTACTTAAGTGGCCAACAGAGCACAGGTCCTGGGCTTGACTCATCAACATTCTCCATTTTTGTCGGTCATGATGGAATTCTCTCCAGTTGAAGATGCGAAATTGTTTTAAATCCCCCTATAATTTGTCTCACCAACAAAGGCCTGGTCGGCTCCGCTGTCTTGTACCTTCGTTGGCCCCGACTTCTTGGTCTGGATTCGAAGATTCTCTGGGCTGGAATATTTTCGTTCTTCCACTCTAGGTATCCGAGCCACTGTAGTGTCATGAATTTAATCTTCGTGGCTACTTCCCCTCATTATACTGCTCCTAGAGCTTGGCATTTTATCTTCTCCTCTAGATCCCATCATTCTTTTCAGAACCATATATGGCGAATAATTTTCTTTGAAGGCACAGAGTGCATGCTCACTTGCGTTCGGCGGTGTGCATCATTCTGATCCGTAGAACAAAACTGGGAGTACGAGCGTACTTTGGTGTTTCGGGAAAGGAGGTTTGAATCGATATGTTTTGACAAACGGAAGTAGCAATGGTTTGCAAGGTTTATTCTTCGCCGTACCTCCACATTGATGTCTTTTGTAGGATTAACGCTGAATCAAAGATAGGTAAACTGCTGAGCTTCCTCGAAATTACATGTGTCGACAGTGATGTTCCATATTATTGAATTGACCAATGTGATATTGTGATGCGCTTGGCTGGTACACCAAATTACGATATAGCAGCATACAGCTCGCTGCGGTATATGCTATCGTATGCAGATTTAAAATCGATAAAAAAAGAACAATTTTGACCTTAGTTCATACCTCAAGTTACCATTCTCTACTAACTTTAGAAAGCGTGTATGAAGTGTGCAATTCGTTGGAGCGAATTTCCGAGTAGTTGTCACAATTGAGTTAACTTGTTTTTGATAATACATAATGGTGATTATCGGAGCTTTTAGTTTTTGTTCATTCTCTTTTTTCGTAAAAGCGAGTCATTGTGCAGCTTCTTATTAATCTGTAATAATTGAACTCCCTAAAGTTATTTAAAATATTACTTTCTTAAAAACATTTGTCAATTTTAAGTAACACACAAACAAAAAGATAGTTTTTTACTTTTATCCAACTCACATTAATACTAGGCGAGTCGCTTTTCTTCGTAATTTTTTTTGTTCTAATGTCATTCCTTTTTTAGAGCAAAATGGACAAAAATGAATAATTTTAAACAAACTTTCTATACTAAATATTAGAAGAAATAGGCTGACTCACTAAGTTTTTGTCAAAATATTTTCTTCACTTTACAAGAATGAGTTAAAATAATTATTCTCAACATTATTCTATTGTTGCTTATAATATTTTTTTTTAAAAATTTAAACTCGTTTTTCAAAACCTCTAGGGTCAACGCTTCTACCTAGAAGCACCAAATTTGAAATTGATAACACTCTCACACTTGCGGTGCTGCTCTCCGGCTTAAAATCGTGAACCTTACCCAGACAAATGATTAAGCAAGCTTGAAGAAGACACCATGCCGTATAACCGGTATGTCTTCACCAGATACGAGATATAGTATAATGCCGAACTCTATATGAGCTGTTTAATCACGAAAATTAAGATCATGAGACCACAGTGATCACTTACAGTCGCATCGAAACCCGAAGTTACAAGATATTGAGGCAAATCAAGCCCTCGCTGGGGAGATTTTATATAAAAAAAACAAAAAAATTATTGGCAGACATGAAATAGCTTCGTATCTTTAATTAGGGACAAAACCCCCACGATCAGCAAAAATGGAAGAGGCTGTTGTACATCTACGCAAATAAATAAGTAAGTTCGTTAATCTACTATCAGTTCACAATTAACTATTATAACAGTAGTGGTCCATAACTTTCTGCTGTCGTAAAATATTCCTTAACTCAAATAACTCTTAATCAATAACAAATCCGAAATATCAACAAAAATTAAAAACAACACTCTGAACGACAAAAATTTAATAAATCAATTTTATATATTCTTGGTAGTGATCAATTTAATTATAAAACATCTAGCTGGGGCACACCCTATAAAATAGAAGTTTATTAAAAAAATCATTCGTTTACTGTCAAACTGTTAATGTCAAGTGATTTTTATCATTGTCCAACAATCATCAGTGTATGTGGTGAACTTCCTTTTTCTATTTAGCTTAAAATCACTTTCTTATTAACTACCTATTTTTTTTAATTATTTTTTTTTATTTATCCAGTAGTGTACTGAACTATGTACAGATTCGTATGTGTGTGTAAGTCATTTAAGTGAAAAATAGAATAGGTTTACTCTTATGATTGTCATATTTTGTTTTTTTTCTGATAAATCAATATTTCTGAGCCATCACCGTTTTTGTACTGAATTATTGGAGTAATATCTTGCTTTTTGCCTAAAACTTGTGAGTCTTGGAAAAGTTAAAAATTCTACCTGATGGACAAATTTGGTAGCAATACGTGAAAAATTCAGAAATAAAAGTGCCAATATGCTCTCAATAGAACAAAAGAAAGAAAAGTGATAGAGATAGGCATATAGAGCATTAATCTTAATAATTCGGTATATCACAGTAGAACAGCTGAACATGGATTTGCTTTCGAACAAAGCTATCCAAAAGGAATTTCTTTAAGCTTAAAATGTCACTGGCTAGAAGTCAGACAAAAAATGTAGGCATTATATTTTATTTAAAAATTCAACACAGGTTGATCACCACACCACAAGAAAGATATATAATAAGATGTACACCTCAACTTCCTCTTATATGTATAACATATATATTATTTTGGAAATTGCTTTTATATAGGTAAACATATCTCAATATGTTCGTTTTTAGTTAAACTATTTAAAAACAAAACTAAATTTACTATTTTTAGATTTAATAAAAATATTTGAAAAATTGAATGGTGGCATCGCACATAAATGACGAAAATATTTACGACTGTTTTGCACCATTAAGGCACCACACAATTTTTGGTATTTTTATTTTTGTTTTTGTTTTGTATTATTGGACAAAATAAATATTTGAACTTTCATTTTAAATCATAGTCTAAATAAATCTAAATACTTTTGATTTTATTTCATCGGTTGTATTTTGTTTATTTTTGTTCTAAAAAAAAACTTTAATATAAGAAGGACCTACTTTTTTGTTTTTTTTATGCTTTTTTTTTATATACCAAAAAAATAGTAGTTTTAACTTTATAAAATAATCACAATAGAAAAAAAAGAAACAAAAATACGATATCCGTTTCGAAAAGTTACAATAATAAAGAAAACGAAAGAATCCAAGTGAAATAATTGTAATACATACAAAATGGAAAAATCAAAATGGTAAAATCGTAAAATGATAAGAAAAAATTTCTTTTTTAATTCATTTCTAAATTCATATAAAGATATTTTGTGGTGTGGGGTGTTATGGAGGTGATAATTGATTTTGAAGAATGCTTAGTTTAATTCTAAATAAAACTGTAACCAAATGATGTGTTAGTTAATTTCATCTAAAGTATAGGCAGCTCATAGTAAGTCCAAAAGCTTCTAGCAGCCACCCTTAAACGAGGACATACTGACATTGCATACATGGTTATGCAAAAGTTAAATTCAATATGAACTGCCTGTGTTGGTCAATTTCATCTAAAGTATAGATAAGTCATTTTGAGAGCAGACGCTTCTTTCAGCCACGCCCCAACGAAGACGGATGGACATTGCATACAGGGTTATGCAAAAATTAAATTCAATATAAACTGCCCTTGTTGGTCAATTTCATCGAAAGTATAGATCAGTCTTTGTGAGAGCAGTCGCTTCTTGCAGCCACGCCCCCACGAAGACGAATGGACATTGCATACAGGGTTATTGAAAAGTTAAATTTAATATGAAGTTCTACTGGTGGCTTGGTTGGTTTATTTAATTATTTACATGTACAACTTAGACTTTTTAAGTTTTTAAGAGACGGGTAAGTCTCTCTTCTCTTAAACTGTCCGTAAACTATACTAATAATTATTTTCTATTGTATTTCTTTTATAATCTTTTCTTATTTTTTTTCTATTCCACTTACTGGTCTACGGAATGACTTAAATTCTGTGAAACCAATAACGGTTCTTATCCCGTTGTCTTGGCCTCAAATAAAAAATAAACATGTACATAAATACACCACTCAAGCTGTACCAGTTAAAATTTATTTTAGTTGTATTTGTGTTAAATTGGGTATTGTTAAGTATTTTCCTTAGTTTCCTCTTAGTTTCAAGACCCTCCTGTGTATTTTTGCTAAAACTTATTTAAACTGTATTTGTCCCAAATTTTATGGTTAATTATAGTTTATCATAAAATGTAATATAAGACGATTCTCGAAGTCGACCTTATATTTTACCTTTTATCTTACCTTTTCTTTTCGACCTTTTCTTTTTCACGGAAGTGGCTCTAATGTGTCAGGATCGGCATGTAGGCTTTTTTAGCGCTTTATGTCCTCCTCCATCTTCAACTTAGTCGACCCTTTTGATAAAGGCCAATAGGTTTGAGGGGTCTATCCTACAGAAGTTTTCTGACGTTATGTAGCGCGTTTCCAACAACCTAAGTTTCAGCCTTGAAAAAGCTAGGCACTCTCCTACAACATGTGTGGAGGTTTCTTTCTCTTCCAGACAGTGTCTACAGGTTGGATCGTCACTTAGTGCTAGTCTACACATGTGCTTATTCATGTGGTTATGACAAGTAAGTATGCCCACCATCTTCCTACAGTCTACTCTATTGTTAAATTGGTTATTTTGGTGTTTGTTCTTGGTACATATATCAACAATTACAATGTTCATAGTCTGCGCTTGTTTTTACGAAATATATAAGTACCTCAGACGTATTAACTTTTAACGTTTCCTTTTTCTGAGAAAGTGAAATAGTTGAAAGTAAAAAAAATCTGATGCGCATAATGATAGTGATACTAACTGACCACTACCTAGTAAAGAAGCATGTAATATAGAACAGGATGTATTAAGAAATTATAGAATTAATAGATAATCTTTGAAAGTGAAATCACCACTTCCTCCATACTGCTTCAACAGCGTTCTCTGAAAAGTTGTAGCTTTTCAGCATACCACTGAAGAATTTTCTGAGTTTAAATCTTAAATTAATAACCCTTCAAGGAGTCAAATACATGATCGTATTAATATTCTTAAAATTCTTTAAATTTCCTAAAGGTTGTGGTGTATTGATAGCTGTTAAAAATACTTTCTGTTCTTCGCAATTGTTTACTTTTTCAACGAGATTCTATCGATATTGTAGAAATAATTGCTATTAAAATTGAAGTACATTTAAAAAATGTAGTTGTTATTAATCTTTATACTTTTCCGGGATCTAATATTGAAGCGTATTCTAAATACATATCAGAAATGGATTTATTAGTTAGTAAACTTAATATTAATGATGACGTAATTCTTTGCGGTGCTAGCTAATATAATAATTCTAGCTAATATTAAATGGGTTCCGCATGACAAGGAAGCCTACTTTACTCCATTAGATTTAGTTAGTAACACAGAGTAGTGCTTTGTAATTGACTTTTTAATTCCTTTAACTTTCAACAGGTATCTTCCATTTGTAATAATCGTGATAGGCAGTTAGATCTGTTGTTTACGACAAATTTGGTTAATCTTGATATCATTAATTGTCCATTTGAACTGGTTAAAATTGATGATTATCATAATTTTATTTGTTTTTCTTTTTTAATTTCTTGTATCCCCTAATGTTGATTCAGCACTCTCTTATCGTTTTAATTTTCTTAAAGTATGACGCTATTAAGTAAAGACGCTATTAATAACTATCTGAACTCTTATGATTTTTCTTCGTTTTATCTCTTGTAATTTAAATATCGCAATTGATTATTTCTACAAAATTGGTTAATTTATATTGCAGTTTCATCAGTAAATATGAATCAATTAATAGAATGATGTCTCTCTGTAATGCATATAAGCCACATTAGCTACCATAACTAAACAATTATCAAAAAATAATCTATATTTGTGTGACTGCAATTTGTGATAAATCTTTTTAGATTTGTCTTTATAATGGAAGTTGTTTTAATTTTTGTTGTAAATGATTAAAAATAAGACTGACTCAAGGATTTTGTTCAGATCCAGTTTGCATTACATTCAGATTAATTAAACGATCTGCGGTTGGGGTCTATACGCGTTTTATGAAGTATAAAATTACTAGAGGTGCACTAAGACAACTAACTTATTTCCGACAAGATGTTGAGAATAATACCATCTCTGCAAAGCTCATTTGCTTTGTAATGTTAACAACACGGTCTTTGGTCATTACGATATTTGAGTTGATAGTTAACAATCGCTATATAAATTCTACCTTTTATAATAAATTTTTAGGTGTAGCTACGAATTTTCATATAGTACCTACAATTGAGAATACCTACGGATTTGCATGACCTTATAGTAATGAAATATGAGAAATTTAATAATAATTTTTTATGTTCATAGTTTTAAATCGCTTCTGTTTTATAGTTGGACACAGACATTTTTTGAAAATCCTGTACCAAACGGTAAAAACAAAAAAATAATATGTCACTTGAATTGGTCCCGATAACAAAGTTTTGTGTTTTTCTTTTTGCAAAAGAAGACGCAAAACTTTTAAAAGAATTATTTTGAAAAATAAAATTTTCATTTTTGTATTGTTTTGATATAAATTGCGTGGTACACATCAGAGGTGAGAATTGAATTTTTAAAAATATCTTACAAGAAATTGATGGAATAGGATCTTGGTTAGTTATTTATCTATAAAATTTTAGTATTTTGTCTGTAGTTTAGTTAATATATTTTCATACATTAAGTGTGAAAATGCAATTTATTACATACAATGGAATGAATCATACCTTCTTACGAGTATTGATTTGTTTTTATGAATGTCAGACTACTTTGATGACTAAATTGTCACCAGCAAAGCCCATACTCTTAAAAATATGTCCCGCAAACAATATATCTCGGCACACTGCAATCAAAATCTCCAACTCAAGTGTAAAGTATGTTTTCTTTTACGTCTGCAAAAGATGGAAAATTTCAGCCAAAATCACCAGGAAACTCCAAGCGTATGTCAATAGATGCCTTCAGCGCACCCTAATTATTCGTTGGCCACAATACGATTTCCAACAAAATGCTGTCGCAGAAAGTAAATCGACATGGAAATCCGATAGAGTAAATGGCATTTGATATGGAATACTCTAAGCAAACAACATCGCGAAACAATGGTTTAACTAGAATCCTCATACTACAAATCGCGTCGGGCGAAGAGAAAAACACGAAGAACAGTAGTTTTCGCCGCAGCGAATTCCCAACAAAGAAAGTGACCACACATTGAACCTGTTAAAGACACAGATAGGAGACGTTGGAAGGACTTTATATCCGCCCTCTACCCCACAAATTGGGTTACAAGACAATGATGATAACTACTCTTATTGTCATTAGAAACTGGACGTTATCAAATGGTGTCGTTCCATTACTTAGTTATGAACTGCGAAAACGAATGAAATAAAAATTCAGTAGAAAAATTTATTCCCCCAGCGGGATTTGAATTCAGGGCTTTCTGAGTAGTAATCAAATTACATAACATGATTGCATCATATTAATGAGAGATCTAATTTGTATTAGCAATACAGCAGTTTTAATATTCTTTACAAAATCAAATTACATGTTATGTACACATGTTAACAAGAATACGTTTTATTGCATTCAAAAGCTTCATGGATATCCGCTTTTTGAGTTTTTTTCAACGTACACTAAAATTATTCTTTGGGAATTTTTCATATCAGAAGCTACAGCTTATTAGACTACATGTGAAAAAATGAAAAAGAAGTATGCTTCAAGGAACATTTTAAACGAAATTGTTAATGTTGATTATAAATTTAGACATTGTGAGCATTGCAGGACATTAAAGAGATGCAAGCATATTTTACACAGTCAACTGAACAAATACCACCTAATAGCCAAATAACACCTAAATAAGAAGATAATTTCAATAATACAACGATGCTTAAAAACAGTTCCGTATTGACTCAACCAAATTATAACAATAGTTTATTTTCAAAATATTTGAAAATCACTTAAACCGAATGATATTTAATTCGTTGAGGTGTCTATATTATTCGATTTTATCTACTACAAGGTAGGTAGGTCTGTTCAAACCGGAATTTTTATCGAATTTTTTCTGTACATTAATCGCATCGCCATCGAATTTCATTAACCTAAATTAATAAATATATAAAAAAATTAATTAAATAAAAAACAAAGTCTTAAATTACAATTATATAATGGGACATTTAAAGTTTTTGTGGAAGCCAAATGTGTAATGCAAGTAAGAACAAAAAAACAATTTTTGTTATTTCAAAAACTTTAAGAGGAAATTTTTTTTTATTATTATTTGTTTTGTTTTTGTAATAAAAGTTCAGATTTTTGAAGAAATATTTCATTTTAGCTTTAATAAAGCACACCTAAATCATTAACATGGTAATGACTTAGATTTTAAGGTATGAACTATCATGATATATTTTTATGTCACGCATATTGTTATCTTGGTTCTCCTTTCAATTTTTAAAAAACATGCGAAAAATTTTTGTTCACTATTTTTAAGGTGAAGTTTTTTATTTTTTTTTTTTATTATTATTATTTTATTTTTAGTTCATTTACAGTTTTAAGTATTCACAGTTATTGACCAAAAATTTGTGAACAGGTAATGTATAAAAGCTATATTTACTAATTTTCACTATCTGAATCATACACAAAACTGGTAAGTAATACTGGTAAGAATACTAGAACAAGAGGACTAGGTGGGTCCAAAATTTATGTAGCTCTACAACTTATTTCTTATCCAGCTAAGCTGTTCAATTTATACCATGTTAAAGGAAATTTTGGGTCAATTTTGCCGAAAAAAGAAAATTTGAATCCACATCTTCAACAAAATATTCCAAATATATAGGGAATCAAAATTTGGGCACTATATGATACTAATATCAGATATGTATGAAACTTACAAGTATATTTGAGTTGTGATCGTAATTAACATGCAGACAAAGTGACAAAAAACAGAAATTACATAATATATAAGTACTAGGGACCCCTGTTGAGTAATTATAATTAAGGTTTAAGCCAAATTTGAAGTTTTTAAAAGAACAGTAGTTTACGTACTGACATAACTCACGATATTCTCATGATATAGCAGAAGCCACTCGTGTTTAATAAAAATTTTTGTGGTTAGTCAGTTTTATTTTGGACACATAAATATAAATACACCATCTTGATATACTGATTCGTCTTCGATATATTTCCTATAGTCAATGTACATAGGTTCCCACAATGTACATAGATTCCATGAAAGTAATAATAATAACTGACTTGTTTGCTTTTGTTTATTATTTTAATAAGAACTCACATATGCATAATGTATTTGCTGAATAATGAAACCATATGAGTAAACATTTTTCAACTGTGTGCGCATTATTGTTTTATATACAACTTTTTTATATATTAGGAGTTCATTAAAGAGAAGCGAAATAAAACGAAAAGGAGTCTACTGCGCACGTCCTTAAATGCTTGTCTATTATAATTATAGATAACTCAAAGCATTGAATCAAATAATTGCAAACTACATCTGTAAACTCAAAACATTATCGCTGGCCGATTACTTTGTTTTCCAACATTCTTAATAATTCAGCATATAACGGTTTTTTTCGATGGACACAACTGAAATCAAGATACAGTTCTAAAAAAAAAATATAAAAGGCAATTGTACCTCACAGAATTGGGTAGTTCACTAATAACACCATATATATCGAAAAAAGGGACCATTTACCTTACGTCGATACAGAACGTTGTACAACAGATACAGCATTCAAGTGAACCAATATTAACAGCTTTTTCGACGCCTGTCAATCAATTAAAAAGATCACGATATTTTTCATGCCTGCAAACATCAAATGCAAATAAAGTAACAGTACGATTTGACAATTGCAGTAATTTGGCTTGTAAGAAGCATAGTAAAACCAAAATTTTATGTACCACCACCAAGATTAAATTGATGAAATTGAATTGTTCAAAAGATTAAATTTTCATCTCTTTAGGAATTAAAAATATTATAAAAAACAATTATTTATTTTGAAAATAATGTGCATTTATTAACATAATTTTTGTTAAATATTTACATTTGCGTCAATCTGGCCTTGTAAAGGGTACAAATTCAATTTCCGGATAAGGGTTAATATAAGATTCTGAAGACATCCGGATAAGATTTTATGTGCACGTTAAAAGAAAATTAATATACATATATCATTCTTATAAATTGAAATTTTTTTTATTTTGTAATGAGCAATGGAATATTGAGCAAGTACGAATTTAGAATATATACCAATGTGTTGGTATTGGTATTACTTATTTCAGTCCATTATAATTCAATCAAGTAAAAGTATATATGAAGAAATTACGTTTTCATAGTAGAACATTTTGAATCAGTCGAATGAATGGAAATCAAAGATAACGAAACCTAACGAAAAGTATAATAATACAATTAAAAAACAATAATAATGAGTTTTTATAAAAACTTGTTTTCCAGCGTTAGAGTAAAATTTTGGTATAACAGTGAAAATAGTCGAATATTTTCCTTTTAATTTTACTGATATGCTTATCATACTTTTATGATCGGACACATTTTACCGACACATTTTATGATCCATGATTATGACCGAAAGGTCGAAACACGTGTCGGAATAAAATAAATGTGTCAAATTAACAAGAGTCTCTTATTTGTTACAAATGTTTATAAAATTTCACCAAGAGTGTATTTCTGCAATTTCTTTAAATCTTTTCCGTCCTCGTTTATTTACGATGTCTCCTCCCCAGCGATATCCAACGATATGCTGTTGATTGTGAAACGTTAATCGTACGTCCAAGTTGTCGCCAGTTTCCATTCATGTTTGACACGGCAAGTAATTGAATTTTATATTCTATTTCTATTTTATAAATTTTTGTAGATATTTTTTGGTGTTTTCAGTTTTATTATAAAAGGACGTATGTATGTGTAAAACTGCAATTGTATTGTTAAATTTAAACAATTTATTGAAAACCATTGCAAGGCATACTTTTCTTATTTTCATTTTAACAATTCTCATATTCAAATTAACAATTTTCATATTAAAGTTTACTATTCTCGTATTGAAGTTTACTATTCTCATTTTGAAACTAAAATGGTGTAGTTGTTAAATTTGGCAGATATTAGATTTAAGGCGTATATCTACCAGGCGATATACATTACACACCCTCCCTCTCTGAAGTTATATCGTCGACATCACTTACAAGACTATATACAGTATTCACCGAAGTGAAAATTTAGCAAAGAAAGGGAATGAGAGTGGGAGTGAGTTTATTTATCGTTCATTGCTTCAATTGAGGGGGTTAAAAGATAAGTGTTTAAAAGTTGTTGATTCTAATTTTTTGTTTTTAAAAATTTTCTGATTTTAATTTTAAAAAGTTTTTAATTTCACTGTAAATATCAACGTGAATTTTCTTGTTTCAAGAACTTTCAAAGGATAAGAAAAAAACAGGATAGATAATAAAATCTAGACCACCAGATTAATATTTTTAACATTAAATTTTATTGTCCTAGGTTTTTGAAATATTACGTCAAAATAAAAAAAAAATAAAAAAATAAACTTTTTAACTTCCTTAAGTCCTTAAAGTCAGTAATGTCCTCTTTTGTGGTGTTATATATACTATATATGTATACGTATGTAATATAATATACTTAGCTTATAATTTTTTTAGGATCGTCAAAATAATTTAGAAATTTCTAGATTTATTATTATTGTATTATTTAGTGTTTATTTATTTGTGTTTGTAAACATTTTATTGTTGACATTTTAATGTTTAGGAAATTCGAATTAAATTTGAAATTTATTGAATTTTTGTTTTTAACATAAAAATAATTTTTCCAACCAAAATGATGAAATTTTTTATGTAAGTTAAAAAAATAATATGAATTTGTAAATTATATCTACCTAATTAAATGAATTAGGTGTGGAATTTGAGATTGTAATAGAGATGTAATTTTTAATTAAATAAAAGACATAATATTTTTATTTTGCAAATATATATAATATAGGTATTTCGGAAGCGACATACTTCATGCATTAGCACTTAAGACTAATTAAAATTTTTGCTACAGTGGGTACTAGTTAGATGTAAAATTTGGTTGTTCCACATAGATATATCACCATAGTGTATTGATCAATATCCCATTATTCATTGCTAAACAAATTGTTCATACATTATCATTTTCGTTCCCAAGTACCGTCATCACCAGTAATGTGATGCTTACAATGTTATAGAATTTGTACTTCCAAACAAAACAAAAAAACAAGCTTGGATATGATCTATTTAGTAGTAAAATATTAAAATTACCTGAAAAAAGTGTATAAAATATTAATATACAAAATGATTGATGTTTTAAGGTTTGGTTATTTTGAATCTCAGTGGCAAGCCGAATGTTGAAATTATAGCTCTGAGACCAATTAGTCTATTGCGATACTTATTTAAAATATTTTAAAAGCTATTCTTAAATCGATTAAAACTAGCATTGGAAAATTTAAAATTGTTCCACATAATTAAATTTGGCTATAGAAACAAATATGATACAATCGAAAAATTCGACAGAATAGTTTACAACCGTATTAAAATAGAACAGCTGAGCTTGAAGCTAATTTAGAGAAAACAAATTTAATTGGCTGATCAGATACAATAATTCTCTTATGATATTAAACAATAACATTTTAATTTATAAAACTATTCTTACGAAACTATTCTTACGGACTTACGAAATACATCTATATGGGTAGGGGTCAGCAACTCGCATATTGAAATACTAGGTACATACAATGATTTCAGCCGAAATCATCAATATTAATAACTGGAGCACCATGGTTCGCGAATAACAATATTTTACATCGATATCTACAGATGAAAACAATAAAGAAGAAAACCAGATGTGCACGGTGACAACATCAAACAAAATAAACTTCTCATTCAAATAGCTGAATTTAGCTTGTTATTGTGTTAGTGGATTTAAGCTGCATTACATTCTGCAACTATTCCCAACAGATATTAGTTTACGAATTGATAAAAGTCACATAAATCAATAGAGTGATTGTCATGTGTGGCTACTCATTTGGTTTTCTGATTCGCTAGTTTTTATATGTTACTACTAAATGTATCCATTAGAGACAGATTGTACAGTTTCATAGGAAAGTGTACTTGGAAGAAGTCTGCTGCTGATCACGCCACTTGAGAACAAAAATGAGCATGTCCATCTGGTGATACAATAGTAGCCAACGTGTTAAATCTATATTAAAAATAGTATTTACTTAATTAATCTTACAATAATTTTTCATAAACGGTTTTACTTGACTTTTCATTAATTTAAATAACGTTTGGAACCCATTTTTCAAATCGATATTGAATCTATTGTTCACCTAAAGACTTTAATCTAACTATGTCCAACTTTTATAATATTCTCTTTTCAGCAATCATTGTCATACAATTTTTAAATAATTTTATATTTGGTTGCAAATATCGATATTTCGGAATCAACATACTTCCTTTGTCAGTACTTGCGACCCGAAATATTGATATTTGCAAAATAAACATAAAGGAAAGTCAACTTCTAATAAATTAGATTTTATCATATTCTTCAATATTATACCGACCTAAAATTCTTGAAATCTCACTGTAATATCAGTTTTTTTTATTGCCCTATAAACGAGTGAATAATTTCGAACAATTTTGACGTGATATTTTGTATTATGCTGTTAACTTCTTTCATATTTTTTATATTTTACTGATCCAAGTATGCTTCCTCTTTTTTGCTTTCTTGCTTAGTTGTTACAAATTCCAAATTATTTTTTTTGAATATTTTCTTAAACGTCACGTTTTGCCATTACCATATGAGTATCAACATCAACCCATTATCGTTCTTTTATCGTTAACTGATTTTTTAAGGAAATCGTAGAACGCTACAAGAGTGCTGTCATCTGCAAATTTATGGATAGAATTTAAAGTTTGTTTTACTTAGTACCAATGAAGGTTCAGGATGCTGTCCATAAAAATAAAATGCATCTTGAGGAATATTGAAATAAATTTGAACAGTCACTAAACAAAAATGAAGGTGAAATAAAAAATGTACTTGAGGCGGCGATATTAAATCTAGATATGTTGAGAGACTCAAGTTTATGAAAAGTACTCCGGGAAAAATTATGTTATTGAAATCAAAAAATTTACAAATATTGCAGAAGGCTTTGCGACTTTTTTGTTTTTAAGTATTAACAAGTGAAATCGTACCATTCACGATTTGAAAGAAAACTTTCAACCCAGTTAGTGAAAATTGGACTTAGACATATAGCACGACATTTTGCTATTAGATCACTAATGCCGTACTCGATCAAAAGCTTTTGAAATAATTTAGGTCACAACAGCAACATCACCAGATTGATGTAAGCTGATGTTTAGCCTTTCGCAGAGGCAAGTCATAAGATCGTTAGTTGAATGGTAGGCGGCTCGGAAGCCATATTGACCATTATGAATTATAGTAATTATTGATATAAAGATATTTCATTAACTTGTTGTTAATCATATGTAGTTAACCATAATGTTGAGAGAACATTTTTCATTGTTTACGTTATTTACGTATATTTGAATTCAATTTGAATTTAAAATTGTAAGTCTTTTGAATTTTGTAAATATGTGTCCATTAAATAATTTCCACTGGTTAGTTCCTAAATCAACTACAGAGTTATAATTATATTTAAAATATTTATATGCCTATTTGCAATTAAGTAATTAATTATTCTAAATTTTATTAACTGTTAATATTTGCTGTTTTTATATGATGGTTGCTTATGACACTGCTCTTCACATTTTATTTATGTAGAATGTATCAATTTTTACATTGAAAACATAGGTAGCTATTATTACTTTTATGAATTAATAATATTTCATCTAATTAAATATGTACTAGGGGCTCGTGCTGAGTAATTATAATTCAAGTTGAAGTCAAATTTAAAGTTTTTAAAAAATCAGTAATTTACGTATTGACATAAACTTCGCACGATATAGCAGAAACCACTCGTGTTTAATAAAAAGAACTTACTACAGTCGTGTTTAGTAAGTTTTATTTAGGACACATAAATACACATCCCTCATATACTGCTTCGTTTCCGATATATTCCCTATAGTAAGTGGCATTTAGTGGATAAAATTACTAAAAATAAAAAATTTTGTCATTAAAGAGATAGGTATATATATATACCTACATAATATATAATTCTAATAAAAACTATATTATTACTACAAATAACCAAAACTTAGAAACAGTTACTTAAAAAGATAAAAATGAGGAATTCAAGTGATTTGTTTTTTGTTGTTTTTATATTTTTTATTTTAGATGAATTTGTTTTTTTGTTTTTTTTTTTTTTTGCATATGTACATAGATTCATTTGCAAGTATATAATGTAAATTATAATAACTGACTTGTTTGCTTTTGTTTATTATTTTAATAAGATCTCACTTATGCATAATGTATTTGCTGAATAATAAAATCATATGAGTACAAAATTTTCAACTGTGTGCGCATTTTTGTTTTATATACAACTTATATATTATATTAGAAGTTCATTAAGGAGTAGGAGAATCGAAATAAAATGAAAAGGTGTCTACTGCGAAGGTCCCTAAATGCTTGTCAATTATAATTATAGATAATTATCTCATATTTCATAATTTATTATGCAAAATATCGTTTATTATAATAAAATGTAATCTAAGATCAAAATCGTGTATTGGGATTTTCTACATATTCTTATTTTGTTTGAACTAAAAATAAAACATTAAGCTAGTCATTCTACTCATTTCAATAGCGGCACCAGTTTCAAATGAAAAATATTATTTTTTTTTATTGTTTTTATTTGTTAAATCTTGCCATCTATATTTTGATACCGTCAGGACAAAAAATTAATAATCAAGCTAAATATAACGGTATATTAATATTATGGGTAAATTATCATCATTTTGAATATACTTATTTTTATGCAGGTAAATCCATTCTTCTGGTGGTATATGGCCGACGTTCATTGTATAAAAAAAGCAAAAAAAAATTGTAATCTCAAGCTATCCACCATCCGGATATATTTAGTGAACAATCAGACTTTTTTCTGCTACAAATTCTACACTAGAAAATGCTTATTTAATTTTTTTAATTGACCGATTTTATTTACTTTGATGGACTTTTGTTTTGTTCAATTCCTGTTTTCAGTTTTGTAAATTTACCTATGCGTTTATTTAAACTATTTCCTTTAAACTTTGTCAATAACTAAATACATTATGGACTTATAGTATACATACCGTATTGTGCAAGCATATGTAAAAATTGGTCTTCTCAATGTTTGTTACCCTATGATTTTTACTCTGATGTTATTTATTCCTGTCTTATAGAAGAATTTCTTGGAATAAAGGCTGTACTCGCTTTTTCTAATTTATTAGTGAAATATGTTTCTTATCATTTAAATTGTATGTTAAAAGTTGTAAAGTATGCCTAATCTAGGCTCTAGTTTTTATATTGAACTTTCGTAAGTTTTTTCTAACATCACAGTTGGCTTTTATATACTTTATGTACATCTGCTCTAATTGATTGTTATACCCCTTACTCTTTTTGGGAGCATAAGGCTTCCACTTGACATTTCCATCGTACTCGTATCATCTTTTTCCATTTCCGAGGCAATGTCTAATTTCATTTTTAATCTGCTTCTACCGTCTAAGTAGAAGACCACTTTGATAACTCTATCTGCGCCTGAGTGGTAAGACAACATCATATTTTCTGCAAGTTGTCGCTGTGATTTTATCCATCTTTGACGTTAAGATGCCTGACGTTACCATGCTTACTGGGTACGTCATGTCACAATACTTTTGTCAGTTGTTGACAATTGTGTAATTATTATTAGTGCTTATCCAATATTATTTATTATGTTATGTATGATATATATGAGTATTGATATAGATATTGATATAGGTAATAGTTTTAGTTATAAAGTATTAATTATTAATTATTTTTTATTGATTGTAAATTTTATATATAATATTTTGCAATTTTTTTTTTGAACCCGTGACTATCACATCGTAATTGAAACGCATTTATATGCTCCAACCGATTAGGTTACGGATAAATTGATTCTTAACTTTCAAGCATCAATATAGCTTTGTGTGTCATTATAATTTCCTTACAGCTGTGCTTGCATTTCTGATACAACGGTTCACATAATTTGGCAATGCAATCAAATTGTTAGTGAATCATGTGAACTATGCATACATTAATTATTTATTACATTTGTTTTATTTATTACATTCTTACAAGTATTTTCATAGCTATTCAAAAATGTACAATCACAATATTTCAGGACAATCATCAGTATTGGGTCAGGAATTTGTATCCATCTAATAGAAATTATTTTATACTTTTTGGTCCGTCTTAAAAACGTTTTTTATATAATTACTTTTTTTTAAATAATTTCTCTGTAATTATTCTAATTTCGGTTTGATTGCAAATCTTGCATTTTTCTATTTTATTCCACAATTGATCTCTTCTATCCACCTCCCTTTTCGATGATTTCTGACAAAAAAATTTGTTTAATACAGAGTTTATGTTTAATATATTTCCTTTTGGGAGGGGTGTGGTTTAGTCAGTAAAAATCTGGTACACAATGGAAGCTACGGGGCTCATTGTGTCTATGAAGATTCCCACCAATCCACGCAAAAAAAAAAAAAAAAAAAAAAAAAAAAAACATGTACACTTTTATTATATTAAATTTAAATTTATAGTCATTATAATAAACTATAGAAGAATTTCCGTTCCAGTCCTTATCTGACATGGTCAGTATAGGATTAACTATCAGTTAAATTGTACTAAAATTTTAATAGTTAAGTGTTTTTTTCTATCAAATTAAATTTAATTAGAAATTTGTAATCAATAAATAATATTAGTAAGATTTATTAAAGTTTAATTAATAAATTTATAAATTATTATAATAAGTAAATAAGTTTGCTTAAGTACATATAGTAAAATTTTTTGCCATGTTGATCTTTCAACTGGATTTTATTTCAATTGAGGGGGGTTATAATGAAGACAATATAATTTTTTGAATTTTTAGTTAAATTTAGACTGGGGTTTTTAATTTGTGTTATAATTATAATAGTAATAAAACATAAATGTTAATTTTATTAGATTGATAACAGTTTTTAAAACCATAAACTTGTTTTTGTGTTTCTTAAGAAATTTAGTTGGGGTTTTACAAGTATTCAACACTTAAGATAAGATTTGAATAGGGAAATTTTTGCAAATTTTAATACCCAATTCTAATTATCTGGTTTTTTTTATGTGATATATATTTTAATATGCTTCGAAAATATTTTTTTGTCCTTTAAATTTTACTTTACTTTACTCTTCAAAGTTTACGTTTTTCCGATTTAATGACAAACATTAGAAACATTAGAGATACGATTGATAATATATGTAACTATGTTGGTTCTGTAACTAAATTAAATCGTTCCCGCTCACACGTAATGGTTAAATATTTAATTCAATTTTAGCTAAATATTTAGGCGAGACCTCTAAACTTTGTTAGATTTTTGCTTCCAACAAAAAATATTTTTTACCTGCATTTATTCTCTTTCAACAATTATTTCTTTTTATAAATTTACCAGTAGAGGTTTGGTGATTTCTTATTGGCACTCAATTGGAAATTGAGGGGAACTGATTTCTATTGGACTCACTGGATTTCAATTTACACTGTTCTTTTTCGATTTTTTTTTATACAGGGTGGTCCGGTTTAGAGCAAAAAGTTTTCAAGGGGTGATTCCTTGGAGTATTTTAGGAAAAAAATTGTTCTAGAAGAGGGGTCTATCTTTAAATTTACCTGGGCTACAGAGGGTTAAAGAAAATCGGATTAGAAAAGTTATATCTAAAGAATATCAACTACAGCTCAGAAGAAATTGAAACTAGAACAACATCTTCTTCATAGCTTTTTTTTTAGAATTAATACACCTAATTAGCGGTATATGTTGAATGAATATCAGTCTTACCATTTTTGAATAATAACTGCATAAACTTAAAATTTTGCTTTTAAAAACTGAAAATTTTGTAAAGTTTTTTTTTTATTATGTTGATGCGCTACATCATCCCCTACAACTTTTTCATACACAACTTTCATATCAGACTTGCCGTCATTAACCCTAACTAATTTCAGTAATTTTAACTAATTTTGACTAAAAAATAAAATTGTTACAATATTCAACTCTCAGTTATTATTTTTCTTACTAAAACATGAGTTACCCAAATATTAAATATGACTTTACCTGAATTAGCTACATAAGTAGTTTCGCAAACTTACCTCTAATTGGAGAATTTTTTTCCTTCGCAGATGACTTAGGGATAATACTAATAGGCAATAGCATCAATGAAAGCTGAAGTAGATATTAATGAAGATATCAATAAAATATTTGGCTGACTGAGCAGGCACAAGCTAACAGTAAATATAAAAAAAACACAAAGAACATGATCATCAAATCAAACCATTGTTAGAATTAAGTTTGACAGTAACACAATTGGAAAAGTTTCGGCATATAAATACTTAAGAGTGTTTTTAGATGCACACCTCACATGGACTGTACAAATAAATGACCAAAACAAAAAAGAGAGAAGAGTAGCTGAAATTTTCAAAATGATAGGAATGAGCGTACCCCAGTTGTTAAGAACGTAAATTAATTTTTGTTTATTCGATAGAACAATTACATATTGTATATTAGTTTGAGGTAATTCGACAAAAATATAAACTCAGTACAACGATTGCAAAGTAAAGCAATACAAAATAAATTACAATTCTTCATCCAACGGTAGATATTCATAAAAACAACAAGATACTCTCAATTAAGTTAATGATAGAGAAAGTTCAAATAATTCAAATATAAAAAATGCTATTAATGGAAATTAACACCACCATAAAAGTAAATTAAATCTGAATAATGAATTTCATAGTTGTAATACAAGAACAGCAAATGATGTACGAATTCAAATGATGATGATCTAGAGTAATATTTTTGGACAAGGTCTTATATATAACAAAGCGATTAAAAACTATAATGGATTAGGTACCGAAAGATTTTAAAAAGTTAAATATTTAAATAAGACGGAGCGCTTATAATTTAAAAATTTTTTATAACTTTATTTAAGTGGCCTTTGAACACAATATAGATTATATAATATATAAGTTACAATTAAAAAAAGAGATCCGATATCAGAACCGATTTTCATTATTATTCCATTAAATGATAGATATTTAAAAGGAGACGTAACGAATTCAAATATTTTTTTTTATTTTTTTTATTTCCAACTAGAACATTTTATTTCAAATGTATTATCATTTTTGTATTTCATTTTAACATACAAAAATCGCCGCAATAATTTTTTTTTCGTAAAACAAAGGTAGCGGAATTAACACTCTTGTTGTGCTTCTTCTTTTCGTTACAAAACGTGTATATGCATTAAAAAGAAATTTTAGAGTACTGAACTATCTTACATTCATGCGTGCCGGAGTAAATAACATCGCAATATAGAAAATATGGTATTATAAAGTGATTGTACTAATTTTTTCTTAATCCAGTCGTTTAAATAGAATGAAAACTTCCACAATTTTCGTAAGTTAAAATAGACCTTGTTGGAGATATAATTGATGTGGTTTTAGACTTCATAACTATTTTTAGCCTTCTTAACATATTGAATAACTTCATCATTCATTTTGATTTAAGGCAAATTTGATACATCTATACCTCTAAAAAATATGAGCATTGCATGGGATTTCGATGCATTAAACCTTAGGGAATTATTTTTAAACCAAAATAAAATTGCTTCAAGATCATAATTAATTTTTGCAATATATCTATTGATCCACTAATATACAATTGAACATCATCAGCATATAGTCTGCACATAGTTTCCGATAAACAATAAGTGGTAAATTGTTAATGTAGAGGCTAAAAAGAAGAGGCCCGAATAAGGTTCATTATGGCTATCCACATTTAGTAGTTAAATAATTAGACATAACTTCGTTAATGTGAACAAATTGCTTGCTATCAATAAAATAATATTATTTATGATTGATATGATATGATTATGATTGATTGATAATCAAACGCTTTTTAGAAGTTTAGAAAAAGCAAAATGATTGCCAGTTTTTTGTTAATTTCAATATACATGTTGTCAGTGATTTCAAGCAACGCAGATGAAGTACTGTGTCGATGAAGTACTGTGATTGAAATTTATTTAGTAAGCTATTTACATTCACATAATTGATTATTTGATTATGTCTAAAATCAGGTAGGGTTACATTTTTTAGGTATAAGGAATTATAGCACATTTCCATAATGCTGGATATAAACCAGTTAGGCTAAACAATCACCCAACAGTTAAGCCAAATTAAGATTCCTTACTGAATATAATTGAGTCTAGTACTGACTCTCCTTGCACTGTTTTAGCTGTTTTACTAAAACGGTGGATATATAAAAAGTAGTTGTAAAGCGGTTTGCTTTTAGCCTACGTTAAAATTATTAATAAGTCATTTACAGTAATTGTTAACCAAAAAGTAAAACATTATTGTTTTATAAAAGTTTTAAAAAAATGTATGGATCCACTGTCTATTGCAATCCCTAAATACACACTTTCCCAATTTCGCGAACCATTTTTCGGTTATGCCGCGAACTGAGTTGCCTCGGCTTAGGCGATGCATTTTCAATAAATTCTCAGGCATCTCGATCAATTTTCTTATTTATAATGTCATACAATTTTTTTCTATAAAATGTTGTTAAAAAACCAAGTTTTCATATAAGTGAACCAATTTGCATTGAAACAAGTCGGTGGGATTCTGAGGGAGATGTTGCATCGTCGTAGGACCAACTGACCATATTCCAAGGATAGCTGAAATTGCTAGATTTCCAAAAATATATATCTTTAGTGACGCATCTTATCCTTTAAGGATGAAAAGGACATTTGAAAGTATCCTTGTTGTTTTCATGTTCTTGTATAAAAACAGTTTTATCTGTTGTTCCATTTGATATATATATATATATTCAGTTATATGTTCTAGAAGGATAACGGTCTGGAGAATATTTTAACATTTATTTGATGATGAGTGCTGCTGCCGTTATGGAGATATTGTAGTTCATTTTGGGAAAAAAAACAATCTTTATTTTCTTTCTTAAAAAACCAAATACCTCAGAAGAGCCCAAGTCGGTAAGTATGTTAAAAATTCTATCAAAATGACATATTTTGAAAATTTTATAGTGTTCGAATAAATATTGATTAGGGTTGTAATTATTATTTTTATTTACAGCTAGTTCAGTAAAAATTATTCGTATCTTCGGACTGTTTTCATTGTTTCCGATTATAAGGACATACATTTTGAAAATTTGGAGTTACTGAGCTTCAGATTATTTGTGACACTACTGTGTTGTTATTATTCTTCATGTTTTCTACTTATTTATTTCATCATTTTGAAAAATTCACAATTTTATTTTAAAGTTTATTTATTTATTTATATACCATAGAAAAATATTCTAAATCATTTAAGATTAAAGCCATTTCAAGGACATTTACCAATATTAATGTGTATAATATTAATGTTTTTCGATATTTATTTTCATTTTTTTTGTTCTTTAAGATCGTTGATGGAAAGTCATGGAAATATTATTTTTTTTAAATTTTTTAACTTATACCTCTTCTTTTTTGGTAAATTTATTATAATTTATTATTATTATAATGATATCATCATCTTAAGTCTTATGATATCATCGGCTATCGAAATTTAATATTCAAAATGAAATTTACTCTTAAGAAGAATTTAAAGTTTTGATTGCTTTAAGTGAAACGCAAAAAAAACCAATTTTTTAACAGTTTTTTTTTTTAACTAAAATGCGTTCTCAAATTTAGAAAGGAATATTCAATAGTAATAAAAATTGTTAAAGTAGGCTTCTGAAGGTTTTAGAATTATTGTAAACAGTAGAAATCTTACATGTAAATAAAATAAAAAAGGATAGAATTAAAAACAGTTAACATATACGACAGCTTCATATTGTCTCCTACCAATAAAGTGATGACAAGGTCAGACAAAAAGATTACTAAGTAAAGCACTATTTAAAAGGGGCAATCATGTGGCCGATACACGGAGCAATTTGTCGCAGCAACCGATTGCTTATTTAACACACATAATAAAACAAGCTAAGCAACCATTGCTGCAACTACACTTTTTTATAAAATTTTTAAAAATTATAAGTTTGAAAATTAAAAGTTACAGTTAAATAATAGTTAAATTTTAAAATATGGATTTTTGTAATATTATTAAATATTATTAAATACACAAACTCCACTACTAGATTTAGACTTTATGTCTCCCTTTACTATGATATTTATGATAAGAATGTCTTTTCGTTTTTCGCTAGTACAGATGGTCTTGCAAATTTAATTTAAAAAAAATACTATAATATTGTACCTATCTTTAAATCTGAATTAAGAATTTTAATTGAAAATTATAGACCTATAGGAAAACTAATTGTAGATAGTTTAGTTTTTGAAGCTATTTTTAATCATTATTTTTTAATCAAAGAAAAAATATTTTCAAATCAACATGGTTTCATTCAAGGTAGATCTACAACTATTAATCTATCTATTTTTATACATAAAACCATCAATTCAGTCGAAAAAAGTTATCAAGTTGATAGCCTTTTCACAGACATATTAGTAATCATAAAAATATAAGTAATAATCACAATAAACTCCTATCTAAAATTGAGTTACTAGAAATTCATAGGGAAATTTATACATGGTTACGATTCTACTTATTTGGCTGTAAGTTTTCCGTTACGATTTCAAATAAAAAAACTTCCATATTTGAGACCACGTCTGGTGTTTCTCAAAGTACTCATATGGTTCCATTGTTATTTTTGCTTTACATTAATGATATTGATTGTAAAATTAAAAATTCAATTGTATCATATGTTGATGTTTCACCAAATTAATTTCTATTATTAGATTAAATTATATCTCCTATTTGAACCGTGTTACGCTAGGTATATAAAATGGATTGAATCAATTCAAAAGAATATGATTAAATTCAGTCTTCGTAAGTTCAGCTGTACATCCTATATTCAACGAATTATTTAGCTAAATGTCAATTATAGACATATTGACTCATAGAAGCCAGGCGAAATGTGGCCTCTGTAATGTTTTCGTATGAATTTAAAAAATTAAAGCTAAAATTTGAACCAAGTCTTCCTTTCCAAGGTGTTACTTTACAAAACTCAGATCAAAATTCAAGTTCAAATATAACGAAAAAATGACCTGGAACAATCATATTTTGGCATCGCGAAAGGAGCATCAAAATGTTTGGAATACATGAGTTGATGTAAAACTTTCTTTCAAACTTCAGAATTTATAAATATCTGTAAATCATTTATACGACTCAAGATGGAATACAACACACACCTTTGGGCTAGCACTGTCCTTGCAGACTTAGGATACCTTGTCCTTGTTCAAAATCGTTTAATTCGTCTAATCGACGACCAAGCTGTAACTTAGTCCTTAATTTCTTTTGGACATCGTTGTGTAGTAGGAGCGCTTTCTCTATTTTACAGATGCTTTGTAGATGTGGACATATGCTCATTAGAAATCAAATAACTACTCTCGCCTCTTAAAAAGTTACTTCGTTAAACGAGAGGAGCAGCAGATACCCATCCGTACACAGTAGAAATATCTAGATGGCACAAAAAAGATTACGGAAATTAGTTTATAGTCCGGACTTCACGAATGTAGAATTATAGCACATTCAAATTACACCATAGTGTGTAACTTGAAAAAATTCAACAGAAACAATCAATCATTCAATAACTTTATTTTTTCTTCCTATCCTGTCCGTAGCAACCATCCTACGGCTGTTCATAAAAAAAAAATAATAAAATTACGTTATATCAGCTAAAATACACTGAACTTTTATTTTAGATTTATATAATATATATGTACCGGTCTATATTATTCGTCATAGGAATTTTCTATATATATGGATTTTTGGAATCCATCGTTAAGTCTAGCTCCAATAACAAATGTTCTTCTATACTAGATTTTAATTATAGCCATTTTGTTTGCATCATAAAATGTCACAATTTGAATTGTAATTTTTTGTTTAATAATAATTATTTGTTTAAACTGTAGTTTGAAAGCAAAATCTGTAAGGTTTATCTTGAAATAAATAAATGAACACTGTTATGACAAACAATCTCTTTACAACAGCTAAAAGTTGTTATTGAAAATAGCAAAATCGGTTCTGTTGTAAAATACTATTGTAAAGATGATTATCACCTTAATTATTTAGACTTAAAAATGTTTAAAATGTAAATAAGAACTACGAAGTATTTTGTTCTATACTTGGCTTCATATGAATATGCGTAGAATTTATTTTTTATTAAACTAAGGAAAAAAAAAATTAAATTGATTGTATTCCGTAAATATAAAAAAAAAATATATGTTTATAAAAGTACTATGAGTATAATTTATTATAAATAAAAATTTCTTCAAATCATTGTCTTAATATTTCAATTGTGAACGATAATGAAAACAACAATGGCTTCTCTTTATAATTTCAAACAATCGATCAAAATTCAATTAAAATCTAAAATTATTTTTTTTTATATTATTTTTCATTTAACGATCATTTTAACATTTTGAATAATCTTAAATCCATTTTTTTTTATTTTTTTTATATTTTTCAAATAGAAAAAAGAATAGTCTCATGACTATTACTTTTAATTGTTTCATTCTTTTGTTATAAATTTTATTTCTCTTGTTGTTATTATTATTTTTTTTTTTACCCTCTAACCTTTGTTTATTAAACTTGTGTTCAAATTCATAGTTTTCTCTTTAAAAATGGAAATATGAAAAATATTTTCACGTGTTTATTACAATGTTTCTAAATGGACAACTTTAATAAGGATATTCGAATATTTAGGTCAAGAGGTTATTTTGTTTTTTCCTTCCTTTTCGTCCTTCGTTAAGGGAAACAAAAAAAAAATTATTATTTTATTTGTTTATTGTGTAAAAAATACATCCTAGATGAGTTTTCATATTTACACTAACAAGAAAATTGTAGGTATAAGAAATATGTAGGTAATATGATTTGAAAATAAAATCAATGTAAATTGTTTACAAGCTTTTCAGCAATATACAACAGTGGGATACTATTTCGATAGGTGTGCATTAAATTAGAATTCATTTCAGCAGTTTTTGCACATTTACGTGAATGGTTGTGATTTCTGAAAAATAAATAAATAATAATTAGAATTAAAATCATTTAAAAATGAACACGTGTTAGTAAAAAATACGGTCTTGGAATAATCACAAATAAAACAAATAATAATGATGGACCCTAAATTTTGGCTGTACATTTTTATGTGCAGTTGAAATAATAAAATTAAATTAAGTGATAATTGATAGACCGGGTGATAATCAACAGAATGTTATAGTACGTATATAGTCCTTAGTTATGCATATGAAAATTACAGTTACATCGTGTCAATGATATCTTACCAAGCAAATTGTACGGATCAAATTAAAACAAGATTGAAATATGAAAAATCATTAAAAATTATACTGTAAAACAGGCAGACATAACAACAAGAAAGGGTATCGCGGTATATATATAAAATGATGTGTGTCTAAAAATCGTTTACGATTATTTCCATTCTTTAGAAGCTTAATGTGAAATATAGACTACCTAAACTAGCTATACTATAACTTAGCTAGGACACATTATATGGAGTTCACTGGCAAATGATTCATTATCGACATTGTGTCCTGTAATCCTATCAGTATGGTATATAAGTTAGAGAAAAACCTTTAAATTTTCTTGTTTCCTGTTTCAGCAGGTATTACTCGTGCTTTCTAAGCAATTTTGAAAATATATTTGCCATTTTAGGTATCCCGCACCGCACAAATACGACGCACACTCAAGTTCGATATGAGGTTTACTACAGCTGAGACTGGAGGAAGATTCACAGTGATTCGATCCATTTCTTAACAGGCTGGGTGGCGTAGTAGGTAGAGCGCCTGCTTTTCAACCGCAAGGTCCTAGGTTCGATATTCCGATGAAGCAAAAAAAAAAATGCTTTATTAGTTTTTCGACCTGGTCTAGTACAATAGCAGTTGTTTTCCACATTTAATGAGTAGATAAGGCAGTAATTTGTTAAATAAATACTCGAAATATTTGTAGATATTGTAGTGTAAACTTGCAATACCGTACTTAATTAAGCACGAAAAGGTGATTCTACCTAAGTTACTGTCAAGAGTGTAAAAAAAAAAAATTATCTCTCGCAGATATACCGTTCAATGTCATGTTTGATGAAACGCTATCAAGTGCTTGACAGTTTGATATTGGAAGCTGATATTCATCTTTTTTTAGGATGTTCATTCTGAATACAGACGTCCTTAGCAGCTTCTCTAACTAGAACATATAGATGCTGGATACATCGTAAATACAAATAATATTCAAAATGTAAAAGTAGATTCGCTTTGGTTTCTATACCTTCACAATTGTCCTATACACTTCATGCTTTTCCCCTTTTATTTTAATATCTATCCCTCTACTTTGGTGTTATACCCCGATGGTTTGTCATGGTTTTTTTTTTACTTTTCTTCCAGGTTTTTTGCCCTTTATGCCTTCCTCCACTTCGCAACTAAGTCGACCCTTCTGATAAAGGCTAATAGGTTTGAGAATTTTATCATGCAGAAGTTTTCTGAGGTTATTTAATGCGTTTTAAACAGACTGGGTTAATATAGTATATACGGTTCAAGGACTAGGTTTTATGAAATCCAAAAGAACGATGTAGGTTAATGATATGGATAATTTTTTTAAGTTGGAAAAACTGTTAACTGAATAATCAAAAATTTCTATTTAAAAACTACGCAAGCGTCACTCGTGATAAATAAAATAACTAAATATTTGAGACTTGTCTGAAAACCAGATAAATATCTGGGTTTTGAGTTATTATTGTAATTTCATATTAAAGTATTGACTAAACCGTGAACGGGATGAAAAGAACACAACAAAAGTGAGTGAGGTAAAGTAGGCCATACACGGTACATACCGATAAAAAATCGTATCACCACACCACCACATTCCTGTAAGATGATTATGAAATAAATAAAGTGGTAGAAAAAGTAGTCCATCATGAGCAAGGTCAAATATATAACCTTTGAATAAAAACTGGTATTGCGAAATATTTGAAACCTTATTAAATCGTGAATACTAACAACTGTTTATTGCTTGGAAGAAAATTTATGTCAATAAAAACGCTTAAAAGTTCTAAAATGCACTTTTTAAGGGAAAATATGACAAAATATGTTGGAATAGACTATAATTATGCAAAAATATTAACTAAAAAATAGAAATAAGGCTTTGAAATGCATAATCTTTTACCAAATGAATTAAAAACATAGTTTCTCAATAGCACTTCAAATGCATTTTTTTGATTTCCCAGTTTATAATTCCATATATACAAAATACAAAATATGCAATGATCTTAACAACAATGTTTAAGTGTATTGTACGTTATCTAACAATATTTTGATATTATTCCTCTATACATTTTTATTCTCTCATGCTGTGTAGGTAGATAGATTAAATAGAGATACATACTATATTTTTTTTCATATAAAACTAATTTTAAATGTTTAGGAACTTTTTGATTTAATTTAAAAACAATTTTTGTTTCAGATAAATATACATATACATGATATACATAAATATTTATATATATATAATATTATTGCTAGAACTTTGGCTCCAGACAGTTCGAAACGTCTAGCAATATAAATAATCAATGTCGTATATATATATATATATTATATTATATTATTTGTACCATATAAAGATAGAGAAAATATGAAAATGCAAAAATAAGAAAAATAATATGAGAAAAATTATAAATATGAGATAGAGAATAATAAAAGAGATGAGAAATTTAAGCTTCCCTTCAATTTCAGTATTGTTATAAAATATTTTCGAAGATTTTTTTGATGCTCAATACAGAAATACATTCAAACACACACATATTCTTAAACTCTATATACAAATACATATTGTATTTTATGACAATTTTATCACATTTAAGTCAAAAATGAAGTTTTTGTCCGTTAAATCCTTGAAAATTTTGTACTAAAATAGTATATTTGTTCGGCAAAATATTTCATTTGAATATTTTTTGTTGTTTTTTTTTGTCTTATTTTTTATCACTATTTCATACTAAAATAGTGTTGAAAGAGCTCTCGTTGTGTATACATTTACTCCTTCATAAGGAACGCATACAATTTAAGAGAAGAAAAAAAAATATTTTTTTTAACGTTCATTAAGGATATTTTGTGAATAAAAACAATAAAAGTGAAAATAATATATATATATATATATATATACATTTAAATTAATTAAAATTAACGAAAAAAAAACGAAACAAAAAATAATAATAACAATAAAATTAATCATGAATTGGAGAAGATTTATTAAGGGATTTTTTTTTACACGTTTAATTATAATAGCATGTGTCATTAAAATGGGTTAGTTAGATCTTAAAATATTGCTATTTAATATTTCAAATATATATTAAAATATAACTGAGATTATTTATTACATAAATATTTAATATAAACAACTATCATCGTTTTTTTTGGTATTAAATTAAAAATGGCGACAGGGTCATTGTTCTTAATCAAAAGAAATTCAAATCATTGTGGTACCTACCTCTATATATAATATTTTGTTACGTAATAATATTTAATTTTCAGTTTTACTTGATTATTTGTCGTGATTTAAACATAAATTAATTATCAGTTTTAATTATATCACAGTGAATTATATATATAGTTAATCTATATACTAAATAGTATTTAAATAAAAAAAAAAAAACAATATGGAATAAAATAACGGATTCAAACTGAAATTTTTTTAAATTCAATTACCAAATATTCTTCGATATTAGTACATACACATTATTATATTTGTAATTAAGGAGATATAAAGTATACAATATACATCAATACAATATTAACAATATATAAGTATTGTAAAGATCTTAATAATAATAACCTAAGGATCAATTTAATACAAAATGAAGGATATAAATTCAATGAGAATCCAAATTTTCCGTTAATACAATTAATCTATATTATTATTTTTCTTTTCTTTTTTTGAATTTCAATATAACGAATTAAGGTCATGGAGAGGTTACAATGAAAATTATTTTCCGTTATGAATACAAAAATAGTTGATAACATAAAAATATAGAATAAATTATTACATTATTCTTGTGATAATATACATAAAATGTGATTATGTGTAAATGTGTGCGTGCGTGTGAAAAATAAAACAACAAAATATAGAATTAAAAAAAAATGTATTAAAAATTAATTTAACATTGATTTTATAATAACAAATCTTTTACTGTTATTCATTTAATACGTCATTAAAAATTACACCAATACATAAGTATAAATACAAAAAAAAAAACGGTTTCAATTATTAAAATGACGTATACGTCATCAATTTAATAACGCCATATTGAATATTTATTTTATTAAATATATACATTTTATTTAATATATATATATACTGTATATTGAATGTGTCATAGATTTCAGTTTTGTATATATGTATTTGTAAATTGATTTTGAATAAAAACAATTTTTGAAATTTTACAAAATACACATTTCTCGTAATACTTACTTTCATGTTAATTCGTTAATTTTCGTTTATTTAAATTTATTAAATACGAGTAAATAAATGTGATATTGTTGCTTTTTTTTGTTAGAGTAATGTTGTAGTATTCGATACGTACTACCAGAAACTGACCTAGTAATTGTCATTGCCAAAAAAAGAGAAAGATTTTAGTATAATATGTAAATTGATGAATTGGATGAATCAAAACAGGTCAACATTTCTTAACGACAATTTTTTATTTGAATTAATTTGTTTTATTTGAAAATTGTAATTATATATTAAATATTTTATTTTTATTTTTTATTTATTTAAAATTAATCATATAATTATTTAATTGTTTAGTACTCTTAAATTAAATTAATATTTTAGGTTGAAGTCGTTATTTGGGGTAGTCGGCGAATGCTATCGATGTGAATGTACTACTAGTGTTGTGACAGTAACGGATGACTATTGATGGCGTCTCCTTTGAAAATAACTGTTATTACTTTGAGTAATAGTCTAGAAAATGTTTTTCATTCACAAAAGTTTATATTATTTTTTTGCTTTTCCAGCAATGAAGCATAAAGGTCATTCTATAATGCTAGCTTACTTTTGTAGTTTTAACTTTTAAAAAGTTTAAATTTAAAAGTTCAAAAGAATTCAATTCTATGTCAGTAAAAATAAACACAAAAAACCACCCGCTTTGGGTAAAATTTCAATTCAATACTTTCAACTGAAAGTAAAGCTCCAAATTCGACACACTTAAATAGTTCAGAGTTCTGCTTTGAACATTGTTTATCTTCAACTTTAAAAAATTTTCACGTTTGCGATAAACGCTGATATTGTAGAAGGTTACATTAGTTTCAACATGCCAAACAATTCAAAATAGTTTGATGATCGTAGGTTAAAAGTCAACGCCAGCAGTTTTAAAATTTAAAGACTTTTAGCCCATTTTCGGCCAGAAAAAAAAACATATCTTGATTATTAATTAATCCATTGGTTTTAGGATAATTGATGCCCAAAAAATTCAAATCCGTTGTCAGATTGGGGCTAGCACGTTCCAGAGCCTGGGAAAGGGCTGTTCGAAAAATCGAACACTGGCCGCTATTTGACATTTTTTTTTTGTTCATGAAAATCAAAAATTAGGCTTATATTTTTAGCAATTTGTCTCAATTTCAGTGAAATTAAGGCTAAACAATGAATGAAAATATAAAATAGAGTTAAACAAAAACTTTATTGAGATAAGTAATGAAAAATTTATTAATATAAAGTATTATAAATTATGAAATCTTAATACAAAAACCATTTTTCATGATATTTTTCAATGCATTTAGTGTGTAAATGAACGTTGCACTTCCTGTACATGAATTTCGTTGGCTTGCTGCATTTTTTCAATTGACATCGACGATATTTTCCTTATGCCTTGGAAACAACAACATGCCTGCCTGATTGTTTTGGTAAATTATGAGGCCGATATTCTTCTTCAGATGATTCCATATTCAAATCGAAATAATAATTTTTCAGCAACGAAAACACGAAAACTTTTTTGTGCAATAGGTTTTTCATTTTTATATTTCGCCACAAAACAGTGTAACTTGCAAGCATTTATTATTGAAGAACTCAAGGCTGCAATCCACAATGGCCAATACTGTTTTTTGCTCTGATATTGATGCGATAATTTGCAACTCCATTATCATACAAATCGACACCTCCCATGCCATACTTGTGGTTATGTAGAAGTTATAGTTGCTGATAGTTGACATAATCCTTTTTTCTTTTTTCCAGCATTTAACTGTATTCATTGGATCGATTTGGTCAAAGGTACAACAAACTGTAACCTTTTTATTGTCAGACTATCGACAGAATAATAATTTGTTTGTTGCATCAAATATGTAATCATGCTCACCACGCTGTAATTTTTTATGTTTCAAATGGTGCGTTTAGTATTCGATTTGTTCTTACTGCTCCAGTTGCAAGGAAACATTTTTCACCAAACAAGCATATCAAATAGTATGATGTGGAAAGTTATCAAAACAAACTTTGTGTTGATTTGTATGTTGAAAGTAATCAAATGACGACATCGGCATCTAAACCAATTTGCTTATTATAGTTGTCGCTTGATCCAGTGTATGGTATCCATGAGAACACGTATCCATCAGAAGAACAGAGGCACCATATTTTATAACCGAAACGGATTGATTTATTTCTAATATACATCTTACAGGAGTGATGACCAAAATAAGGCACCATCTGTGAAAATTCTCAGACCAAACATCAAATTGATCTATTTCCGGCAAACATTCTAATATTTTCAATTTTTTTTTATTTAAGTTTAATTATTTACCTGATTATTTAAGTTAAATAATTACAAGTTTTTAATTACAAACGATAATTTGTAGTTACTATTTTTTCTTACCTGCATTTTGTATTACTATTATAAATTACTATATTGGTAATCTTATAGACTTTATTTTAAATTTTTATTATACAAAATTATGATATTTTTTCTTACAAATTATTTCATATCATTTTTGTTAAACATTGCAAAAGTTAGAAACCTTATTTTAAACATTTATAAATAGTATCTAGATTAAAAAAAATAATTCCGGATTGAAAAAATTTAACAATAATTATAAATAAATAAAAAGTATGAAAAAATATCAAATTATTAGTCGTAAAATGTCAAATAGCGGCCAGTGTTCGATTTTTCGAACAGCAATATTTATACGTACATGACACATTCTGGTGGGGTAAAATCGACCAAAAATATAAAAATATGTAAAATAGTACTCTTTGGCAAGAAAACCTCATCATTGGTTTTTTGAATTAAAAATTTATATTTGTTTTGTTTTCATTTCCAAAAAATCTTTAAAATTAGGAGTTTATTCACAACCCCACTATCTTGAGAACGATTGAATCAATTTTAAATCTAAAACACTTATTTTAAAGCCAAGAGTCCAAAGTTTATTGATGTGTTAAATTTTAGTTAAAAATACACAGCTGTAACAGAAAAAAACTTTAATAAGAATAGGTAATTTTGCTGTTCCAAAAATCGAACAGCTGCCGAAAATGGGTTAATGAGTTAATCTATTTAATTTATTAATAAGTTGATAAATAGCAGAAAACATTATTTTTGTTATTTTGTTTTTTTTTTACATATAAGTGAAAATTTTTCTTTAATGAAAATGCTTACAAAAAACTAGTTTTGGGTTTAAGCTGCTAAAAATGTTGTTTACAAGTGTAATAATATTGTAATAACAAGTGCTATAAAAAGGGAGATAACATGAAATAAAGGTTTTTTAATATGAGGACTCAATGCGTACGATAAGAACAGTAAATATAATTTACTAGAGATATTTATCCATAATACATTGGGATAGTTTCACACTAGTTTGGGATGTTATACTTTGATGAAATATATATTTAAAATATTAGGGATAGTTCCTTCATATACCTACCGGCAACACTTTTTTAACATTCTTAACAAAAAAATTACAATACTTAAAATCTTTAGAAGCTAAAAACCACCTTTACCCAAAACCTGTTTTTTTTTGTGAGTATCTGTTTTAAGGAAGGACATTTGACAGTTCATTATTTTTATTAAAATTGTCTCTCAAAGTGATTTTAGATCAATAGCAAACAAAATTATAATAAAAAAGCAAAACATCACTACAAATTTATACCATCTGTTTTTCGTAGCACAAGTTCTCATCCTAAAAAATTCTATTAGAAATTCATGTGAAATTTTAATTTGTTGTTTTTATTATTCATCAAAATCTATACAACAAAATATGATTTGTAACAAATATTTTAAATAATTTTAAATCATTTGATGGGAAATTATTATTTGTATAGATAATATTGTATAGGATACCATATTGTTTCTTTACTATATTACATAAGGATAATGTAATAATAATTATATATATCAAATTAAATTTTTAAATATTTATTTGTATTTGTTCTTATTTGCTTTTTTCATTTTTTTTAAAAAAAGGATGTTCACTAAAATGTTATGTTTGTGACACAGAATTAAATTCAACTTGTGCCAAAATCAATAAGGAATCAAAATTAAAAGCTCAAGTAAGTTTTAAAATTTAGTTTTTTAAAATTTTTTAATTTTTGTTTTTATTTACTTCTCACTATACTTAAAAATTCAAATACTATTTGTAAATATGTTTTTAAATATTATTGCTGCATTTAAACCGGTGCTTAATTAAAAATTTTAAGCTAAATTGAACCTTCAATCTAAAATAACAACATAAATAATTTAGCTTAGTTACATAGCTAGCTTAACTAATATAGTCCTAATTAATTTTAACTAAAACTTTGCAACTTTAACTAAAATAAAATCACTTGCATAATGTTATATTGTTTTAAGTGGTATGTTCAACTTATTTTTACGAAATTATAGATGCGGGGATGCTATATTTATCTTAAATTACAATATATTCTAACTTTAGGGAAATTATAAATATTTTAACCAAACTGCAAACTTTTAGAATATTAAAGAGTCTAAAATAATTGATAACAGATTTAGTTCTTTATATTATGTATTTTCTATTTGAACTTTAAGATGCCTATTATGTATTTCAATAACGATTACGATTTGATCGAACGAAATGTCAATATGCAAAATTGTCATTATGTATTTCGATATCGTTCACAGATTGTCGAAAGTTTATCGATGTAAGATTTTATCACGAAAGAGACATCGAAAGAGAGATCTTGTACAAATTATTTTAGTTTTGAATTGAACGGATAAAATAAAAGAGTGACACTTGGACACTTGGTGTTTTGTTTTGTATTTATGATATTTTTTAGAATAAAAATAAATTTAAAGGTTAAAATGGAAGTAGGTATTTTACTTTATTCTTCACAATTACTTTTTATTGAAATAAATTTTAATAGGAATGAAAGGCCAGTTACAAATAAACTGCAATATGAAAGTTAGTGTACATAAATCATTTCAGTAATTCTACTTTAATCATAAAAATAATGTTTGTCTGACTTTTTTCTTCTATTGCGTAATGGAATTTGATCCATTTTGGACATAAGTATAAAAAGCAAATAAACATATAAAACTTCCTTCAGCACAACAAAAAAAGTTAGCTGTGCTAGTCCGACATGAAAATCATTTCCTACACTGCAAATCATTTCCTTGATGCAAACCGCACAGAAGCTTAATACACTGGCCAATTTCCAATTAATTATATTTGGAATCGAAGTGTTACCAATAATAAGGCTATTTAAATGTTTGCACTAATTTTTCTAATAAATCACTAAACGTAATGTTGTTTAACAGGAAATTATTATCAAAACTGTTAAAAAAATAAAGTTTTAATAATGTAAATAATTCCAAATCCAGTGGATTAGAATAATCCCGAATATATGTTCGGCTGTTTTTTTATTCCTCAATTCGATAGCGTTTTTCAGTACTAATTGAAAAATTTAACTCTGCTGCAATCAGTTTATTTATAAAAACTTATAATTTTATAATTTCAATTTTATTTAAACACTTCTAACTTATTTTCAATTTAAAAATTTCAAATATAACACTTTTGTTTGGTTTTTTTCGTATAATAACTTGAATTTGACAGTTTAAGAATCAAACATATGTAATTTTCATAGTAGATTTGAATTTTACAATGGCAGCATTTTAAAACACTTTCGATAAAATTTTCTTCGAAATACATAATGGCACTAACGATTACAATCGAATAACTCTAACGATAACGATTGTAAATGTAAAAGTAAATAATTCGATTAAAATCGATCGAAATACATAATAGACACCTAAATATAGTTAGTTGAAAAAAGTATTACAAAATTTTTATTTTGAAATATATTACATAAATCTGTATTTCTATAATAATAAAATAACAAAAATCCTGGTTTTAAATTCACATTCTCGCCACCATTTTCCATGTTTTACACTACTTCACTAGTTCTTCACCTAGAAAGCTTCATTCCATTTTCCCCATAATAAAAATGGGTGACTTCCAAATAGTTTTCTGTATAAAAAAATACAGTATAAAAACCTTTTAATACAGTTTAAAGCGTTATAAAAGCTTCACTTCATTGTAAAATCAAATTTTTATTACATTTTGTAATATCATTTTGACAATATGAATACACATACACATTTTGACATTTAAATTATAACTATGACATATTTGTATACATTTTTAAATTTTTTCTCTAAAACTCTGCTCTTACCTTCCGTTTCCACTACGTATTATAAACATTTTGGAATAACTTGTGTGCAAAGTCAAGAGCAACGTGTGCAATATACATTTTGGAAGATGCTACATTGTAAATTTTGCGGTTGCACTACACTTTGAAACTAACGAAATTACTACTAGATTGTATTTATTTCAATTCACATCTTACTCATATATTGATGTTATTATTGTCATTGATCCATTGATTGAACTAAGATTTCGATGATAAAATTTTGCTTGTTTTTCAACAATAATTGAAAAAAAAAATATTCAATTAAGTTGTAACTTAAATATTTACATGTTTACCATGGCTCTAAATATCAATTTAAATATAAAACAAAGTCGTATCAGCAAAATGATTTGAAATATAATTTATACAAGGTTGTAATTACTAAATTTTCTAGATACAATTTTATTTATCCAAATTATTGCATTTTTGTAAAATTGTATACATAACTAATTTTTGATTAAAATGTAAGTTAGAGCTCCGGGACTCTAAGATCGCAAGTAGAAATTGTAGTTGTATAGTAGATTGATTCTATAATTTATTCTAAGATGGTGTAACCAACATTTTCAAATATCGCTTATTTTTGGTACGTAACATTGAAATTTTCCAAGATTTTTCGAAATTGGAAAGCTTCGGTTTATCTTCTTTAATTTGAATACGTTATACTGATGATTATTTTATTTGTTCTAATTGCAAATTAATAATAAACAAATGCTAAAACTCCCATTAAAAATAAATTTAAAACAAAAATGTAGAATCGAATCAGTTATGTTTTGTTACTAATTCACAATTAGTTAAAATAAATAAAAGCTCATCAATAATACTCAAATTAAAAAAGTTTTTATAAAGATAACCAGTTCCGTCCTCTTAGGTTATTTTCAAGCAATAATTTTGAATTTTTCTATTTTATTTAATTGAATGAACCTGTTTTATCGTATTCTAATGAAATAATCTATAGATTTTTAATTATTTCAAGACGAACATTAACAACACCCATATTACACATCAATGTTTTCATCAATACGTGTCCATTAATTGATGAGAAATGGATGGGAAATTAATTGTTGGTAGTTTTAATCTCATCAATTTTCCATTAATGTTCTCATCAATGTTCTTATCAATCTAGTTTCAGAATCAGCTGTCCAAATAATATTTTGCAGTTGCCTTTTAAAAATAAATGTAAATAAAAATTTTAGATATATATGTAATGTATATATATAGATATATATTTAAAAAAAAATTAAATGCATACGAAAATGATCATTCAACATGGACGTGTCAAACCTCATCAATTTAAATTTTGCAGTAATTATTAATTAATTTGATAAGAACATTAATGTGTAATAAAGGTGTAACAATAACACTTTTTGATTTCAACTCCCTTTTAATTTGTGTCATACTTTTTTCCCTTTCCTCCTTACCTATACCAGCTAAGCAGTACGTAAGCATCCTAACTAAGTAAACGGCCTTTTGTTAATATTAAAAAATATTGTTAATTTATTTTCTAATATTTACATATTAAATAAATTAAATTAAATTTTTAATATTTATCATAACAGGAATGCAATATTGATCATTTAAATAATCCACCTATAACAACCTTAGGTCAATTAAGTTATATTATATTTGATGCAAGATTTTTAAATATGGGTTCTTTAGAAGGAACATATGAGAATTATACAGATTTTCTAAAATTTGAATGTGTTAAAATTATATCATCAGATGGTTTGTATTAAACAATAAAAAATGTATTTTTATTTTTAAATATTTTATTTTAACCTTAATTATTTTTATTTTATTTTATTTTATGTTTTCTAAATTAGCTGGTGGTCGTCAAATGGTACATCGTTCATGTCAATTAAAACAACCAAATTATTGCAATATTGTTACTAATAAAGCATGGGAAAAATCACAAACAAGTGGTGAACCAATTGAAATAGTCAATTGTCAAGTATGTGATGACAAGGATAATTGTAATGGTGCCTCATCAAATCAATTTCCATTCATTTTAATGGCTGGACTATTAACAATTATTAGTGTGTTTTCTTAAAAAAAAACATATATATATATATATAATTATTAAATTAATTTAAATTAATTTTTATTAGAATAATTTAATTAAATTGACATTTAAAATAAATTCAAAATACAATGGGTTTCACAATTATTTAGACAATTATTATAAAAAAAATTATAAATTAAATTGTTAAGATATTGAAATGAAAATTATATGAAAAATTCTTTATTATTGGTTTTTAATAACATAAAAAAAATAAACGATTATTATGAAAAAGGTATAGATAGAGTAATTAAAAGTTTTATTATTATTTAGATTATTTTTTGTTTTGTTCCACAACTATTTTGATAAATAGAATTGAATTTAAATTTTTTTACAAATTTGAATAAATACCAAATCTTTTCCAAACTTTACATATAATAATTAAGTTTATGTTTGAAAATGGGTTGAAAATTTGCTCAAAATAGCTAGTAATTTATAACGACCATGACCACTATCATGACCACTAGATAATAATTCTGTAAAATAAATTAATAAAATAAAATAAATTAAGATTGTCAGCCCCCTCAAACATTAACTTGATTAACATCTTCGACTACGGTAAAAGTAATAGGATTGAGTTTGATTTCTACAAAAAAAAATAATAAAATTGGGCTGATATCCCGTTAAACTACCCTTTTCGGCTTATTCTTGATATTCGAAGTACGTGTTCATCTAACAGAATTTATATGGAATGATTATACCTTTTATATATTACCAAAAATGCAGACAGATATTTCATCTTTCTGAGCTGTATATTTCTGAGCTCATCTCCCTGAGAAATGTTAAATATATATGAAGTATGCTGTCTAAAAAATTTTTGTGAAATTTCACTGTATCTAGTAAATATATATAATAGAATAATAATTATTTATTTAAAAACAAAATAAAAAATTTTTAACCTTATTTTGATTTTTTATGTTTTTTATTTTTCTAAAAAAGAAATTTACAAAACATAACCCTAAATCTAAAAAATTTTTACTATTTAATAATAGAATTGTAATTTATTTAAATTAATTTATTTAATAATAAATATATATATTTTTTAATTTATTTAAACTTATTAACTACGGTAACGAAATTCAATCAAAAAATTTTCAATTGTCTTTAAAATAAATTTTATTGTATAAAAATATTAAAACATTATATAATAATAGACAATAATACAACAAGAAAAAAATAAATTTAATTTAATTGTTATGAGCTGTGTCAAATTTAATAAAAAAAAAAAATTCCAAAAATTTCAAAAATTATAAAAAATAATAAATTGTATAAGAAAAATTTAATTATAATACAAGCAATTATTATATAATAATATTAAAAATAAATATATGTGAATGTTTTATGTAAAATGTAAAAAAAGACAAAAAATCAAAAATGACAATAAAAAATTTCAAATTTAATTTTTTTTTAATTATTTATTTTGCCCTATTCTAAGCCTTACATCTATTTTTTATCTATTATATAAAAATAAAATTTTTTATGTCTGTTTTTATGTCTGGTCTGTATGTCTCTCTTTATGTTATTTACGAGACTCGAAAACTACTGAATCGATTTGGTTGAAATTTTCAGAGTATATTACTGGAATAGAGGGAAAGGTTGTAGGCCTACCCGGTTTTTAAAATTTCGATGGGTTCGAGCAGCTGCCCTATAACTCCAAGCATCTAACACAAATGTATTAAGAACTAAAACTGTTACAGAACTGAAAATTTGTACTGAGGTACTGTCTCAAGAATAAACAAATACGTCTATTACCGTTTTTCAAAATTTTGAGTGGTTCGGGCAGCTGCTATACAACTCCCAACCCCTATTAGAAATATAATGAGCAAACATATCTTTTACCGTTTTCCATTAATCTGAGTGGAATAACCTAATCAGGAATATTTAAAAAATTAAAGTTTTTATGTAACTGAAAATTGTATTTCAGGTACCCTCATAAATAAAATAATGACATACGTTTTCTAAAATTTTGAGTAATTTTAATTCATATATAAATTTTGAGAGATTTTTCGTTTTGTTTTGACAGATTTTAATTTTAATTTATATTAGCCAATTTATTATATTCATTCATATAAATGTTTTAGATGAAGAGAATAACCGTATTTCGAATCCAACTCTATATAATAAGTCCATTGGCTACACTAGCTTCAATTCTTTGATCTTAAATTCGCTTCACCAATTTTAATCATATTTTTATGTGCTTACAAGAAGCATAAATAGGCTTGCCAACTTTTAGAAATGCAAGGAGAGGTTATTCAAAAAAAAACTAACAACTTATATAAGTATATTTTTTACTAAGTATTAAAAATTAGAAAAATGCTCATATTGTAAATCTATATCTATATCTATATGTTTGATAGTTCTTCAAGCTTTAATACACGTATACCTTTTCCAATTAACATACTTCTTCAAATAAGCCATCTATGTTATTATCAGTTATAATTTTTTTTTAAATTGAGCTCGTTAACAACTGCTGCTGTATATCTTTAAATTTGGAAAACAGCGTATTTAATGATAATTTAGCGATTTTAAATAGCCAGTTATATTCGGAACATTCGAGCCGTTCATTAATATATTTCAGGGTTATTCTAATAAACTCAATGAAATCTTTTTCGATTTTAGAGTTTTCTTCTACATTTTCTATTTTTAGCAGCAATTGCCGTACTTTGTAACCAAAATATCTTTTTTCTAATCTGTCATTAAGTTTGCATTTAAAATCCTCACTAAATATGAAATAATAGCTGTGCAAACATTTGACTCTAGTTTTTTTGTAGTTTCTGAATACATTTTCAGGATATATGTGATAAAAACAGTATAATTTCAATTTTTGGACATATTTTGTTATTTATGAAATATGACTTTAATACTGGCCATGTTTTTTTAACTATATCGATGGCAGGTAATAAAGACAACCATCTTGTAGTTACATGCCGAATTATTTCTTTAAATATCGCAAAATTTATTGTTAAAATTAGTATCGAATTTTGCAAAATCGATTTATGCTTTGTATGGAAGACATTTGTGTATCGTGAGAGTACGGGGACATTTTTTTTGGTAAAGGAAGTCGGGTGGCAATTCTAAGCACAAAACAAGATACAATTAAATAAAAATATATAGTCAGAAAGCTTTCACATTGCGTGCAGAATTTCATACTACTACATCTCATATACTAATTTCATACCACCACATTTACTCTGTTGCACACAAAGATATGAACTTTATAACTTGAACATTGAGTATGAATTTGTTATTTGTTGAACCATCGTTGGACGTTGTCGACGTCGTTTCTCTGTTGCAAACTATAACCATTTTTATTTTGGCTTTTTTTTCTTTCTTATTTCACCTCAACCCGTGTGACTATTTTCTATATTTAACTTATTATAAGGCCTAACTTAAAGAAGTTAAACTCTTTTTTGTCTTATTATGATGTTTTCTATATATAGCTATGTCTTCCTTCAATTTTTTATTTCACATGCTTTATCTGGAGATCTCTGTTAAGATCACTATTTCTACAACGGGAGTCTACCTAAATACAAAAAAAAAGACAAAAATTCAATGTACCAAAATCCCTACAGAGGAAAAACCCCGAAATAATCGGCTTTTTCCAGAAAGTTATGCTTGCATTATTTTTTATGTTTTTTTTCAGATTTTGGTACATAATTATCCTTTTGGTATTTTGATTTTTGGATATCAGACCATAACCTTCTACAATACACACGACGGTAGATTGTTTTAAAATCAATGAATAAAAATTATATTAATTCTTTTTTTTAACTGTCGTCTGATATTTGAGAACCTTATATTCCAAATTGTCAATTCAGGAATTGAAAATTTTATATGAGACTGTTGTTTGTTCAATTCCAACTTGTAATACAATAGCAGAATCATTTCAAGAAAGCAAAAATAACCAAATGTCTGAACAGCCTCATTTGAAGACAGTACCGTTTTTCTATATACAACTAAAATTTTAAAATATTGCATTGATCCCAGCATTATCATTGGAAATGGAAATTCTACACAATATTTTTATCATTAGCATTAAAAATTTAGTAACGTTGAAAAAAAAATTTCATCATCATTGAATTATTCAAAAACTTTGATGAATTTTTCAAAAGCAATGCGTTACGTCCATGTTTAATCATTTCTAATAATAAATTTATGAATCGAGAAGCGAAGATACATTCTTTCAACGGGTACAGTACATTTGGCAAATTCCACTTCGCAAATGAACATTTCATCTTTCAACAAAAAATTTTTTGGTAAACAGACACTTGGCAAAATGGACATTTTGCAAAAAGAAAATTAGCAAATGGTCATTTAACAACTTTTAATTACATACACTTTATACATAAAAAAAAGTTGGCAAAAAACAATCCGAAAGCAGAAATCACAATTTGGCTATTTAAAACCTTTTACATGGGATATTGGAAGCCTTGGGTCCCGAATTATTGTACGCCGGAACTTAAAACTGCAATTTTCTCCTTGCAAATATTGTTATTAAGTTGAACTTAGATACATAATATTTACACCGTATGTGAAGGCTTCGGTCCCAAATTCTGTAATACCAGAGCTTCCGCCACGCGACAGAAAGACAAAATATTTAAGTACAATATAGTTTTTTTTTGCCAAGGGCTGTTTCAAATTTTTAGGAGTGTTAACTTTAGTTCAAGGTCACCCTCATTTAGTTGAAAACTTCATTTCTACTAGAAAAGAAAAGAGATACGCAAGTACATAACATCCTTTAGAAAAGTACCTTTGTGTCTTGAAATCTTAAGTTTCAATATCTCATCGTTCATTCTGTAAAAACGGTATATACTTGCTTCTGTAGACGTGTCACGTAAACCTAATATTCTGAAAAAATATAATATCCTGATTTTGAATCCAAAATATCATCTAATTCAGAATCTCACATATACCATACATTTGCATCTCCAAAGAAATATTGCATAGAACAATAATTATAAATAGATATTGAAATTATAGAGTTGCAGAGTGTCCATTTACCAAATGCTTAATTGCAGAAGGTTTTTTTTCCCCATTATGAATTTTGTTAAGTGTCCATTTTCTAAGTGGATTTTGCTAAAAGTGCGTACATCTTGTCCAACATACATTCATTCAGTTATAACATTTACAGTACGGAAGCCGGAACGGTCACCAGTAATACAAAACGAATTATTCGCATTGCAATAAAATGAAAACTTTCAGGAATATTTTATTGGATGTAACATTAGAGACTAACTTTGAAACAACGAAATCAAATTAGGGTAGGGTATACAACACTTTCGTTTTATGTTAATTTAATAAGAAGTATTAGAAATGCCTGACATTATCATGTTTTTTAATCCGAAATCAAAAAACCAATCTTTATTCTAGTTACCTCATCAAAGTGTTTGATCAAATGTTTGGGCCTAAACAAAGTTGGGTCTCTGTCACAAACAAGTTCAAGTTTAACACAAAAAGAACTTGTTGTTTTCTTAGTATTTTTTTTTTTTTATTTTTCTACAAATATTTTATAAAATTTATAATCTATTAATGTCCTTGATGTAATATTGTTGCACTAATTAACATTCTTTCAATTTAAATATTTTTTTCTATTTACATTTTGTTTCTTCTCTTTCTTTTCCGTTTTGCTTATTATATTTGTTTTGTTGCAAATAAATAATTTCTGCAAACATTTTGTTTCCACAACAATTCCAATTTTTGTTGCAAAATTCAACTTTCAACAAAAATGTAAATTAAATGAAAATTTTCGAAATTCGAATAATACAAATAAATAATTTAAAATTTCGTATAACTTAGAATATAATATTAAGTGTAGTAGTTTCTAACACATATAACATGTATATATGTAAATTGACATAATATTTACATACGCATATGTAATTTATTTTTATATATTATGTACATTTGTACAAAATAAAAATTTACAAAAAAATAAACAAAAAAAAAAATACTAAAAATTTACTAACAGTATAGTCGATGTAGTTTTCATTTCGAAAATGAAATATTAGAACTAATTTCGAATTCGAATTAGAATTTACAACTACACAAATAAGTGATACTAACAAAACGATACGAATAATAATAAATAAATTTTTATATTTGTATATGTGTGTCTGTGTATCCTTTTTGAAAATCATGAATATCCTTTTTCTGAAATTATTATTTTAAAGGTTTGAAAATTCATTTATTTGAATAGTTGTTAACGGTACTTCAACTAATACAGACGTTTATTTTTATTTTTTATAGTACAAAAAATTTTAGATTTTCATTTTTCGTTTATTTCCTTTGAATAAATATAATTTTTCTGTTCGTAATATTTTGAAGGAAAGACAAAAAAGAAAATTGCGGGTTAAAGTAAAACTAATAAAAACAAAATACGTTACTATTTTTAAATGTTAAATATTTTTGCAAAATTTAAATTTAAAAGTTTTAAAATGAAATTTTAAATAAAATTAATAGAAAAAAGTTTAATAACTAACTAAATAATATTTTGAAACTCGTATTTTTTGTTTTTAATATTTATTTTTGACAGCAAAATTAAAAAAAAAAGTAAAACCAAAAAGGATGGGTTTTAGTAAAAGTTTCATAACAAATGCAATAATCTTGTACGTTATATTGTCTTTATGCCTTATCAGAAATGGTTAGTGGTGGTTATCCTTTTTTAATTGTAAATAAATTTTAATTAATTTTATAATTTAATAATAATTTAATTTCAAATAAATTAATTACATTAAAACTGTGTGACATTTAAAATAAATAAAATAATTTTAATATAATAAAATAAAATAAAAAAAGGTGTATAAATTAATTAACGAATTCTAATTTACATAATATTTAATAGTACATTTTATTTAAATTAATTTTATAAAAATATTAAATTTATTAGGATCATAGAGTTTAATATTATTTATAAATTCAAGCCCAAATCATTTGATGCTAGTGCTTACAACTGACCATAATTTTAAAATGGAAATATATTAAGAAATATCATAAAATTAAATTATAGAATTAAGCTTATAACTAAAATGTATATAAACTTGTATATTATTAAAAAATTATTAAAAACAAAAATAAACTGATACATATTGTGGTTAATTAATAATAATAAATAAATAATTAAAATGTTTGTTACGTGAAAGAAAACATTAAATAAAATTGACTTTATATAAACGTTATTTTTGTTAATATTTTTTTTTTTTTTAAATTAGTTAAAAATTTTTGTTTTAATGTTAAAATTTTTTCAAAACGATATTTTATAATTTAGAAAAACCAAAAATTTAATTTAATTAAAATTTTAAATTATGTTTATTTATTTTGTGAAGAGAACTGCATTTGATTTGTAATACTAGTAAAAATTTAGTACCAATTGATTGATACTAGACATTTTTTAGTAAAAATATTTAGTATGAGTTACAATTATAAAAAATAAAGAAATATTATTACAAATACTGATGTTGGTAAACCAACTAGTACTTTACAAGTAGCGAGGACAAACCAAGTCTTTTTCCACTTAAATACTGGCTTAATATCCCCAGTTACAATGAAATAATCATTCTGATTTCCTGGATTAACAAATATCCTCAAAATAAACTCTCTTTCGTGATAGTCTATGCTTATACAGTCGAGTCTACTTAAGAGAACCTCGCTTAAAAGCATAAACCCTTTTAAGTGCATTATATTTCGAAACGAATTTTTTTGCTTTATTTTTTCATACGATTCAATTCGTTTAAATGCAAATCGTTTAACAGCAAAATATCTTTAAATGCATAAATTTCTGTATAATATTTTATAAATTTGCATACTTTTTGAATTGTTTTAATAGGACATGATGCCAAATTTTGTTAATGTGTTGAGACAACACAACATAATGTGGGCAGCTTTAGAATTAATAAAAATACGGACAGTTTAGTAATTTTTGCAGTGTTAGATATCATACATACTATGTACAAATGCAGAGCTACAAAAATTCAAACATAAATGACATTGTCATATGTTATGTACCAAATATATTTTTCATACTTTTATTTGCAACATAGCACCTATACATAATAAAAATTGATCTGAAAAAATTTTTCAGGATTTATCCATTTAAAAACATAACTTGCTTAAGTGCACAAATTTTGCCTGTTATCTTCGATCTGCTCGTAAGCGTGTTCGACTGTAAAAGAAAAAATGTTTTACTGTTTGCTTGTTCGATACAACACGTCCACAACATCAAAGCTGGAGTCCAAAATTTTCAACAGTTATTTTTTTTATCTTCTTGACAATAACCTAGATAGAGTTACGTTTTCGTGCTTAGTTAAGTACGGTACTACAATACTTCTACTATTTCTAGGAACTAAGCCTTCTCAAATAGAATAGCTTCATTTTATTTAAGTTAATAAGTTATTTTTTTGCCATTTTTTTATTCCTTGTACCAGGTTAAAAAACACATAAACTTTTTTGTGCATAGTGTGAAAACCTGGGACCTTTCGCTTGAATCTCTACGCCAGCCTCTACCAACTATATCTACTGTATAATATTCAAAAAAGAGAACTAACATAAAACATGGTATTTTACAATCCTCTCAAGTGATAAACTTGGACAGCTGCCAAACAACTCAACTGCTAGTACCTACCAAAAATATTTCAAAAAACTAAAAATGTATTACCCCAGAAAATTTGTAATTAAGTACTTTTCCACAAATAAAAAAAACATGTATTTTACGGTTTTGCAAAATTCGGAGTGGTTAGAATAGCTGCCGTATAGCTTCTAGTGTCCATCAAGAATATTTCAAAACACCAAAAATGTTACACCCTTGAAAGTTTTAAATCGTGGACTTTCTTAAAAATAAACGGACATGTGTTTAATCGTTTGCCAAAGTTCGGCCATATTCGGGTGACTTTCCATACAATTTTTGGTACTAGAATATTACAAAAACCATTTCGTCCGACATTTCGTAACCGACATTTCGTATCCAACATTTCAGAATTTTTAGTTAAGTATGTTATTATAGATTTTGGAATCAAATTTCCCATCTTTGAGATATAAAGCTCAAAGACTCAGCTTACAGATAGAAATATTATATATAAGAAAAAAAAATCCTATCGACTAGTTTAGTTTTGACAGTTTGACAAGTTCTTGACAGTACCTTAGGTAGAATCACCTTTTCGTAAGTACGGTACTGCAATTTTACACTACATATCTACATTATTTCGAGTATTCATTTAACAAATTATCTTATCTACTCATTAAATGTGAAAAACTACAGCTATTGTCAGGAACTAAGCCTTCTTAAATAGAATAGTTTCATTTTATTTAATTTGTCACCTGATTATACTCTCAATTATTTTTGTCTTTTGTTATATCCCAATGACAAAGGGTACTAGACCAGGTCGAAAAATCAATAAAGCATTTTTCTTTTTGCTTCATCAGAAATCGAACCTGGAATCTTCTGATTGAAAGGCAGGGGCTCTACCTACTGCGCCACTTAGCGTATATGCGTCAAATTATATGCAACTGATTTGTGTTACAGACCTGAAATTTGATTGTAATTTGATGCCTTTTCATAAATTAACACAAACGTCTTTTATCGTTTTTCAAAATTCTAACTGGCTCGAAAAAAACTTGTAATGAACGTAATTATTATATATGTAGCTCGAAACTTGATATAACTTGGTGATAGAAAAATATAAGATTATCTGAAAATTTAAATAGTAAAATTGAAATAGCCACGAAAATGAAACTGTTAAAGGCAACTCAACGGAATTTCTAAATGCGGTGGTTTGACCATTGTTGGTTGTTTTTGGCTTTTTTTCTACACTAGCCAAAACTAAAAACAAGTATTCCATCCTTCGCAATGTACAGATTAATAATAAAAGTATTGCACACTCATGTTGTCGAAGAATAAATTCAAACAAATTAAAATCTAATAAATATTTTAGACTCACCATGTGTGCTGGAATATATATTATGCAACCTCTAGAATATTTTTGAAAACCCTATTTTTTTAAATTCACTTTATAAATAAATCTTTATTAAAATAATTTTTTTATTTATTTTTGACAATCAGATTTGCTTTTAGTGATATATTTAAATTTATTAAGTAAAATTTGAATTTCCAATCACTAATTATTTCACTAGTCGTAAGCACTGATGAAGGAAGTAAGTTGCTTTCAAAATATCGATATTTGCACAGAAAAAATAAATGTTTGTAATATAAGGAAATTCGACTTTTAATAATTAATAAACTTAAATTTTATAGATTTTTGTTTTGAACCCGAACAACGTTGAGTGACTTTGCTAGTAGTTTATAAAAATTAATTTTAATGTAAGCTAATGGATTAACATTAATTTAAGTGTTAATCATTTTTAAAATTAATGGTGAAAATTTCAATGATAAAAATAGGTATTTTCAGTATTTTATATTTCTAACTCTTACTGAATAACTTTACTAAAAAAAAATTGTCAGGACTTTACTAGCTCTACTTGAAGGTTCATATCAACAACTATATATTGAAAAAAAATTACATAATTGCATTCTTATGTTGATCAAAAATTTATTAATTCAAAGGCCGAAAAATTTGATTCAAAATATCAAACAAAATTTAATATATAATTAAATAATTGAGCCTTTTACTATCAGTCAATATAGTTTTATCCTTGAAATATCCCAATTGATATTGAATATTGCCAGACCATTTGCACCCTTGTTCATTGGTTTCAGTACGCTAAAACGTTTTTCTGCTTCTCCAATGCTAATTGACAGGGTTAAAATTATTTATTTATTTATTTAGTATTATTTAGTATTTACTGTTTAAAACTCATTTGATTTGTAATCCAATAAATCTTATAATATTACACATATACACATTAAATTACGAATATTAAAAAATAGATCGTCATATCAATGTCAAATCCAAATTGTTTTAGCAAAATATTAAATTTAAAATAATTGACAAATTTGGAATAAATATAAATTTAAAGAACTTTAGTTGTTGAATATTAAAATACTAAAATTAAAATATTAAAAAAAAATCAAAAATTAACTCAAATGAATTTCGATTACAATAAATTATGAATTATTATTAAAATTTCACTTCACATAATAATTAAATTGGTTTATATTGAGTTTTAATCAAATATTTTCATTTCTTTTGACGTATGAAAGTACTTTATTTTAAAATTTATGATAATGTCCTAATTTTTGATATTATCAATCAGGCAATAAATTATACACTTGTAACCATTTGTACATTACTATTTTCTTTGTTGCTTCCTTTTTGAAAAACTCAAGTCCGAAATTGAATACATTTCTCAGAAAATGCTATGCTCGATATAATTTCGAACATATGTAGATATCGTGGCAGCAAATTATGCTTTAATTTAAAAACAAAAATTAAAACATTTAATTTAAATTTTTGTCCAATATTGAGCCATTTTAATGCATTTAACAATGTGTTCAATTGGTGTATTTTTGTTAAATTTAAAAACTATCCTCATTCCCGTATTCTGGAGTTTTTGTAATCTATTGAAATTTGCATTATTGCAAGAAGCAATTAGAATAGCACAATACTCAAAATGTGGTTTAACCATTGTATTAATATATTTGGACTGCACTATACAACGATAGACGATTTCTAATCATACAAAAATTCAAGTTTTTTTGCAAATATATTCCATATGACTTTTATAGTTTATTTTTCTGTCAATAATAAGATCTAGGTATTTGATTTCACTAACAACTTGCGGTGTTGAATTATCAATAATAATGTGTACCATTATTCAACTCCCAGTTTAACGCCACAGCTTTTGTTTTATCAACGTTTACTTGCAATTTGTTTGATTTAAGTCAATTATCAGATTTCAAGATCTATATTAATTTTACTTGTACAGTATAGTCTACATTTTCCCCTTCTATATACATTGAAGCATAATCAGCAAATAGTACAGTTTTTGAGTAAGCAACAGGTTTTTCGATGTCATTTATGAACAACAAAAACAATAACACTTCCAAGATAGTACCTTGAGGTACTCCTATTAAAACAATTTCAAGTGCAGATAATCTATTATTTACTCTTGTCCTTTATTTACTATTGCTAATATAAGATTGGAACCATTTTTATTCTACATCTCTAACTCCGTACTCATACATTTTTGTTAACAACATAGCTTGTGATCTATCATTTCATCATTTCAAATGGACGTTTAAGATCAATAAACAACACCACAATACACATTTTATTTTCAATAGCCAGTTTTCAATTCGAGATCCCAAGATTTAACAACGATTTTTCGAATGCAACAATAATATTTCTAGGTTTTAGCTTGAACGATTTCAGCTCAAAATGGTTTCGAAAATTATATTTATATACTTTTTAAAGAAATTATATTTTTTTTTTAAGGTTTCACTAATTTGATTTTTATGTTTTTTTTTTGTAAAATTCTGGCTGCATCAACGAGGCTATTTTGCTCCATCTCATCAAAATAAAAATAAGTCATACAAGTCAATCAATATAAGTTAATCTAGTTTGTATTTCGTATAGCTTAAGTGTTGTTAAAACTGAAAAAAGACTGTTTTGACTGTTTTAGGCTTGGTACTAATTTATTTACTTAACTCTATTGTACTGTAATTACATTACAGCTCTACTTAATTAAAAATGACAATGTTTTTAGACTTAATTTATATTTAATATCAAATTACTTAATTTTTCACTTGAACTTTATTTTAATAAATAGTAATATTTGAATTTTTGTTTTTATTAAATCAATAAATATAATTAAAAAACAAATGCAAATAAAATGTAATAACCAAATAATTACAATTAAAATTATGATTTTAAATTTATTCTAAATATAGTATATGGATTGAAATGTTACGTTTGTGATACAGCTTTAAATGAAACATGCGGAGATATTAATTCTAATAGTAATATTAAACCACAGGTATGTAATTTTTATAAAATTATTTATTTAATATTTTAATTAAACTCGGTTATAATTTATTATATTTTAATTAAATTCCTTCATCAGTGTTGTAAGCCGACTATCTATAAATTTGTTATATTCACTAAATTTTCGTTACATCAATTGGCTAATTTTTAATTTTAAAATTTATTTTACCTGAACTTTAATGTTTTAATTTTACTTAACCCCTTCACGGATAGTTACATTTTTTTTTCGTTACTTAAAAACACAATATTGGCGGTAATTTACCATAATTTTCCCGGGTTAAAAACATTGTTTAAAAAAAAATATGTCGGTTAAAATCATCAGCCGATGGTTTAAATTTTATTAGAGCTAAGTAGCAAACACAGAATTCAAAAGAGTTGTATACATTAAACAGGCATTCAAATTACACCTACAAAACTTCAAAATTACTATTGCACAAAAAAATAAGTAACTCATCTCAAAATTAGATGCTCATAATTGGACATTCTTATTATCACTCTCATTTTCTTTAAACTCCATACAAAACGGACGGTTTATTATAGTCATTTGCTTCTTTACACACTACACAGTCACATTATACTACATTTGCATAAAATTTCACATAATATTATTTTGTGTCATTAATCAATTGATAAAGATAATCTGTGGAACATTTAATCAATTCTTTTTAAGTTAAGTAAGTTTAATATGCATCAGACGGTAATATAATTATTTTGTTTAAAGTGAACTGAATATAAAAACGGTTATAACCGTCATATCCGACATTATTAAACATTTTCTGTCGGTTATAACCTCTCATTTCCACGTAAATAATAACATTGTGTAACCAATTCCTAGTTTAAGTATTTTCAAATTTTTGCACTAAATAAGTGTCCATTAGTTTCAAATACTAGTATGTATATCCATTTTTTCAAAAAAAGAAGACAGATACACCTATACTGTATAAATTAAATTTAGAGTTAAAGTTTTTAGATAATAGTTATAATTTTCTACATTTAAGCAATTTATATGAGAAGTAGCCTAATGCTCTATTGCAAAGGAATATTTTGCCAGTTAACAAAACAGATAATTGTTGAAAAATATTTGATAAAATAGTTAATCTGCATTTTGATTATTGCTCTACTGCAATTATTGCTTTTTACAGTAATGAAACGTTTAATAAGAATGTAGCAATTACGAGCTAATTTAACACATGTTAAGTTCATTGAAATGGTTTTAAGAAATATTTTATTCTTTGACTTTAGAGTAAAATTTGTATAATTGTTGAAAATAGTCGAATATTTTCAGGGTTAATTATTTTTATACTAGTGGCTAACCTGTGCAATCCCACAGAAGTAATTTTTTCATAATTTTGAGTTTTGTTTCAAAATGAATTAATCGCGTTATAAACATCTCTTTTATTTTGTATAATATACATATATAGGTATATATATATACAATAGTAAAATGGTACAGTATGAAATTGTTGTTATTTTTTTTTAAGCTATCAAGGAACGTTTATATGAAAACATAATTAAATTAATAATAGAAATATTAGAAATTTTCTTAACCTTACAGCTAAAATTAATGTATTTCATTCACAATAATATTAATATACATATTTCATTTTGAAATGATTCATAAATACTATATACTATCAATATTTTTTATTAAGAATTTTATACTATGCAGTCCATACCGTTATCCTTTTTTGACATATTCATTGACTATGCGCCTTATTTGTATGCAAAGGTACTAATAAATAGGAAATCTTCTAATCTATTAAAAATAACGGTGGGGGTATGAAAATGTAAACATATCAGTAGTGACAGTGAGTTATATTGAAAAAACAATAAAATATTTTTTAAGCTACTTTTCATTTTCTTGAATTAGAACCGAAAAGAAAAATGTATTTCGGTCGCTGAAATTTTAATAATTTTCAATATTTATTGTGAATAAGTTTGAAGCATTTGAAATGTGGATGTACTGTAGAATAATGAATATATCATGGGTAGATCGATTGAACAATAGTAAGGCTATAAGTACGATAAGAGGAGACCATAAGCTTTTATTAATAAACCAACACAGAAAAACAACTTATCTTGGTCATGTGATGCGAAATGACAAATATCATATTCTACAATTGATTCTGCAAAGTAAAATTAAAGGTAGAAGACGTGTTGCCAGAAAACAAATGTGAGAAACAGTTGGAAATTAACAGACCTCCAAACGGTGAGAGAACTAATACAGCGCAGAATAGAGAGAGCTTCAGCAATGTGATCGTAGACATTTAGTAGTGGATATGTAGCTGAAAAAGAAGAACAATTATGTAGAACATTTTAGTAATAAATACATGTTTAATGTGTTCTTTTATTTTTATGAAGATTTTAAGATTTGCACTACGTAATCTTCCTTGGGAAGATCCGATTCGATTGCCACCTTACGAACATCGTCTAAATTTAATTCATCTGACCAAAATTTTCATTAATAATAATTCTCGACTTAGATCCATTAATCTTTTTACACTGGTTCATCATATAACTAATTATGGTAGATTTGAGCCCATTAATAGCATGTTAATAATGGAAAATAAATACAAGGTCGTAATTGACTTCTCTCATTCAAAGGCTATATTAAAAAAACAGCTGCACCAATACACAAACTTAATAACTTTCACTCCTACACCTTAAACCGTAATTTAGTATTTAAGAACTTATGTTAAGAATTTAAAAATAAAATTTATTTAGAATTTTATAACTTTTGAAAATTTGTAAATTTCTAAATTTGTAACGTACATTTAAGTAAATATTATTTGTAACTGCTTGATTTAAGCTTGAAATAAATAAAATAAATAAAAAAAACACTGTTAAAGAGAATTTCAACTAATTTCGAAATAAGAATACATATATAAATTAGAGTAAAATGTCACCTTTATCTACTATCAATATGCTACATTCTTTGTTTATAAACACGTGTAAATTCTTTAATTCAGTAAATAGAAAATTGCCATTCGAGAACATTTTTTGTTTATTTTACCAAATCTGAATTTCTAAACAACAACAATGGACATTTTTGTATTGTTTTTTTGTACCATATTTTTTGTTAAAATGTATGGAGTTAGAGAAATAAAAATTAGTAAAATGTTATACTTGGAGATTTAGAAGTAATGTATAGAAATTGGCTCAATAATGCATTATTTTTTAAATGCATTGATTTTGAAAAATTCCATATTTATGAAAAAAATATTGCAATGATTTTAAATTGTTAAATACAATAATAAAAACAATGCATTTAATTCAATGATAATGATAAAATTAATACATTGAATTTCTTAATTACAATCCATTTTTTGTGTATTGTATAATTTATAATGATAATCCTGATCAGATCAATGCAATATTTTAAAATTTCAATTTTATTAATATAAAATTATAATTAAAATCTGTGTTTGTGCATATTGAACAGAGAATTAAAATTATTGTAATAATAATATATGTCATTGAATTCAATGAATTAAATAAATTCAATACAATATTTTTACCATTAGCGTTAAAAAATTTAAATTAATGCAATATTTTTTCAATCATTAACATTACATTTTTCAATAATAATACTTCAAAACCCATGTCTGTTATAATTTTTCGCTAACTTTTTCTTCTCTTCCATCATAAGACAATCACATTTTTTTTTAAAAATATTGAATTATTTTTTTCTAATAATCCAACAATTAATTAATTATCTTTAAATTTTATTTCAGGAATGTGATTTACAAAAGCAAACAAATATTCGAACATGGTTAGCTGAATTAAATAATTTAGATTTAGATTATCCATCGCTTCGTAAATTAGATACACCAATGATATGTCAAAAAGTTGTTGGCACTAAAGGTGTAACATATAATAATTAATAATTTATTTATTTACAATTTTATACTAATTCTAATTAAAAATTAATTTAGGTAATGGACCAAAAACAACATATCGTTTCTGTCAATTGGATTCAAAACAATCAAATCCATGTGAAAGTTTAAATAAAAGGCTACCAAAAATTAAAGACAAAATTGAGATAATATCATGTGATGTATGCCATGAAGATAATTGTAATCATGCTGTACAACAACAACAAATCTCTTTATTATTAATTGGTTTCTTAACAGCTTTAAGTATATTTTTATCAAAAAAATTCTTATAATCACCACATTTTTAATCTGACTTAAAATAAAAAAAAATCTGAACTAAAAAAAATATATATATATATATATATATTTCTTTAAAAATAAAATTATTAAAATATGTTTAACTATATTATATTATATTTAAATGTATATATATATTATATATTCATATTTATTAATATATAAAAAAAAAAAATATTTATTATGGTAGTTTTGTATACATGGTTAGTTTAGCAAAAGCAAAAAAAAAATAAAAAAATACAATATTTTAGGAAATGCATTCATTTTTGTTGCTTCTTAATTTTCACTCAAACATTATCAATATACAATTAAATATTTTTATTTTTTAATTATATTATTAATAATATTATTATATACATATGAAGAAAAAAAAAAAAAAACAGACTAATTAAGGACTATTTTTGTTATACTATATTTTATTGGTAAAGGTTCTGAAAAACTCGCGGGTCTGATTTTTACAAAAATTTATAATACATAAAGAAAATATAGATCATCAAATTTCTGTGGTGATTTCGATACACTCAGAAAAATTCGTAGGAAAAATTTAACAAAATAACGGTTAAGTTTAATTAATTGAAAATACTTACTTATCTGTTAATCTGTATTTTTCTCGACGAATTGAAGTAATTTTACATAACGGTATATTTTTGAGTCAGTGATTTTTTTTTTCACAATGTTTGGCCTATTGTTATTTATATAATTTTTTTTCCCTCGTGATAAATATAAATTATTATTCAGGATGTAAAAAGTTCGTCCTTAGAATGGGCACCTAAAAGACATTTTATTTTTTCTAATTATAAAAAAGTCTTACATAACAGTTATGTATGACGAAGTTGTATAAACAAAAATCAGTTTATAAATTATATTTCATAAATAAAATTTAAACGAAATTTTCCGAGGTGATCAATGATTTTCACAAAAATATCAGTCCATATCAAAAACCAAAATTTTAAGTTAGCATAGCTCTTCATTGAAAATGGTTAATCTTTCATGCCTTTTTTATATATAAAAAAAGTTCTGAAGAACAAACCGTTTCATCTTGCGCGTATCTTTGAAGCTGTAATATGATATTTCTACAACATTATTTTTCTAATCCGATTTTAAAATAAAAAAAAAAAGATTTCTGAAATATATTGAAAAAAATCCATAACAGATATTTAAACACATGGGTCCAATTCAAAATCTATTATATGGGTAAATTTGTTTCAATTTGTGTCTCAATAACATAAGGATATGTAATACTTTTGTATTTCTACTTTATTATTAATCTGGTATTTTATAGTTTTGCCTGACCAAATTTTAATGAAGAATAACTTGCTAATTCTGAGTCTGCCTGGTGAGGAAGAAATCTGAAAAACAATGTAAGATCCAACAAATTTAGAAATTCCGTTAGTAAACAACTTCATTTGATTTAGCTTGTATCGCTGCTGTTTCAATTTCATCAGTTAGGTCTTCAGAAATTCTTCTCCCACTAAAGTAAGTTCTGAACAAATATATGTATATATATTTAGAATTACTTTCACAACAAATTCTTCTGAACCAGACAAAATTTCGGAAAATGGTAGAGATATATTAGTTTATTTTTGAGTGAGTACCACATTCAAATAATTAGGTCTGTAATATTTTTAGGGTTTCAAATATTTGTGATGGTTGCAGAGAGCAATACAGCAACTACTCATACCAGTTCAAATTTTGGAAAACGGTTTGAAAAGAATTTGTTTTCGAGAAAGTACCTAATAACAAATTTTCAGGTATAGATATAAGTATAGACAAGTAAAGATATTTGTATATGTATACATGTATACCGGGTGAGAGTATGATGCGTATCAGCTTTTTAAGATGGGAAGGAGTTATTTAAAAATTAAATAAAAATTTATCAACTAAATCGAGGGTGCTATATCGATTGGTGATATTTTTAACTTCCAGGAAGGAATGGAATAGGATTTTTTAAAACCAAAAATTGCCAGAAATTGGCCGAAATCAAGGTTTTCAAATGGAAATTGTACTTTCTTATGCAAACCGGAAGTTGAAATTATCACTATTCCATAGAGCACTCTCGATTTAGATAATAAATTTTTTTTTTAAATTTCAAAATAACGGCTCCTTTCCCTCTTAAAAAACTGATACGCCATGCTTTGGAACACCCGGTATATAAACGAAAATGCATATAGAATTATTTCAAGCCCTGTCAACACTATCAGACTCAGCAGTAACCTTGAACAAGTTCATTTAATCTTGGACAAGTTTTATACCTTATATCAACATCTAAAAAAGGATATAATATTTGAAGTGTTCAAAGGACGATTTATACACATATACACATTTTCATTTATTTGCATATCTGCACATAATAAATATACATATAATTATACAGTTATATAAAATTTTATTTTGATAAAAATTTCCAACAAGATGATTTGGGGTATTGCCAGTAATATTTATGCTTATTGTATTCGTCTTACATTTTCATACAAATTAAAATTGGATACTCAAGAAAATGAAAAAAACAATACAAATCAAATAAAAACCAATCAAGAAATAAAAGAATATAAAATTTTAGAAATATTAAATTCTTATAAGTTTAGTTTTATTTGTACTTAAAAATGGTATTGATAGCTTTAATACCTTAGATGATATTTACATTTAATAAAACGTAAATTACATAGTTTTCAAAATAATATTTAATCATTTAAAGTCAAACGATGTACTCTTCGGGATCCCACAGAATTTCAGTATATTTGAAATATTTCAAATTGTATTAAATTTGAATAAAAAATAAAATTCAAGAATTTTTCGAAACTTTTGCCTTTTATAACGGACATACCGCTGAACAATGCAATGAAATTTTTCATTAAAACTCTTAGATTATAATCAATTAAATTATTTATTTATTAATTAATATTCATATCTCAAAAGAGCAATAATTCTGCAAGTTTGTATTTTACTCTAAAAATAATATTAAAAATAATTTTTATAATATAATAATATAAAGATTAATAAATTAAATACAATGTATTACACAAAAAAAATGTATTTTATAATTTTAGTAAATATATTTTAACAAATTATTTTTTATACTGTTAACATACAAATTGTATATATATATTATACTAACCAGTAGATAAAAATATTTCCGTTATTTTTTTTTTTATTATTAAATTTTGAGCAATTAAATATACTGAGGAGAGCATATAATACATTTGGCAAATTACATTTCGCAAATAGACATTTTATCTTGCGGACATTTTACACAAAAAAAATTAATTGATAAAGAAACTATTAGAAAAATTGATATTTGGCAAAAAGGCGATTAGTTCGTCAACATTTCGCCTTCATTTACGTAAATTAACTTTTTTTTTGTATGCAACAACTGGCGGTCACAAATATGTATTGTAAGAATTTGTTGAAAGGCAGATACTTTCTTCCTTTTTATATCAAATATATGAAATTATATATTTGTTATATTGTCAAAAGTGTTTTTGCCAAATTTATATTTTGTTAAGTAGGTAAAATTTGGAAAAAGTCCCTTTTGTCAAGTAAAGTGAACACAAATGAATATATACGAGAATATGAGGGATTGTCTGCAAGATCAGCAACATAAATTATGCATACTACATATATGCAAAATGTTCTTAAAAAAAAACAACCCTAGCTTTTTTAGAATCAAAAACGCTGAAGAGCGCTGAGAACGAAATATCAAAAAAGGAACGATAAAATGATTGTAGGATAATTCATCTTCAAAATTCATCATTTTGGTTTTTAGAATTATTAAACAAAATTTCTGTAAATTACATGTCATTATTTATTACAGGCTACCAGCCTACACGGTACAGTAGATATCATGTTAAAATTATATCCAAGATATATAAAGTCGAATATATTTAGTTTGCAATTGTATTACATTTTTTTCAACAGATATTAATTATTCTCAAATTAAGAATTTACCTTCCCCAGATCATATTATGCCACAAAACACAACTTATATTTTCGTTATAAAATTCAAATGTTACAAGCTTTCGGTTCTTTTTTATACGCTTCTTTAGTAAAATTTAACCAACAACATCTACTATATGTACGACTGTATCGGCTATGACCCAAAATTTTTAATAAGCTTTATAAAATTTATTTCAATATTCTCGTCAATTGCATTAATCTTCTACTACGTTCGATTCAGTTATTTCAGTTTGATTTTAATGGTTATTAACCATAAAATTTTAATTGACATTTGAATAGATATATTATGACAGATATTGAACTCTTTCACTACCGAACTCTAACTCATTGAAATTTTATTATTTTTTATAAGTCAGTAAATTACTATGTGAATTCAAAATAAATAAAATGCTTGAATGTTACTTTTAAACTATTTCTCTTGTAATAGACATCAGTAATGAAAGGGTTAAAATTTTTTTTATTATTTTAAACATTTAAACATTTAATAAATACATAAAAACTTGCATTGTTTCATGAATTATTTTTTTGATACAATCACTGATATAATAATACACATACATTGTATACATATACAAATCTATTTATATTATAAATTATTACTAAAATTAATTACATATATTTAAAATTATGAAATTTCAAACACCAAAAATATATCACAAAATCAATTAAAGAAATAAAATAATTAAAAACAAAATAAAATGTGTTTTTCTTTTAAACTATAATTCCTGGGAATAAAAATTTTTAAATTTAGCTATAATTTAATTTTTTTTTCATAAATTGTACAATGTAATACAAAATACTATAAAATTGAACTTGATTTAATTTAGCATATCTAATAATTATTTTATATGACCTTTAATATTAATCATTGTTTATAAATATTAATTTAATGTTATCTAATTCACATTCTTCGATTATCTTATCAGAAAACACCCAACTTGTTAAAATGGAACAGATTAATTTTAAATAAATATTAAATTTAAATTAATCAGAAAAAAAACAGTATGTACTCAAATTTAACTATTTAAACATTTTTTTTTTGTAAATTTATTATTGTAGTTGTGTTTTAAGGGAAAAAGATGTCTTCTTGAATGGTGTTATCTTTAAAGATCTATTCACTTATCATATTATTCGTTTTAATCTGTCTTAAATATCATAATATGTCATTTAAAATATATTTTTTTTTAAGCGTAAGTACTTAACATTAATATAAAAACATAATATAATAAAATATTAATTAAAACTGCACATACTACAGAAGTAAAAAAAAAAATGTTGTTTGCACTCATTATATTTTATACGAGTGGTTTCAGGTCAATTAAGGTTTTATTACTGATTAATTGTAGGCCTTAATTATATTAAATGGCATATTAACACATTTAAATCATATTACATTTATTTTTTAACTAAATTTATGTAATTTCGCAAAATACCCGATCTTATTGATTTTGGAGTTCTGAAGAATATAATAAGAGAAAAACTAAACATTAAATCATCACTAAAATTGAGTTCAGATCCTACACCTACCATAATTGAAATTAAATCCATGTCGCACATTGTAAATGAAACTATAACTATACTAAACTATATCTACTAACGTAATAAATAAAAACACCAATTGGTTGAAATTTCGTAAATTAATAAGTGCGTACATTGAAAAAAAAATTCCATTAAGAAAAAACCAGAACATAGAGGTAGCAGTAATGAAGTTTTTTGAGCTTATCATTTTAGCAGGAAAAGTAGCTACACTTGTTACTAATAACATTACAAAAGAAGGAAAAAAGCCCCAGGCTACGATCAAATAAGAGGAAGGATGATTGTTGAATTACTTTACATTGCAATACGATTTCTACGAGTAGTATACTTTCCAAAAGACTGGAAGTTGTCACATATCATAATGATTCTGAACCGGGGAAAGAAATCGTTTAACACCAAAATGACATTCTTTCTAAGCTGTTGGAGAAACTATTGCTATTAAAACTAATGCCCAAAATTCGAGAAACAACTGATACTACAACATCAATTTGGTTTTAAAGACAAACATAGTACGATGAACAAGTTCACTGAATAGTGACTTACATAAGGAAAGCATTTGAAAGCAAAACAATACTGCTCAACTGTTTTAATGGAAATATCCCAAGCAAATGTTCATGAACTTTTAGAAAACTACTTATCTAACTGGAAATTTAAAATTAAGTATATACACAAAATATCCAAGCTGGTGTTCCCCAAGGAAGTGCATTGGGCCCAATCTTGTATTTTCTGAATACATCTAACATGCCACTCAGCAGTTAAAACTTAACATCTGTATTCACTGATGACACAGCAATACTAAATTACCATTCTAACCCTAATACAGATATTAAATATTTATAGGATCCCCTAAACCTGGTTAAAAAATGGCTAGATTACTGGAAGATTAAATTTAACGAATCTGAATGTGTTGAAATGACATTTACACTAAGAAAAGAAACGTGCCCAATGTTAAAAATCAACAATCATACTATCATACTACTAGGTATTCACTTAGATCGCAGATGGACATGGAGTAAACACATCGCACAAAAGTAACTCAAATAAAACTCAAAGTAAACAATATGCACTGGTTACTTAGTAAGTACTCAAAACTGAGTTTAGAATACAAAGTTTTTCTGTACAGAGCAGTCATTATACCGATATGGACTTATGGGTATTCAAATATACCGATATGGACTTATGGGTATTCAAATATACCGATATGGACTTATGGGTATTCAAATATACCGATATGGGCTTATGGGTATTCAAATATACCGATATGGACTTATGGGTATTCAAATATGGACTTATGGGTATATCAACTACAAAAACTTCAATCAAAAGTCCTAAGAAGGATCACAGGAGGCCCCTGGTTTATTAAAAATGCAAACATCCACAGAGATCTTAAAATTACGATGATCAGCGAACAAATCGTCAAATATAGTCGAAAATATCTACGAAAACTGCTGGAATATCATCCAAACCCTCTAGCTAAAAAAAACTAACCACAAACAGGGGTCATATAAGACTTAAACTGACACAAAAAGTCTAATCAATCTATAATGTTTAAATTACTTTTATTATTTTTATCTTTTATTTAATTATTGAAGACAAAGGCGAAAAGTACCGTACCGCGAAACCTTGCGCGCTGTGCCAGTTAAAAAGAAAACAAACGCCTTTTACTCGTACACAAATACACCGAGCAAAACCAACTGGATACTTTTTAAGCAAGCTAGTAATAGCTGTAAGCGAGTACTGAAACAGCAAAAATTACTACATGATAGTCGTCTAAGACAAAAAATAAATCGCTATCCCAAAAGCAGCAAAAATTTCTGGTTATTTGGCAAAATAGTAAAACAAAATTTTTCATCATCATCAACACCTCCGGTCATTGATACTAATACTGTTATAACAGATTCGAAACTGAAGGTAAATATGCTTGCAAAAATGTTTGAAGAGACAATTGGACTGGGAAACATTTTGAATATGTGGATTGCCAATTTCCTTTCACACCGTTCAATGCACGTTGTATTGGATAGTTTTATATCTCAAAAATTCAATATTAATTTGTCCCTCAAGGCTCAGTTCTTTCTCCAACATTATTTATAATATTTATGAATTATCTCCTATCCACGACTTCAAACCAGCCTTGCTGATGATAGTACCCTTCCTTCAATGAAATTTTAAGATTACTTCTGTAAATTGACATTTTGAACATCTATATCAACCTTTCCATAATATTCTATATCTTCTATATTCCATAAACGTTCTGACTTATAAATTCTATTAGGGATGATTCCTTGGAATATTTTCAGACAGAGAGGAAAAAAATTAAGTGAAATTTTCCAAGATAAAAAATATACAAAAATATCAGTTTTTTACACTAAAATCTTAAGTTTGGGCAGATTTTACTGAGAAGCGGTAAGTCTTATACATGCCTGATAAATACCGTTATTTAGGTACATCAATTTGAACACTGATGAATTATTTTGCTCAAACTTACATATATCATTGAAGCTGTATAGTAGATATGTTAAACATAATTTTTCTTATACGATTTTTTAACCCCCCTTTAGTCCATGTTAGATTTAATTTTAATCCTAAAATACTCTCAAAGTAATCATCCCTTAAAATATTTTCGGGTTAGAAGGATTTATCCAGTACATTGCACAAAATAGCTAATTCTAACATAATATAAATATTTCAATGCGACACCTTAATTCATTTTTGCTGTTCCAATTTTCATCTAACCAGCACGGAACTTTGCTTGATGTCAACATTGTTAACGATTTCATGTTTGTAACGCCAGGATATATGCTTTTCTTCTTTTTCTTTTACTGCAATCCGAAATTGTGATATTATTAACAATATCCTTGTATGCATCTCATTCTTGAACTACTCTGAATAGCTTAATGATGGTGCTTTCTCCTCTCTGCTACCAAATATTCCGTAATTGGAACATTTTCTTCCTTACTTCCTGCTGATACCTTGTCTACCATCAATATTTTTTTACAGAACCAATTGAAACATTTCTTCTCTTGTACATCCCAAATTTACACACCACTTATATACCACTATAGTACATACCTTTAACATACCAAATTTAATTTTTTGTTATACTTGATTTTAAGCCCAATTTAATTTTTTGGTGAATTATAGTATCTACTTTGTCTGTTAGTAATATTATATATGACGTGTTGAATTTGAAAAGAATCCTAAATTATTCTGGAAGTTTGTCAATTCAAAACGTAAATCAGATCAATTTCCAAATATTATGGCTTACGCAAAACATAATTTATAGATTTTTTAAGATTTTTTCAAGCTCCTACTTAAATAACTCTTATGTATTAAATATGAACAATTTTCATGATGCAGAAAATTTTCCTAGAACCCCGCTCACGATTATAGATTTTGAACCGAGTAAACTGAAAAAATATTTGGAAAAATTTAACGATAACTCATTTCCTGGACCAGATAATGTACCAGAAATTATTTTAAAAAAGTGTTCTGAATCTCTCACTCTGAAACTGCACTAAATTTAAAATTATATTTTGTTTGTTTAATTTTGTACACTTATGTATGTATATTGTAATATGTTTGTATTATATGTTTGTATAAATAAATAAAGCAGCAAGTTGTAATTTTATTGTAAATCTGACAGATAATCTGAAATAACAAAAACTAACTGATTAAATATTATTCAAATCAACAATAGGACAATGGCCTTAGCTATTTGTTCAAAATTTTTACTTAATATGAAAATAAAAAAAAATCCTAAAAATTAAATATTAAAATAGATTATTAAATTGCATAACATTTTGGTTAAAAACTTTATCGACATTCATTATATAGAAATCAAAACACAAGAAGTAGACTCCCGTGCAAACACTTTCCCAATTTATTGTAATCATTAATTTTCTACAAATTAGTTAGTTAGGCTACTGTTACTATTCTATCTAATATCGTCGCACTACTTATCTTCTTGTAAAAGAAACAAAAGTTATTTGGCACGGGATATGAGTCAATGCTTGCAACGTTGGTGGATTGTTTTTGATGTGCCATTCGATTAGATTATAGTGAGATAATGGGTTATGAGCATACAAATAATTTTTTTTTCTAACATACTCGTAGTACGATCAACCAATACACATAAAAAAGGCAATAAATAATATAACAAAAAAAAATAAAAAATTAGATAACAGTAAAAACATAATATAAAAATATAACAGTAAAAGAGGAACATTGTTGACTATAAAGTAAGATACATACAATTTATTGCACAATAAATATTATTAATTTTTTTTTAATTAAAATCAACTTTAGTTTTATTTAATACAATTAATTCTCTTTTAATTTTAATTATGCCGAAGTCGCAGCCATTTCAGGTTATCTCCGAGATGTTATATGGAGAAACAAATACATGCTAATAGAAAACAAAACACGAATATACAAAAGCTATATACGGTTCATACATAGGTAGGTAGGTAGGTAGGTTTTAGTGGCTGCCGATAGTACGCCGACACACTTAGGCCGGTGAGGTCCATTGTGATACCACGGAAATTTTCCTCGCGTAATACCCTACTCTTTAAACCAATTTGAGCTTTTAACGAACTGGCGGAGATTTTTGATACCAGTGTTTTCAAGATCACCCAGCGAGTCCAGAAAGAAGGCTCCTAAATGGATTTTCCTTTTATGGTAGAGGCGAGGGCAGAAACAGAGTAGGTGTTGGACTGTTTCATCCTCCTCCTCCTCTCTACACGTTCTGCAGAAGTCGTTTGAGGGGAGTCCCAGTCTTCTGGCATGTTTACCAATCAGACAATGACCCGTAATGACCCCTACCATAGTGCTATTGAAACAACCGCGGACACACCTAAATCAAAACAGAAAATGCAAACAACAGAAATGCAAACAAGATGTTCAGCAAAGACGATATTTTTTTCCTCATCATTTCCGTATAGTTTTACAAATACTGTTTAATTTTTTTTGAAGCCTTCTATAAATTGTATTCGGTTACCTTAACTGCTGTTAGTTGTGACAAATGCTTTCGAATCGCTGCATTTTTGTTTAATTCGTATTTCAGACAATTTATTGTTCTATTTTATTCTCTCTTGGCGGCAATTCTTTCATCAGATGATCTAGCATTCCGCGTTTGATGTTTCAGTCTTCTTTTCACTACTATCATTTCTCTGCTTTCGGTACACGTTTGGTGCATTGTAGTCCTATCACAACTTTCAGGCGTTGCTGCCCAGCAAGCTAGTTGTATGTTTATTGTAATTTCGTCAACTGCATTTTCAATGTCTTTTTTTGTTGTTAAAGGAATATGTAGGTCTAACCTTCTATCCAGCTGAATCGTGAAAAAGATTGCAGTCAGTTTTACTGCTGCTCAATGTTGTAGGTTTGTCTTTTGTCCTATGATTGTATCAAAAACTAACAGAACTACTGGTGTATGATCGGAAGATAAGTCCAAAAGTGTTTCTATTTGTACCTTTCCGGATCTAACTCTTTCGTTATACAAAAATCAAGAAAATTCGGGATTTTTTTCATGTCTGAAGGCCAGTAGGTGGGAAATCCGGCTACGGATGCTAGAAGTTCTTCCCTTTTATAAGTGATCAATCTGGATCCCCAGTACGTATATGTTCGCAGTTAAAATACCTCCACATATAAATCTACTTCCAAGGGTGTCGTAGAAATTGATGAATTCGTTTATATAAATAGAATGCTTTGGTGGACAATATACCGCTGAGAAAACAAATGAGGCTTCACTTATCCAAGCTCTTACATTAGTTGATTGTAGATCAGTACCAGTTCGTGTTTAATAGCTCTTTTTATAATAATCGCTATCCCACCGTGTGCCTTGTCATCTGGATGATTGGTTTTGTATATTTCATAACCTTTTAGTACAAGATGAAATTTGTTGCTAAAATGGGTTTCGGATACCAACATTTGTGTTGACATCGTTTGTAGATAAATGTATTTTAAGTTCTTGTACTTTTTGACACAGGCTGTTGGCGTTCCATGTAACTATTTTAACAGTTTTGTAGTTAATTTAGGTTATTTTAGACACTCCTGTTGTTAAAAGTGTTAACATAGTTGACATCTGTGTTACAAGGTTTTTCACCATAATTCAATCATGTCATTGTAGTTATTTGTTTCAATTATATTATTTGAATTACAATGCTCTTCTTGTGACGGTTGTAAAATTTCAGCAAAACTCTTACTTTTGATATCTTGTGGCTTTTCAGGTATATAATTTTTTTTTGTTTTTCGATGGTTCTTTCACGTAATGCAGGGTACATTTTGATACGAAGTTCTTGATACACTCGACATCCCTTATAATTAACTGGGTGATTTTCTTTACAATTGACACACCTTAGCTCTTCATCTTTTTTCTTTGTATAGGACATTCGGAAGTTCAATGATCTTCGGCACATTTTACACATCATGAAATTAAATGACAATAAATCATAGTATGTCTAAGCCTTTGATAGTTGAAGGACTGCGGTGTTTATCTCTTGAAATGATGACTTTCGAAGCTTATTATTGAATTACATAGTCTGGTAACTTTGAAAATTCCTTCATTGTTTGTCTTTGGCTCCAAATCTATGAAAAACATTAGTAATTGTACAACAACAAAAAATTGTACAGCTTTCACTATTTGTTGGACTAGGAATATTTAATTTAATAATAGTGGATAATCTACAATCTATTAGTTCTCACATATATATTTCAACCATTTGTATATGAAGCGTTTCGTCGTGGAAGCAATGTAACAATGTACGAAGCTTTAACAATGTAATTCGCAGGTAAATTTGCCAAACTAGCTTTGTACTTTTTTTTGAACAATTCAAGTCTCACTTCGTTTAGCATAACTTCATTATTGCGATAGTTTAATCACAATTACATTCTTTCATAATTTCATTGATTAATATTTATTGAATTATAGCCATTACACTTAAAAATACAATTAAATAAATGAATTGCTAAAAAACAATAGGTTTTTATTAATAATAAAAGGGTAACAACATTTTTTTAACACACCACAAATAAAAAATCAATAAAAAATAAATTTGTGTTTAAAATCTTATAAAATTATATTAATCAACAGCATATCTATTAAAATTAGCCACTCTAAAATTTATCAGCACATTTTCAATTTAAAATTATTTAGCTTATGTCCATAATGCCTAAATTCTTATCAATAAGACAAAAATTTATGAATAAATTATTTAACATAATAAAAACCCCTTAATATTATTGAATACATGTAGTTGTAAAACAAAATGTTTAAATTGTACAAAAAAATAAATAAATAAGTAAATTTCGATATCAGTTCCAATATCAGTATCAGAAAATTATTATCTTTTTAAGAAAATGTCATTCAACATTCCAAATAGAATTTGAATTTTTTTTTTTGGTTTTGAAAATTTAAGAATAATTTCAAAAATTATGTCTGGCTCGTTACAAAACAATTCAAACTTCAACACTTTCTTGATAATTAATTAATTTGTTAATTTTTTTTTTTGGAATAAGTATAAGTACTAAGTTATCTAGGAGGTACGACTCCACTCTGCTTGTTTGTTTGTCAACATATTGGCAATTAAACACAATAATGTACTTATAACAAATAACACAATCGCTGATCGTGTACATAGTTTTTGCTTTTTTAAAGATACCTATTATTAGGTAAGTAAATGTAAAAAATGATCTAAGGTTAAACTTAATGAAGGAATAATAAAAATAAAAATAAAATATTTATTTATTTATCGTCGCACGACAATTTGATTTGCGTGCGCACCAAATTTTTGACTTTAAATAAGACGCAAGTGAAGTTTGAACTTTAGATTACTTATTGGGTCGATTTTTTTTTTTTTATTATTTTTTGCTGATTATATGCTGACGATCCCAAAATATTAATGATATATATTTTTATACCAGATATTATTACATCCACTCACAGTAACCATTTTGAGCTGTCAAAACAAATAATCACCTCGATGTCATATCTTATTGGCAATAATCAATAATTAAATAACATAAATTTAAGCCTAACTAAATGATATTGAATGATATTGAATGAATTTAAGTGTAAATAAATAAATCCCAAGGTCATGTTAGTTATACAAAAAAAAAATTCAACTAACTACCTACCTCAACTTAGAATAAATGAAAATGTTATTCCATATGTCAAGTATGGTAAAAACCGGTAAAATAGTATTAATTGAAGTATACTTTGTATTTGACAAGCTCTGGAAACTATAGTCTACCTGCTATATATTAGTATCAAGTAGATAAAGCTACTATTTTCATTTATTTGCATTTCAAAGGAGTTGAAAAGCTCATACCGAGCTTATTAATTTAATTTTGTTTTTCATTCATATTAAAGTTACTTTCAAATCTAATTTACGAAATAAGCAAAGAAATTCAAGTACATGAACAGTAACAGAACAATAATGTAATTTAAAAAATAATTAAAAATAAAAGTATTGAAGAATATAAGAAGCTGCTAAAATGCAAAATAATTTAAATTTATTTTACTATTATGTACTTTACTCTTCGATGATCGTACGAGGTTTGTTCTAATAGCAGAAGATTTGATATTTTAAAATGTTTACTCAACTGTACATTTAACAAATACCTTCGGTTAAAAGATCATTATTTATATAAATAAATTTGTTTTAGTAGGTCTTGCATCCATTTAAAGCTATAATTCTAACTATTACTTGTTATAATAGAGTTCCTCCATCATGATTGTGTTCTTCTTTATCATGATTGTATCATCATGATTATAATGATTGTATTCCAACGTTCAAATGATGTTACAATGCTCAAACAAATGGAATATTCTGTTAACTGAACATTGAATTTAATAATGATCAATAAATTGTGATTTTGAATTATGTTTATACTTTTTGATATCTGTACCTACTTACTTTCTTTTTAACTATAATGTGAATTCTAATAATTTAGATTTTAATTTTATAATTTTTTACATTAATTCCAATTTAATATAATAGTTTAGTTTATATTCTCTATATTAATATTTTTGAGCAAATTTCAATTAATATATTATTTTACTAATATAATGCCATTGATAATGTAATAAAGTTTGGGTGCAGTTTGAAAAATATGTACATTATAATGTAAAAATAAAATTATATATGTAACTTAAAATGCCAACAACAATTTAAAGTAAATATATATGATTTCTCATCGTAATGCATTAATATTATTTTCTCTGTAATACATTAAAAAAACAATTTATTCGGTCAATTCTCATAATTTCACTCTTAGTTAACTGTTTTTGCATTATTATTGCTGTTGTTATTAAAGGTTTCAGACAAAAACAAAATTAGCATATATAAAATATATACATATTATCTGGACTTATTTTCTAATAATGTATATTGCAAATAAATAAATAAATAAAATAAAAGATGTAACCTTCTACTTTCATACCCTAATACTAATATTCGATCAATTTTAATTTACGGCAAATTAACAACAAAACATAGATATTGTACTATTTTTCCATGCTCTCTTGCACCATATGGCAAAAAAAAAGCTATTTATTTATATCTTGATGTAAAATAAAAAAATATAAGTGATTTTTTTTTATCAAAAATTTATTATAACAAAAACAAAAGTATAAATTATGAAAAAAAAAATATTAATAAAATAACAAAAGTCAACAAAAATATCTAAAAATTATACAACCATAACAAAAATAAAATTAACTAAACTAACTTGAATGAATGTACAAAAAAAAAATGTAGTATATACTAAATTATAATAGTGTATATACTAATTTATATACTTATATATTATAAAAATATATATTTAAGAAGTTTTTGTCTAGCCATTTTTTCCTTAAAGCTAAATATTAAAAACAAAAAATAAAAGTATCACAATTATGCTAAATAAAACGAAGGGTATAAATACATAGTATAAGATCTAACTAAAATTAAACTCTGTAAAACAAACAAACATATTATAATTAAGGCGATTATAAATAAATAATACCATATTTATTTAGTTATACTTGGTTAAAAAATTTTGATTGATTTTTAAAACTCACAGATGTTGTTTACAGTATTTTGATAAAAGTTGTAGGATCAAACAGAATTAAAAATCACTAGCTGTATATAGTATATCATTACAATACTTACTGAAGTGTTCCAGTAGTTTTAGATGATGAATGGAGCACTACTGTAATAATTATTAATTTAATCATAAAAAAAAAATTAAAATTCGGTCAACTTTAAAATATAAATTCAGTTTTAAATAACGTAAAAATTAAGTAATAAAGTAATTTCTTTTCAATAAAGTGATTTTATTTATTTATTTATTTCTTAGTGTTAGTATACATAAGACGATGAATCTTTATAAGTGTATACAAATAAAATGATAATATAGTTAATTTAGTTACAGCTAATAGCTTAAAACTAAATTGATGATTTGATAACTTAAAACTAAATTGAGCAGTGATTCTTCTTATCTCCTATTTTTATTCGAAAATCTTATTTAAAATTATTATTAATTGACTTGCAAGATCACCTTCTTATGTAATGCTATAAATTACAACATACAGTTTTAATTTCATCATAGAAATTTACGGGAAGCATTTAAATTGAAAGAAGTCTACGCTGACTCCGAAACCAGATTAAAATGATTACGATCTATGTATATATTTGTTTTTATTACATTTTTGTCAGCTGCACATTAATTGATTTTTTGAAAATTTATGCTTTCAAATTTGATATAATACTCTCGTCCTCAATTATTGAAACACCAATTTTCCTATAGAAAAAAATCGTAGGCATTAAAATTTCAACATTATTATGTTTTTTTTTTTCAAAATAATACCTACTAATTTCTAAGTTAACTAATTTTGTTTCATATCTTTGAACTTCATAGTGCAGTTAGATTTAAAACTAGCTAAGAGTTGTGCGTGAAAGGAACAAAAAAACTGATGGACAAAAAAAAAGTAAAATATTAAATATCTACTCCTATCATCTGCATTTCTTCACAATTTTTTAAAATTTATAAATTTATACATTTTGAATAGCAAGGTAGTATATGACGGCCAACATTAAATTTCGAATCATCTCTGTTTCAAAAGATTTACTTAAGTTAAACAAGTCTAAAATGACAATTATTTGAAAAGGAATTAGCTCAATTGCAAAAAATTGTATAGGTATTTAATAGGCTTTAATGTTAACCCTATCAGAGCGGCTTAAGCGATTTTAAGGTCTGAGAAAATGTTTCCATACTGTGTCATATTTGATATTTTGATTTAGACTTCAAAAGTATAGATCCATTGGCCGCAAATAAAAAAACTTATATCTCCGTCTTCAATAAAAAAAACTTATTAAGTCCACTGTTTTCGTATGTTGTACAAGACTAATCAAAGTAAAAAAAAATTGTTCTTTTTTTTTTTTTATGATCTTGTCAGTAACTTAGGTAGAATCACCTTTTCGTGCTTAATTAAGTACGGTACTGCAATTTTACACTACAATATCTACAATAATTCGAGTATTTATTTTAACAAATTACTGGCTTATTTACTCATTAAATGTGGAAAACTACTACTATTGTCAGGAACTAAGCCTTCTTAAATAGAATAATTTCATTTTATTTAATTTTTTACCAGATTAACTGTATGTTGTGGTATGAAAGGGATGAAGTATATTATATTTGAGTTAATTCCATTCAATCCTATACCATATTGTTAAAAATAATACAGCATTATATACTCATATATCACACTATTACAACTAAAATGATTTAAATTTTTTTTAAATTTTCCGCTGATTTATTTTACTTTAATTTCTCAAAAGAAAATAAAAGCTTAGAAAATATTAGAAGAGAAATTTTTTTTCTTCAGTTCAAATTATCTTCATCATAATGGGTAATAGTAGGTATGTATCTTAATTAAAATTATTTAAAAAAATATAGCAACATTTTTAATACTTTTATTTTTTGTTATTTTTCTTATTTCCTGAATACCTGTAATTGTGTGAAGAATCTAACAAATGAATTAACAACAAAATAATGATAACTTATCTTCTAATATTTTATTTGAAATGTGGGCTCATTATAGGTAATATTAAAATTTATCGTAAATTGAATTACAATGTATACAAAGACAAAATCATTGAAAGTATTGAAATGAAAAAAAAACATTTAAAACAAAAATGCTTTTCAGTAACATTTATTTTTGTATGCGGGATACGGAAATTAATTTAAAAAATTATTATTTTATTTAAATATTTTTTAGGTTATGATTATGATATTCTAACATGTTATGTTTGTGATGATTGTTCACATATTACAGTTGAACATTTAAATGATTTAGAAACATGTGAAGGCAATGATATAATACGGCCAATTAGTACTACAACAGTAGAAGATAAAAACAACGAAAACTCAACAAGAACATCACTAGAAAAAATAATAAAAACAATTCCTACTATATATAAAACAATATCAACAAATTATGAAACAAGTAAAACAAAAAAACTTACAACAGAAAATAAGAAAACAAGAACAACAAATTTTCAAACAAGTACAATAATAACACCTTCTGTAAACCAAACAACATCAAATTTTACAACAAATTTACCAAACACAAAAAATTCTACAACAAAAAATAAAATAGCAACAATTTCAACAACAAATTTTCAAGCAAGTGCAACAGTAATATCACCAATAAACAGCACAAAAAATACTACAACAGAAAATAAAACAACAACAACTTCAACAACAAATTTTCAAACAAGTGTAACAACAATATCACCAATAAATAACATAAAAAATACTACAACAGAAAATAAAACAACAGTTTCAACAACAAATTTTCTAACAAGTGCAACAATAATATCACCAATAAATAACACTAAAAATACTACAACAGAAAATAAAACAACAATTTCAAACACAAATTTTCAAACAAAAACTTCACCAATAAATAACATAAAAAATACTACAACAGAAAATAAAACAACAATTTCAACAACAAATTTTCAAACAAGTGCAACAATCATATCGCCAATAAATATTACAACAACAAATATTTTTCCTACAACAAATATAACAAAATCTTCCATTGCAGTGCAAGCAAATTATACAATACATAACACAACAATAATGTCTGGCATTAATACTCGATTAACAATTACAATTCCAACACAACCATACAAATTTTCTATTAATCAAACAAATTCTCAGATATCTACTACAGACATTATTCCTACTACATTAACAAATATAACTAATATTTCGGTTACAGGAAAAATTTTATCAACAACTAATTTTGCTGATAACAATAGTCAAAATTCAAAAGTAGAAAATTTCAATACGACAAAAATTTTTAAAAATGTTACAACAAAAGAACCCAATCTTATATTATTAACAACAACAACAGTAAGAATAACACCAAATCAAAACATATCAACATCATCAGCAACAAATACTAAAACGAATATAACTTCAACGACATCATTTAAACAATCATCATCATCATCATCATCAATATCAATGTTTACAAATTTGATAAAAAATCTTAATACAACAGCAATAGTAATTGATGAAGAAAATTTAACATTTTCTAATTTAACAACAATAAATTCACAACAAAATAAAAATTTAAAATTTTTAATGAGCATGATTAATTCTAAAAAAATGAATATTTCAACAAATTTATTAGAAAATTCAACAAAAACAAAAACAACAACAATTAGAAGGACTCACATACAATATTCAAAAAATTATTTAACAAATTTGAATAAAAGTCAAATTTCCACAAATAATTTCGTTTTATCAACGTTTATTAAAACGAGTTTCAATTATGGAAAAACATGGTTATTATGGTCTAATAGAAGATATGAATCTCGTAAAAGACTAACAATGAATCGTCCGGCATGCTATAAAATTAATTATGTTGGTAAGAAATTTTTTATTTTACAAAAAAAAATAACTTTCATAAAAAATGTATTCAGTGGTCTAACCAGATGCAACACTCGATTGTAGAATATACATCATCGAAGGTGATGGTATATTCAAATCTCACAAAAATATTACTAATTCTCTGTTAAAGATCATGAAACAGTAATAATTTTGTTTTTAATTGTTTGTTGTATTTTATTTGACTTCAAAATTGCATATAAATCTGATATTACTATACAGTATAACTACGCTGTACTGCAATGGTGCAATATAGGAATAAATGTGGAAATATATGCACGACATATAAAATTTTTACAATGTAAACAAACTAGAAAATGACACTGGGCAATGGGCATAGTCACAAGCACTGATGAAAGAAGTATGTATAGTTTCAAAAATATCGATATTTGTAATCAAATATTAAAATAATTGTTGGTGAACCGAAAACTGACAACAATTATCAAATATTTAATTGGTACTGGGGTATTGACACAAGGATAGCATACATTTAACATCCCTTTGCTTTCAAACTGATTTTATAGATAGAGGATGGCAAACGGATAAAAATAATACTATAAACATGTTTATATAATTTGAAAACGGATCGAATCTCCAAAAAAAAAAAACAGATTCCTATGAACCAAATCCTATCCTTAGTAAGACAAAATCAAAATACCCAAATCGTCGGCTATTTGTTCCATACGCCCCTTTTGTTTTTTTTGACTTAGTTTTGTAATGTGAATCTTTCAGAGTCCTTAACCCGTTTTAATCTTTTTTAGTTAGTAAGATAATTACTTGCTAATTTGTTCCATATCCAGTTTTTCAGTTCTTTACTTGTGCTAGTTTATTAAATATGCCAAAAAATCGGACATGACACAATATTTACATATATTTTCGAAAAAAAAAATTTTTACGTGCTTGCTTGTTCCAAAACATATGACAATCAACGTCGAACAAATAGTTACAATAATGCGGTTAGAACTGAAATGTACCACGTGGATAGAAATTTGTTTTAATATAACTTGATTCCTATTGATGTGGAACGAAGTTTGGCAAGTTTGTTCCACGTGCATAAATAAAGAGATTTTTATCATTTAAGGTCATGTTACAAAACAAAAGTTCGATTTGTTTGTGTAAGTTTGTTTCATGTATATACTTAAGACATATAATGAAATGAATTCAGGATATATGTATAACCCGGTGACATTTCAAATTCTTCTCAGTTTGCTTACTATTTACATGAACAACTTCAGGACAAGAAGTGCTATTTTATGATAATCATCAAAATGAAAAAAAACATGCTTGTAAAACTGAACGTGCCATTGATAGGATCAATATAGATAATACACATTGTATTTTATGTTACAATTTAGAGAGAATTATAGGCTTACCGAAATGTATCATAAAAGTAAACTTAGCATTTTTAATTTAACCGGAACTGCAATTATACCAAATAAATAGAATGTTATCTACTGCGCTATATGGTCTGAGGTTCATAGTGGTCGCTCCGGCAATGAGTAGAGGATTTTCCGGAGAAAAAGAATAACACTTAAAAGAATAACACTTTGTAGAGACTAGTATGTGTCCCAAAACCAAAATAAAATCAATAGCATAGCACTAAAAATATTTATGCATTCAAATAATATAATGTTAGATTTAATATCTCTTTAGTTTTCTGAGCTGAGGCACTCTAACATTCAAAAGCTCGATTGTGTTCATTCGGCAATGGACCGATTTTGCAAAAATAAAGAAATTAGCAGTTCGTTTACATTTTATTATATTACTTAAAACATTTAGTACTAGAAATATACAACTTAGAATTCTGCAAATGACAAAAACTGATTTAAAAAATTATATTGTATACCTGCAACAAAATTGAATTACTGCTCAACCTAAATAAGACCGTACGACGTATAAAAACCGTACGTTGTAACGAATGGCGCTCACCGAAATCAAACGCGGCGTTTGTCAAGAAAAAATAAACTGAAAACTTTTAACATCTAACAATATCTAATTTATATTAGAACATTATAATAATTTATATTAAAAATATATTCAATTAAGATGTTAATGCTGAAAAAAATATCAAATCTTACCCAAAATTAAATAAACACTTCAAAATGGCAAAATCACAATCATGTATACACGTATATGTCTTGAACATAAATAAACCAAAAAATGAAGACATACGCCTATCAAAATTGAAAATTCCAATTAACAGCTTGTTGGCGTTGCGTACTTCGGACACCTTTATATAAAATGTATTATCTATGTACTATCTAATTTTGACCCACGCCGTACGCCATACGCTCTTATTTAGGTTGGGCTGTTACGCTCATGTTTCATTTTTTACGATAAAATCTATTTTATATGAAAAGATTTTATTAGCGCAAATTTTGCACAAATTTGAATAATTTTTGTACATAATAAATACGCAGTACCTTGTAGAGAGAGATATTTGCAATAAATTATACAAAACATTATCTCGTGAGACTGAATTTGAAACTATATTATTAAAATTAAAAGCTTAAAAAAATTGTCACCAACTCCAAAAAATTTATATTTTGTCAGATTATCTACTTTACAAGAACGACCTCTAAAAAAGAAAAGATTAAAGATATTTCACACGCTGGGTGGCGCAGTAGGTAGAACGCCTGCCTTTCAAATCGGCAACCGAAAGGTCCCAGGTTCGATTCTCGATGAAGCAAAAAAAAAAATCCTTTATGGATTTTTCGACCTGGTCCAGTACTCTTTGTCATTGGGGTGTAATAAATGGCAAAAAATAATTGAGAGTATAATCTGGTAGCAACTTAAATTAGAGTTATTCCATTTAAGAAGGCTTAGTTCCTGACAATAGCAGTAGTTTTCCACATTTAATGAGTAGATAAGCCAGTAATTTGTTAAATAAATACTCGAATTATTGTAGATATTGTAGTGTAAAATTGCAGTACCGTACTTAATTAAGCACGAAAAGGTGATTCTATTTTTAGTTACTGTAGTTACTGTAGAACTTTAGTGACTGAAGTTACTGTGGAGTGTAAAAAAAAAAAAATTAAAGATTTGTTTTCGTATTGGAATTTAAAGGCTATGAAAGCTGTAATTTTGTTTATAAAAATTTAATTATATATTAACCCAAATAAAATTAATTTTATTTTATAATTTAATTTTCGTTTTATTTTATTTTTTTTAACAAACTTGATTGAGTTATAATAATATTTTCCGCTTTTATTTCAATTGTAGATAGATGTGAAAATTTCCACAAATTTGGAACATGTTGTACATAGTTTTTATTTGTTGCTAGTTAGTTCCATAGTCAAATTTTCCACGTCATATAGGGCGAACTAATCGTTTCAAAAAATTGGATATGGAACAAACTGAAAATTTTTACTTATTTTATGCCCTTATTACACATCAATCAATGATCAATCAACGGTCAATCTATTGTCAATATATTGTCAATACATTGACCGTTTATTGATGACAAATGATTAATGGTGGTTCTATTCCCATCAATATTACTGTCAAAATTCTCATCAATATTGCTGTCAAAATCAGCGGAGGTAAAAAAATGGCTTTTTGGGAAATGTTCAGATAAGGTTATAATATAAATTTATAATGTAACTCTAAAAAGAACATTTTTTATATTAATTTTTACAATTATAGCAATTATTGTAAAAAAAACAATGGATACATTATTAAAATGTGCACAAAAATAATTTATAGTTTTTTGTACACAACATGTACTTTAAAAATTCAATTTAAACTGAAGTCAAAAACATTCTTCCAGAAATTATATTTTCAATTTTCATATATGTTTCGAAATTATCAATATATTCATTCCAAAATATGTCCTTGCAAAAGGTCTAAATATGGATAAAAAGATTGATGAGTGCATGATTGATGTGCAATCGTTCATCATTCTTGTCATCAATATATTAAAGAATAATCTGTATGATATGTTTTTTTAGGTATTATAATGGAAATTCATTCTAATAAATGTAAACTAAATATTGTACAACTTTCAACGAATTCTAACGCTGAGTTTTTTTTCTATTACATTTCAAACTTCAACTTCAATTTTTCAAACCCAAACGTACCTTTTGTATAAAATTATCCTTCCACACTGCGTGCTTGGTTAATGTGTTAAAACAAATACATTAGTTAGGTTAATTTTAAGTTTGATTTGGATAAGGTTTTTAGTATCCTGTTTTCCGTTAAAAATTTAATATTAATATGAGAATGTACCATTTATTTAAAATTTAAAATGTTTCAGCTGTAAGAGAATATCTCTAAACTCTGTAAAAAAAACTCTGTTTAAAAAAAAAAATAGTATATTTAAGGAAATAAATGAATTGAATTGAATTGAAAACAAATACATCCAAAGTTGTAGAAAATATTTATTTAACCACTATTGAACTTAAAAAAATATTTATTTACCTTTAAGATTTATTCTTCAGGGATGTTATAGGATGTAGTCTAAAAAATTAAAATGGCTGTTATGTATTGGGTTGAATTCAAATATTAAGTCCTGTTTAACAAATTTGCTTATATTTGGCATATGTTGAATTGTTAAACACTATCGCAATGGTTTTACCAGGTTTTACGATATGTACATTTATACTAAATATACTCGTACATATATAAGCTGCTTATCAAAACAGCGTTCGCTTCCTCAACACATCGATTGTTAGACCTAATTGACCATCAAACCAACAAACATTTTTTTTAAAAGAACTTAATCGTACCAAATTACTAGATTGCAAACACAATCTTTTAAATTATATAATGATAGTTTTTTTCTCAGATTAAAGATATTTGAAATTAAATAAAATGAACTCAAATTTAGTTTTCACTATAACACAGCGTAAAAATTTAATTTTTCTTTCTTTTAATTTTTTTTTTTCAGATTCAAAGAATGAAACAAAAACACGTCGCGGTTGTACATTTTATACAAAAAATTATATTGAAACTTGTGACAAAATTGGAAAATTTTTAAAGAAATCAATTAATCATTGTACTCTGTGTCAAGGACGAATTTGTAATAATTCAATGATAAATAAATCAATATTTTCTGTAATTTTTATATCATTTTTAATAAATATTATTTAAAATGCTAATTATTAAAAGTATTTTTGTTGTTTTTTATTTATGATTTTATTAGTTTAATTTGGTATAACGATTTTTGCACCGATGAGAAAGCACCGCTGTACTGCGTCTTTTGTTTGCAGATTTTGAGCAAATTTGTGATAGAGCAAATCGTGAGTATATTTAGGAATCACTTACTAAGTTAAAAATTATCGCCATAATTGAAAAATCCGACAAAGATGTTGCGTCTAACATCAACGACAGCTGACAAATTGTTTCGAGGTATGTCAGGGGGCATATTTCATCAGCCATATTGTTTTTAGTGATAATGGATGACATAATGAATATTACTGTGTAGATGTTAGAGTTAAACTAGAACAATATGACATCCAGTGACATCCTAAACATTCCTTCTATCAACGATATATGTTTATTGTCACAATATGAATTGAGGTTTAAATGATATGTGCAAAGAGCTGTAGGACACTACAAAAAGTGAGACTCTAAAAATCAATACAACTAAAACCAAAAACATGTGCACAACTCACACATCACAGCAAGCGATCCAACATGAAGAGACGCGAATCGAAGTAAGTTTTATTACCTGAGCAGCATCCTATCATCAGATGAATGTACCAATTTGGATACTGAAGCTCGCGGCAGCAATGCCCGTACTGCTTTCCAGATTCTCTAAAAAATATGCCAGGCCAACAGCGCACTAAAATAAGAATTTTCAACTAAAGTGTAAGATCTGTTTTATTCTACGCCTGCTATACATAAAAAGTTTCATTCAACATCACCAGGAAAGAATATATCAATAGATGCCTTCGGTTCATCCTAAATATTGGTTGGCGACAAACCATTTCGAACAGAACATTGCGGCAAAAAAACGAATAAAAAGAAATTAGATCAGGAAGTCCGACAGAGGGAATGGCGTTCTATTAGGCATGATCTCTAAGGAAACCGGACAACAGCAACGGGAAACAATGTTAGTCAGCTCTTCGAACTAGTAAATGTCACATTGGAAAGCTCAGAAAAGCATGGAGAACAAAAATATTGGCCAAATAAAGTATAAGTTAGTCGCAGATGGCAGACTTTGAAAAAAATTTATTTCCGCCCTATGTCCCACGGATGGTGTCACAAGGCATTGATGATGATAATGTAGCTCATCAAGTTAATATTATTCTGAAACCACTGCATATTTTGGCATTTGTTTTATTTAAGGATTACTTTGAGTTAAATATAAAACCTATATCATTGATTTCAGAGAAACAGTACAAAAGAATGCTACGAAAGATGGCTTTTTGAGGTAATATTTTTTAATATTACTATACATAGTATATAAAAGGCAAAAAAAGAAATGAAAAAATTAACTTCATGTAAAAATAATTATAGCAACAATTTAATAAATTACTTTAAAAAAAGAATCGAATCAGTTAAAATTTTGCACAAATTTGAATAAATTTTTGTACTTAATACGCAGTACCCTTGTAGAACTTGGGCTAATATTATAAAACCATTTGCTTTTTATCATATTCCATAATCAACACTACTGTGAAATTTTACACCAACCAGCATGTTATTCTGTAAAAAATCTATTTAATTAAAGTTAATATCTACTAAAATAATCAATAATTTTTATCATTATTGGATGGAAGTAAAGTATTAAATGGAAGTAAATAAATATTAAAATAAAACTATCTAAAATGAGTCAACTATAATTACAGTATTACGTACATAGTAAATATATCTAAATTATAAATAAATTTTTATTTCTTTATTTAATATTAATCTTAAATTTAATTCTTTTTGTTTGTTCTTATTGAAAAGTTCAAATAGAAACAAATATTTTTAATACAAATTTAATGAATTTCAATAGAAGCTTATCGATAGAGATTAAGTTATTTAAAATAAATAAATAATAATATAAAAATGTATGTCACATTTTGCAGAATAAAACAAAATTATATTAATTTTATTATAATGAATTGTACTTAAGAGAAAGTTGGACATTTAAAATATTCTTTAGTATAAAAATTAGAAATTATAACAGAAATTTTATTTCAAAAACCTAATATCACAAATTTTCGTTAATGCTACAGTAGCTATAAATAACAGTATTAAAGATATAGTTATCAAATTTTGCACACTTATTTTTGAATAAAAAATAGGGGTAACGTGGTATTTCACAATTTTATCAGCTGGAAGGTCCCTTAGCTATCATGCATCCTTTATGGCAGCTAGAAAGCTTTTTTACAACAAAACGAGGTAAAAATAATCTGTTACCAAACATTAATTAGGCCAGCACCTGCATATGATATAACAATATGATACAATAATCATATGGTACAAGGTATAACTTCAATGGAAAAATTACATAAATGCAAAAGAAAATGAATAAGAGTTTGTACTAGTGTATCCAGAGAGCCCGATTCTGACTACAAATATTATTACTCAAATAAATATTTGTAAGCAATGAAACAAACATAATCAAAATCGATAATTTTTTAATAAAATTGATTCGAAAACATTTTGATAGAGAACTAAACACCTCAGAAATGGTTTGATATCACGTATATTTTACCACAATGAGTAGTACATAAAAAAAAAAATTGTCGCGGGATATATCGCACCAGAGCATTTCATATTCTTTTATCAAAATTGATATATTCAAGACCACAATCATGTTCCTATACTATATAGTAAACGTGGCCACATGTAAAATCACTGATTATGATCCGGACCACATAAATGGATGTTCGCTATTGTTTAAAAAGACTAAAATGGAATTAAGATAAATATTTTTTATTTCACTATTACGGACCACATGTAAAGTCATTGATTATGATCCAGGCCACATAAATGTATGTTCGGTATTGTTTAAAAAGACTGAAATGTAATTAAGATAAATATTTTTTATTTCACTATTACGGGCCACATGTAAAGTCATTGATTATGATCCAGGCCACATAAATGTATGTTCGGTATTGTTTAAAAAGACTAAAATGGAATTAAGATAAATATTTTTTATTTCACTATTACGGGCTACATGTAAAGTCATTGATTATGATCCGGACCACATAAATGGATGTTCGGTATTGTTTAAAAAAACTGAAATGGAATTAAGATAAATATTTTTTATTTCACTATTACGGGCCACATGTAAAGTCATTGATTATGATCCGGACCACATAAATGGATGTACAGTATTGTTTAAAAAGACTGAAATGGAATTAAGATAAATATTTTTTATTTCACTATTACGGGCCACATGTAAAGTCACTGATTATGATCCGGACCACATAAATGGATGTTCGGTATTGTTTAAAAAGACTAAAATGGAATTAAGATAAATATTTTTTATTTCACTACTACGGGCCAAATGTAAAGTCATTGATTATGATCCAGGCCACATAAATGCATGTTCGGTATTGTTTAAAAAGACTAAAATGGAATTAAGATAAATATTTTTTATTTCACTATTACGGGCCACATGTAAAGTCACTGATTATGATCCGGACCACATAAATGGATGTACAGTATTGTTTAAAAAGACTGAAATGGAATTAAGATAAATATTTTTTATTTCACTATTACGGGCCACATGTAAAGTCATTGATTATGATCCGGGCCACATAAATGGATGTTCGGTATTGTTTAAAAAGACTGAAATTGAATTAAGATAAATATTTTTAGTTTGTTTTTTTGGTTAGATTAGTTTTTTTTTTTAAGTTTTAAGTATTAATCATTAGAGGAATCTCATATTTTGTTTTTCTCTTTATATTAATGTTCACTATACGTAGTATGTACTATCTACTACTAGTCTATTCAGAAACTTTCTTTATTCAAACGTCTTTAATAATTTTATTAATTTTAAAACAATAATGGTTTAAATTATTTAATAATATGTACTTGTTTCATCTACTAATTTTTTTCAAATTAATGTCGTTTTAAACTTTAATTTGCAAAAAAATATGCCAAAACCAATCGTCAAATTACATTTCATATAAACGTTAATGACATGTGCAAATAATTGGAATTGCAAGGATCAATGACGCTAAATTCAAATTCAAAAGGCTTCAACAAATGATCGTCAAATTTTTAACGTTTACAAAAAGTACCATAAGGTGTTTAGTATCAATTATATTGAATTATAAATCTTGTTAAAAAAATTCTGTACATTGAAGAATTTACAAGTGAAGAATTTTTAAAATAAAATAAGCAGTAATAAGGTTAAGTCAAATGCAGAAGCAATTATACTGGAAACATTTTTAATACATGAATTAAAAATTTGATTTCAAACCGTTTAATACAAGTTGTATTAGATGGCATTATATCTTCTACATCAATATGCTGGTGTCCCCGTCAAGACTCAGTTCTTTTTCCAACATTATTTTTATAGTATTTATAAATGCGATCTCCTATCCACGACTTTAAACCAGATCAGCTTTGCTGATGATATATTATCTTTGATTGTATTTCTTTGGGAAAAATGTTGAAAGGACTCAAACTGCTCAAAGTTTACGCCGTAATGTAGGAGTAGGTACTCTGTTTTATGAATAGTTGTCTGGTAGTTGCTCTGACAAAATAGAAAGTGTTATGCCAAAAATATAACCATTTCAACGAGCGTAATACTCGAACCAGGAATATGAAATATAAAAATTCTTTCATCAACCAAACATCTATTCTAAACTATGGAACACCCACAAACATGTCCGTATTTTACTATTCTATTCTATTCTAATTTATTTTATTTTATTTTAATTTATTTTATTTTATTTTATTTTATTTTATTTTATTTTATTTTATTTTATTTTATTTTATTTTATTTTATTTTATTTTATTTTATTTTATTTTATTTTATTTTATTTTATTTTATTTTATTTTATTTTATTTTATTTTATTTTATTTTATTATATTTTATTTTATTTTATTTTATTCTATTCTATTCTATTTTATTTTATTCTATTCTATTCTATTCTATTCTATTTTATTTTATTTTATTTTATTCTATTCTATTTTATTTTATTCTATTCTATTCTATTCTATTCTGTTCTATTATATTATATTATATTATATTATATTCTATTCTATTCTATTATATTCTATTTTAGTTTATTCTATTCTATTCTATTCTATTCTATTCTATTTTATTCTATTCTATTCTATTCTATTCTAATATATTATATTACTAAGGGCACCTGTTGAGTAATTATATTTCAAGTTAAAGTCAAATTTAAAGTTTAAAAAAAAAAACAGTAATTTGCGTACTGACATAGACTTCGCACGATATAGCAGAAATCACTCGTGTTTAATAAAAAGTTTTGTGGTTAGTAAGTTTTATTTTTTATTTAGGACACATAAATACACGTCTCTCATATACTGTTTCGTTTCCGATATATTCCCTATAGTAAGGGGCATTTAGTGTATAAAATTACTAAAAATAAAAAATTTTGTCATTAAAGAGGTATGTATATATATACCTACATAATACATAATTTTAATAAAAACTATATTATTACTACAAATATCCAAAATTTAGAGACAGTTACTTAAAAAGATAAAAAGGAAGAATTCAAGTGATTTGTTTTTTTGTTGTTTTTATATTTGTTATTTTAGATGAATTTGTTTTTTTGTTTTTTTTTTTTTTGGCATATGTACATAGATTCATTTGCAAGTATATATATAAATTATAATAACTGATTTGTTTGTTTTTGTTTATTATTTTAATAAGATTTCACATATGCATAATGTATTTGCTGAATAATAAAATCTTATGAGTACAAAATTTTCAACTGTGTGTGCATTTTTGTTTTATATACAATCTTATATATTGGAGAATCGAAATAAAATAAAAAGTCTACTGCGCAGTTCCTTAAATGCTTGTCAATTATAATTATAGATATTCTATTCTATTCTATTCTGTTCTATTCTATTCTATTCTATTTTATTTTATTTTATTTTATTTTATTTTATTTTATTTTATTTTATTCTATTCTATTCTATTCTATTCTATTCTATTCTATTCTATTCTATTCTATTCTATTTTATTCTAATCTAATCTATTCTATTCTATTATATTATATTATATTATATTATATTATATTATATTATATTATATTATATATATTATATTATATTATATTATATTATATTATATTATATTATATTATATTATATTATATTATATTATATTATATTATATTATATTATATTATATTATATTATATTATATTATATTATATTATATTATATTATATTATATTATATTATATTATATTATATTATATTATATTATATTATATTATATTATATTATATTATATTATATTATATTATATTATATTATATTATATTATATTATATTATATTATATTATATTATATTATATTATATTATATTATATTATATTATATTATATTATATTATATTATATTATATTATATTATATTATATTATATTATATTATATTATATTATATTATATTATATTATATTATATTATATTATATTATATTATATTATATTATATTATATTATATTATATTATATTATATTATATTATATTATATTATATTATATTATATTATATTATATTATATTATATTATATTATATTATATTATATTATATTATATTATATTATATTATATTATATTATATTATATTATATTATATTATATTATATTCTATTCTATTCTATTCTATTCTATTCTATTCTATTCTATTCTATTATATTCTATTCTATTCTATTCTATTCTATTCTATTCTATTCTATTCTATTCTATTCTATTCTATTCTATTCTATTCTATTCTATTCTATTCTATTCTATTCTATTCTATTCTATTCTATTCTATTCTATTCTATTCTATTCTATTCTATTCTATTCTATTCTATTCTATTCTATTCTATTCTATTCTATTCTATTCTATTCTATTCTATTCTATTCTATTCTATTCTATTCTATTCTATTCTATTCTATTCTATTCTATTCTATTCTATTCTATTCTATTCTATTCTATTCTATTCTATTCTATTCTATTCTATTCTATTCTATTCTATTCTATCCTATTCTATTCTATTCTATTCTATTCTATTCTATTCTATTCTATTCTATTCTATTCTATTCTATTCTATTCTATTCTATTCTATTCTATTCTATTATATTCTATTCTATTCTATTCTATTCTATTATATTCTATTTTATTTATTTGTTCTTAACTATTATTCTGCAACGATCATCAATGGTGATTTGAATAATAATATAATTTTAGATAACATTATAAATATTGAAATAGTAAGTAAAATAAAATACTTGAGAGTTTTTAATTGACTTGATTATAAAAATATTTAAAAAATGATATATTTTTTTCAAAGATTAAAAAACAATTATTATTAATAAATAGCTAGTAAAATTAAAAATTTTTAATATTATAATTAAGCTTCATTTTAAATTTTGTTCAACAATAGTAGCTTTTTCATCAGAGTTAATGTTATATGAATTCAAAAGTAGAATAAGTAAAATTAAATAGATTTACTGCATAATTTGATTGATGCTTAATGAATTTTTCTTTTATTTATTAATTTTATTAGTATAAATACTATTTCAAATAATATTGAAATAATTTACACATTTAATATATTATTGTTATTATTATTATTTATTTCTTTTATTTTTTAAGTTATTGTTATTACATAAGTAATAATTACATAAGTTACATAGTAAGTAATAGTCATTAATAATAATTAATTTCTGTTATTATTATTGTTATTATTACTATTTTTATTATTATTATTATAATTATTATTATTTTAATTGTTTATTAAATATAATTGAAACTATCACAGTAGTGATTTCTAAGCACCAGCTCGCCAGAGCTGTCGGCTAAATTTAATACAAAATAGGTATATACTTTGTTGATATCGATTCCAAAATTATTAGGTATTATTTTTAAATTTATATTTTCTTACATGTACATATACATACATGTTTAAAATCCAATATAAAAACTAAAAAAAAAAAAAAAAACAATTAAAATAGTTTTCAGTTAACTAAAGGTTAAAATTAATGTTTTTGTGGTTTGTTTTTAAAATTAAAAATAATTTAGAACCTAGTTACTTAAAAGATAGATTGATATTATGTCGAGGATGATTAAAACTATTTTTTAAGAAATTATTTATATAAAAGACCAGAGTTGTATGTTTGTAAACTACGCTTTTTGACATTTTTTGTTTTTACGAAAAAAACAATATTTTTCCTTTCAATTATTTTTATATGATTTTTTGATTTTTAAATTTTTTCCTTTCAAGTAAATTGTGGAAAAAAAGAAAAACGGATAAAAAATAAAATGGATGGAAAATAAATTATTAATTTGTTTTAAATTATTACAAAAAAGTGTTTCTAGAAAAAAAATTTCTTGAGGCCACTAAGTGGTTATGTTCGAAAAAAAGTTCGGTATCTTTTTACTCGGGACCCGTTTTTAAACGGGCTGACTTACTAGTATTTATAATATTTATATATTTTACACAATACGCTGTAGGCTCTAGGTAAAAAAAACTTGAATTTACGTTTAATTTTTTTTTTACAAATAAAGTAAAAGATCCAAAAATATACTAATGTATATGCACGCTAAAGTTATTTAATGAATTTACGTAAAAATGAAATTTAATTCATAATCTTTTGCAAATTTAGTTTGTTTAATCTTTTATTATTTTGTTATTTAGCTATAACAATATAATATAAAATTTCGATTACTTGATAATAATTTATATGGTTTAGTTTTTGGTGATTGTACATGAATTGAAAAAGTATTTTTAAAATGGAAATAGCTAGTTTAATATAATAATTATAAATAAAAATGGACTAAAGATAAATAGAATCATGGTTAATGCAGAAAAATTAGTACATTTGTCATTTTAACAAATAGAACCAATAGTAGAGCAATAAAACTAAACAACAAACAACACTAGTGCATCCAGAGTGCATAAAATACTTTGGTATGTAAGAAATGCATTCAGAGATGTGATGACTGTTTTTTTTCACTAGTGGTAATTTTTTGTTTTTGTTTAGAATAAAATTAACATAAAAATAACTTTTATTTATTTGATTTATTTTGATTTCCCATTACGTTAAGCTAATTGACAATAACAATAAAATAAAAGAAAAAGAATCTGTAAATTACAACAAAAAAAAATTAATAACATTAAATTATTTAAAATGTTATTTTCCAAACAGCTTACCTTTGTCCATAGAAACAACAATTACTAAATAGTAAATACTTAAAAAATAAAAATAAAAATACAAAAAAAATAAAGGGTTTATCAGACACATGAAAAAAGCTTCTAATTAGACATTAATTTCTTATCTAAATTATATAACATATTATAATATATGTATATTTATATTGTATTTACAATACATGTACATTATTTTAAGTACATGTGAAAAGATAATACTTAGTAAAAATAAAAAAATTAACTTATAGGATTTAAGAGCCGAACTCTTGATATTGGTATTGGGAACTTTTATTCAATTCGGTTTTTTTAGTTTTAATTTATTTTTACTTTTTTTCTTTCTTTTTTTTTTTACTGATTATTTTATAAATTGCAATTTTTACCATTACGAGAATATATATAAGAGCAATTTAAATAACTATATTTTAGTGTAACGTAAACTTGTTGTTGATTAGTTAATTAATTAATCAAAAAAAAAAAAAAAAAATTTTATTAAATATTTCATTTTGAAATATAAAAAAGTTCATTAAATAAAATAGTTTATAAAATACATTTTTTTTTTTAAATAATAAATTTAATTACAAATAAATATTAAAATGAAATTCGTTATATTTTTATTATTCTCTTTAGTAATAATTAAAGGTGTGTTTTTTTATTATTTTTAATAAATTTTAAATGAATATTATATAAAATTTTAAAAACTGATTTAATTTGTGAAAATAAAAAGAAGAAAAGTTTTATTTTAACAAAAAAAAAAAAAAAAAAAGACTAAAAAAAAAACTTTGCAATATCAAATATATTTAAATTTTGAAAGTGGATGTAATTGAATCAATATTGACTAAAAATTATTTCAAATTCCAATGATTAAATTATTATTTATTATGGTGTATATATTCGAATTAATCAAATAAATATTTTTCTTAATTAATTAAAAATATTTAATTAATTATTTAAAAAACAAAAAATACAAATCATAAATATACAGAAATGATCAGCACTAAAATATACAGAAATTATTATAATTATTAATTTTTTCACATTTATTCTTCTTTTGCATTGCATCACAATAAATTGGATTAAATTGACATAAGGATTAAAATTAAATTCATAGAATATCAGATTTTAAAATTCTTATTCTTATACTTTAACAAAGTGTTCTATCTAATTGTATATCTAATAATACTAAAATTATTGTTAAAAATTTATATTTCAATATTTAATAATTAACATACTTAAAAAACTTTTAATATTTAAAATAATAATTTTATAAATAACATTTTTAAAATTATTTTTAGAAAATAATTATTTTTTTTTTGTTCAATTCTATTATAAAAATTTTGAAATTTAAAAAAAAAAAATTAATTAACATTATTTGCATGAATTTTTAATTTATTTTTTTAAATTAAATTTATTCAAAATTTATAAGTACAGATCGAATAAAGTGCTTTTTTTCTATACATTGTCAAAAAAAAAATGATTAAAAAATTTATTAATGGAAAAAATTATTAAAGTAAAAACAATTTAAAAGTGATTTACCCCCAATTATAGTTACCGCGAGATCGTTATAAATATTTCATAATGACATATATCATTTATAGTTTACCGACATTTTTAACATTAATTGTTAAACATTTTTTATATGAACATTTATAAATTATTATGTTCTCTTAAAATATGATTCCATAAAACTAAATAGGAAAAGATCAAATAACAATAGAAAAAGTAAAAGTCTTAATTTCTAGTCTAAAATAAAGACTTAAGAGCAAAGAAAAAGAGATCAAAAAGAGACCAAAAAGTACAAAGCACAAATTATTATACTCATAAATTAACACAAGTTTTTGCTTGTAGTAGAGTCGGTCGGGTGTAATATCTTGTGTTCAAAATTTTGTTCTATGAAAATATTGATTTTTAAAATCCTGTTTTTATTTTATTTTAAATATCCTTGGAACATAAACGAATTTCAATAACCGAAAACGTAAGGTTTTAGTAAAAAATAAAGAACTAAATAAAAATTTTATTTATAAAGACGCCCACGAACATATTTTCTCGATCAATTAAAAAAAAAAAATTATGAAAAAGTAAGTTTTGGAAAACAAAATTAAACGAAATTTTGTTATGCATTAAACACTAACATAAATAAAAAAGAGAGAGAGAGAGAGAGAAATAAATATACCAAAAAAAACTTAAGTAATTTAAAAAATTTTTTATAAACGGACATTATTGTCGACATCCAAAACTATACTGTTGCCATTTCCGAGTGCACATGAATTCGCAATTGCTTCTCTCTCCGGTTTTACTGTATATTTATTGATTCTTTATCCATGACTGTATAAATGTACAAGTCAGGACGGAATTATTTGTAATGTACGTACGATGGTACATTAACTTTACCATTGGGATTTTTATTTTGAAATTTATCCAGCATTTTGAGAATGGTGTTCTTAGCACAGCCTCATAATTGGATACCATATGTCCGAACAGCTTTTAATATCTGCTTATTGTACTTATTTATTATTTATTAAATTTTTGAAATGATTTGTATATTATTTGATAAAAAATTAAAAGTTCTTAGATCTTATTTATGCTTATTTTATCCCACTTAAATTATATTTGCAATTAAAAATCTGCAGTACATATTAAATACATTAACTGTGAAAATTTCAACCAATTACAATTAAGTATTTTTTACTTTAGAATAAATACTGTGCGTATTTTTTTTTTTTTTTTAAATTTGCAATATAAAATTGCAATTTGGCAGTTTTTGTGAGTCTATATACATTGTTGTTATAATATGTTTTTTTATAAATCTAATTTTCGTTCTGAAATTTTATACAATCTTCTAATTTATTTAGTTTGTTGAATTTCATAAAATTTTTAATTTGAATTTTAAATACCTAAAGAAAATTAATCTACTAAATTTTTCAGCAAAATTTTAAATCTGTCAAATTTTGATTAGTTTAATTTTTGGCACCTTCTTAGTGTTTCTAAAATTTCTAAAACACTACTTTTCAATTAATAATTTTTTGTATACTTAATACAATGTTTTGAAACGATCCCTGATCACTGCACCAATTTACCAACATTTTATATTAATAATAATAATAATAATAATAATAATAATAATAATAATAATAATAATAATAATAATAATAATAATATTAATAATAATATTTTTTCTTTAACATACAGACATAGCTTCTTATAACCTAGATATACATTTTTAAATTTTTACAGAGTTTAGACATCGTTCAATTGTCTTTCCAACTGTGACTTTCATATTGAATTTATAACATTTAATTTAAATTACCAGAAATTGTTACAACGAAATCAAAAAACAAGATTTTCATAAGAACTCAACATTAATATAATACTTATACCTACCTATACTTAGAGCTAACTTATACTAATATTTAAAACTGTTTTAATTGTGTAATGACTGATATAAATTAATAATAATGATTGTATCGTCAGAAAATTGGAACTTATGTAGTTAAAATGAAATTGAAGAGAGGCTAAGTTTTAATGAGGTAGCAAAATATAGCAAAATACTAGATTAAAAAATAGAATTGTTCAACAAAAAAAATGAAATGCTAAATAAAATATCGTCAGTAAAATTTATTGAACGCGCAGCAGAAAACGACTATAATTTGTTCAGCAAAAAAAAAATAAAATTTCCGCTTAGTTAAATGTGCACAGTAGAAAATTAGTTTTAGCAATATAAATAAAATAAACGCACAGAAAATGAATTAAAACAGCGGCTTCGCATAAAAATAATTAAAGTAAATATTCTGGAAAAACGATATATTATCCTCTTTTTTGTATTCAACAGTGGTGACGCACAACAACTCTTTTTTCCCAACTCTGTAAAAAGCAGATATTTTCTTTTTTGTGTCCAACAGCAACTACGCAGACTAAATATTTTTTACAAACTCTGGAAAAACGAAATATTTCGTTTTTTTATATCCAACAGCAGCTACGCATAAAAAGGTAAATATTCAGGAATTAAAAGGATATTTTGAATGAACAAGATTTTGAAAAGTGGGATTTTGACTTTTTTTTTTAATACAAAAAAAACTCCGTTTGGTGTACATAAAAGCTAAATTTTACAACAAAAAAAATAGGGGCACAAAAAAAATTTGAAAAAAATAAAATTTTCAGAAATAAGACTTCCAAAAATAAAATTTCGTTACCGTCCGCGAAAATACACTAAATACTTCTGTTTCACTGTTAATAATGCCAGTTAATAATACCATTCTTTTTATTTATTTATTAATTTATTTAGTTTATATAAAACTATTTATAATTACAATAACATCAATACATTACTATACATAATTAAAATAAATGTCACTTATTATGTATTTGAAATATAATTTAATTTAATTCATTTAAAAATGATCCTTTACATAAAATTTAATTTGTTTTTTAAACCTATTCAAACGATTTTCCGTTTTTAATTCTGTAGGAAAAATATTGTATAAATGCAAACCTTTATACATTATCATATTTTTTGTTCTTTTATTTCAATAAAAATCTAGTCTAAAGTTAACATTATTTCTCAAATTATATTCATGTATGTCTCCATTATATACAATTTTATTACATAAATAATTTGGGTAAAACCCATTTTTTATTTTAAATACAATGATCAAAACATTCATTTTAATTTTTTGTTTAATATTTACCTATTTTAGCCTATTCAACATGGCATGTACAGAAGCATAGCGATTTAATCTCAGAACAACTCTCATAGCTTGTTCTGAAGTCTTTGCAATCTACCCATCATTTGTGGTTTGATCATTGTATTATGTAAATTAACACTTAATATAGATAATTTATTTCTAATTTTATTAAAAAAATTTACCTTTTAATTAATATGATTTTTAAAATTTAATTTACAATCTATTATTACTCGTAAATATTTTATATCTTCGATTCTTTCAATGTTTTTATTATCTATTATAATATTACTAGTGAATCCCCTGTGCAATTGCACAGAAGTAGTTCTTTCAAAAACAATTTTATATAAAAAATAATATTTGTTTTAGTATAATTGTTGTTGTTTTCTGAATCGCTTGATTTTTGAATATTTATACTTTATAATGAACTTAAAGTATAATACCTAATACTTTATGACGAAATGAATACTAAATTCAATATAACTTAACACAATAAAATCCCATTACTTTCAACGTAGTAGATCGATAAATTATAGTGTTTTCACATAAGATATCAAAGTGGATCTTAGGATAATATTGTAGAATATATTCTGAAGTGTATTTCAACAATTAATTTATCAGATTTGGTTCTTTATATTATCCAAAAATATTTGTCAGTATTAAAGATAGCCATTAATTTAAACGGACTAAGATAGTGTAGTGGTTATGTTATCCATTATATTATGTAAAAGTAAAAGGATAATTTCTAGTTCGAATCCCGCTTATATCATGAATGTATGTAGGTACATATAAAGTTTTTCAATTATTCGTTGAAATTAATTTGTATTCCAAATTGTCATTTAAAATAAAATAAATTTCCACATTTAAGTTAACTGCTGTACCAAAAATTAGAAAAATTATAAGAAATAGACAATGTTCTTGTTTATGCCATCTTGTAGATATTATTGTAAATACCAATCCTTTGAAGCAGTTAGGATGGCAATCGTTCAGTCTGGAAATTATAAAAATAAATAATATGATAATTTTAATGTGCTTTTATTTTATTTATCCCATATTTGTTTACTTCTTTGGTGAGCAAATTTAATTTTTACTTTTGTATTACCTATGATTTACCACAGAGCATTAACAATTCATTTTTAAACATTTAACAGCCCCATGATTGAATGCCGTTTATTATATATAATTATTGTATATTAATTATTATTTCTATTTTTTATTTTCGGTTTGTTAGCATTTATTTTTGGTTTGTAGAATGTGTAACTATTTTAAATGTTTTATGTATTCATCACCGTTTTACATATTTTTATTTTTGCTAAAAAATTTTAAATTGGCTAAAAAATTTTAAACTTGCTAAAATTTTAATATTTTTATGTTGCAATTTACTATTCAACTACTCTTGTTTTTTTGCACTCCACTTCGTTCATCTTGTGTATTATATATAAGATGATTTTCATTTTCCGTTCCACTAGTTATTAAACATTTAGTTTTATCTATATTTAATTTAAGTTTATTCATATTTAGCCACCTAAGTACCTAAACTATTTAAATCAATATTTATGTTATCAACACATTCACTTACACATTCCCCAGCAATATTATAACAGTGCATCATCCGCAAATTGTATCAATTTACCATAAATCACAGTCTTCTCCATATCATTAATAAAAATCAAAAACAATAACACATACAAGAGACTTTGTTGAGACACACCCATATTATGACACCTCGATTGGATCTGACAAACAATCATTGAAGCTATTTTTTAACGTTAACTTTTTGCTATAACTCAAAGAAAATAAAAAATACAACAAATAGCACAAATATTATAAAAAACTAGTTCGGGTTCAGAAGATAATTTTTGTGTTTTTATTCTTTTTCTGTGAATTTAATTTATTTGCTGAGCAAAGTTTTTGTTTAACCGAATTTTAATTACTGTGTTTTTATCTTTTAACTGTGCGTTTAATTTTTAACGTTGAAGAAATCTTATTATCCATGGTTTGCTATATTGGATTATTCATAAAATTTAGTGATATAGTAAAAAGAAAAATTATAAATTAATTTAAAAATTTTATTTTGTGATATTTGGAGCTTAAAAACATGAAACGAGTATTGATTAAAAAACTGTTTTCATTAATAATAATTTTCAATTAACAGAAAAAATTATATTTATTATTAAAATATGTATAACACGTTATCACCGATTAACTATTTATATATAGGTTTCGATAATATTGTAATTTTTTTAATAACCCTAGCCGAAAATTACTACTAACACGTATACAATTCTTCTTGAAATCTCAACCTGTGTATTCGGTTCTATTTTTAGTGACATAAATTTTTCGCCTAAAATTTATAAAATTTTCTATAATTTTAAAAATATAAAAAAATTAAAAATATATAAAATTAAATTTTTTTTTTATTTATTTACTCTTTTAAGTCTTCTAATTTTTAAATTCACTTTTAATATTAAAAAAAATTTATTAATTTTTAACATTAGCTTTCAAGCTCTCAAGCTGCGTGATTCGGCTAAAATTTTCAAGTCAAGTAAATAAATTTTTGTGATTGACTTGAGTGAAGCTGATTTCAAGAAACTAGCGTATACATGATGTTCATGTTGAAGCTTTCTTGAAGCTTACTTAAATCTATCATGTATACGGGGTATTTGTCTTTTTAATATTAATTAATTTGTATTTTTTATAAACAAAAATGGATAATAATAAAATTTTCATTTCTCTTTTATAAAGTATGGTATTCGCCTATAATGAAACAAAAACGAAAACTACACGAAATTATTGTAGAATTTACGTCGCCCCAATTTAGTTTTTGATAGATAAGTTTAATTTCCATTCTCTAAATGTTTTCGATTTCGCTTGTAGAAGAATACCACTTTTTTTTTTGTACGAACTATCAACGGAAAGTTCGCTTCACTGTAAGCGAATACTGTATTTACTGTACTGTACTATGTACTGAAAATTAGTTATCCACAGTGTGAAGTAAATACCAATTTCTATAACATAATAACCGAGCTCGATAACATGTTAAACACTCATAGTGTGAATATAGGATATTAGGTATATACTAAATGTATATTTCAGTAATATATTTACATCATGAATCATAGTTCCAGTCAATCGATAACAAAACTAATAATATTTCTTAATAATGCATAATATATTTGACATAATTTTTCAATATGTTTACATAAATATTGTTTATAATTTGAAATTTATTTTATAATTATAAATTTTAAATTGATTTTTTCTTTACAGCTAATTCCCAATTAGTGTGTTATGTATGTGAAGATTGTGATGAATTTAAGGATGAAGATGTGAAAACATGTTCTGAAGATAAAACAACAACAACACCAACAACAACACCAACAACAACACCAACAACTACGGAAACAACTACAACACCAACAACAACACCAACAACTACGGAAACAACTACAACACCAACAACAACACCAACAACTACGGAAACAACTACAACACCAACAACAACACCCACAACAACAACACCAACAACTACGGAAACAACTACAACACCAACCACTACGGAAACAACAACACCAACAACAACACCAACAACTACCGAAACAACAACAACACCAACAACTACGGAAACAACAACACCAACAACAACAACACCAACAACTACGGAAACAACAACAACACCAACAACTACGGAAACAACAACACCAACAACAACAACACCAACAACTACAGAAACAACAACAACACCAACAACTACGGAAACAACAACACCAACAACAACAACACCAACAACTACGGAAACAACAACAACACCAACAACTACGGAAACAACAACACCAACAACAACAACACCAACAACTACAGAAACAACAACAACACCAACAACAACACCAACAACAACAACACCAACAACTACGGAAACAACAACTGAGGAAACAATAACAGAAACAACTGAGGAAGCAACACCAGAAAGACCAGCAACAACATCAGATGAAAACCAAGGTAACATAGATACTTTACCAGAAGTTCGTCAAGTTTACAAGCGTTTTATCAGATCAGTAGAGGGTAGAGCTGATGATGATGATGATGATGATGAACCAAAATATAGCTGTTATAAAATTAAACATACGGGTAAGACATAATATTATATTTTTATTCAATATTTTTAAAATTTAATGAATTCAAATATTATTTGATTATTACAGTTGATGATAAGGAAATAATAAGTCGTGGATGTGTTCAAAAAGTTGAAGAAGAATCTGAATGTGATACTTTAAAAAAGAAATATGGTGCTGACAATGTTAAAGGTTGTCATATTTGTAATAATGAAGACAAATGTAATGGCAGTAGTATAATTGGTGTATCATTTGTGATGCTTTTTGGAATGCTTATAATTACAAAAATTTTCAATAATTAAAAAATAGCAATAACAAAACAAAAAAATTAAGAGAATAAGACACAGTAAAATAAAATATTATTATGTAAAAAATTAAATAAATTTTAAACTATTTTAATTATATTTTTTATTTGGTTTCTTTAATTTTGATTTAACTTTTATTTTTCTATATACATTAAGTTTTTTCTTTTTCTTTTCTTTAATTATTTTAATTTTTATACACTTGTACAATAAAAATGACATTTTTCGTTTTTTTTTTTTAATAATTATACCTTCTTTTTTGTAATAGAAAAATTAAATTAAAGAATTTTATTACGGTTATAAGGTCCAACACATTAGGTTGAGAGAGGTTGGTATTTCTATTGGTATGTTTTACCGATAGAAGTGCTGTATTAAATGTAATAAATATTTAATTTTCAATGAGCATATAGATGGTACGCATGCCTACGAGTTATCTGTAAGAGAGACGACATCAATCATACGATGATATTCGAGAAGAGCAAATTGAGAAGTAGAATTACGACGATCATTTAAAAGACAAATAACTATTTATTTCAACTTTATTCAAATATTTTAAACCATAACTAGAGACACCACCCCATGTAATTATCATTAATATACATGGGGTGGTGTAGGGATTTCTTTACAACATCTTTGCTCATATCAAAATGTATTGTTGTGTTGTATTGGTTTATGTTTATCAGCATTCTGTCAATAGGCTCATATTTTCTGTAGTTAGTCCTGTGAAATGTAATATAGAAAATATGTTTTCGTGCCTAAACCGTGCTCTTGTGTTAATTGTATTTCTTAAAATGTTATCAATATAACGTGAATCAATGTGTTTATTTAGTACTTTGGTTATAAAAACAATCCCTAACACAGTTCTCCTACCTTCTAAAGTATACATATTAAGCAGCTTAAGACGTTCAATGTAGGAGGGCAATATTAAGGGATTATTCCAATTCAAAGCTCTTAATGCAAACCTAAGAAAATTTTTTTGAATACTTTCTATTCCATCAATGTGTTGGCGATAAAAAGGGGGCCAAACTTGGTTATCATATTCAAGAATTGGTCTAACTAATGTCGTAAATAACGATTTAGTAACATAAGGATCATCTATTTCCTTAGACCTTCTTTTTATAAAACCAAGCATTGAGTTTGCTTTGTTAATGATAAAAGAAAATCCAGTCATGGGTATGGTGGTAGTAAGTGAAACAACATTTAAATGCAGATGATTGATATTGAGATTGAGGTCTGATTGAAGTCTGAGGTTCGATTAAATTAGACAATTTTAATTATATTTCATTATAAAAAAAGATACAATAGGCTTAAATTTTTGATTGGAATTTATGTAAATATCGTGTAAAAACCGTATCGATCGTTGTTTTAACTAAACAATCTAAAAAATATTTAAATATAATATATAATATGCATGTAATATAACAATGCAATACAAAAATTTAAAATATGTATGTAATTTTTAATTGAATTTTTTAATAAAAGCTTTAATTATTAACTAAAAAGAAAATTAAAAGTATTTTAAAAATAAAATTTTAATAATCAATCACTTTTTTAATTCCAAAATGTATAACTTTTGCTAAATAGGTATGCATACACATTTTGATATTATGTAGGTACCAATAATTTTTTTTTTTATAACACACCATACACAAAATTAAAATCAAACAATAATTTTTTAAATGACTTAACTCAATAACCAAAACAAGCAAAATATCATTAGTTAAAAGAGGAAAAATTTACATTTACTTATAGTATACCAAATTTATTATGAGAGAGAAAAGGTACAAAACAAAAGTTTGCCTTTTGCTTTATACTGTAAACGCAAAATTGTTCCAATTATTTATATGAGGCAAGGTGGCAAAAAATCTTTGTTCAAATTTAGTTTGATCCCTCCCTCATACGATGATGAGTTCTGATCTTTTATTATTTTAATATTTTCGTTTTAAACATTATTATTATCGTATATTTTTTTTTCTTCTACGGAGGTGGCCCTAATATGTCAGAGCCGGCATGTAGGCTTTTTAGCCCTTTATGCCGTCCTCCACCCCTCAATTTAGTCACCCCTTTTGATAAAGGTCAACAGGTTTGGGGGATTTATCCTGCAGAAGTTTTCTGAGGTTATGTAGTGCGTTTCCAGCAGCCTGAGTCTCAGCCTTAAAAGAGCTAAGTACTCTCCTACAATTATCCTATATTATCTCCTATATTGTCGTATATAAATAATATACCTATTAAAAATATTAAATTATAATTACATTACAATAATATAAAATATTATTAATATTTTTGTCAGTAAGAATTTGGAGTTACAAACATTATTATTTTGTATTAATAATATTAAATTAGAGTAAACCTAAATATTTATTATGTTGGTATACGATTATAAAATAATACTGAGGACAATATCTATTTACAAATCACAAAATTTAAATAATATGATAACGCTGTTTTATTTAAGTCTCCTAAAAACCTTATGCATAAGTGATATAGTTTAGAAAATAATTTTGTTAAATATTTCAACGAAATTTTTGTGCAAAATTTTTTTTCATTTAATTTCAGCCAACTTTTTTTATTTTCTTTTGTTTACTATATTTTTTCTTTTTCTTGCACGTTAAATTCTTATTATCGTCTATTTCTTACAATTTTTAACAAATTTTCATATTGATTTGTTCGCAAACAAATGAATACATACATGAGTGCATAGGCATAGTGCATAATGCATATTCTAATTGGGATGGTCTGATTGATATTCTTTGGTGAGAACTATGAGACGAGAACTTAAAAATTTGTTTTTTGTTTTGTTGTTTGTATTTAAATGAGAAAAAAAATTGTTTTTCGTTTTATTTTATTTCTGATGAAAGCAATAAATAATTACATGCCGCATAATCTATAACAACAAATATTTTATTTTACTTATTTTTAATAATAATTCTTATTATCCTCTACGTGTATGTTATGTTTCTAAAAAAACAAAAGAAAAACCGCAAAAAAATTTTTTTTTTATATACGTATTAATAACATTAGTCATCACAATTTAGCGTAACGCAAGTTAATAACATTTTCCTCTACCAAACGCGTTAATAGTAAGTTTCACTTACAATAAATAATCCCTCAGGTCTCAGCTATGTTTTCCAACCACATTCTCATTTCTATTTTAGCTCTGCTAAGAAATATACTGCAGGCTTGATTCGGTAAAATGCTTTGGCAATATTTTCTCCCTAGGTAGTCTGCGATAAATAGTAGATGATCATACACGCAAGAAGGGGCAGTAGGTAGAGCACCTGCCTTTTAACTTGAAGACTAAGTACTCTACAATAGATATAGTTTTCCACATTTACATTAGTATAGATATACCATAACAATACTAAAGAATAGCTATTCTATGTTAATTGTGTATATATTCTAAAATTTTTGTTTAAAATTGTGTATTCTTGTCTAAAAGCTGTTAGTATGTTCATCCCATATATAAAAAAAAAAGCATCTGAGATGTACTTTTAGGTGTGAACTAGCATTTTTTTTTATAATAAAGTGGAGTTATTATTCTAAGTGAAGTAAAAACTTTAGAAATAACATAGTCTCTGCAATAATGCCTAACTACCCATTCTTCAGTTAACTTAAGTAAACGTTATGGGTTTGTATATCATCAACTAACCGTACTTAAGTTAATTTAAATTTCAGTTTCATTAAAAAATTTACTTTACGTTCAACTTAAACTAATACAACTCAGTTCGTAGGTTACTTTAGTAAAATGATGTTTAAATGAAATGACATTCGATTTTTGGATAAAAATCAATATAAATAAAACTAAAGGTATGTTAACATTATTATTTGATTGGATTTCTAATCAAATGAAGTTCTACCAGGAGTTACTTAAGTTGGCTAGTTAACCATAAGTAGCTTTAAGGTTTAACGTAAGTTTAACGAAAAGTATTAAGTCTAGTCTAACGGCTAGTCATATTAACAAGCTGAACGTTTTAATTTGTTAAGTTTGTTCCGTTCCGTTCTGCCACCAAACTTGAGTGTATAATATATTTTATTGCGTGTGACTGACAACTTTTTCACATTCTTTCATCTGCTTTGGGGTACATCATACATGGCATGAATAACATCAAATATTGTTCATTGTATTCTTGTAATTCGTATTTTTTTATTGTCACTTGTTTATACAAATTTCCACTATTCTGGTATTTTGAAGTTTTTTTGCTTTAAACTCATATGCTTTATTTTTTAGATATTTCTCTTATTTTACTAACATGATATGATCGCGTTCTAATTTCGAGCTTTTAGTCAAAATTTTAGTTTTTATTTTTATTACAGTGCCTCATACTAAAATTTAAATTTTTCTTTATTATAAAAATTTGAGTTTGTTTTTTGATAAACTGGAGAGAAATTATTTTGGCACCTGAAAACCAGAAAGGTGATCCCAAATAGAAATACTGTTTATTCTATTAATATTAAATGTTTGTAAAATACTAATGAATATAATCTATAAGTATAATTGACAAGCATTTAAGGACCTGCGCAGTAGACACCTTTTCATTTTATTTCGCTTCCCTTTAATAAACTCTTAATGTATAAATAAGTTGTATATACGACTGAAATGCGCATACGGGTCAAAAAAAATTCTATTTGGTTTTATAATATTCAAACTTTTAAATAAAATGTAACCATTTTGTATCATTCAACATCTTATTACTTTTATACATAATTAAAGGAAATTTATTCTATTAATTTTTTTAAGTAAGTTTAATTTTTTTGTCTCAAATTTTTTTTTTTTCTATATTTTAGTCATTTGTAATCATCATATAGTTTTGGTTAAAAATATGTACATACCTATATGATGTATATATTAATATACATATATGTATCTTTAATTACAAAAATATTTTATTTTTAGTGATTTTATCCATTAAATTCCACTTAGTATAGAAATAGTATGTGAGGGAGTAGTATTTATGTTTCCTAAAAAAAACTTACTAACCTCTAATTTTTTATGAAAACATGAATGGTTTCTACTATAACGTGATAAGTGTGTGTAAGTACGTGAATTGCTGTTATGTGAAAAACTTTAAATTTGGCTTCAACTTAAATTATAGTAACTCAGCAGGGGCCCCTAGTTTAATATAATTAATTAAGAACAATATACGTTCATTCAGTTTTACTTTAGAATTATTGTAATTATATTTTTTTATGTAGAAAATAAATAAAAGTAAATTTTAATTATGAGCTTGTCTTCCTTTCTAAATTTCGCAGCTTTGAAATTCTTAATACACTAGCAATAATTAGTAATAACAATTATTCTTATAAAGGGTTTTCCAATAGGGATGATATGATTTTGAAGTGACGTTTCGGCCATTTCTAATATATCATGATCTGTAATTTTTTCATTGAATTCAGTAACGCTTACAATTTCATTACAAGTGTCGTGAATTTACTTTGCCTTGAAACAACTTGAAAACGATAACGATTTTTTCAAGAAATCGCCTTCTTCGATGAGGCTCACTTTCATCTGAATGGTGCGGTCAATAAACAAAACTGTCGATTCTGGTGCGAAGAAAATCCACATGTTATTCATGAAAAACCCTTACATTCACCTAAATTGACTGTTTGATGTAGTTTTTAGTCTGGTGAAATCATCGCGGTCCATACTTCTTTCGAAATGAAGCTGGTAACATCATTAATGTTAATGGAGAGCGCTATAGATCGATGATAATCATTTTTTTATGGCCAAAATTGGAAGAAGTTGATCTTGACAACATTTGGTTCCAAAAATACGGAGCTACGTGCCACACAGCAAACGCAACAATTGAATTATTGCAAGAAAAGTTTGAAGATTCGATTATTTCAAGAAATTGTGATATTGAATGGCCTCCAAGAAGTTGTGATTTAACACGATTAGACTATTTCTTGTGGGATTATTTGAAGTCATTGGTCTTTAGAAATACATCAGACTGTCTTGAAGCTTTACAAGTCAATATTGTACGTTCTATTCATTACATACGACTGTATTTAGTGGAAAAAGTGCTCGAAAATTGGGTTCATCGAATTCGTTCCTGTAGAAAAAGTCGTGGAGGCCATTTGAATGACGTTTTATTCAGAACTTAATTGTATCGATTGTACTTCATATTAAATAAAAAACATTTGAATTTCCTAAACAATTAATGTGTTTTTTTTTTTAAAAGAAATCATATCACCCTTATTGGAAAATCCTTTACTTTAGGTCGGAAAGCTATTCAGCTAAGAGAAAACAAACTGAAATGATAAAATTGAAAGAGATAAAACTGAAGGTGTTAAAAACGGAATTTGTTAGATTCGAAAAGGTTTTTGATATTTTTTTTTCGTCAACCAGAACTAAATGCAGTATCTTCAATAGAGCTTCTATTAAATTTTTTAATTAGCCAAAACTATGGAATTGTACCAGAGTACGAATAAAAGCATTTCCATGTTATTGATGCAAAAATTTAAACAAATTGAAAATCGAATTATAGATTTTTAAGACCCAGAATGTGTTTGATGTAGCTATATCTATTATGAAACTTCCGGAATATTTTTTATTATAAAAAAAATATAATAATTATTTATATTTGGTATTAAATAAAATATAAATTAAAAAACACATTTTATTTTAAAACTGAAATATTAAACTTATATATTTTTCTTTTACATTTTATTATATTTTATATTTGTTTATAGCTATATTTTTTTTACATTTTTAATTTAAAATTTTACATACAAAGAATATTGATGCAATTAATAAAATACTTGAAATAGAATTGACAGTTATAGCACCGTTAATAAATTTTGAATTGCAATTTTTTGTTTTACAAATAACACAATTTTTACCAGATGGTGAAGTTTTTTCACATGTCTTAAATTCATCATCATCCAAAATTTCAGCACATGAACGCATAATTAATCCATCTATAAATAATTATTAATTAATTAATAACAAAAAATTCTAGTTAAATATTTAAATATAAAATTACACCTTTTAAAATTCAAACGTTTTCAAAAACAAAAAATTTATTAATTTCTGAATTATAAGAAATTGACTAATCTGAATTACAATTGAATATTTCTGAATTATAAATTACACAATAATTGACAAAATTGTTAAATCAAATTTTAAATAGTCACATTATTAATTCAGTATTTGAGACTGGGACAGACAAAATACTTGAAAATGAAAGATAAAAAAAAATTTGACTAAATGTTTTTTATATGAAATTATGTTTTTGGAATTTAAAAATTAAGAAATTGGTTTTACACACTTTAATCAATTGACCAAATTATAATATATTAAATATTTGTCGCAATAATGATTTGACATACGAAATATTGTAAAAAATATTTCTATCATTTCGAATTAATTGTCATCAAGTAATAAAAAAAACTTGTTGACTCCGTTAGTAGAAAATGGGTAATACGACAAAATCCTGTTTTCCAAAATTCAAATGCGACATCCCTAATTTTTTTAATTTTCCCTAAATTCAGAATCCAAACGCGACAAAATTCAAACATCACTTTGTTAAATATAACAAAAAATCCAAATAAAATGGAAAAAAAATAAGAAGAGAACTAGAAAATTTAGAATATTTAAAGTTTATATCCCGGCAATTTTTCTCTTTGTAATTCTTAAATTTCTTTATTTTTTTTTTATATTAAAAGTGAAGTATTATTTTATTTAATAATTTTGTTTTGTTTTGATTAACATTTCTTTTGTTAATTATATATTGAATTAATATATCCACTTATTTATTTTTGTATTTAAATATACTATATTAAAAAAGGATCAATGTAAGTCAATAAAATAAATATCAGTTAATAAAAATTAAAATTTTTTAGTTCGTTTACTTACCGTCTGCGAAAACAGGGTTACCTAATAAATAGGTAGGAGGGGGTTTTTTTTAAAATATTTTTAGTAAAAGTTTGCCGTCTATGTTTACTTGTCGTCTGCGAAAACAGTTTTTCATTAAATAAGTAGCGGGGTTTTGGCTTTAAAAATAAATCTCGTTTTTTTACTAAAACCTGGCTATTTTACTAAAATTTGGATTTTGTTGCATTTTGATTTTGAAAAATGAGATTTGGTCGTATCTGGATTTTGTTTAATTGGAATCCTGGATTTTGTCGTTTCGATTTAGTCCATTTGGGTTTTGGCATTAGGGATTTCATGGCTAATCCTAGAAAATGTTATTGAACGTATGAAAATGTATACCTATATCTATATTATAATACACAAGAGCACGATTAGTGAAGGCACACTTTTCGTGGTTTTTCGTGTGCCTTCGTTTTTTTCTTTATTCAATCAATTAATGATAGAAATAAATTTTTATTTTTAGCTCAGTTGGTTGAAGCATCATGTTAATATCAGAAATTTTTGTGAGTTCAACTCTCTTTTGAGAAAAAAAATTAATTAGTAGGATAACATTAATATTATAAAATATAAGTATTTCTTTTTCAGATACACGAAATTTATAGGAATTTATATAATTTCACAGATTAATACATTTTAAAGAAACCTATATTCACCAATACAAAAAAGAGGTAACTGAAATGATGTAATATATTATTATATTTATCGAACCTATATTAAGATTATATTGTTGAAATTTATTTTAAATATTGTATAATAGTTAATTTTAATAAAAAGGAATAACGGATATTTGATTTGATGTTTATATGTATGTATGTCAGAAAACTCGTTCCGGTAAATCTCCGGTTAGCTAAAAAAAAGAATTTTGCTGTGAAACGGCACAACAAAATGATTTTTAATTAATTTGAACATTTGATATGTTTAAATTATCTAAAAACAATGTATAAAATAGTAGTATTAATAGTAAACCACAAAAAAATAAAAACTGTTTATTTATAAAATAAAAAAAAAATATCAGATAGAATGAAACTTTTTTTATAAGACTTTATTAGACATAAATTTTCAGCAAGTCTTGCATATGCAATATCAATCAATAAATTACAAGATCAAATATTTCAAAGAGTCGGAATTTTTCTCTCTGAACCTATCTTTAACCATGGTCAGCTCTAAACAGCAATGTCAAGAGCAACGAAATCCACGCATTGCTCTAAAAATTAAAATTCTAGCCAAACCAAGAGAGGGGAAAACTACTAACAGGGGCAGTGTAGCTGACAATGTTGTATACCAGAAGGTTTGCTAGAATATTCTATTTTATACAATTTTTTTTATATAATAAATTTTAAAACATATATCATAATATTTGGGAAACGGTAATGAATGGTACTAAGACATAGTTATGATTAATGGTTTAATAAAATTTTAGGAAACTATTTTTTAATAATATTCCAACACACTACACTTTCCGAATTTACGCGAAAAATCAATTAATCGGTCAATAATATAAGTTCTGGTAAAGGTTTTCGGTGGTTTCAGTGGGTTAGAGTTCAAGATAGCTAACTGGCCAAGATCAAGTTAAAACTTTGAACATTTTTATTATTTTATGGTTTGCTATTAATATTACTATTCTATATATTGTTTTCAGATGCTTTCAACATGTCAAATGTTTAATTTTATGAAAAATCATTTTATTGTGCCGTTTTACAGAAAAATTGCTTTCTTTTGCTCGGCCGGATATGTAGCCGGGGGTTTCTTCTTGTTGGAGTAAATTGTTTAATATGGTACAAACATAATTGTTTTTAAGAACCAATTAAATTTTCATACCGCCGCATATCGATTGAGTCAACATCTTTTTATATATATATATATATATATATATATATATTATGGAACATGCTGTTGACTCTAGGTGAAATATTTTTAAATAATAATACTTCAAAATGGTAAATAGGTTTCGCTAAGTTTAATTTATATCTTTATTAATTTAGGTTTTTAAACCATCATCAGAGGACTGATCTTCCTTCTGATGATTATGTAATAACCGAAATCGGTTTAGATATTAGTTAAACTTTAATGAAACATACCTAAACTTTTTAATTGTTATTAATCATAATTTCAGAGTTTCTTTCATTTTTATACTCAAAGTTTGAATTAAATTGATATTTTTGGGAGCGAGCGTGTACATATATCATTTGTCTGTGTTTCTTGCAATTTGCCTTGTATTTTCATTTGCCTGAGCGTTATTTTCCTGTATTTCACTTGCCTGTATTTCATTTTCATAGGAGAGGTTTTAGAGTTAGATTCAAAATCAAATTTCCACAGCTTTTACAGAATAGTAAGATATATTATTTTTATGCGCAGCCGCTTTGGATACAAACAAAATTATTGAATTCGAAAACACTAAATGTTAAATTTAAGTGATTTCGTGGCCAACGCATAAATTGTTCTGCATTTATGTACAAATGACATAAAAGAAAATTAAATACAGGCAAATGAAATACAGTAGTATGTGATAGTAACCCGATAACTTTCATTGAAGCAAAGTTAGAAAGTAGATTTTCAACTGAAAATTAAATTTAAATAATTTGTAACTGAGAGAATTATTATTTAAAATAAAATTTATTAAATTATTTCTATGGTGATTAGCATCCTTTTAAAAAAATTGTTTTATTTAATTCATCTAATGATGGGTGTGTATTATAAATTATATATGTTATCTAATAAATAAAATTACTTACTATAATTTTCCGTATAACACCCTTTAAGTGTCTTACATGTTATAGCTGGAACTTTTTTAATATCATTAATACAATTTTTATTACCATCACTTCTACACTCATAACATGATAAAACTCCATAATCCAAATTATTACAAGTTTCATCTTTGTTTGTGTTTGAACATTTTATGCATGTCGTATCAGTATCATCACATTTAATAGTCTCTGTAAAGCAACCTCTATTAACTTTATCGTCAGTGGTTTTCGTAAAGCAATGACTTTTTGCGTCTTTGTTATAATATTGACAATATTCCGGTTTTTTTCCATCAATTTTAATACAATCATCACAAACATAACATTTTGGTCTATCATCTGGTATAGGTTTGTTGTTACAAGGTTTATCACCACTGGAATCCGCACATTGCTTACAATTTTCTTTGCCATCACAAAATTTAGCTTCATCACAACCTCTTTCGATTTGACCTTTTTCATCTAAAATAATTTGTAAAATTATAAAAAAAAAATCTCCTTGTTAGAATTTACAATAGAATTATTTTAAAAAAATATTGTTTTTTTTTCATTAAAATTAAAACTAGGGGCCCCTGTTAAGTAATTATAATTCAAGTTGAAATTTAAAGTTTTTATAAGAACAGTAATTTACGTAATGACATAGACTTCTCACAATAAAGTAGAAACAATTCACGTTTTCATAAAAATTTAGAGGTTAGTTAGGTATATTTAAAAAACATAAATATTGCTTCTCATATACTGTTTTGTTTCGACATATTCCCTAGAGTAAGTGGCATTTAATGGATAAAATTACTAAAAATAAAATATGTTTGTAACTAAAGATAAATATATGCATATTAATATATACATATGGATACGTACATATTTTTAATCAAAACTATATGATTATTACAAATGACCAAAATATACAAAAAAAAAATTTGAGACAGTTACTTAAAAAAATTAATAGAATAAATTAAAGATTATTGTATAAAAATAATAATATGTTGAATGACACAAAATGAAGAGTTTGAATATTATAAAACAAAATAGAAATATTTTCAACCCGTAAGCGGTTATGTTTCTGTTGTATATACCACTTATTTATACATTAAGAGTTCATTAAGGAGAAGCGATATAAAAATGCTTGCCTATTATAATTATAGATTATATAGTCATGTCCATCATTGATAATTAAACTAGATATAGTTTTCCACATTTAAAATTGGTAGATATACCATCAAAATTCTAAATATTGTATGTATTTGTATATTGCAATCTCTGTGTATAAAAACAGTTCATCCCATAGACTTGGAATTATATAAAATACTAGCAAATAAAAATGTATAGTAAAATTCTGTAATCAAACAAAAATATTTATATGTAAAGCAGACATCAGTAAAGTATTAATAAAACTAAAAAAAAACAAATTAAATATTGAGAAAACATCTGAAGTTATTAAGATTTAAAACTAAGATAACGTAGAGAACGGAATTGAAAAATTATGAAAAGTTGCAATTTCAATAATAACCTTATTCACTCCAAATAATAAAAGGCTTCCTGATTTAGCGTTATTATTATAGAAACAGCCTTTTAATTGAGGAAGTTGTTGCAAATAATGTAAGTAGAAGCTTGAAAATCAACAATAGTACATCAGTACACCATATTAATTGCTATTCAATCATAAAAAGAAGAAATGTTTGTTTTACAGCTTAATTGAAAATAAGCGAAATAATTATCTAGTGGATTTACTCAGTTTGTCCTATAACCAAAAAGAGATTTTATTCAGACAAACAAACATTATATAACATAACGCCAGACATCAGTGCAGAAAAAAATAATGATATTGATAGATTGTGAGTTTCGGAAGGAATCTGTCGCAGCCGCAAACCGCTTAATGATAATCAAAAAAATATTGCATTGAATTTCTGGATTTCATTAAATTTATTATTTTCAATGATAATGCTGAGATCAATGTAATATTTTTAAATATTTCATTTTATAGAAAACAGAGAATTAAATTGATCATGATAATGAAAAATATTGCATTCATCTCAGAGTTATCATTCAAATTAGTTATCATATATAATTGAGTTATCATATGAAATTAAATGCAATTAAAAAATTAAATACATTAAAAAAATGCAATACAATATTTTTATCATTATCATTGAAAATGAGATATCAATGCAATATTTTTTTATAAGCATTGTATTTTCCAATAATAACATATAAAAATTTAATGATAATGTTTTAATGTCCATATCTGCATAATACAATCTTACCTATTTCGAGCTTAAATAAATCATAGTACCACACGAAAACACTTACATTAAATAAATTATAAAATCCATGCATCAGGATCCTTACAATCCCAATTGAAATGTTTTAACATGCTTAGATGCAAAAAAAAACAACACATAAGAACTATCAAAACGGAGTACCAAGTTATGCTTTGCAATAAATCCATTTAGCGTACTACTGTACATAGTTATTTAACATCAAATATATTTCAATATTCGAAATAAATTTTTGTAAACCCAAATACGTGTCAAACTGGTCGCGAAGACATCGTCAACAACAATTGTGATCATAGAGTTAATGTGTCAAACTTTTGTAACGTTTTGTAGACACTTAAGATCATTTGGACGTTGAATTCAACTTTGTGTTGAGGCATTTACGATGTCAAGAATTATTATAAAAATGTTTTGAAACTATTACCTGAGGGCCTAATATTCTGCTATGATATTTGTTTTAGTGAGACAAGAAATATTAATTTATAAAATAACTAAATAACTGCTAAATTGATAAATTATTAAGCATGATAGGCATGATAAAAGACAGCAGGATGTGATAGTACACCTCTGTCCTCGAAAAAATTAATGGAGCCTCACCAACAAATATTAAACTGCTACAGAATGTTCAACATAATATCATTAAAATGATAACACCGATACACCATAATACGTGGACAAACCTACCCAATATACAGAGAAAATTAAAGTTGGTACTAAACATAAAAAAAGAAATTATTGCAATTTACATAGAGAAATTTTCAAAGCAAAAATCTAGGAGTAGGTATCTAATAATAATCTAGCAAAAACTATTTACAGACTTAAAAAAATTATATATACATGTATATATAGTTTGCATAATATATATTTGTCTTCAGTTCTGTTTGTAATGCTATACATATAATGAATTCTTAACTTGAAATTTCAAAAGAATAATGCAATAAATGTTAAGGAGAGTAAGTGGAAAAATTTAAAATACATTCCAACTGACTCTATGCAAATAAATTACAATAATCTTGTTATACTTATAAACGGAAAAGCTTATGTTTGTTTGTTTGTTCGCTATAAAGAATCACAGTTTTAAAGATTTCTACCAGAATTTTAAAGAGTTCTACTATTTTGCACACTTTATTCATGATCAAAAAAGATCAACCGGACGTGGTACTTTAAAAGCTGGAATCGGATGCAACCAAACCGTCGGATGCAATCGATACAACCAAATGACAGGTTCAGGATTCAACTGATAGCACCTATCAGGAATGTTTATACATAGGTACTCTATCAAAAATAAACAAACACGTACATTTACATTTTGTTAAAATTCGGGCTGGTTCGGCTAAAAAAAAATTTAACATTGTGGCAATTTAATAATTTTGACCAGCCAAAGTAAGTATCACATAGACCGGTAACTATTAATAATTCCCACCCATCTTAGGTAAATGTAATAAATATTATAGATAACTTTAAAACATTTTTTTGATAGGTCCAACGGTCCGGAAATCGGGAGCAAAGACTTTAAAATTTTTATTTTTTTTATCATCAGTACAATGGCTCTTAAATGCGATAAAGGAAATAAGTCTGGGGTCCCAGGAATCGGACCGAAACTCTATATCACGTGTTTAAATTGTATTTTTCTGAAAAAAGGTTTTTAATAATTAATTTTTAAAATTTTTTTTAGATAGGTCCGACGGTCCGGCAGTCGAGATCAAAGACTTAAACATTTCAAAAAGATGTTATGTTTCACTAAAAGCTTGCTGTCTGCGTTTACCTGCCATCTGCAAAACAGGGTTGCAATAAATAGGCAACAGCCCCCGACTTTAAAAATCAATATATTCAAATCTAGGGGGTTAAGGATTTCTTACTGTAGTTGTAAACTCGATTATAATTCAAATCGCTGCAAATGTAAAAAGTCAAATATCAAGTGTAATTCCAAATGTCATAAAAGTTCTTCCTGTAAAAATAAGTAAATTAACTTCGTAGAAATAAATGACTAATTTAACCATAATAATATAACTTTTGTTTTTTTGTTTTTGTTTTTTTTTGTCATAACTTTAATTACAAATATAAGAAAATTTAAAAGAAATAGTTTTAATTTTAATCACATTTACCAATCCATACACGTAATTATTAATAATTACCGGTAAATGTAATAAATTCTATTCATTTATCACATTTACCAAAATACGCGGTTATTATTAATAATTACCGGTTAGTTACATTTGCAATAAGCTAAATTCATTAATACCAGCTTGATGGTGAAGGAAAAATTTCAGAAGAGTTAAATGTCATAATTAAAATAACAACGATCAGTACAACCATACAATGCAAAAATGTGATAGTTCGTTTTATTAATCAGAAACTAGTGTCGAGTATTTCAAGGGGTTCGTGTATTTATATATTTACATATCAATAGATACCAGTTACCAATGAAAATGAAGCTGTCCACTACCCAACGGAGTTTTTTTATTCATTGGATTTTACAGGGGATTTTTTTCCCTCGCCAATTGGAATTAAAAGTAGCAGCTACACTTATAGTCCTTCTAGGAAATTTAAAGCAGCCAAAAATATGGTACTAGATTAATAATAAGTATAAGTTTATTCTCATTTGATTAATGCATAAACTCAAACAGATTGTGGAAAAGACAAACAAAATATCTTTATTCCGAGAATACCACTAATATCATTTGAAATACCGTTTGAGCTTAAACGCTTACGATTTCCGGTGAGATTTGAGTTTCGACACGTTCATTAACAAATCTCAGGGGCCAGCTCTAAAACTTTTTAGTCTGCAATTGAAAGAAGATTGTTTCTCTCATGGACTCATGGATATTCTCTCTCATATGTGGGATAATCACGGGTAGGAGCAGTAAGGAACGTGTTTGTTTATACTCCATCAGGAAAAACCGGAAATATTGTTTACAAAAAAATATTGTAGTTTAAGTTGTAGTATTGTTGATTTTGTTAACGTAGTGAACAAAAATATATTATAATATTTTTATATCTGATGTTTTTCAAAATTTTTCATAATATAACATACTGATTCATATTCCTATTCATAATTCCTTCGAGAAAAAAACAATAATTATCAATAATTATTAAATAAATAAATCATAGCAAAAAAAAACAAATCCAAGAAAACGTCAAGAAAAATTAAAAAATAATAATCTCAAATATTTATAGCTGTATATCGCCTCTATTGTTAAAAAGAATTCCCAATAAATATTATCATAAGACTTGTATTAAGGATAAAAGTCTCCTTAATGTGAATGTTTTGAACCTAAAACCCACCTTAATGTGAAAATATTCCAATGTTGGGGATAAATATCATCAATAAAATGATATTTACTGTTCTAATTGTACGCATTGAATTCTCATATTTAAATAAAGTCATTTCAACTTATTTCTCCCTTAAGAGCCAATAAAATACTTTCACACTTAAAATGTTTAGCTGCTAAAACCCACCTTTAAGCTAATTTTCAGTTTATTCAAACATGCAACAACATCAAAATCAGACCGGTGCAAAACCGTGGCTCATGAGGACTCTTATCATAAATGTTTATGCAGCTCAAGAAATAATTTGTTTTATAAACAACATATGCGGCTTCCAAGCTAGTACTTACAAGCAAAAAAAAGATCAAAACAAATTTTAAAAAGTTTAAAAAGTCTGAAAAAGAAACATAGCTATTCTAGAGGTGGTAAAGGATTTGCCTGTGGTGCAAAATTAACTGTTTTTAAATAAATTGTCAAGAGTAACTACAAATTAATAGCATGCAACGCTTCGAAAAAATTAAGGGGTTTTGGGAATAATTGTTCAAAAATTTATGTATATTTAAATGTATGTTACAGCAGAAAAATGTATCCTATTAAACTCTAAAAACTAAAACTTTTATGGACGTTATTATAACATCAGTAAAATTTTATTGGAAGTCATGTAGTGACATATTGTCAATTTCAAAATTATTTAACAATCATTGGACAGTTAATATGGTGATATCATTTATTTCTTCAATGTAAGACAGCTACACAGAATCAAATATCTACAGAGAGAGATAAACCCAGAGTATCGAAAACGAAACATATGACGTTTTCCGGTGTGTATTTTAAATTAAACTAAAATTTATTATTTAATTTAAAACAAATATCTAATTTATCTTTTTTTTTTAATGTGACGAAAATCATGTTTGCCGATAGCTTGAAAAATCCGAATTTCGAGTTTTTTTTCTTTCTTGTTAAAATAAAAAAAAAAAATACAAAAAAAAAAATTAAAAAAAAATTTCTTTAAATAAACTAATTCAAAGCCATAGTAATAATTTAATCACAATATAAAACTAATCCAACAAAATTTGTAACTACAGAGTGACTTTTTGAAGCAGTGTATCGAAACCGAAACATCAGGTTTAAACGATACCTAAAAATTTGCATATAAAAAAAATCTAGATTCTTTTTTATTGATTTTTCCTCTTCCAAGTAATAATTATACAAATACTGCCTTCTTCTATTACGGACCACGTATTCTGCGATTGAATAGTTGGAAATCAAATAACAAGTTATACTAAATCGGCGTCAATAGCTTGATGATAAGAGGCAATAATTCAATATCTGGTTTTGCATTTTTGGAAATATAATACCAAGCCACTGTAAGATCAACGTCAGTAAATGAGTATAAATATCACAACCGATGTTCAATCGTCATCAATCGTAATATAAAAGAGAGCTAAAATAAAGTAAATATCAGATAAACTGTGCAAAAATGTTAAAAACAAAGTATTTCAGTTTACGAGAAATAGATGAATTAATAAATGAAAGTTCCGATGACGAAGACTCTGTTCGCATTTATATGTAATGGAGATAGAAAATTGAAACCAACACACCGTTACGTTCGATAATTTCGTTACATCACACAAGCTTATGTGCTACCTTTCATCACTTGGTTATTTTGCAACTGGTAATACTATATGTTACATATAAAATTGATTATTGTTATCTCTAAAAGGAACTAATCAAGATGACCATACAAATAAAGCAAAACTTTTTGATGTAAAAGAAATGAAGAGAAAAGAACGTGGAAGCAACGAATTGTGTTTTGATTCTTCAAATCATATTCTTGCTTTAAGATGGAATGAAAATTCTGTCGTAACGGTTTTCCCAAATTTTTTAAAACACGAGCCAATGCAAGTTGCTGCTAAACAAAAATTTATAAAGATAAACATGCCGAATTCGATTTTTTAATAAAACCGCACAATGGGTGAAGTTGATCTATTTGATAATGCTATAAATATTTATCGAATACGCATTCTAAGCAAAAAATGGCAAGCAAATGCAAATATTAACCTCTGTTTACTAATGCTTTAGATGTGCAGCAACTTGAATTTGAAGTTTTTATTTTTGAGTGTTTGCTAAAATCCGCGAAAATACCTTTAAAAAAAGAATTAGCACTAAGAGAGAGTGCACAAATCTAAGGTATTTCAATTAGATATGACTGTATGGATCATAATATCAACCATAGTGAGAAACGAGCTAGATGCCGTCACTGCAAAAATTAAACTGTTTTGACAAATGTGGCGTTAATTTGCATCCGAAATGTTTTTATCATATCATAGCTTGCCTAAGATCTGATAATTTTTTAAGATTAAAATTAGTTTAAACAATAAACTTATTTTTTTTTTATAAAATATATTGTTATTTTTTTTTTGTAAGGGTATTTTATTCATTTCAAGAATTTCTTTTAGTAGATTTGTGAAGAAATTTTTTTTTGGAAAAATTATATCGTTTGATCCTGAAGTTTCGTTTTCGAAACATGTAATATATCCTTTCCAGGATATGATATGAAATACGTTAATTGTTTTTTTTAATTAAGTTAAACGTACTTTATGTATAAATTTTTATAACTCTGAGTGGACTGGATCTAGGTCCAGGACTATATGGGATAAAGCTGTTAAAGCAGTTCTCGGAATTACAATGGTTGATTAATTTATGTTTCTTAGTAAACGGACGGAGTATTTTATTGATTTTGACTTGATGTTAACCTCAATTTTAAAATCAATTAATTATTAATTCATGTTAAGAAATAAAAATATCCTTAAATTAAAATTACCAGGAAGCCATTTGAGAAAAAACAATGAAAGTCCATTCCAAAATTTAAATATTTCATGAGTAAAAAAATATATAAAAATATTGAACAAAAATTGAAATGTTACTAACATAGCTGGGAAAAATAGTTTCTGAATTTGAAACAAACAGATTAGCAAATTAATTTAAAGTTAATTTTAATAAAATTAAAATTTTACAAATTAAAATAATCATTTCTACATTTCCAGAAATGTAAAAATATCCATGATGCAGTACAAAGGCAAAAAATTATTTCTGATGAAAAAATTAAAATTGAATTCTGCAAAAGAATATCGACTTAATTTTTAATATTTAAAATATTCGTGTTTTAGCAAATTAAAAAAATATTTTTTTTAATAATTTTATGTGCATTTCGAACTATACAAAATTTTGTGATTGACTTTTTCCAAAAATGAAATATTGTAAAAATAAACTTGAGACTCAGACGAGAATTTAAAAATCATCAAAAATTTAAATTTGGTAATTTTTAAAAAAATGTTTTGCCTCTATCGATATTAAATTTTATTAAAATTGGTTCGTAAATTGCTGCTTTGATATGCCTTGACTTGATCTAAATTATAAAAATTTTGTAAATGAAATGCAATTATCGATAACGAGGCGTGTTAGCAAAATCCGCATTCGACCTTAGAAAACTCTTAATAATTTTGTTTTATTTCCTATTAAATTAATATGGTTTCTTTTACGGTTTTATAAGTATAGATAACCTTTTCGAAAATATATTTAGATACCGCTTATCACTCATAAAATTAAATATTAAAATATATTTATATATATACAAAATTACTAATACCTAATTTTGTAAAACATTGATTTCCAACTGTAGTACATTCGATTATATTATCCTTTCCAAGATTTTCCGGATTAGTTGAACACAATTTATTATCAATACCACATTTATAGCATGACAATTTTGTTTCTATACTTTTACTATTACATGATTCATCTTTGTTTGTATTTAAACATTTTGTGCATGTACTTTCATCACATTTAATAGTCTCTGCAAAGCAACCTCTATTAACTTTACCGTCAGCGGTTTTCGTAAAGCAATGATTTTTTGCGTCTTTGCTATAATATTGACAATATTCAGGTTTTTTTCCATCAATTTTAATACAGTCATCACAAACATAACATTTTGGTCTATCGTCTGGTATAGGTTTGTTGTTACAAGGTTTATCACCACTGGAATCCGCACATTGCTTACAATTTTCTTTGCCGATACAAAAATTCGCAATAGCACAACCTCTTTCGATTTGACCTTCTTCACCTAAAATAATTTATTACATAATTTATAAATAACTATAACAGTCTCTTTTGACTACAAAATATTCACGTTAAATTCATATTTAAAGTTTTTAAAATGACAGAAATTATTATTATAGCGAATTAATATTGAGATTTTCGACTATAGTCCAGGAGGACAAATAAACTTGATTTTAAAAAACTTCAATAAAAGTAGCTCAAATAATTAAAAAATTTCAGAAATAATTCAAAATTTAAATACACTTGTAGTGTATTAATGTGCACGCACGCATGCCTATTTTCTATTGTAAAATGTAGAGTATTGTTTTTTTTTTATTTTCTAGTTGAAAATAAAACTGATAAAATATTATATTATTAGAAAAAAAAATTTTTTTTTTTAAAGGGCCATCATAGTTGACTGGCATATTCTAAATTAGGTCTGACCAAGCAGGTATAAAGAGATTTTAATACATAAAAATCTTTTTGCCCAACATTTAGTAAAACCTAGCATAGAATTTGTTTTGTTTAATATACCAGAGTAATGAATATGGAATGAAAGCTTACTATCGACAAGTATTTCTAGGTCTTTAACTGATGTAACTTTAGAAATGAATTGGCTATTAATTGGTTTTATATTATGCAATTTCTTAACAATTCGAATTCAGTACAGGAAGTGAACATAAACGGCTAAAATTTCAGATTCGAAATGCTTTTTAAAAATGTGGAATTTGATTGTGGAACTAGAATTTTTTTAAAAAATGATTGAAATCGAATATGCCATCATCATAGACCAACAATAAAAGCTATGATGCAATTGAATAAATAAATATAGTAATGAATATTGTTTGAAGTATGTTTGTATTAATAAATCTTCGCTTTAAAATATTTTTGATATTTTAGAAAGGTCCCAGTCCGATATGAAATTACATTTTTTTTATATTATGATTTTTTATTAATTTTCAAAAATGTTTATTCAATACTAAACTAACACAAAACTTCAACTTCTTGATATAGTTACCTATAAACAGTTTTTGAAATTTGTCTTACAGTACTAGTTATGAGTTAAATTTTGAAATCATTAAAAATTAAATTAAATTAATTCGAATTTAAGTTTTAAACTAAATATTTACGGATATACAACGATTTAAAATTTTGAACCAAAAACCAAATAGGAATCTATATTAAGAATAAAGCTGGTATTTTATTAAAATTATAGATATTTTATTATAAATGGGAAGAAACGTTATTAATTTCATGGTACGACTCCGGTATTCGTTAACTACTCCTATTAGCTACCTACCTATATATCTTTCACTATTAAATTATTTTACAAAACATTATATTATAATTTTTATTTTATGTACTAATATATACTATTTTTGTTTTTTGTCTGTAGCCCTAGTTACCGTACATGTTTCCTTAGTTACTGTACATGTTAACTTGTATTAATATTCGTATAGAAACTGTATTCATATACAATAACAATTATAACAACAACAATAAAAATAAAAAAATAGTTCATTATGAATGAAAGAATGAATAAGTAGGTAGAATGTAGAATGCAGTGAGAAATATTTAATGCATAATGATGGGAGAGGATATATATTTGACTTCACATTGTTGTGGTGTTTTGAGTTTATAATTAAATTAGTAATTAGTGTCAGACATATTGCGTAATTAAGCGATAAGGAAAAAATTTACATTTAGATTAAAGAATTTATAGTATATAATATCCTCTTTGTCGAAATTATATGAAGTTAGGTCGGTATCTTATTTAACAATCTGATGAACGTACTTATTCTCAATAAGTTGAACTTCCTCATTAGCAAAGTTATAAATTTATTTTTATTATTGTTTTTACTTCTATTAAATATTCCTATCTGAATTAGGATGGAAACTTTCTTGAAAAATAAAAACGTCTGCAACACAGTTATGTAGGTACAAGTACTTTTGTACAAATTGCACTGAAACTTTAGTCTAGCTGGTTAGCAGTGGCATTATACTAGTTACGTACTAATTTAGGTTTATTTTCAATTTTATAATTAAATATGATTAATTATTTATTCTAAATTTAAATATCTATTAATCTACAAATAATTTAACATTTTTTAATCAAATTTTTATAAGTAAAAAATGAGAAAACAAAAAAAAACTATTTATAAATTTATTAATAAATTAAATATTTTTTAAACTCAACGGAATGTATAAAATTTCTTCATAATGAAGTTGGCTACACAGCTACACTGAGTAAAATAAAACTAAATCGATTGATATAATATTGTATGTACTTGATACTAAACTTATCAAATCGCACTTGAATTGTTGTCAAAATTTTAGGGTAGTCTCAAGTATCTAGTGTACTCGTAAAATTAAATTTATTAAAAGTGAAAATAAAAAAAAAATTTAGTGCTATTTGGCAGGTTTAGTGCGAGTATCAAGTACAAGTGCGAGATGTTCGGAAACGCTCTAAATATTAAAATAATAATAAATTCCAATTAGATTCTAATTTAAAGTTTTATAAAATTCAAGATTTGTTTTTTTTTTGTAATCTACATTTGTTTTTAATATTTTAATTTAATTTAAAGTGAAAGATTATTCTAAATGAATTTGATATTGCTTTACATTTTGTTGATTTTTATTTTCATTTTTTCCCGTTATTTTTTTATATTGAAATTTCTAGAATAAGTGTATATAAATAATTTTAATATTAACTCATGAAATAATATGTTATTGTGTATGATTTAATAATTTAATATATTATAATAACTAATTTAATACCTATTTTAATTTTTGATATTATATCTAACTAATCAGTATTTAAATTTCATATAATTATATTTATTGATTTGAAATATTTAAAGAAAGTTTAAAATTAAGTAAAATTATAATTGCAAATAAATAATATTTAAATTATTTCATTCAGATAATATTTTATTTATTGATATTAAATAATTAGTAGCTATATTTATTTTGTTATAATATAATTTTCACTGTACTTTTTAGTCGTAAATTACGAATTTTTAGGTTATGAAATTTTTTCATATTATTTCTTTGATCGTATCCAGAGGCTTTAAAGCAAATGTAGAACAATCATAATGTATATTCAAATTATAATGTTAATTGAGTGGTATATAAAAAAAAATCCGACACCTCCATTTTTTTAAAAAAAATTTAACAAATAAGATTTTGATAACAAAATAAGACCAAATTCAATAAAAATGCAAATAAATTGAGATTAAAAATGTAGGTTAGTTTTAAAATTGGCCTTTTTCGAAAGCGGTTCAATTAAAAAAAAAATATTTTTCATATTTATAATCGAAAACCACCAGCTCTCCTATACATTTACATTTTGGCACATTAAATTTATTTTCTTTCAAAACCCGGCATCTCCATATTATTATAGGTTATTTCCATTTTTAGATGGAATTGAAAAAGGTTAATTACTGTAATTTATTATTGTTATTGATCAGTTGTGATTTTGAATTCAACGAGTTTGCGTTAGTTTATTTTTTTATGATGTGACATGAATATAGTTTTATCGGAAGAACTAGAAAGCGAACATGAAATCCTGAAACATGGAAGAGATCAAGAGAAAAATCTTTTATAATATATTATTATTATTTTAGCTTTTTACACATGCTTACTTTCAAATATCGTTAAATCCAAGTCATTCGCTATAATAAAACATACCAGAATTTCATGGTTTAGTTTCAAAATGCAACATTTTCAATTTTTAAAATTGTAAATAACGTCATTGTATTACGTTTCTGTAACATTTCGGAAAACTTAAATAAATAAAATCTTATTTGATTATCTAAAAATTATCAAAAATCATGACTGAAAACGGTTAAAATTAGTTTTTTTGTAATTTACGCAAAATCATTCTACATGGACTTGTCGGCTTTTGTTAATACATATACCACTCAATTGTGTTTTCTCCACTTTTGTTTGAATGTTTATTGTACATTATTTATTTTTGTTACTGCTTTGGATAATATTGTGTTACTGCTTTGGATAATATTGTGTATTTTTTACAGCACCACAGGACATTGTATTTTATTATATAAGATATATACATTATATGTACTCGTTCATAATTAAAATAATAAATGAAAAGATTACAAAATCTCAAATAAAAATTACCCTATTGTCTAATAAATTTATTTATTTAAAAAAATATATTAATTCTATTTTAAAACATAATATGGAATCAATTTTAAAAAATATAACATATATGTACAAATTTTATATAAATGGTCCTACAATCAAAATTCATTTAATTAAAATAAATGAATCAATCTGGATTACTCTGATTATGCATAAATAACCATAATAATTTTTAATGAATTATTACTAAAATCTTACTCTTGCATTCTCTTCATACCTAACAATTTTAAATTAATTCAAAAATTAAAGCAAAATATAAATTATGACTTTTATAAAATTAATTAATGTTTCTACAATACTATGCTGCCTTATAAAAATCTAAAAAAACATTTTGTATCGCTTATTAAAACATTCAATATGACTTTAGTTTGTAACCTCATGTCTTATTTTTTTTTGCAAATATTTTGAATGCCTTTTTTGTTTATGCAAATACGGTCGGATCACTAGCTGATCGTTAATAAATTAATACATATAATATATAGTATACGAGATTATTAATACCTAATTTTGTAAAACATTGTTTCCCAGTTGTACATTCGATTATATCTTTATTTTCAAGATTTTCAGGATTAGTTGAACACAATTTATTATCAATACCACATTTATAGCATGATAATTTTGTTTCCAAATTGTGATTATTACATGATTCATCTTTATTTGAATTTAAACATTTTGTGCATGTAGTCTCATCACAATTAATAGTCTCTGCAAAGCAACCTCTATTAACTTTACCGTCAGCGGTTTTCGTAAAGCAATGATTTTTTGCGTCTTTGCTATAATATTGACAATATTCAGGTTTTTTTCCATCAATTTTAATACAATCATCACAAACATAACATTTTGGTCTATCATCTGGTATAGGTTTGTTGTTACAAGGTTTATCACCACTGGAATCCGCACATTGCTTACAATTTTTTTCTTCTTTACAAAAATTAGCTTCATTACAACCTCTTTCGATTTGACCTTTTTCATCTAAAATAATTTTTTAAGAAAATGTATATGCATATATTATGTTTAAACTGATGAAATAAATTAAATTAAATTGATTTTGAAATACAAGCAAACAAATATTTTAGTTGACTGTAAATCAAAAAAATCACTTTCATCATTCAATTTCAATTGATCATTTTGGATATTATGTTGAGAGCATGCATTTGTCATAGAATGTTTTTTAAGATTTACGAACAAAAATAATGTTATAATTGGCGAGCTGTGACAGCTTGTCAAACAAATAATTTGAAAAACATTAGAAACTGTAATTGAAATATATCAACTAACTTTAATTAATATTTTGATCGATTTCAGTTGTTACACCTATCATCCAGAAGACTGGCAAAGTAATCATATAAAGCAAGTATATCACTTGTGTTACAAATATTATTTATATATGCACTGCTTTGAAAAAAAACGGGGCAGTTTAAATTTCTGCCTGCAGTTCATAAAATGAATGCAATTATTGCGAAATTTATAAATGGGTTAACTTTTTCGTTCTCTAGGTATATCTATCTATCAAATATCTACCTGTATTGGTTAAATAAAGAACCAAAATTTTAAATATTGGTTAGTTGTGAATATAAAATGTGAAGTGTAATACTAATTAGAATAAGAATGGGAAAAAATAAGTAACGAGTTAAAGAGCAATATTATTGTGCTATCATGAATAAGTTTGTCAACAAGGCAAAATGCTGAAAGATTGTGTTGCTCTAAAGGCATAGTGGCTTATATTTTCAAAAAATGGTGGTGGAACAACGCAGGTGGAGAACCACTTCATAAAAATTTACAGTTTGAGACAACGTAGATGGAGAACCACTTCTTAAAAACTTACACTTTGAGTTATTGTTTCAAAACGTCTAACAGATTATTGAAACGCTCTGTATAGAGCAACCGGAGCAACATTTCATCCAGTTTGGTACGATATAGACTATTGAACGAAGGACTAAGTGCACATCGTCCCAGTAAAGAAGGCCAAATTGAAACTAATACATAGGCACAAAAGGCTTACATGGGTAAAAGAACACATTTCTTGGACATAGCATATCTGGGAGCAGATCGTATTTTCAAACGAAAGCCAACGCAAAGGGTATGACAGTGATGATAGACAGAGGACGATTAAGCAATTAATGCATGAAAATGTTACCACCAAAATCTGAAGGTGTAATGGCCTGGGAATGTTTCTCCGATCTAGAAATAGGAAAATTATACTTTGTTTCCTAAAAAATTAATCCGAATGTTTAAATAAACATTTTGGAAAATGAATTCTGTTCATATGTTCTTTGGAGACACTTGTGACTTCATTTTTCAACAAAACAACGCTCCTTGCCACACTGCTAGAAATGTAAGAATACGTTTATGTTTCTTAAGTAGGTTAAATATTGTAAAATCTCATCTCTGAATATTTGTTTTGGTAGAACACAGTTAATTTCTTTCTAATTTCATTTTCAGGTTCAAGATCACATGAAACACAAACAGATCACAGTAATGTAATGAGCTCCATATAGCCCAGACCTAAGTCCGACAGGAACAACGGACGACCTCAAAACTTTAATTAGAAACACATGGAGTTCCATACCATCTTTAACATTGAAAAACTTGTCCGATTTCATGAAAAGAAGATGTGTAGCAGAAATTGCCGCTAACAGAAGACCTATAAACTATTAATTTTTTTTATAAATATTTGAAATATAGCTTCTTATAATATAAGAGAATGAAAAAAAAATTATAATTTAATTTTTGTAATAATAAATTAGAAGATAACAAAATATGTCTTTTATTTAATATTTTTTTCAGTTATACCCAATTTTTAATCGTCACGAATTTTTCCTCCAATATTTTCTAACAACACAAACATTACTCAAAAAATTAATCGAAAATTAAAATGTGTCCCATAATTGTTAAGATTTTCAGATATGGAAATAAATAATTAAAAAAATAATAGTAGCTATATATAAAATATTTCTAAAAATTTATAACTGGTGAGAACCGAAAAATTTTTCAAAGGGTGAAAATTACTGAAAATGTAATTTTCAATCCAACCACATCGGTTCAAATATAATTTAATAATTGATAAAGATATAATATAACTAATAAAAAAAAAATATAAATATATAATATACAAAAATATATACCAAATAATTAATATACATAATTTAATAAAAAGGCCCAAATTTCGAAAGGGAAAGGGATCTATAAAGTTGGCCTACAGATTTATCTGTAGCATCAACTGTTAAATAAATAAATAAATTTACAACTGTCCCATTTTTTTCCACAGCAGTGTACATATTACATTTACAAGAATTTTATAAAGATTAGAGTTCATTCGGTTGATTATCGTTACCTTATCGTTCATCACATTTTTATGTTGTTTTTGATCTGATAAACTTCATATGATTACAGGTATGTTTAATCATTTACCATTTTTTGCAAAATCTAAAATTCCTAAATTATTTATTGTGCTTGTGCAATCATGATTGTTATCTACAAAATGTTTTGCTACATTTGATTAAATTTTTTTCCATTAAATGCAGGTCTAAAATTTTTCTTAAATTCAGTTTGAAAAATTCTTCCAATTTGCCCAATAAAATATATGTATATGATAAATTATAAAACACAAAATGGGTGGTGCAGTATATAGGGCATCTGATGCTTTTAACAGAAAATTCCCAATTCAGACAAAATTCTTCATGGGTTTTTCGACCTAGTCTCTTCTCTACCCTGTACCGTTGGGATAAAATAAATAAAATAAATGACAAAAATAATTTAAATTATCATTTGGTAAGAGGTTAAAGTAAAATGTACCTAGACTATTCAAAAAGGCTAGTTAAATTTGATAAATATACTCGAAAAAAATCATAGATATTGTAAAAAGATTGTAGTACCGTATTTTATACACGAGAAGTTAAATTCTACCTAAGTTAGTAGTACCATATTTCATACACGAGAAGTTAAATTCTACCACACTCGACTGGCAAATTCAAAATTAGGTCGAACAAGAGACGCAAAAAGTATAATTATAATCATTACAATTAATTTGGCAACCCATCTGATCTAATGAGATTGTTCCTGTAGATTGTTCAGTATAGTTAAAAATGCAGCGCTAATTGCTACATTGCTGGTATTCATTGTAACGCTAGATTCTACTGAACGAACCCAATGTCTTTTATATTGTATCTACTTTGTATAGGCCGGAATATTAAATTTTTTTTGCGGACATTACATTTTGTCGCGTTATTTTCGGCTAAAATTACAATAACAATTGAACGTGCATTTTTGTTATTTATTTATTTTATATTATTTTTTTCATTGTTTTTACTTAAAGGAGAGTAGAGTAGACTAGAGTTAATTTACCTCTTGAACAAGAACTGCTGTCGGTAATGTCGTCTGCACTGCAACTGTAAAAAAATCAACTGTCATCACACTCTACGTTATGCAGTTGACGACAATTGACTATTGGCATGCTTTCGGTTATATAAAATGGCAGTCAAATTTGAAAATACATGGCAGCAAAAAATTTTATGTTTTGCTGTTGTCATTTGTTTTGTTCTTTGATTGTGCAGTCAAAAATTTTTTGATGATTCTACAGGTTTTTAAATATGAAAATGTGTAACAATCTATTGTTTTTAATTTTTATTACATGTCTTTATAAAAAACGGATTTTAAAAAAAAAGTAAAGAAAACCCAAAAATACACACAATAAATCAGAATTCACAAATCAAAAATTTATGTTCGGTAATATCAAAAACAAGTTAAAAGTATACGCATTTGTCGATTTGACATTTGATCGGTCGCAAATGTTAATTGATTGATCGTCAATTCAGCATTACCGAAAGCAGGGAAAGTCAAAATGCTAAATGTCAAAAACGTAGCAATAAAACTGTTTTGAAGAACAATAAATAGATAAAAATAGTTTAATTAAAGTATTTAAAATAAAAACATTCATATTAATTATTCACACTAATTAAATAACAATGAAATAAAAAAAAATAAAAAAAAAATTATAATTATATTATCTTCGCTGACAATCTTCAGCCTTAAAACTTCGAAAAGTAAATTTTTTAACGAAACTGAAACTTAAATTAATTTAAGCTGATTATATACAGACATTGAAAACCCATAAAACCGTACATGAGTTTGACATTTACTTATAAGTTAGGCTAGTTTGGTCTTATGTTTCAACTTTTAAAGTAATATTTCTGCGTTATAACTGCATGATGGCTAAGAGAGGTCTACTACGTAATCTTGCTTTTTAAAATCTTGGTTTTTAAAATCTTGTCATTCAAAATCTTGTTTTTTAATTATTTTTAATTTTAAAATTTTTTAAGAATATTATTTAAAGTAAAATATAATTTTTACTAGGGGCCCCTGTTGAGTAATTATAATTCAAGTTAAAGGCAAATTTAAAGTTTTTAAAAGAATAGGGATTTGCATGGACTGATATAGATTTCTCATTACAAAGCAGAAAACACTCATAAATTTTAATAAAAATCTTTGAAATTAGTATGTTTTCGTTAAAAAACATTAATACCTTACTTCTCATTTTCTGTTTCGTTTCTACCTATTTCTTAACGTATTTGGTGAATAATAAAACCATATGATTAAAAAATTTTCAACTGTGTGCGCATTATTGTTTTATTTACAACTTACTTATTATATTAAGAGTTCATTGTGGAGAAGAGAGATAAAATGAAAAGGTGTCTACTGCGCAGGTCCTTAAATGCTTGTCAATTATAATTATAGATAATGAACATATAGTACAATAAAAATTGGCGGCTAGTTATAAATGTTATGTATTCAAACAAAAATAATAAAATATTGCCTGGTACTTATATACATATTATGTACGTAAAAATAAAAAAATTGATTTGAAAGTTTAAATAAAAAATTTTCAATTCCATACATGCATTATTATTGTACATGTAATCAATGCTTCTACTCCAAATGTACATATACTATATACTATGTATTTACATATGAATGAAGTAGATTTATGTAGATACGTAATTTCATAAAAGTAACAAAACTTAATTTTGGTGAAAATTGTAGGTATATAAATATGTATGTACTATGTATGTATGTAATTCTGAAATAGATTAAGCTCACAATTCTGCAAAAGAATTAATAAAATTTGGGTCTATATTTTCATTAACCAAAACGGTGCTTATTTATAAACTCTGAATATTTTTGGTAAATTAAAAAAATAATATAAATTTAAAATGCTTGTCAATTATAATTATAGACTAGGGGCCCCTGTTGAGTAATTATATTTCAACTTGAAGTCAAATTTAAAGTTTTTAGAAAAACAGTAATTTACGTATTGACATAGACTTCGCACGATATAGCAGAAACCACTCGTGTTTAATAAAAATAACTTACTACAATCGGGGTTAATAAGTTTTATTTAGAACACATAAATACACGTCCCTCATATACTGCTTTGTTTCCGATATATTCCCTATAGTAAGTGGAATTTAGTGGATAAAATTACTAAAAATAAAAGATTTTGTCATTAAAGAGGTATGTATATATATATACCTACATAATACATAATTTTAATAAAAACTATATTATTACTACAAATAACCAAAATTTAGAGACAGTTACTTAAAAATATAAAAAGGAAGAATTCAAGTGATTTGCGTTTTTGTTGTTTTTATATTTTTTATTTTAGATGAATTTGTTTTTTTGTTTTTTTTTTTTTGGCATATGTACATAGATTCATTTGCAAGTATATAAATTATAATAACTGATTTGTTTGCTTATGTTTATTATTTTAATAAGATCTCACATATGCATAATATATTTGCTGAATAATAAAATCATATGAGTACAAAATTCTCAACTGTGTGCGCATTTTTGTTTTATACATACATCTTATATATTATATTAGAAGTTCATTAAGGAGTAGGAGAGTCGAAATAAAATAAAAAGGTGTCTACTGCGCAGGACCTTAAATTCTTGTCAATTATAATTATAGATTTTATTTTATAATTAAAAATAATTAAAAAAATAAGATGCTTAAATGTAAAAAATATTCAGCTATATTGGAGAAACTCAAATATTGATTAAAAAAATTAATAAATAAAATATAATAAAGGTAAATATTCTGTAAAAGGGATATATCCCCCTTTTTGCATCCAAAAGCGGCTACGCATAAAAATAATAAAGATAAAAGCTTTTTTTTGGGATTTTCTATCTCGAAGTTTTTAATATCAAAGTTATTTCGCCGCGCCCATAAAACACCGTCACTGGATATGCAAAAATAAAGGCATTCCTAAATCTTTATAATATAAAAAATTTAGTAAGGAATATAAAAAGATGGTATTTTAATTACAAACCCCCGCTACTCTTTTATTGAAACCTTTTCTTCGTTGACGGCAAGAGTTTAGTAAAAAATTTAAAAAAAAATCTATTTTATTTTTAAAGTCGGAATTTTTATTTTATTTTTAAAACCTCCGTTCTATATTATTGGAAGCCTGTTATTAGTGACGGCAATAACATTTTATCACTTCAATCAAAAAGCATCATTTTATCACTTTTTAAAAATTTTGCAAAAGAATTTAAAAAAAACCAAGATTTTTTGAAAAGAGCAAGATTTTTAGGAAAAACAAAATTTTAAGAAAATAAGATTTAAAAAACAAGATTAAAAAAAAACGAGATTTTGAAAAACAAGATTAAAAAAAAAACAAGATCACATACCGCTCCCTGGCTAAACTCAGTCTGTTCAAGAGGTTAATGTTTTTAAGCTTTACAAATCAGCAAGAACATTTTTAGCAGATACAGGAATGGCTGTATAAGTGGAAAATGAAGGTCAATGAAAGTAAAAGTGTATATGTAACTTTTTCGTCAAAGAAGGAATTATGCCCACCAATTGATATAAATGGGATAACTATCCCGAAAGCTAACGAGGTTAAATACCTGGAAGTACACCTAACTTGGAAGAAGCACATTTCCACAAAAAAAGAGCAAATAAAACTCAAAACGAATAGCATTTATTGACTTATTGGGAAAAATTCTACACCAGATCTGGAACACAAAGTTTTATTATATAAAGCCATTCTCTATGGAGAACTTGTTCTAATAGTAACATCGAAATAATTCAAAGAATGAAATAAAAAATTTCACGTACTATACCCTAGGCCACTTGGTATATTAAAAATATTAATCTATATAAAAATTTGAATATACCCATGGTTACAGAGAAGAACTGGTAAAATGTAAAAACAGATATGCAAACAGACTGATCAAACACCCTAACCCTTTAGCGAGAGATCTACAATGTATTCCAATAACCAGCAGGTTGAAAAAAAAAATCATAGCAGTCATGTAAGTCAGAAAATTGGAATGAACGAGCAAATATGAAGTGTCAAATCAATCGACTAAACTTTCTAACTTTTTCATTTTTATAATTTGAATAAACCATAAAGGTCACTATTGTTATAAATTATTGTCATTTTCGTTTAGAGATGATTTAGAGAAGATTCAATAAATTCAGTTAAGATAGAAAAAAAAAAATTCAAAAGTAATGATAATATTATTACCATATAAATTAAACTATACACATATTAATACGAACAATGGTTTTTTTGTTGTCTTGTCAGAAACCTATATTTTTTGTTAACACGTTTAAATGCATGCAGGTTAATGTGTTTAGGATAAAAATATCCATATATACCAGAAAATTCAAATCAGAATTTGTATTAGAGCCCGCTTCTGTTTCATCTACATTTTGTTTAACTTTTGAAGCGGGAAAATTAAGATATTATAAAATGAATGTTCCTAAAATAAATTATTAAAGTTTCTGCATAATCCAAAACTTGTAAAATGCGTGTTATCTCACATGCATTTGCTTTTGTTTATTTAATGCACGTTTTATGAACTTTGGTTTCACAGTTCAATTTGACGATTCGTAAAATATATTTTCACTTTAAAAGTTCGCATGTTACTGATCCATTGATCATACTATAAGGTTCAATGGATATATGGGTACAATTTTTTACAAAGTTTTAAATAAATTTGTATCATATCCGTTTAATTACAATTTGTTGTGTATATGGGACAAAATAATGTTAACATTTTTTTGTTTATTATTTCACCCCAATCCATGGGCAATGGAAGTAATAAGTAGCTGAAAATACATTTTATGGCTCAATGGATAAATATTTGTTACATACTTGTAAAATAAGTGTATATGCAACAATATCAATAATCATTATCTCAGACACTAAATAAGATATAAACTAACGGATTATAAATTCAGAATAATTTCTCTGTCCTTCAAACCTCTAGATTAATCGTTAGGTTCATTAACCCAAAATTGGCGTATGGGATAAAATAATACTCATACGACAATATGTTGCGTTGAGATAAAAATGTGTATCATGTAAACATACGTATAAAATACACACTATTGTGAATAGAGTGTAAATTATTTTCGTACATAAAATATTATACATATACGTTGATCATTTCAAAAAAATTCTGAAACAATTCCTAAATTAAATAAATTTAAGCACTAAAATTCAAAAGCAATCAAAAATTTAATTAACCTTTTTTCTATTTTTTTTTTAATTTAATCAATTTTTAGAGTGTGTACATGTAGTATTTATTATTATATTTTTTTCACTGTCATAAATCAAAATAATATTCAAATAGAAACAAAGATATCTAGTTATTAGTCATCATGCCATTATGTGTTACCTAATCAATATTTTATTTTTTGACAATTTAATTATTTTTAATTAAATTAATTTTTTTTTAATTATTAATTATATTACAAAATATTTATATAAAAAAAAAAAATATAATACCATAAAATATTAAAATTAAAATAATTTGAAATACAAATATTTAAATCATACCTAATCGTGTATAACATTGTTTATTACCCTCGCAATCTTTTATAAATTCGGGTTTAAGATCATCAGGATTAGTTGAACACAATTTATCTTCACTTTTACATTCTATACACTTTAAAGCTGCTGAACAATAATTAACATTATGAAATAGGTAAATTAATGTTAAAAATAATATTGAAATATATTTCATTTTTTTTAGCTTGCACTTTACTACTGTTCGTTCTATGCACTACACGAATATTAATTGATAAATTACCAAAGGTTAATAATGTAGCTTACTATTATATTATTTTAAAACCTCGATATCAAAATTATGATAATATTGATTTTAGTTGAATATAGGATAAGATAAAAAGAACAAAAAAAGAAAACAAAAGTATATTATCAGTTAGACATAATATATAAATACATAATATCAATTATACACCTATACATATGTATTATATATAATGTAATAATGAGTTAGTATAAATTAATTTATTCGTTTAGAATATAACTGTTTTTTTTTATATAAGCCAAGTTTATGTTAACTGTATTTAGAATACACAATAATTTAATTACATACAATAGTTAGCTTTAAATATGGAAATATTATAATGTACCTACCAGTGTACTGCATGAATCCATTCATTATTGTGAACACTTATGAATATACTTACATTTAACAATATACAAACAATACAATACAAATAAGAAATGAGTAAAAATATCAATTATACTTATTCTGTATCTGTATTTATATTGTATTGTATTCCTTGCTAAAATGAATTATACTACTTTCAAATATAGTGAATAGAGAAAATGTATTGAGTATATTGAGTATATTGAATATTTAAGTTTTTTCAACATTAGTAATTTTATTAGATATGAATATGTATTGTATTGGCAAGTTTTTTCAGAAATTCAAAAGGAAGATGAAACCTTTGTTGAAAATGTAGTTTGTTGCCGGAAATGTTAGGGATTATTAAAATTTAACGGTAAGCAAACTACAAATCTTTTGCGCCACAAATGTTTTATTGAATTCTGCCATAATAAAAAAATGTAGAAACAAAAATTCTTCAAAAAGTTGGAGCTGAAGAATAAAAAATATTTTGGATTTATGATGTAAGTAGGCTATTAGAGATTGTCGATCATTCTCTGCAGTTGATGGAGAGGGTTTTATAAATTTAGTTCAAGAACTTATTAAAACTGGAGCAAAAAATGCTGATTCTGTGGACGTCAAAGATTTATTACCCCATTCTACAACAGTTTACTTAAATGAAACTGCCGTAAAAGAAAGAAAAAATATTCGAAAAGAAATCCAAAGTGTAGTTAATGAAGGTATTGGTGTTATAACATCAGATCTTTGGACTACTTGAGTGCAACATTTCATTATAAAAAAGAAGCGGAAATGCAAGAAATTGTTCTCGGAATGAAATCTATGGATTTTGAAAGATGTACCGGCAATAAAATATTATCAAAATTAAAGAAATTTTGGAAGATTTTGAAATACAAAATTTTGATAAAATTGTATTTGTAACTGATAGAGGAGCTAACATCATAAACGCATTCAAAGATTATAAGAGAATCAACTGTTCGGATTATCTATTCAAATCGTAAAAAAAGGCTCTTTCTTTGTTATTAATAATGAGTTTTTCAAATAGTGCATAGCTATTTAGAACTAAAAAAATGTGATCCTTTTTGTAAGCATGTATGTACGTACATATATATTTATATTGTTTATTTATCATATATATTTATATTTATATGTTATGTTTCTTTATTATATAAATTATTTATTTTTGAAAATTGTTCAATTAAAAAGAAGAATAAGCAAAGAAAATTATTTTTATTTAGAAAACAATACAATATATACAACTATAAATAATAAATATTCATATGTATGTACAACGGTTCACGTACAATATATCAACAATTATAAAATTATTTTATTACAGTATTGATTGAGAAAAATAAAATATTCTTTTTCTTAAAAGCCTACTCGATAAAAATGATATCCATATTTGAAATTTTGGAAGTTAGAATTTCAAAATTTTTTAAAATTATACAAAATCAAATAACAAAAAACGAAAAACAATAATATACATTCAAGAACAATTATACAGAAACAGACACATAAAAATTAAAAATCAACTATATGTACACCAATTTATAATTATACGATTATATACTATACATTATAATTTATAATACACCATTTGATATATTGTAATCGTCAATATATTCACTATACTTGCTATACTTACTCAATAAGTAAATCATATTCAACTCATATCAAGTATGAATTGATATTTCATAAATCTAAGCAAGTGTAAATTGTTGATTTGTATGAAACAAATCCAAGTAACTCATACAGAATATTTTATATTGTATTGCATTGTATTATGATTTAATGAATGAGTTATTTTTGTTTTCAAGTGGTATTATGCAGTACACTGGTACCTACTTATGATGAAAACCATTTCCAATTTTTTGGAAAACCATTGAACCGAAACCAACATGTTTTTTTTAAATGTTTTCCATCCCTGGTCTTTTGTAATCTATACTATACAATATATAAAATTGAATGTATGTTAGGTTATACCCAGAAAGTATTTCCCACTTTCAGTTGACCTGGAGATTTTCTTTTTTTTCATGACATCACTGTGTGTTTGTGTGTTTATGTTTGGAAAACTAAAAAAAATACTCAACATTTTAAAATGAGGTAACGATTTTCCTGATTCTATTTCCTGATGACACATGACGCAACACATGACACATGACACATGACACATGACACATGACACATGACACATAACACATGACACATGACACATGACACATGACACATGACACATGACACATGACACATGACACATGACACATGACACATGACACATGACACATGACACATGACACATGACACATGACACATGACACATGACACATGACACATGACGCAACACATGACACATGACACATGACACATGACACATGACACATGACACATGACACATGACACATGACACATGACACATGACACAAGACACATGACACATGACAGACGAAATATGACAGATGAAAAATGAAAAATGAAAAATGAAAAATGAAAAATGAAAAATGAAAAATGAAAAATGACAGATGACAGATGATATTAAATCAAATTTAAAAAATTGATGTTGTGTTATATTTTCATATTTATGTCATTGATGAGACACAGTAAACGTTATTCCAGCTTAAACTAAAATGTCAACTTAAATTAAACAGATTCTTTTAATACTAGATAAAAGTAAACACTCTTACACTTTCAATTCAGATTCAATATGATTGTATTCGCAACATGTACTGATTCATTTTTTTTCCTTTTCTTCTTTCAAAGTTTCAAGCAACGATTTTAATAATTCTGATGGTGAATTTAATTATTGTGTTAAAACAATTTTTACAAATGCACAGCACATTTTTATTCATAATGCCAGCCTTATTGATCAATTTGTTTACAGCAATAAGTGTTTTTTTGTATTTGTCCATGTTTCCATGCGGATACTTCACGGTGCACGCATAATTTTGAAACAACATAACATTAGTATGTTTTTAAACTCAACGCCCTTCTCGAGGGGACCTGATCAGTTCTTTCACTCCTCTCTATGATATTCTGACCACGGACCCGGAATAGAGAATTTTTAAAATTCGTTTCGGAATTGTTGCACCAACTATAAAAACAGATATTGAAGATTGAAGATGGGTAGCTTTTGTTTTGGTCATCTGAATATAATTAAGAGTCGTAGTTATGTTCAGATAATTCCTAGATCCTTTGAGAAAATTCCTGCGCCTATTCCGTAATCCATTTGCAATTCATTATTTCGAAGATATCACCATCTGAAATGAATTAAAGATATGCCCACTAAATTTACTCGCCTATAGCTATATCATGACCATACTTTTAATTTTTAAATTTTTCCTTTAAATTTTTGTTACGAGCTCCTTCTCTTCACAATGTTTTTAAGTTCAAGTAATAGCGCAGATTTTTTATTTTAATATAATTTATCTTACACCAACTCAATTGCACCAGCAGCTTTAAAACTTCAACATTATCGTTAGGTTGGAACTTGCATTCTTACTTTACAGGAAATCATTATAAAGATGCAGTATATAAGATTAAGCTAGGCTGATAGTGTCGAAAAAGATGATTGAATCTTCAAAGATAAAAATTAGATAGTAGCTGAGGAATTAAAATATGGGAAGAACTGTAAAAACTTTCACAGCGGATTACAAGGCTAGATAGTACAATATAAATGCCTGGGCGATATATATTGTTTATCTTTCACAATATTATCCATTGATAGTGATTTTGTCTATAAGATCGTTACCAACGTTACCTCAGTACTAACAGATTAGTTCGAAACAATGTAGTATTCGAACTATCAGTATAATGTTGTCTTATCAAAGAAGATAAAAAAATGTGAAGAAGGTTGAAAATACAACTATTTATCTTATCTGCGTTTATCGGTTTTTGACTCCCAGTACTCTTCTTCTTTTTGATTGAATGAATTAGTGAACTATACAATATTTGGCTAACTAATCTAGTAAATTCATTAAATTGTTTTGAATTGTCTAAAATTGAATATTAAAAAATAACCTAGTAATAGGTGGCATACAATTTGTTTTTTAATTTTTAATAATAAAAATTTATTTGTTTTTTTGTTTTGATCTGAAAAATTTAAAAAAAAAATGATTGATAAGAATTATTGGTTTTAAATAACAATAATATTCTTATTTATCGTATATTTATGTATTTGTAGATAATTATGTATAAATATCGATATACCTATGAAATTCTAGATTGATTATAGTGTTATCCAATATTATATTGTACTCTAAGCTTATAAGTTTCGCCACCAGTTGATATTTTAACCCATATAATATTATTGTTTACAGAAGATGGCGTTTATTATTTATGTCACAATAGCTTTTTTTTTGTTTATTTTTTAAAGTTTTTGTTAAGTTACCGTTGAAAGTAGTTTTTTTTTCAATTTATAATTTTATTAATCAATATTTGAATTTATTTTTATTTCTGTTGAAATTAAACATTGCAATAATTAGAACTAACTTAAATCGAAACGAACAACAAAAATGCCTTAGTATAAAATTTAAATGTAATGTATTTATACTTATTAAATCTAAAGTACTGAACAGCAGATAATTAAGGTTTAGGGCCTCACTCATCAGTGCCCTTCATTTCTCATGGTCACGAATGGTTTAGATGCAGTTAACGATACGAAATTTTTTTATATCTGCCCAAATTTAATCTATGGAACAAAGGTTTGATCTGCCCTGAATCCGAAAATTCTCTTGGATGGTAAATTTTTATCCATTCGCTGATTTTACTGATATTACTATTACTTACTGACTTAGGTGGCCAACAGACCATATTTAGGTCGTGGGCCTGACTCATGAACATCCTCCATTTTTGTTGGTCCCGCTTTGGATGCTCGAGCCACTGTATTCACTTGACTTTACTTTTCGTGACTACATCCACCTCATTATCCAGCTTATATAGTTCGGCATTATACCATCTCCTCCAGACCCCATCGTCGTTGTCAGGACCATATTACTATTAAAATTATTATTAATTAGTATTGTGATTATTATATTACTTATTATATCTATAAAATAAACTCAGTATTACCAACATTTTTTCTGCACTCTGTATTATTCATTCTTAGTAGTTTAAATCTATGCCGATGTGGTCGATGGATAAACGAGTTGGACCACAACAAGAGTTTTAAGAAAACCCTTGACAATTTCTTTTGAATCATTTCCATTCTGCCAATGTAATTAGCAAAGAAGTCAACTTTATTAATATTTACCCTGATGTGGCATCCTCCCTGTGGCGGTATTGCTTAAAAATCATCGCATTATTGAAACACTTCTAATATTCTTATTGACAAAAGAGACATATTTTTCTTTTCCCAATCCTCAACTAACGATAAGTATAATATCCATCAAATATGTTAGCTAAGTACAAAACATTTTGAAGAATGCATTGCTCTAGTTAGCATATTTTGGGAATAGTAATGGGTATGTATTAGATATTAGAAAAGTTTGCTCAGTAGATTTCGAACAAAATAGGACAGAACTGTTTTGGACAATGACAATTAAATGCCAAACACTTTAAGATTATTTATAACCTTTTTTTCTATCTGTTTTTTAACTCTTTTGTTTTAATTTTTGTTTACTTTAAAATTTCTTTGTTTAACAGTCAAAATTTGATGAAAAAACAACACAAAAAAAGTTTAAATTTAACCAAGTTAATCAAAACAAGTTGTACAAAATTGTTCTTAAAAACATTCAAAACAAAAAAGATCAATTTAGCACTGTTTTGGACAATTTACTGAACACTTTCAGACAAACTACTGAACACAAAAAAGTGGTCTCTTTCAATCTAGATCGTTCTAAATCGTTCTAGAACAATTTACTGAGCAAAATATATTTTTCCAATCCAATTTTGAAATTTGACTCTGTCAATCATCATCTATTATGTAATAAACTGTGATTGTATTTTTGATGTCATTAATTTGCTGTTAACTTAATTAAAAACCATCACCTAAACTGCTCTCAATTTGTGTATCTCAATGAATTTACCTCTGATCAGCTTAAAATTGGATGTGGTGTTCCCCAAGGCTTCATATTCGGACCTCTACTGCTCAGGGTATTTATCAATAATATTCTAGACTGTTTAACTGAAACTAATTATCGTATTTATGCTGATAATTCACAGATTCGTGTTAGCTGAATTATTTCCCAGCTTACAAATTAAATATCCAAACTGAATGTTGAGCTTGAAGCTTTTTCTCAAAGGGCGGCAGCTAATCAACTCATGATGCTGGATCCAGCTAAGTCTCAAGCTATTGTAACATATTGTAAAGATTTACCTTTAAATTTTCTCATCTCTAATACTGAATAATTATAATATAAGAGCAAACACATCAGACTTCTATTACTAGACGAAGAGGTTTGCTTCATTTAATTGTGCAATTGTGCATCATCCAGTAGGGTTAGTAAATCACCACCTTTGTTTAGAAAAATCTAAAAATAAACTAAACTAGATACATGCAGTAGAAGGGTAAAAGTCATAAGTTAATACCTATGTTGATAGCTATACATTTATTAAAAACACTTTCAAAAGTTAGGCCGAAAGTATCAAAACTAAAAAGAACAACAGTTGTTTAGTTAGTCTCAGTTGAACGTACATTAAATCGTAATCGTTTTTTAATAGTTAAAATACTTAGTTGTCGATCAAAAGAACTAGAGTTAGAATTTACTTCACGAAGCATTCTAGTGATTGGCTCCAATCTACCATATTCGGTAGGGTGGAAGGGAATGTGGAACAACTCAACGGTTCTGAGATTATTCCGATTGGATATTTCAACCAAATAATTTGAAATTTCAGGGGCTAGCGTCATACCAGAAAGAATCTGTTGAATAAAATGGATATCTGCAATTATCCGACGATCAGACAACGACTGTAAGTCAATGAGTTTAAAACGGTGGGAATGAGATGTAAGCCGCAATGGATCATTCCACGAAAAGTTAATCAAAGCGAAACGTAAAAACTTTCGTTTAACCGGTACAATTCGATTAATGTCAGTCAAGTAATGTGGAGACCACACTTAACTGGCATATTCAGGAGTATAGGCCTTATATATGTAACATAAAGATGTTTTGTGAGGTAGGGATCAGAAAATTCCTTAGACCATCGTTTAATGAAACCTAAAGAAGAATTTGCTTTGCTCACTATTTTATCATAATGTAGCTTAAAGCTCAGTTTAGGGTCAAGTGTTAAACCCGAGGTCTATAATAGAATTCACTCTTGAAACAAATAGCCATTTAGTTGGTAGTAAATTATATTTTGTTGTTCATCCTAAAAACTTCAACTTCAACAATCGATCAACTTCAACAATCGATCACATTACTCGAATAGCAAATCCAATGCCATTAAATGTGGAAAACTACTGATAATGTCAGGAGCTAAGTCTTCTTATAGAGAATAGCTCCATTTTACCAGATTATACGGTCAATTATTTTTTGTCATTTATTTTATTCCAATGACAAAGGGTATTAAACCAGGTCGAAAAACATAAAGCATTTATTTTTATTTCATCGAGAATCGAACTTGGGACCTTTGGGTTGAAAGGTAGACTCTACCTATTGCACCACCCAGCGTGTAAGGTCTGTTATGTCTCTCATCTTGCCACAATCTTTGTATTGCTACATAGTTTAGTCTTTTATGATTGCTAACGATGTTTCTAAATTTAATATTATATTATTAACGACATGTACCAGATATTTTATTTATTCATTTATTTAGTAAAAAATACTATATTAAAAAAATGCGTATATATATGTACTAAAATATATAAATAATAAGCAAATAATTTAATATAATTGAAAATTTATACAAACATTAAACAAACTAGCTGTACAAAAGACATTTTCAATTAAATTTTATTTTGACATATTGCAACAATAGGCTTTTATATATATATAGATATGTCACAAATCGCAGATATGAGAAGATCTCTGATGTTTCTGAATACATTCTAGACTTCATAATTATTAAATTATTTAAATTTTAAATATTATGTCTGTTTTTAGTTTAATATAATATCTACCAGGCTTTCTTCTTATATTTATAATAAACTAGATTTTGATATATCCCCAAGATCCGGCTCAATAAATATCCTTCGCCATTAAAGTAAATTAAGACATCTGTCTTAATAGACATTTTTTTGTAAAGATAGTATCCTAGTAAAATTCCCCCATTGCTATAATATGTGCTCCAGCGCGTCGATTATTTAATAAACTATGATTCCAGTATTTGGAGGGTTTGTAAATATTAAAACCACCTGTAATTGTATTATTGTTGACATGTTGAATTTTATATTTACTTTAGTATTAAGTATGTTTTTTTTTTGTAATTTTATTATAATTTGTAAATTTAGTTTGTTTTGCTGTTATTTTTGGAATTTTCTAAGCTTTAGTATTCTTATCATATTCTATACACTTACTTATAGATTAGACACAAATTGTATAGACTGATAGTCTCATTGTATATCGAATACAGTAATTAAATAAATAAATAAATAAATTTTCTGTAACCCTCTGTAACGCACTTATAATTTATAAACACACCCTCCTCCTTATGTAAAACAATTTTTTCCCCTAAAATACTCGAAGGAATCAGTTGTTAAAGAATTTTACGCTTAAAATGGACAAGCCTGTATATGGTTTTTTTTACGCACATTTTCTATCCATATTATAATAACAACTAACAATTCACATTAAATTCCATAAGATATTATTTTGTCATTCCTATATTAATACAATACATAACACACTGCTGTTAATTTTGGAATTAATAATATTGATAAAGAAATTTTGTAATAATATTTATAAATTTTTTTGTACTCTTTTTAAATAGGTGCGTGCGGGTAATTGAAATTTGTACAAAAATAAAAATAATTAATCAGTATCTAAAGTGTTATTTGTATATTTTATTTGAGACAATTATCAGGCCTTGATGACATTTGAAAATTATTTCTGATAAAATGCTCATTTAAACTATATGTGCAAAGCAGATATCATTTAAATATTTAATCGAGATTTAGTTAGATATTGTTAATAAATCCCACTCTCCGGGTATAATTTTAAGATAGATGGAAGATCACTTTGTTCAAGTCAGTGTTAAAGCACAATTTTTTAAAATTATTTTAAAATTATTTATCATATTATGTAAAATATTTGAAAGTATTGCTGAACATAGATTTTAGATAAGGGACGCTTTTAGAGACGATTTTAACTTACACCTTATTTTGTTCTAAATTTTGTAAAATCCGGAAACTTGATTCTATTAATATAAGGTTTTTTTTAATAAAAATAATTATAAATTTTTATTGAGTTCGAGTTAGAGTTTCATTCTAAGACATTAAGGTGCCTATTATGTATTTCGATCGACTTTCATCGAATCGTTCATCGTTATCGTTAGAGTTATTCGATTGTAATCGTTAGTGCCATTATGTATTTCGATGAAAATTTGATCGAAAGTGTTTTAAAATGATGCCATTGTAAAATTCACATCTACGATGAAAATGACATATATTTGATTCTTTGACTGTCAAATTCAAATTATTATACGAAAAAAAAACAAAACAATAGTGTTATAACTATTTGAAATTTTTAAGTTGAAGTTAAAAGTGCTTAAATAAAATAAAAATTATTAAATTAAAAGTTTTTATAAATAAAATGATTTTAGCAGAGTTAAATTTTTAAATTTCTGATAGTGATGAAAAACGCTATCAAATTGCAGAGTTAAAAAACGAGCCAACATATAGTCGGGATTATTCCAATCCACTGGATTTGAAAGATTATACGTATATATTTATACATGAAATTGATGAGTTATTATCTGCAAAATTTAATTTTATTAACAGTTTTGATCAAAATTTCCTGTTAAACAACATTGCTTTTATGGACTTATTAGATAAATTAGGGTAAAAATTAAAATAGTCAATAAGTAACGCTTCGATGCCAAATATAAATAAATTGGCTAGCGTATTAAGATTCTGTGCGGTTTGTACCAAGGAAATGTAGGAAATGATTTTCATGTCGGACTAGCAGAGCTAGTTTTTTCTGTTGTGCTTAAGGAAGTTTTATATGTACATTTGCTTTTTATACTTATGTCCAAAATGGATCAAATTCCATTACGCACTAGAAGAAAAAAGTCAGACAAACATTATTTTTATGATTAAAGTAGAATTACTGAAATAATTTATTTACACGAACTTTCATATTGCAGTTTATTTGTAACTAGCCTTTCATTCCTATTAAAATTTATTTCAATACAAAATAATTATGAAGAATAAAGTAAAATACCTACTAACATTTCAACTTTTAAATTTATTTTTATTCCAAAAAATACCGCAAATATAAAATAAACACCAGGTGTACAAGCGTCACTCTTTTATTTTATCTTTACAATTCAAAATTTAAATAATTTGTACAAAATCTCTCTTTCGAAGTCTCTTTCGTGATAAAATTTTACATCGATAAACTTTATCGATTTCGTCGACAATTTCTGAACGATATCGAAATACACAATGGCAATTTTGCATTTTGACATTTCGTTCGATCAAATCGTAATCGTTATCGAAATACATAATAGGCACCTAAATCTCTATTTATCAATTTTATATAGTACTAAGAATTCACCTGCTCCTCTTAATTCGACGAAGTTTAATAAAATATAATATTAAATTTCATAATGAATTGTATTCCATCACTTCAATTTTATCTTGGCTATATAATATTTTTTATTGATTTATCTTAGACAACAACCACATACGTAATAATTTATTCAAAAAACAACAAAAAATAAATTTAAATTTAATTCTAGCGAGGGACTGTGTACTTTGGTGAGTTGTGGAAATTTGATAAATTAAAATTTTCTTAATTTAATTCATATTTTATTACTTATGTCACCAGTTTATCATAGCTGAGTAACCGAAATTTTTTAATAAAATACAATAGCGATACTATACAGGTATTAGACAAATAAAATCAGGTGTAAAACAGGGGAGTGTTATAGAACATGTACTTTATGTCATCTAGGCAGCCAACCTACCACAATCACCAAATATTATGATGGCTATTTTTACGAATGATATTGATATTCTGGCATCCAATACAAACCCATTGATAGCATCTAACAAATCATGCAAGAAAATCTTTTAAAAATTTAAAATTGGTTAAGGAAATTGGAGAATAAAGGTAAGCATTTCAAAGTGGTTCCACATCACTTTCGTATATTTTAAAGGTATGTGCTTAAAAATTAAACGATGTTTTGAGGTGTTAAAAATTAGGTGTTAAAGGTGTTAAAAATTAGGTGTTAAAAATTAAACGATGTCACAGGTGGAATTAGAACTTGGGAAGGAATTTACGATGCCAACATACTTGGAGAACTCACATTATCCATAAAAATAAGCAACTCAGAATAAAGTTCAACCAAGCCTACTGGGTTATAAAGCATTATTCTAAACTGTCACAGTGATGATATACAAAACAATATTAAAACCAGTTTGGACATACAGTCTTGAGCTATGTGAACAAGCAATTCAAATATAGAAATAGTTGAACATGTTGAATCAAAAGTGTGACGATCTATTGTAAAGCCAGGTTTGTAAGTAATGACAGAATACGATCAGATTTAAATATTCAAGATGTAAAATAAAACAGTCACATCCAAATCAACATTATCACCCATATTCTCTTAGACGCATCACTGACACGATGAAAAATCAGTTTAACTGAATATGTATTTCCGTAAAATCCTGTATGAAACATGATATACAATTTTACTATTTTGGTAGTACTGGAAAGTTTTTTGTCATCATGTCAATATAAAACGGTCACGTTTCGCATAACAGAATACTAAACCAAATAAATCGCCAAACTTCAAAACTATCCAAATGTACTAATTCCAGAATTTCTAATTGTTCGTCAAGTTCCAGATTTTCAAATAAATAGCCAAATTAATATAAGTTTCCAGATGGAAAATTAATTTTGGAATATTTTTTTTCTTCTACAACTCTTGCTCTAATCAAAGCTTACACTTGATATCTTGTATATTGGCCCATATTTTAATAGTCATCTCATAAAAATGAAAATGATAAATGTCATATCATTTAAATGATTTTTTGAGATTTCGATATTCGGGAAAAATGAAATGAAATTTGAAATTTAAATGAGATGATTTTTGTTTTGAAACGGGCAACACTTTTCGTTTTGACGTGTTTTGGATATAATTAATAAAGAAAGAAATTTTATTTCGAAGAAAAAAGTGAAGTAAATGAAAAAAAATATGTCCAAAAGGTTTGTTCAATATGCAAATTAATATTGAATAGAGTAGAGCCAATGTGTGTGTATTCAACGGGACCGTGTCATATGAACTACATCTTCTAGGTGGTGACTGGTCGAAAGTGCCAAGTTCAAAAAATTGAGCAGCCTCAAGCAAAAATAGGTGCGGGTTCAACCTCACAAAACCCTCGAATTTTTTTTTTTTTTTTTTTAACCTATTTTTGCTTGAGGCTGCTCAATTTCTTTAACTTAGCTTTTTCCACCAGTCACTATCTCGAAGATTTCTTTACTTTTTTCATGTCCACAAATTTAAAATAAAATAATTACGATTTTTTTTGTAAATCCATTTTTTAAATTTTAAACAACAAAAGTTTTCAAACAAACATAGCCGTCACTTAACAATTTCAAAATGACAAAATTTGTCATTTTATCCGAATATATTCATAAAACCCGACTATCGAAATTGGTTTGTTTTCATTTTTTATGATTTTTGTCATTTTTTCCGACCATCGAAATCGCAAAATTTGTTTTTCATAAAAAATGACAGTGAAATGACTATCAAAATACGGGCCATTATTTAGAATGCAATTATTAAGAGTTGTAATGAGATATATAATAAGACAAAAAATATTTGTATATTTACACTTGGGGTAAAGATTGAAATTGAAATTTCTAATTGCAAATTAAAAAAATGTTTTAAAAAATATTTAGTTTCGCTACGTCTCATTTTGAATATCCGTCATTTAAGAGAATGATAATGAAAATCTGTTATGAAATTGTTCAGGTATTTGTACCGTACGTTTTTCAATTTACAAATTAATTATAATGATGAATTATTCTAAATCGGAATTATTTATAATTATTGAAAATAGTTGTAGAAATGCTTTCCTTTTTAATGCTTATACAGAAACTCGTGTCGAGTACACTTAAGAAATTTACAAGTAGTAAATGAAATACGCTTATCTGTATGATAAGCATATTTAGTAAAATTAAAAGAAAAATGTTCAACTATTTTTAAACTTTAATTTAGAACATTAAAAAATATGCTTTTCTAAACATAAATTATTTATTGTTTTATTTAAGTGAACAACATGATTGTTGTCACGTTGTCGCCTTGTTGTCGTATGATCCAATAATCTTCCAAAAATACTTGAATTTGCTTCGTGTCACAAATGAAAAAATAAATGGTTGTCGAACAAGAAATGAAAAGTATTAACTAAAAACAAAATATTCATAATATAAATACATAATTAAGTGAATATAGTTGTACATATAACATTCAGCTGTTGGATTGTTACACAACCAGAATCAAGAATATCAACAGAATAAATATAAAAATTTTAGAATAAATTTGTGCAAATAATCGTGACTACATCATAGTTTATATTTAACAATGCCTTAAACCTATCATACTTTCCAAAATATTGCAAAACAGATAAAGTAATCGCGATAAAAAAACCCTAAAAAATAAGCACAGATCTTAACAACTATAGACCTATAAGTTTAATGCCTAACATAAGTAAGGTCTACGAAACACTCATAAACGATATGTTAAACACTGAAATAGAAAAAAAGCAAATAGTTCCATGTAACCAATTCGGTTTCAGATACCAACATTCAACTATTCATGCTATAACTAAAGTCACGTCAGATATTTGCTGGCACTTAAATGGTAAAAGATGTGTAGGACTTGCTTAGTAGATCTAGAGAGAGCTTTCGATACAGTGTGGTTAAATGGTCTGATTTATAAACTAATAAAATATAAACTACCTTATCATCTAATTAAAGTTATAACTGACATGATCTGCAATAAGTCTTTTCTAACATCAAATGGTAAAATAAACTCTGCATTAACTTTTAAAACTGTTAATGGATTGCAAGAAGGAACCGTAAACTCGCCCATTTTATTTAATATATACATCAGTGAATTATTAGATAAGCTAAACCAATTTAATTATTTTGCATATTTAATGTTACCTATGCAGATGACATAATTATTTATGTGTGTAATAATAAAATGAATAATTGCCAAACAAACCTTCAGAACATGTTTAACATTATAATTGATTACTGTAAATTTTGGAAATTAAAAATTAACTTTAATAAATGTAATGTCATTATATTCCGAAATACGGTAGACAAAGTAAACCGTCATAATTGGAAACAATTTTCGTTACGAGCGCCAGACGGGACTAGAAAACATAACCAAAAATTTTAAATACCTGGGGTTACTCTACATCAAAACCTAAGATTTGGTGATCATATCAGAAGTCAGATTCTTAAAGCAAATAAAGCATTTATGGCGGCAAAACATATTTTTTACTCTAGGTTACTTTCAAACAAAGTTAAAACTTCCTCTTACACGTTATTAATTAGACCAATATTGACTTATGGATCGCCAATTTGGTATAATATTAGCGCATCGCTAATGGAAAAACTAAGGATTTTCGAAAGAAAATGCCTTAGACTGTGTCTAAATAAGAATCGAAAACCAAAAACGAATTACCAGCATTATTACTCAAATAAATTTATTTATAATCTATCTAAAATTAATAGAATTGACATTTTTATAATTAAACTAAATAGAGAACATTTCAATAGAATTTTAAATATTACAAACAACACATTAATTTATCATGTTTACTACAACAATATTGAATACATGCAATCTAAACTCGAGACTGTGTTCATACCACCGGAAGCATTTTACTTCCTTGATTCCAAAGGGTACATACAATCTAATTGTAATGTCCCTATTTTATATCATATAAGCAGGAGAGGAAATAATACTAAAATTACATTTATTCCAAATGAAAATAACGGAAACCCACATTTTGACAAAAATTTAACTACAAAAGATCAGATTTGTAACAAAAACTATTGGTGGTTAGGTGAAGAGATAAATCATCCTTAAGGATACAATAGGTTGATAGGACAATGTCGACTTTCGTTATTCTCTCATCAGTCTTTAGTGTTAAGATTCTAGTATTAATTTAGTTTGTAGTTTTTTAAAATAAATATAAATTACTTAATTTGTTTTTTTATAAATGTTTTTACAAAATTTAAATTGAAATCAATACATATATGTATAAAATAATTAAGCATTTAATTAAATATTATTACAATTAGAAATTAGTTTTTGAGTATCCTTCAGGGATCATTAAAACAATTAATAATATAGTGTATTTTCTTTTTAAGTTTATTTTTGAAACTTGTAACGATCTTTAAAATAATAAAAATAAATAACCAAAAAAAACATCATAGTTTATAAGGGACGCGAATCTTCATAGATATTCCAACATTCGGCAAAAATATACTTTAAAGTACAATCGCACTAACTCTGACATCGAAAGCATTCTAAAACTACTGGAGCACAGAAATCCGGTTAGGATGAAAAAACTTAAACATTTTCAGTTAGTCTATGGTAAGTTAACAAAATATATTAAAACAAAAAGAGCTGTGACAGTATGCTAAATTTTGTTTAACCCTTTCACTACCAACTTTTTTCTAACATAGACAGAGCTTTCTTGTCCTTAGGTTCGTGTTCAATTTATTTTAAAAAGAAAATTTGTGAAATCCCACCATTTTCAGCCCACAAACCCACGTAACAATTTTATTGCTATGAGACACTTGCGCACTCTTATAACACTATTATAAACACTATTATAGTAGTATTAGTGTTAATTTGATTGCTCCGCAATTGCTGCGAAAGGTTATAAATACGTTATAGCACTAAAATGGAGAATCCTATAAGGCACCGGAGCAAGTGTTGTAATATTGTTATAGGATTAGTATACATGTATTAGCGTATATGTTTTTATTTTGAAATGATATTCATTTGAAATAATTTATGTTATGCGAGACTGAGAAAGGTATTATTTTTTATTTTCAAATAATAATTTGATGAAGTTTATTTTTATTTCCTGAGAAAGAGAGATAGATAAAAAATGTCTTACTAATAAATAATATTTTTCGGTCAAAAATAATTGTATTAATATTTATAATTATTGTGACTAAAATGCAAAATTTGGCTGGGATTGAAATTTCATTGACATTTATTATAAAAATACTTCGAAAAAATAAATTGCCCTTCAAAAATAACCAATTTTTAAATAAATAAAAGAAAATATATTTTTAAATTGCATCTTTAAAATATGTAATAATGTATGTTACTTAATGCATAACATCAAATTTGATATTTAAATAATTATTCGTTTAAGTAAAAATGATATTTTTGCGAAAAGAATGCAAAAAAAAAACTTTTCAGCTTTTGTTTATTTAAAAAAATTTATGAAAACAATGGCCGCTGCAAAATATTTATCTAAAAGCTACAGTAAGTTTATTACTAACATTGTAGAACTACAGTGAAATAATAACACCAATACTGCTATTCTAGCAATTATATTCTTATAACAACACTTTAACTCTAGATATAGGATTACGCACTTTTAGATTTATAAAAACATTTCAGTATCACTTGCGGAAAATCCCATTATAACAACTCCCGCAATTGCTATAAGAAAATTCTTATAGCAATATTAATGACATTATTCCCATAAAAACATCATTATAACACCTTTAGTGCTTATCGGGAGTCATATAGAAGTCTTATAGCACTAATTTTGTTTTTATAACAATATAATGTTGAGTGGGAAAGTGTACACTATAGTGTACATGAGTACGCAGTCAAAGTTTACTAAGCAAAATTATTTTTTATCAAATAAAACACATAAAGCGGTAAACACAATTGGAACTACCGGCAAAAAATTCGCGACGAAAAATTTAAAATACATACGCTCTTATGCATATGCTCACAATTGCAACTACAATTTCGTTGTCGTCGAAATAAGGCTATTTTCTATTTTTTTTGCGCTGGTAGTTGTATTTGACATTTCTGACAACCTTTTTAAACATCAAAAATAAAAACAAAACAATTATTCTAAAATCTGATATTAGAATATTATTGTTCGGTTTTTTAATGTTCTACAATTTATATTTCTTTATTTTTTTTATTATCTACATATTATGTAATTTTAGATTTATTAGCGATGTATTTAGATCTGATGATGCTCCAAATAAATTAATAAATTATTCAAAATAATTTTTTCATTTTGAATTTTCGCCATTTGCTTTTCCTTTCTGTTTGTTTATTTTTATTTTTCGTTTCGCTACAATTGTGTTTCATTTGACGAAAAATAGTAGAGCGAAGCGAATTTCGTTGGTAGTCGTCGGTCGCAATTGTGTTTATCGCTTAAATTGTACTCTTTTTATTTTTCATTTATATTTCATAATATTTAAAATAAAGAATGCAAATATGAAATATGTAGAAAAAAGTGTAATAAAGGTGAGACAAATTTAATTGAAAAAAATTACATCTTATAATAACTGTAGAAACAATAATTTCCACATTGGTCTACTTTACACTTTTTGTAATTGGCCTATGTTCCCTTCTTCCAATACGGAAATTTGTGAATATTTTTATTTTTGTTTATTTTTTTAATTCGTCTAAACAGTTAGATCTTACAGACTAGCAACAAAACAAAAAAAAAAAAAAAACAATATATAAAAATAAGAAAAAAACAAAAAAAGAGTACTTAAAATTATTCAAAAATATAATTAACACTATATATAACACAAGATCTTTAAATTCGGTTCAGTTCTATTTAATAAAAAAACATTAATCTTATTATTAATACAGCTAAAAACTCATTTAGCATAGCGGAACACCTTGAAACCGATTCATTTCTACTATAATTAGTTCTATGAAATTGAGTATTCAACAAGTTCTGCGATTTAAGTAGTCACGGTGGTTTATAGCTAAACCGAAGCTATGTAATAAATTTAATGAATTAATATGCGATGTCAAAATATCGAATCTTCCTGTTGTGAGTTGAAATCTTCTCAAGACGTAACGAGTAAATTTTTTTGTAAATTTTTCAATTCTCAATACGTGGATATTGTAATAAGGATTTCAAATAATTACACCGTCTTCCAAAATTGGCCTTATTAGAGATAGATATAACGCTTTAAACGTATATGGATCTCTAAAATCAATAGAGTTTCGCTTAATAAAATCCAGAATTTTTTTAGCCTTTGCCATTATATTGTAATCTACATGATCTTTGAAGGAAAATTTTTTATCGAAATAAACCGCCAAATTTTTTATATTATTTGATTTATTGAAAATGGTTAATCTAATCTGTGGGTGATAATTTTCTAAAATACGTCCTCACGGTATACTTAGGTACTATAGTTTAGTTCTAAAAATCTAAACCATTAATTAGACACCAGTCATAAAATGTATTCAAGTCATCTTGCATTGCTGTACAATTATGTAAAGATGATATTTTTTAGAAATATATTTTAGCATCATCGGCAAAAAAGAGATGTGAGCAAATTTTAATAATATCGTCGTCGTTCTGTGGAAACTCACTAAGTTCCTTTTTCGCAAAAATGAGTTTAATATTGTATAAAAATATGGATAATTTAAAGTTCATTCATTATCGTTGTTAGTTTAAAAGTTATTGAAAGTTAAAAAGTACTTAGTCCATTTATACCCATAGAAATCTTTAACAATCTCTAACGGGACTTAGTGATTTTTATTTACATTTTGTTTAGAAATAAATTTATTACAATTGGACTTAGTGATTGTATTCTAATATTTTTTCATATACATTACAATTCGCAAACATGCCTAAATATGATATTTTTTGTTTTGAATTGCTAGAAGATACGATAAAATAAAATTCAAACGAAATATGAGTCTCCCATTTACTACCAAAAGAGGAAAGTTGGGCACTAAACGTCCAGAACCAATTAACTGTGACAAATCTTACTTTAAGTGTAGGGAAAATTTTGATCAAACTGATAGTCTTAATCTGTGCAAATCATATTGGTCTTTTAAATATTACAATAAAAAGAAAGATTTTATCTTTAAGTTTACTGAATCTGGCGAAGTGTCAAGACGTCGACCATGAGTAGATAACTCAAAATACCGACTACGACTTCAATGTTATTTTTACAAAGGTGGCTAAAATTTCAAAGTTTGCCGACATTTTTTTCTCAATACATGGTCCATTTGTTACAGCTTTGAAAGTAAAATTCACAGTTATTGGTAATTTTCAAGGCCAGGATCTTCGTATAAAACATGCACCTGAAATAAAAATTCCAGAAGAACTTAGAATTGCACTAAAGAGTCACATAGAAAATTTTCTGCTGACAGAATCTTATTACTGTTGGAAAGTTGATGGTAGAAAGTACCTTGATAGCCAGTTGTCAATTGGCAAAATGTTTTTGGAACAGCAAATAGATACAGCTAATGCTATAAGTCTTACTTCCTATAGAAAAATTTTCGGAATGGAATACAATTATTCGTTTTTCAAGCCGAAAAAAGATCAATACTCATTGTGTACAAGATATAAATGTGCCAATAATAAAGAAAAGAAACTCCTTGAAACAGAATATAATAAAAATAAAGAAAGAGAATGAGACTCTCTTTAAGATTTAATTTAAGTATGATTTATTGTAATTAAGCTCGAAATAAATAAATAAATAAATAAAAGATAAATGAGATGATAAGGAAAATGTTTCAGCAGATTCAAGCTTTGTTACCGCTACTTTTGATCTACAAAGTGTGCTACAAATTCTTTGTAGCAACGTTTTATAAATGTATTACTCAAGAACAACTTTGCTATTATAATTTAACAATTTATGAAGGAGCTCCACCTAACAATGCTTATCATTACGCTTGGACTGAAATTAATTGAAAAAGTGGAAGTTCAGGAAGCTCGAATATTTAAAAATAACAAAAATAAAAAGATAGAAAAAACAAACAATTTAAAAAAAATGGTTACACTCTATTTTATTGTCTATGAAAAATCTCTAAGTCCATCAAACAAGTAGAAAAAAAGTAGAAAATAAAAGTAGTGGTGGATGTTAATCATTTAGAACTACTATAAGATAAAACACAAAAGTATATAATGAATCTTGATAATGGACACTTTTAATATTTGTCGCTTGAAAAAAATCACGAAAATTAAAAGAACATCACAAAGCGTTTCCAAATTCCCATTAACAATAATCCAGCAAGATTCATTATATACTTTTGTGTTTTATCTTATATAATAGTTCTAAATGCTCAACATCCACCACTAGTTTTATTTTCTACTTTTTAGGGGGCTGGTTTGGTTTCGATAAAAGTATATTTTAAAAATTTCTATTTTTACATTATTATTTTATTTTATACTTTTTAGTTTTAAGTGAAACCTACAGGTATTATAATTTCAAAAAGAGTATATAATAAGTGTAAACTCTTTTGTTTTTAAATCTTCAGGCGTTGTTCGGCAGCAACCCGAACCAGTCCAAATTTTTGAAATCGGTAACAGTCGTATTTCTTTATATGTGAAAAAGTATCTAAGTGTAAATTTTCATGCTTGTAATACAATTGCTTTTCAAATATGCCTGAGACGTGCTAGGAGTTATTCGGCAGCAACCCGACCCAGTTCACATTTTCGAAATAGTTAACAGTCGTATTGCTTTATTTGTAAAAAAGTATCTAAGTGTAAATTTTCATGCCTGTATTACGATTGGTTTTCAAATAACCTGTTATTTGATAGCTTTGTTAAGTACCGCGTCCGGTTACTTTTTTCATCATGAGTAACTGTGCAAAATTTCAGAACTCTATCTTTAAATTTTTTAAACAAAATTATTCTTTTTCTTTTTGCGTTTGGTTTTAATATTAACAAAAAAGTTCCAACCTACCTACCAAACATATATATATATATCCATATATACATATATACATACATATATACATATATACATTTATACATATATACATATATACATATATACATATATACATATATACATATATACATTTATACATATATACATATATACATATATACATATATACATATAAACATATATACATATATACATATATACATTTATACATATATACATATATACATATATACATATATACATATATACATATATACATATATACATATATACATATATACATATATATATATATACATATATACATATATACATATATACATATATACATATATACATATATACATATATACATATATACATATATACATATAAACAGAAACTGGCAAGTTAATATAAAAGTATATAATGAAACCAAACATAATGGTTATTGAACTTATTTCATTAAGACAAAATGAAATTAGTTTGGAAAATTTAGATTAATCGAATTTATTTCATTTTTAATTTATCGAACTGATTTCATTATGAATTCAGTTCGAGAAATTTAAACAAATCGGACTTTATTTGATTTCGTATTTGATTTCCTATCTTTCGAACTTAAAGATTTAAATTTTTCGGGAGGGGGTCGCTCCCCTATATCATCGTAACCGTTCGTATTTTCACAATGAAATAACTTCGATAAAAAAAATTAAATTTTATTAAGTGAATTTATTTCACTTTTAAATAATCAAAGTTATTTCAATCGAACTTAATTCCCAGCACCACATTGTGGAACAGAAATAATATGTTAACCGTTAACATATTAGATTTTTTTTTTGTATAGAACTTTATTTTCGTTTTTAACTATTTCGCACTATTTTTCGATAAAGTTTTAAATTAAAAAAAAAATGTCAAATATAATCAATATAATCCGGTATTTGTATTCAAAATTATCTTTATTCTTCATCTATACATCACGATAAGATATACTACATACTAGTTATATATATTAAGATAAGATATGGATAATGAAATTTACAAATTATTTTCAATTAAGCATTACCAATTTTTCATTAATTTTTTTGAGTTGTGACTGTTACAATCTGTTTTTTAGTAGCGCTTAATAATAAAATAAAAAAAGAATAAGAATTAAATATGAAATTATTATTTTTTTTGTTTTTAATAATCTTGTATTTTTTGGATAATTCTTATGGTCAAACATATTGTCTTAAATGTAGGGTAAACGAAAAGAATTGTACTTTTGATCCCTACGCTATTGATAAATTCGAAGAATGTAATTTTGGTGGCGGTGAAGTTTGTTACACAAAATTCGGTAAGAATAAAAGTTGTTATACAGAATAGTAAATTTGAAGAAAATAAAAGAAAGACATACCTAAATGTTATACACCGATTTTCATTTGTACAGGGTTATAAAATTAAAAAATTATTTTAATTTATAATTGTATAATAAAGTGTTGTAACAAAACTTAATGTGATCATTAATACTACAAATTTAATCTATTTCAATATAAAAATATTTAAAATTTATAATATTTTTACTTTTTATATATTATTATTATTATTATTGTTTGAGTGTAGTAGAATTAAAACCAGTACATTTTTATTTACAAAAAAAAAATTACTAATTGGATAACAACCTTTTGACTGAACTTTAATGTTATTTATTATTGAAATTGAAATGATTGAAATCAATATTTTTTTTACACATTGCACAAATACTAGCATATGGTTCCTATTTGTTCTATGTAACATTTTCTGGTAAACAAACATTGTAACGAAATCAGTTTTTTGCAGTACTAAATACATATAAAATTATAGTAGTATTTTCAAATTAAATCTTTTACTATTTATATCTGATTTATTTATATGGCTATCTTTCAAAGATTATGACGTAACACTACTTTAACAGAAAATATCAAAATTTTGCTTGTGATGGTTGTGATACCCAAAGTAAGAACACCGCAATTATGGCAATGTTAAAATTAAAATAAAATTATAATTAAAATAAAAGCACCATCTCAAATTAAAGAAATTCAAATAATATTACCTGTTCCTGGGCATATTTTTATTACTCCAGAAAAAAATGGGGCAGCGAAAAGGGTCTTGCTTTTAAAACACATTTTCAATTTAGTGATAATTTATCCAAATATGCAATAAAATTATACTATAATAACTTAAATATATATTTTTTTTAATATTTATATTTATCTGAGTGAAAAAAGTTATAACGGTTGGGTAGGGTCTACCTATCGCATTTACAAAAAAAATATTATTCCAAAACTGCTGTTGGATAATTCATATCGAACTTATAAACGAAAATTTTGTAGTAAAGAAAATGCTAAAAACTTAGGAAGGGTCAAGCAAGCAGGTAAATGTAAATATTTCAATACTTGGTGCTATTAATTGTAACTGAGGGTGGTCTCAACATGAAAAGAAGATTTTGACAAAAAAATGTTTATTCGATCAATACTAAACTATGGTTGTAAAAGTTGGACACTAACTCAAGCAGAAAAATTTAAGAAAAGCAAATTAAGAAAATTTTTTAACAAAACCGAAAAATTTCACCATTTTTGCATGAGAAGTTCAATTTGTTAAAATAATTGTTCGAGAATAAGTTACAACCTTGGGAGTAATATACATAATTTAACCATTTTGAAAGTCAACCTTCAAAAGGCTACGATGAATAGGGCATCTGAAATACAACAACGAATTTATCTAAAGGTTCTTTATGGAAAAGTTATAATTGGACTATCCAGACTGAGATGGCTTGATCTATTAACAGCTCGGATATTTGCATTCAATTGAAAAACTATGCAAAAAAATTAACACAATTCTTTCAATCGATTAGTAAGAAAATATTTACTCAGAATATGGCACAATTATTGCACTCGGAGGATTTCATTGTCCAGTTTATGATTGGAAAGCATATTCAGTACAACTTTATAAGCCAACTCTAGGCAACGGCATTTTAAATTTAACAACTTAAAACTATTAATTATAACAAAGTCAACTAAGGATGATATTTTGATACGCGGAACAGTTGATTACAAATCGGATTTACATAATAGTTTAAGTAATAGTTGTCTTGTTTTAAAAATAGATTATAAAACTCAATTAACTATTCCTAATCAAGTTGATAAGAGATGAGATATGGTAAAATCTGCCAAACTGAAGAATGTAAATTTTTTATTAATTAATTGAAGAGACAAGATTTGAGTCAAGCTTTCAACAGAGTACAACTGAATGATGTGATCCAAATATTACAAGAATAATAAATGTAAAAAACACAGTTTAATACAAATAATGAGCAAAATAATAAAAAATAATAAAAAAACGAAAATAAATTTGAATAACGTGCTCACCGAAGATATCGCACTATCAATAGGAATTAGACAAGGTGGTAGTCTCAGTTCAACTCTGTTTAACCTAATAATGGATAAAATAATCAGAAACATAGTTAACACCTCTTGGGGATATCGAATTGGCGATAAACACATTAATACCATGCGTCATCTGCGCTGTACTACTCGCAGATAATGAAGATGATCTGCAAAAACTATTATTCAGATTTAGCGAAATCGTCAAATTGGATAACATGGATGTATCTACAACAAAAACCAAATCAATGAATATTTCAAAGGATTCCATCATATGTAAATTACCCTTTAACAATCAAATTATTGAACAAGTGCTGAATTTTAAATATCTGTGCGTAAATATCACCAGCTGTCGCAACACAGAAACAGAAACAAGAACCCAAGCAGGAAAAGCCGAAGCTATTTCAGGTTATCTCTAAGATATTATATGGAGAAACAAATACATGCTAATAGAAAACAAAACACGAATATACAAAAGCTGTATTCGGTCCATACTAAAATACGCTTTTGAGCATTCTTTTTTTTTACAATATAAATTACAAAAATTATTTTTTATCAAACTGAAAATAAATTTTATTTATGATTTTTTTTTTCTTTTTGGGAATTGTTATATGTAAGCGCGCCCTCTTCAAATCTATTGTAGTTTGTTATTTATGATCACTAATTTTTTTTATTTTATCAAACATAATGATTGCAACAACGTAAGCCTTAAGCACATACAGTCAGTGGCAACAAAATCAAATATTTGTAAATTTTTTATTGCAACAAAGTGAACCATTTGCTAAATTAATGCCAGTCTTTCAGCTTCAACAATTATCTTGCTTTTATAATATAAATAATGTTTAAATCATTCTTTAATGAAATAACTTAAAAATAGGATAAATTAATTGAATTAACAGAGGAAACGTTTTTTGTAATTTTCTCAAAATTGACTTTAATGCAAATTTTTTCGGTTTTGATTCTACTACACTGATTTATTCAGTTAGTCTTAATTTCATTATACATATATATAATTTTGCTTACTTCTAGTTCTAATTTATATTATTATGAACTTATGCTAATGTGTTTTACACTTATAACTTTATAATTTACTTAGACTAAATTGAACTTTGCATTTGCTATTTACTAACAAAACCTTTTTAATCAATTTGTTTTTATCTTAAAACTTAAAAACACACTTAAACATAAAAAACAAACTTAATTTACAATCGCTCTTATTAGCGGATTTTTTGAATTTAGATAACTTTCTCGAAATATAAGTAGTATTTTCTTTGTAGCAATTTTTAGTTTATTTTCAAAGTGCTCTTCCATATAAGGAAATCGTATAAAAGAATGCTACGAAATTTGGCTGATAGCTAAATACGAATAATTCGTCTTCTACATTTAGCCTTGACTTTTTTATTTATAATTGGATGTAATATATTGAGAATAACTTTTTGTCCAATATACACCAAGACATTTAATACTATCTTCATTTTCCTATATTATTTCAATATTATTTAATAATAAGTTACTGTCAAGCAAGTAACATGTAAGGCAGCGTTTACACATCAATATTCTTCAATATTTATTGATGATTTTAGATTGAAGAGATAGAGAGACATTTGTGTTTACACATCAGTTTTTAAACAATCAAACTATTTGTCAGTTTTTTCTTATATATCAAGTACCCTGTGACTATAAAACAAATGTAAAATCAAAGAAAAAAAATGTACATATGAATGTTGCTTAGTTTTTCATTATTCGCCATATTTAATTTTGTCTCTCTCAATTATTGTATATTGAAGAAAATAGGATAAATTATATTTTTTTTTCTTCAATATACATATATTGATATCAATATGTGTTTACACATCAGTATTTCTTCAATATTCTCTCTCATCAGTAAATACTGTCAATATAATGTATTGATGTGTAAACGCTGCCTAACATTTTGTTCAGTAATCGAGATCGTTTTTTCACCATTGGTTTTGATTTACCATTATTTGTAATAAAATTATTGAATTATCTTGAAACAATTTTCAAGATAATTTATTATTTCGTTTGGGCATATGGATATACCATATTAATAACATGGTATAGATCTCTACATAATATACCTTCTGTTCCAGACCCAAACCCAGACCAAGTTTCTTTTTTTTTTGTTGCAGAATTCGAATTTGCATAAAAAAAATACCTCCTCCTATTTGAAAATTCGATTTCGGTCAATGTCGATGAATTTTGAGCTAAAGAACCCTTCCCGGAAGTTGCAAATATCACCAATCGATAGAGCACTTCCGATATAGTTAATAAGTTTTATTTTTTAAATTTTAAAAAAGCTGATACGCATGCTTTGGAACACTCGTTGTAAACTTGTATAGCAATTTGGAAGGACACTACGAATGGCGCAGTAGGTGGAGCACTTTCCATTCAACCGAAAAGTCTCAGGTGCGATTTCCGATAGAAGTAAAGTAAATTTGTTTTATTGGTTTGTCGACCTGATGATCCAATACCTTGTGTCATTTGTATTAAATAAAATACAATAAACAATAATAGGCCCATATCTCGAAATGGAAAAAAGCTTAAAAATTTGGGTGCATATTATGCAGGTAAACTGATATATAAATCAATAAATAAATTTGTAGAACTCGGTAAATCTGCTATGCATATTTTGTATAAAATGAGAGAAGGTACATAGGTAGTAGTAGCTGTCAACTATACTTAGACACACTTAGACCAGTAGGATCCATTGTGATAAAAATATGAGAAAGTTATAAACCTTGTGGTACACCTTGTGCTCTAATACTTATTTTGTTTAACTGTATAAGGCTAAGCGCAGACATACAATTTTTAGGTTTGCAACACCTGCAACTGATTTTATGTATGTGCGCTTTCATATAAGCGAATGAAAGCACGCATACATGTAAACAAACAGTCTTAACAAATAATTTTAATCTACACTATTTATCAAAGGAAGTATAACTACAACAAGAGGAGACACACTAATTCAGATATTGAAAATCGGTTAAGATTAGCCAGAATCAGGATTCAGGAGTCTCCAAGAAAGAGACAGTTTCATAGCCAGGTGCAGTAAACTTAGGAAATATGATGCCAGCGTGAAATTGACACTATTGCATGGCAGCGACACATGCCTGATAAACAAGACTTATATAAGGAAAATGCAGGTCTTCGTTAACAAATGCTTAGAAATAATATGCACAATATTTTGCCACAGACAATAATTAGAAACAATGAACTCTGGGAAACGGCCAAACAACAACCAATAGTCACTTAAATAAAGAAGAGAAATTATTGTAGATAGGGTACACGCTTAGAAGATCTACGAATAATATAGCAAGCCAAGCATTAGATTGAAATTCGTAGAGCAAAATAAAAATATGTAGACCGCGGAAAACATGACGCCAAATCAGTCTATAATTAAATAAAAAATAACAGAAAAACATGGAATGAAACTATAACACCTACCGCAGAACAGAGTTAGATGGAATAGCTTTGTGGAAGCACTATACTCCGAAAGGGAGTGAAGCAGAAAAAAATATACAAAAAAGAAAAATTATCAAAATAAAAGTTTGTTTGTTTGCTCGCTCGGTATACACGACCACACTTTTAAAAATGTATTTCTGAAATTTTGCACACGATCAAAAAGTTATCAACTGACTGAGAAGTCTGAGTAATAGCATCCATCAAAAATATTTTCAATAACGAAAAGGTTGTAATTAGATACTTTTTCAAAAATAAACAAACATGTCGGTTACGCTTTTCTAGAACTCTGACTGTCTCCGAAAAAATTATAATAAATGTAACTCATATATATTAGCTCGAGTAACTTACTAAAACTTAATGAAAGAAAAATTTCTGAAGACTTGAAGGGTAACATTAAAATAGAACCGATACACGCTGGGTGGCGCAGTAGGTAGAGCGCCTGCCTTTCAACCGAAAGGTCCCAGGTTCGATTCCCGATGAAGCAAAAAAAAAAAAATGCTTCATGGATTTTTCGACCTGGTCCAGTACCCTTTGTCATTGGGATATAATAAATGGCAAACAATAATTGAGAGTATAATCTGGTAACAAATTAAATAAAAATTAAACTATTCTATTTAATAAGGCTTAGTTCCTGACAATAGCAGTAGTTTTCCACATTTAATGAGTCGATAAGCCAGTAATTTGTTAAATAAATGCTCGAAATATTGTAGATTGTAGGGTAAAATTGCAGTTCCGTACTTAATTAAGCACGAAAAGGTGATTCTATCTAAGTTACTGTAGAGTGTAAAAAAAAAAAAAAAATACAGTCACAAATAGAAATGAAGTTGTTGAAGCAACCCAATGAAATTTCAAAATTTGTTGGATTTGACATAGTTTTTGACATTTTTTTTCTCTCCAGCAAGATCTAAAAATAGAAGTTGTATATTACAATACATTTTATTTGATCAAAAAGATAATAGCGATAAATAATATTTAACTTTTTATAAAAAGTAACACATAACTATAGTGTATTAACTTATTCAGCCATCTGATAATAATGTAACTGCCAGATTCTATCAAGAAATTTTATAACATTTGTGAAACAAAACTATCATTTTTTATTTAATTTATTAAACACTTAACACCTAAAATCCACAGCATATTTTTTTTTTTTAATATTTATTACTTTTATTAACAAAATTATATACAAATTAAAAAAATATTTAAAATTTTATAAAATTCACACATTCAAGTAAATATTTTTATTTTCTATTTTACTATTCTAAAAAAATTGAATTTTCTTTAACCGTGATATAGACAAAACATTAGTTTTGATATAAAATATCACAGAAAAATTCATATTATATATATATTATTCTGCATTTATCTGGATGTTTGTAAGTTCGACGGAACGCTCCAACACATATACAAATTGCATATGTATACAAATGCATATATATACAAATTGCTTTGGTGCTTTTTTTAACCCCTGTCTACCATGCTGAACCTTTGCAGGAAAAATTGATTGCATGAACTATATTTTTTTAATTTAATGTTAGTCTTCTTCGCAAATAATAAGGAAAAATAAAAAAAAATAATAATAATACAAATAAAACAAACAATTTTTTTGATTTATAATAATAAGGACTAATAGAAATTTAATCAATAGTTTAATATGGTATAATAACCAAAAGGCAAACAGCATTTAACACAAAAAAAAAACATAATTCACTCAAAGGTTATTCTTATTACTTCAAATTATACACAATAATTACATGTGTATCAGCATATTTGTATTGTATAATATTATACATTATACTACTTTATTGCTTATACCTTTTATTTTTGTTATTATTGTGTGCGTAACTCACTTCACTCAAAAAAAATTATTTTTGTTTTTTTTGTTTTTTTTTTATTATTTGCTGTATCTGTATTCTGTATGTTCTATATGCTCCATTCCAAAAATATTATTTTATTTTCAGTGTTAAGTGTTCACTTTTCACTTCACTGTTCAGGTTCATTGTTCAATCAATAGAACTTGATAGAAGTAGAGTAGGATAATTAACTCTACTTCTACGCCGGATAATAAAACATTGTTTTTTTTAAATTGAAAATTATTGATGAAAATGTTTTTTTATTTTTTGTAAATTTTACCAATTTAGATACAAAATTTTGAATATATAAATTATGAATATTTTTTAAAAATAACACAATACCATAATAACAGTTTATTCATATAGCAAAATAAGATCCCTATACAGTATACAAAAGACAAAATTTATATGAAAATAAGATCCCATTTTTAAATTTGCTCTCCCGGAGGACTCAATAACGCTAATACGGTATAATTTATACTAAATGGAACCCAACTAACGAATTATAACTAAATGGAAGTGAGTACGAGTATACCATACAAAAATACAAACATTTTATACAAATTTGTTCGTATGGTACTTCTTTTTCTGTTATATAAAAAAAAAAGATTAGTGTTAGGCCAATATAAACATAAATAAAAATAAATAAAAAGTGATATAAACATAAGTACTGTAATTTCGGAATAAAGAATCTAATGAAAGAAAAAAAGAAACTAGGATTTATTTTGCTTCCGTCATTTATGACGGGTTACAAAGCTAGTTTAAAAATAAAAGTAAGATACTTACAATCTAAAGATACATTATATACATAGAAGAAAAAAAAAAATATATATATTATGTGATAATTCACTCTTTAATTAATCTGTCCATTTCTGCAGGATTATTTTTTAATAAGTACTTTAGTTTTTACGAAAAGATCTATATTAAAACTCCTCTTTATCTCCTCTGGTAATTTATTATATATCCTTATAGCTGATGAAAGGCAACTGTTGCGTGATAACTCTGTTCTTGGTTTTGCATAGTTGAGATTATTTAACTTTCGTGTATTGTAATTGTGTACATTACTCCTTTTAGTAATATGAATATTTTTTTTGTAAATTCCCTTTTCCAGTTTGTAAATTAGTTTAGCTTTTTCTAAAACAATAATTCCTGATAACTTCAGTTAACCCGTTCTCTTAAAAATTTCATTTGTAGGAGTAAGCCAATTAAATTTATGCAAGCCTTTTATAGCCTTGTTTATTATGATACCAATTTTATCTTTTAACCAAGAGGAAGAACTAGACCAATTACGTCATATGAAAGTCTCAGAACCATAGTGGCCTAACCCACATACAAAAAAATTTTTTTTTATTGTTTTAATCGGTAATGTTTGTCTCCTAGAATCAGTGATTTGAATTTCCAGTTTCAGAAATAGTTGTTTCCCTATTATTTATCACAAAATTTTTTTTGGCTTTTTATAATTTACAATTTTTTTAAAAACCAAAGTGGCCTTACCCACATTGTTGGTTAGGCCACTTTGGTTTTAAAAAAATTGTGAAAAAATTAAACTATGTTCGAATTTTAAAAATAATGAAAAAATTAATAGAAAATCGGAATGATAATAGCTATTACAGAATTTGATGATTTTTGACGGACCTGAATAACATATCAAATTTAAATAAACAAAAAGTTTTAAACTTCTACAAGAGCCTGTATCAATGTGCATCAATTTTTAACCTTTGTGTTAGTAGCAAGATATTTGTTTGAAAGTTTCAACGTAAGAGTGTTTGTCAATCAAACCCTCAATTCATATAGATACCTGTCTACTTTAATATATATTATAAAAAATACATTATTTCAGAATTGAAAATAGAAAAACCTAAATTTTGTTGCTTGAAATGTTAAATGTATCGTATCTTATTAATATTTAGTGTACCCGGGTAACTATTCTTTTAACAGAAGGTGTTTTTATAGGTTAAACAAATAATAATTTTATCAAACAAATGAATTGAATACATGTTTTTTTTTAATTAACTATGGTAGAAGTAAATTAACTCAATAATCACTGCTTGAATGTTATTGTTATAATTAAATTTTTATAATTTCGATATTATTTAAAAATTCTAATATACACTTAACTTTTAAAATAATACCGTTATTATAAATAGGTATTAGTAAATGAGGGGAGGCGGTCTTTTTGTCGAAAAAAAAATGTTGAAAAAAAATGTCAATAAAAAAAATGTCGAAAAAAAAATGTTGAAAACAAAATCTCGCATTTCAATGTTGAAAAAAAAATTTCGACATTTTTTTTTAAAATAGTATATTTTAGATCTAATTACACAAATCAACTTTCATCATTAACCAAATATGTTCTTAAACAATATAAGAAATTCAATAATAATGTTTAACGGGGGTTTGGGACGACAAATCTCACTGTTATAAGTGATTTTTTGAGGAAATGTATATTTAATAAAAATAATTAGAGGGAATTTAAGAGTAGGTTCAAAATAAACCAATCAAAATATTACAGGGTATTCCCTAATTCCAGAAAATGTATATATATAGTATATGTATATGCAAGATTCTCAATTTGAAGGGATCTTTGTTGAAAAATCAGGCTTTTACAGAATATTTATATATTTGCGGCGTTATTTCACTATGAAAATAAAATGGTTTTTTTTCAAGACAAAATTTTAAGTTTTTAAAAATTTCAATGTCCGAATTAATAATGGTTATTATCGTATTAAAGTAGACAAATACAATTAAAACAAACATTATTTTAAATCTACATACGAGTATATTTTTATTTCAGCATTTTTTTTTTAAAAATTTTTCTTATTCAACTTTTTTTTTCAACATTTTGTTATTCAACATTTTTAATTTGGCATTTTGCTTTTCAACAAATTGACCCACACCCGTAAATTTTATGTACCAATTTCATTAATTTAGTAAGTCATCAATTATTTCTTAATTGTGTCTGATATTATTCCTCTGAGTAATTTTAAAGTTATTTTTCCTAAAGTTTAAGAGTGTAAATAATTTATTTTAAATTCAAGTTCAATTTGAAAGTGTAATTATTATAGTTAATTTTAGTGATAGAAAATGAATCCTACTTTTTCAACTTTTCCAGGTATTTATATACAAAAAAGATTGTTTATTTGAAAACGTTTATTATCGTTTTAATTTAAAATTTAGATGTTTTTGAAAATTTTTTCAAATTTTGTAAGAAATTATAATAATTGTGATTTAAATTATAACTATTGAAGATATTATTTTTACTGTATATAAGTAGAGTATCATCAGCAAATATCTTATATTCAGCTACTAAATTCGCAAATTGTACATTATGAATATCATAGCAAATATAATGTAAGACCTAACACAGACCCTTGAGGAATACCAATATTTATTGAAACTTGATTGCTTAGTACTTCATTTGTTCTTGTAATAGTTTTCTTATTTTTAAGATAAGAGTTGAGTAAATAGGTATTCGATTGCATATACATAATTAAAAAATTTTGGGTGTTCATTGATAAAGAAGCTAGCTTTTATTAAATAACATGCATTCAGTCTTCCGAAAAGTTTATATTACACTACTGAAAATTTATTAAAAAGATAAAAAAAATAACTAAATTAATCAAAATAATAAGAAATCAATGGAAAAGCCCATAGATATATTTATATTATGTAGATCCGCCGATTAAATAAATAAATAATAAGAATTTTTTTTAAGTGATCTTCAATAAAAAATAAAAATAATTTTAATTAAAAAATTTCAAAATAATTTTTAATTTATCCTTCATTATATTTTTTCTTAATTTATAGACAATGAAAGACGAAATGAAAGAGGTTGTATAAATTCAGCGGAATGTCCAAAATCTAAAACATGCTTACCTTGCAAGGAAGAAATATGCAATGATATAGTTTATCGACCCTCATGTTATGTATGTGAGGGACGAGATTGTGCTAAAATAGAAAATTTAAAAGCACAACCATGTGAGATTTATGATGAAAACATACAATTGGATTGTTTTTCACTTATTACTGACTTCAAAATAAAACGTGGATGTGTTGCAGGTACAAAAGATAAAGATATGGAGTGTCCTAATGTTGGTCTAAATAATATGTGTAAAAAATCAACTTGTAGCAATAGAATAGGCAAAAAAAATTTTCCATGTAACACTGGTAGTTATGACTTACATACATGTTATAAATGTAGTAGTGAGACGAATGAAAATTGTGCAAAGGAAAATCCGGATAAAAAAAATATTGCAAATTGTGAAAAACCTATAGGATGCTTTGAACTACGTTTAAGTGAGTATAAAAAAATATATATTAGATTTGATTTGATTTATTAAATTATTACATACGATCTTTAAGTATGTTTAATATTTTTTTTTTAATCTAATGTAATTTTAGTTTTAATTAATTTTACATTTATAGTTTGTTCTTATTTTATTATTTGCTTGCTATTATTTTTATTTATTACCTTAATGTAACTCATAACTTATCATTTCTTGTTATAATTGTTGTTTGTTTACCATTGAGTACTATAATGCTGCTGAAAGGGATTAAACAGATTCTTCACCATATAGAGGATGTCAGGATCGTTATTTGACAACGCCTGGATTGAGGAAATCCATATATCAAAACAATACCGGTCTGTCTCTGCACATTCCAGAAATATGTGTTTGAATGTCAAGGCTTCGTTGGAGAATGTGCAAGTTGGTTGATTTGTTCCATCGAAATGGTCTTTGTGAGTCACTAGTAAACAACCGACTCTGACTCTAGCCTTCATCTTCTTTCCAGGAATATGTTTTTGAATGTGAGAGCTTCATTGCAGGTTGGTTGATTTGTTCCATCGAAAAGGTGTTTGTGAATCATTAAAGAATAACCGACTCTGATACCAGCCATCTTTAGTCTTTATTGTTGTTAATTAGCGTAGTCTTCTTGGAGTCTGGATAGTGCAGTCTTTTGAACGAGACTGAGTCCCGCCAATATCTTTGTTTCATTTTTATAACCTCAATTTTGATTTTTCTTTTCGCATTGGTGTAGGAATTAAAAAAATATAATAAAATTATTAAATGACGAAGCGCTTCAAATAAAGTGTGATATATCAAATATAGGAGTAAACTATTTTAAACAATTATTTAATACAATATATTAAATACTAGGAGCCCCTGTTGAGTAATTATAATTCAAGCCAAAATTAAAGTTTTGAAAGGAATAGTAATTTACGTACTTACATAGACTTCTCACGATAAAGCACAAACCATTCATGTTGGTGTCAGTAATGTTGGTATCAGAATCAGTATATGAGGGATGCGCATTTATGTGTCCAATTTATATTTTGGACACATAAATGCACATCTCTCATATACTGATTCGTTTCTGATATATTCCCTATATTGAGTGGCATTTAATGGATAAAATTAATAAAAATAAAATATTTTTGTGATTAAAGAGGTATACACATATATGTACATATACATATTTTTAAAAAAACTATATTATTACTGCAAATGGCCAAAATTTAGAAACAGTTACTTAAAAAAATAAGAAATGAAGAATTCAAGTGATTTTCCAACCACCATAAAATCATATGAATAAAAAACTTTTCTTTTTTTTGACGTAGAATCCGAATTTTGTATAAAAAGTACCCTTTCCCTTTGAAAATCTCGATTTCGGCCAATTTTGGCGATTTTTGGTCTTAAGATATTATGTCAACAAATTATGAAAATCTCGATTTCGGTCAATTTCGGCGATTTTTGGTCTTAAAAATACGATTAACGGTCCTTTCCGGAAGTTCAAAATACCACCAATCGATAGAGCACCCTCGATTAAGTTAACAAACGTTTTTTTAAATTTTAACTTTTTTTTATTTTAAATAACGGATCCTTTCCCTCTTAAAAAGCTGATACGCATGCTCTGGAACACCCGGTATAAGAGTAAGCTAATTTTGTTAATAACAATTTCATTTTAACAAAAAATAAATTAAAAAAAAGAAATCCCTAAAATTCATATAAAAAATGTATATAATTAAATTTGTTAAATTTCTGTATCAGCAGAATCGATTTCTTCATATTATGTTTTTCTTAATTACTTTCGAATTGCACATTTTAATATTTTTTGTTAGGGTGAAAAATTATTACAGTAAACATTTTGATTTATTGTGTTGTATTTATTATAATTCTTATGAAAGCATTTGAAGTTGATTGAGAAAATAAATAAAGTTTAGCAAGCCATTTAACACAGGCTTAATCGCAATTAATAGGAAATAATAGTAATTATTTTTACACATTTCCGAGAAATTCTAAAAAAAGTTCTTAGTTCTATATATTGTTCTGAAGATATGGCAACCCTGGTTATATTTAATCTACAAATAGAAAAACTTACAGTACAAATATTGAAACTATTTCACAACCGATTTTCATTACTATTCTTTTAAATTATAGATATTTAAAAGGAGACGTAGCGAATTCAAATTTTTTTTCCAAACTTTATTAATTTTAAATTAGAAATTTCAATTTAAATTTCACCCCATACGTAAGTATACATACATCTTCACATAAAAAAAAATTAATTTATCAAATTGTCGCAACTCACCCATGTACATAGTTTCTGTTTTTTCTTGCTAGAATTAAATTCTAATTTGATTTTTCTTTTTTAAATTAAAAATATCAAAATGTGGTTGTTGTCTAAGATAAATCAATAAAAAAGATTATGGTACAATCAAGAATAAATTGAAATTTTTAATGAAATTATAATATTAAAATATATTTTATATTCATAATGAAATCGAGTACCAGTTTTTATGAAACTTCCTCGAATTTCGAGGAAAGGGCAAATACTAGTAACATAATTAAGTTTTATATTTATTTATTTACTACAGTTTTTCATAATAATAATTAATATGCCGAATATGCAGTTGAACTCTCAATATCCTTTTGCCATTCAATATGAGTGCTTATTATCTTTTATTGTCATTTATTTAATCCTAATACCACAAGGTACTGGGCAATATATCAAAAAACCTGTAAATCATTTTGCTTTCAACTGGGACATTTCAGCTCTAGTTACTGCATCTCCAAGTGGTGTAATACAATTATATACAATACAAAAATTAGTAAATAAAAACTTTGCTAGTTCTACTTTATGTAATAAAATGTATTTAATGTAATGTACAGCAGCGGTCAACAGGATTTCCTGTTTTATACGATTAAGTTTTATTTGAATCGATTTTAACTAAAAATCCACAATTCTTAATTATTTAAATTTGTTGACATAATATCTTCCAAAGTTGCTTACATATAAAACCAGACATACTAGCTACTGAATGTCTCTTGAATCTTGTTTTTGCTTCAAAATAAGATTCTACTATTTGAAGTATGTCTTGCTATAGATAAGATATTCAATAGTATATTCAAATTATTCCAATTTTTTATAGGCAAATTTTATTTCTGCCTGTCTTACATTATGCTGATTATCAGGAGTTGATTTATCAGCAACATGGCATCAGCATAGAATCAGCATAATGCAAACAGGTTATGTTATAAGCAGTTAATATCAAAAGTTGATAAGTGGTTTACATTATTCTGGTACAAGTTGCTGATAAAGCACCAACTGGTAATCAGCTTAATGTAAATCAGACATTAATGATGAAACTAAATTCTGATTGAAAGGTTGTGTTAATAATCAAACTTTCGTTATAATTCTGTATAATCTTCAAATAGCATAAGAGAAATTTATTAAAGCAGAAATTTTGATTATCAAAAATTAGTGATATTTCACAATTCGGTCTAGCTTCATATTTTTGAAAATATATCAAATTATTGATTTATTCTAATAAAAAAAACAAATTTATTTATTTATTTATCTGAAAGTGAATCTGATCAGATAAATCTGCAGGCCAACTTACAGTCCCTTATTTACCAAATATTCAGTGGAAATTTTGAAACAGAATACTTCATAAATGTGTATACACATTCTAGTTTTGAAAAGTTTTTCAATTTGTAGACAAATGAAATAGATTAGATATAAGTTAACCATAATTTATTTTAATCTATTAAATTATATAAAGAAATATTTCAATTAAGCAAAAAGAAAAATATGTTATATCATTTCTGCAACATCCTACGAAATATAGATCTATAATACATTGGTAAATACGAATTAATTAATTTATTTAGATTACCATTATAAACAACTAAAATCATATTTGTAATTTTTATCTCATAACTATACATTATAAATTTATTTTATTTCATTATTATTTTTTATTTTTTAATAAAGATGATGTTGCAATACGGGGATGTGCTTCAAATTTGAGTGATGATGATTTGAAAATGTGCAAAGATCCAAATAATAAAAGTTGCCGTCTTTGTGAAGAACCCGAATGTAATTCTAAAAAAATTTCAAATGGCTCTAACAATATAGTCACATATTCTAATATTTTATATATTTTATTAATTTCAATAATTTCAAAATTATTTTAATTAACTGCAAATATAATAAAATAAAATAGAATTTACTAAACTTTAGTTCTAATTTAATATTTAATTTTTAGACACTTAATTTTATATTCCAGCTTTTTCTATAATTGGAAGGTAAGTTTTTGAAATGTAAATTTTTGGATCACCGCAGACGCAAATGAGTTTATTGTGATTACCCGATTTTTTTATTAAGTCTCTGAGTACTTAAGAATATCTGATTTTGTTATTACACTCAGGATACTCTTCAATGGCATGCTGGGTAGCTCCCATTGGGCAGGGAACGCTGTTTCGAAACGGCGAAGTCTGCTACGGGTGAGCTCTTCGCATTAACAGAGAAGATGTTCAATAGATTCTTCCTCTATTTCCTCATATTCTGTATAAGTTGTTTTCGGTTAGATCCATTTTATAAAGGCGTTTCTATATTAAGCATTGGCCTGTTATTATCCCTGCCAAGATACGTACCTCTTGAAAACTTTCTTGAGCGAGCATTCAGGCATGAGGACGTTTTTGATTGACGATTTCCAGGAACGTTGGCACAGAAATCTTAAGCTTTTTGCTCTACTAAAACTTTTAATTGCATCTTAGCTGTGCTCAGAGCAATCCCACGTAATTGATTTGACCCTATGAAAGGCGTGTCCGATGCTGTTCTAACTAGATAATCTGTATATAGCTTAATTTTCTGCAATGCCGAAATGCCCTGGCATCCACATTATTGTGATTTTATTTGTTTTTGCCATGGTTTTAAGTATTTCCAAACAATTCCATATACTAGCTTTGATATGTTGGTACATGAATTAAGAGGTAGTATGGCTGCTTTACTATCCGAAAAAATGTAGATTTTATATTTTTTGTAATTTATTCTTAAGTCCTTTCGTACACAGATTTCTATAGCACGTACTTCGCACGTACTTGTCCTCGAGGCTTTTTTCATATACTCGCGAGCCTACTCCATTTATTTTCTTGGAACCATCAGTATACCATACTAATACTCCTTTGTCGAAAGAGGGTGGGAAAGTTTCCAACGTCTCTCTGCTTGGCCAAGCATATTCTATTGAAATGATTATATTGAATTAGGATTATATTGAAAGATTTCTCAAAATTATTCCTTAGCTAGCAGTAGTCGGATAAATGCTATCGAAATAGTATCATCCTTCTGGAGTACATGAACTAGTTCAGAGTGTACAACTTTTTTAATTTGTGGATCATCAACATTTGTAGGTATGAACCATTGCTTCTTTTTGTATAAAGAGATGAGGATTCTCTAGCTGAAGCGGAGTCTCTAATGGAGGTGGATGGCCCCAGTTATCAACAAAGAAGCTGAATGCTGTAGTTTGTTGAGTTGATTTGCGTACATTTTTTCCACCAAACTGCGGATGCGTAGTTTAAGGTTGACTTCCCTATATAACTTTATGGCGGTATATAACTATAATGCCATTTTGGACTTTGGTCAACATTTACGGCCACATACACTTTTACATGCCCAGAGTGCAATTCTGGCTTTGTTTAGAGCATTGACTAGATCAGTATTCCAGTTTAGATGTTCATGAAGTACAATTCCAAAGTATTTAACCTCTTTTAAGTCAATTTTTACCCCTCGTAGGTTGGGTTTCTTTAATTTAGGTAGGTCATTTTCTCTTTTACCTACCTCAGGTATGTATGTTAGTTTGACCATTCTCCAAGCACTGAGTATGTGGCCCAGGGGTGACTAACTTGCAAAATGGTCTTTAGAATTGGGACGAGAACTTTTTTCCTCTTCGTTTTGTCAAAAAATGTCATCTCTTCCGAAAGATTTATAAGGTTTGAACGAGCGAATAGCCCAACTTACTTTCTCCGTCGTCAAGATATTACATGCGTTTTTCCAGTCTGTCTAGTTAGGTTGGTTGCTTCTTTGTACATGTTTTTGGGATGAATTTGCCTGCACTGTTTTGCTACTCGGAAAATGCGTTTGAGCCATAAGTTTCAATGGCTCTACGCGATCGTATGAGTTAATAAGTTTTATCAATGTTTTAGGGGTGTCCTCTGTGGAATCTCCGTGTAGGTAGGCACATCATACGATAATCTTTGAATCTTATTGATAAATTGATACTTACTGCTATTGCAAAACTCTGAAATGGGAAATATTTTAATTTTTTGTTAATGACTAAGCAGGCATGGGATCTGCCTACATTTTTGATATCATACAAAAAATCACCTGTGAGACTCTTTATTTGGTCTTTAAGAGTGTGTCACTCGTGTGAAAAGGTTATGTCGTCCAGACTGCTGTGAACGAAAGTGTTTGTGGACACTGCTGAGACTGCCCGGTGTAAGTTTATCTATAACTATAATAGTAACGCCATAATTAATAAATAGTATCACTAAGTAAAATATATAAATAAGTAGTAACATTAATTCGTATAAAGAAAGTGATACTTCTGACATCTGTAGTAACAATAATAAGAACAATTTGTGCATTAAGAGCCTAAAAAAAGCCGGCGTAAAAATTCATTCACATAAAAACAACATGTCTGACGAGTTATTTTTTATAACAACTTTTTCATAAGGAGTTTATCATGTAAAATGCGTCCAACACTATCATTTAATATTTTTAATATGTGTGCCAGCTCATGAACTTTTACTCGGTGAACGCTTGTCACATGTAGTTTTCTTTCAATAGATGTAGCTGTTTTTGGTGGGAGACCACTCCCACTTCCCTGTTCATTATTTACATTTGCACGTTCAGCTTAGCCTTTAAATTCAGCTACTAAAAACGAATGGTTTCTTATAATGCATGATGAAGTACCTAAATAAAATACTATCCATATCCTTTTGGAATAGAATTGGATGGAAACCCTCATATTTTGGATAGAAATTTTTGGTTTTGGATAAAAACCCTCATATTTTGAACATTTTCAAAAACCTATTGAAAAGTATATCTATTTTTATACCAATTGAAAGGTTACTTAAACCCCTTTCCAACGTTGTATAACAAGTGTTATATTGGATGATAAATAGCCCTATCAAATGGTTCTAGAAAGTCTGGAGAAAGAATTTTTTTTAAACCAAAATTTTCATTTTGAACTTTAATTTCTCTAAAACGGTAACACAGATTGAGATAAAACAAAGTTTGCATTAACGGCGGATAAATTTGCCCAGCAGCTATGAAACAAGAGATGATAGAATGATAAAACGTTTGTTTCGAATATCATCGAATGAAAAAAATATTATTAGTTTATATTCAAAGTTAAACTATATTTTTTTTCATAAAACTAAAAGAACATTATAACGAAAGAGAGCTAAAAGAAGTAGTGTTAACCGAAGTATGACTGTATTCATAAATTAAAAAATAATATACAATAACAAAATAATAAAATTAATACTGATTCAATAATAATGTTTTTAGCAAAGTAATCTATTAAAAAAAAAAGATTATTAGTTGTATTATATAATTAGATACATAAATAATATCTACGAGTATATTAACGAAATTTTGCAAACAATAACATTTTTTCTAAAAATAAAAATTAGAATAGAAGGGGTAACTGTGCAAGTTTCATTTAAAAATTTATTTATAAACAACTAATAATAGTGATTTGCTTAGCTTATAAAATTGAAATTTCTATGTTTGCTATATTTTTAGTAAAGGGTAAATAGCTTTGAGTTGCAGTTTATATAAATGGGTTTATACATAAAAATGAATCACAGATGGAAAATGTACATCCGGAAAAATACTCAGCTTTAAAATTATTGAAATGGAAAATTGCACATTCATAATGAAAAATGCTAACATGGTTTTTTTTTTGTTTTCTTTTATTAATTTCAATTATAAAATATTATATTTCAAACTGTTTAGAATTTCTTCAAATAAATTAAACTTAGTGATTGCTGTGTGATCAAATTATTAGGTTTACAAGAATTATTTTTACAGAATTATAATATAACTAACTATTCCCGGCGTAACATTCGCCGGTCTAACATTAGCATTTTAAATGAAACAATTTATTTTATTTATTTATTTTCTTTATTTTCTTAAAAAAAATCAATGTTGATGTAATTGCAGTAAAATTTGTAAATGTAATAAAAATAAGTAAAAGAAAACCTTCATGAAACAAAATCTGATGTCTAAACGATACCTAACAAATAATATTAATAGAGACGTACATTTCAACAAAATGTGGCGAACAGAGATGTCTCTGGCAGTATAAATATGAAATTAAATGCATTTAAATTAAATACATACCACACCCACATTAAAAACTCATTAAAATAGCCATAGATACGTTTTTTGTGTTTTTTTTATTATCATAATAGCCTAATAACTCTTTCAAAACTCAAAATAAAAAAACAAAAACATTTATTTATAGAATTTATATTTTTATTTCACTTCTTTTAAATTTTGGTTTTGACGTTTTGGTATGATTGGATATGACCATTATAGTGAATGTTATAGTTGGTTATGGTTTTGTTAAATCATATCGAATCATATAGGCCATTTAACGAAGTATCATATGACATCATATGACTCTTTATGACTATTATAGTTAGGGGTAAAGCCAATAATTATGCTTTTTCTCTTGTTCTTCAGTTTTTATTGTTATATTGTTATCCTCCTAGGGCCTCTGATGTATGTAAGGGTAGTCTGTGATTTTTCTTTTTAAAGTTTTTTTAATATTTATTTGTATTGAATTGGAACTTGATAATAATGTCATAGCATATTTCGTTTTTCTTGTTCTTAGCAGATCGTAAATTTCGGTTTATGATTCTCCATGTAAAATGTAATATTTACTCAACGCTACTGCGCATTTGAATTTATACTTGTGAATTATTTGTTAATAAAATAAATAAATTTCAATTATTGGAATTTCTGAACATGGGTGAGGTAAAAAATATATTTTCTAAATTTACTATTTGTTTTACCGGTAAGTTTTTTTGCTGTAATATCGTAATATCGTAATATTTTAACAAAGCTATTTCAATCATCAGCATAAAGTTGTAGTTTACCTTTAAGAATAAGTCTTGATATATCATTTATATATAGTTTAAGAATATCCGGACCCAGAATAGATCCTTGAGAAATGCCTTTAATACATATTTTTTTTCGAGTTGAATTAGAGCTAATTTTGACACATATTGGTTATTATTATCAGATTTATGCTTAAACCAAGCACATTAGACGTCTATTACTAGACGAAGACTTGCTTCATTTAATTGCGCCATAAGTCATCATCCAGTAGGGTTAGTAAAACCTACTTTGATTAGAATATATCTAAAAACAAACTAAACCAGATACATGCTGTTAGTTGGACATATTAATTATGCATGAAGCCATGCATGCATGAGCCACTTCAATTAATAGTTCAAGGAAATTGAATTGAAGGAAAAAGGTAGGTATATGTAGAAAACAATTAACATGATTGCGCAACATTAGAAACTGGACAGGCATTAGAAACATTGGCAATTTAATCCATTCAGCAACTGATCGAAACACCTATCAGGACATCATTGTCAATATCATATAACCCTTGACATCCAATTATGGATTTTCAATTAAAAAAGAAGAAGAAGAAAACGTATGATATGATATTTTATAAAACTTGTAGTATTGTACATTGAACTCTTTCGAATTTATATTAAAGCAGTAAAAAACTTTAATTTGACATTTTATTCTTATTTTGTCGTACATTTTTTGTTGCTTTTGAACCGGCTCAAGTGATACTCATTTCTAATTTATTGTTTATTTTATCATAAATATTTTTCAAAAGGAAAATTTCAATTTCAAAATACGAAAAAAAAATAATATCTTTGTAGCTTCTCTACAAATTAAAAATATAAAATAATTTATTATAATTATATAATATTAAATAAAAATGTATACAAAATTAACAACATATTTATTTAAATTTTATATTAATTTTAAACTATTTGAAAACTCACTACTAAAACTTTAAAAAAATCTTTCCATTTTGATACACTTTTTATGACAGTTAAAGTAAAAATCACTTCTCATAATCAAATCAAAACGTTTCGAAAAGTACCAATAAATACCTATTACTATTTCGCTTCGTATGATTCCAAATATACAATTCGGTGTAAGAACGATGAGTCTTAAATATGCAAGTCATCGTTTTTTTTTGATACAAATTGATAGGATTAAGACAATACAAAAAAAAACTTTCTTAGATTCGATTTACGCCACTTGTCATGATGTAATCCTATTATCTTAGCACGATATGAGCAAAAACTAAAATTAATTGATCTGTGTACATTGAGCTGCATAGGAGTGATGTTTCTGTTAATATATTAGAGATTGTATAGGCAAATGTAAAATCAACTCAGCAAATATCATTATTAGAAATCGGCACCGTCTACGTTCATTAAATTTATTTAAACTTAGTAATCATAGGACTAATTATGGCAGATATGAACTTATTAATAGAATGCTTATTATAGGTAGCAAACATATAAATTCAACATTGACTTTACACTATCAAAACATTCCCAAAAACATAAATTATACAATCGCTATTTTTAGTATACTATTGCTATTTGTTATTTTGTTTTATTGTTTTATTAAAGTGTGTGTAATCGATTATTCAATCTTAATTTTCAATTTTAATTTGATTTGTAGCAAAAATATAATAATTTTAGTAGTATAAATAAATAAATAAAAATATTGTCTACGTTTAACATTTTTCGTTATGTATCGGTAAATTCGCTTCTCAGAATAAGTTTGATTATATATTAATATCGAACACAGATAAATACAGGTTCAGATTCTGCTTAGAAAAGAAAAAGAATCCTGCTCTCATATTCTATTTGTTTGCGATGCCATAAAGCTCGTAAAAGACATAAATTTTTCTAAGAATACACACCACCTGATTCTGAAATTGACATCAAAGCAATAATAACGTTCATCAAGAACTACATGAACGGGGAAGTACAACAGATCTTAAGAGGTCGCGCTTACATAGAACCCCCATAATACATTCTATAACATACAATAAAATCTCTATTACAGCAATTTGCCGACATAATGGAATTTTGGAATAAATTTTACAGTTTTAGTAACTTTTTTTGAAATTTTCTTATTTTCGATTTTTTTTTATAATGTTTAACAAAAAAAAAACAAAAAGTCAATCAAAATATGTTAATGTAAATTTCCGATGGTAAAATAAAATTACATTATGAAGATAAATTTAAGTAAGTAGTAGAAATAAAGTCGGCAGTTGCCGCTCTCAAACCACCCAAAACAAGGAGGGTGTTTACTGAAGCCATGCTTTTATAGAGGACAGGAAAACATAGACAACATTAATTAATTATAAAAATTTTACACTCATTATTTATCTGTAGTAAATTTTTAGGTATCAACATCTATATTTCGCAATTCATTTTTATTTTAATGTACATTATATACCCATTTCGTTACCAATCGTCGTAGATTTGATAGAATTTTAGTTATGTATATCTAAACTGATATTAGAATACACATTCATAAATTTCTTAAATTTCAGATTCAATTACATGTCGTACAGTAGAGAATAAGAAAAAGCTAAAAGATAATAAAATAATGCAATCATACCTTTATACTTACCTACATAAAATACTGAAAACGATTAAATATTCATTTATTTTCTATACATGTATTACATGTCTTTGAAATTATTTAAAATTAAACCTAAAATCTAAAATTTCAACTAAAAAAGATATGGAAATATGAATAATGTAACATTCCAATTAGAAATTTAATATGATGATGTTGATGATGATGATGATGATGGATGACCTTGTAAAAAATTTGTTTATCTTTAAATTCATTTCCTTTTATCAGTCAATATTTTTTTATTTTTGTGTCATTTTTATCTATCTACCAATACCCAAATGTATTTGGGGGTTGTATAATAGAAAATGTTTTTTTTTATTTTAAATATTTCAATAGTTTTATTTTATTTTTTAGAGCAAGTAGACATAATTAAAACAAAACAAAAAAAAATTAATAAAAGATGAATAAATATTTTGTAATAATATTAAAATGTACCATTTTAATATGGATTCAAATAAATTCAATTAGCTCGGAATGTAAGTGATTTAAATTTAATTAAAAATTGTGTTTGAATATCAAATAGTGTAACTAGTTAATGTGTATAATGTGTGTAATTATAATTAATAAGAATTTTAATGCGTAAGCTAGAAACTTAAAAGTCATATAATAATAAGTTAAACATTATATAACCAACATTATATTCCTGGAACTGATCTTGCCAAAGAAGTATCATGTTGGTGGTTTAATATTATGAATTTTATTTCAATTATGAACTCCTTCCAACCTGATCAAATAATTTCTTACCTTCTTATAATTATTATGACAATTTTAAGTGATTTCATAACTGCCACTTATACCAGTGTTGGCCAAAACATACGCAATCATACTGTTTTGATGGAAAGAAAAAAAATATTTGAAAATTTATCAATTATTATATTTTTTTTTTGTTAATGCTTAAAAATATAATATTAATGTGTTGCATTTTTATTAAAAACAGTACTTTATTGTACTTTATAGTACTTTTATCTATACTTTTTCTCAGAGAGTGAAGCAGTAAAATAGTAGAAAAAAGTAATTTACTCTGTAAAATGTATAACACAAACAATGACAACAATAATTCGCGTTATTATTTTTGTAATCCAATGCACAGAGCAGATTTGGTGCACTCAATTTTCGAGAACTCTGAAACTTTGAGTTAATAAAAGGATAATCAGACTTTATTTATTTCATTTCATTTATTCACATATATCGTCGCTATGGAATTGTTTTGCCGCTTCGATTATTTGTTTTTCCCATATATTTTTAGCGACATTCGGAAAAGTAAAGTATAGCGCACTGAAGTTGGTGTGAAAAATAGTTAAAAAATTTACATAAATTTAGTATTAATAATTGAAATGTGAATTGTTACCATATAAATTTTCTGTAAAATGAATCAAAAAAAACTATTTTAATTTAATTTATTATAAAAATTTATTAATTATCATAAAATAAATAGACCCTCTTGGCTATCACAATATAACTTGCCTTCTTGGCTATCATGTTTGCTTAATAACTATGAAATTAATATCAAAGCCAGCCTCTTATGGATTACAAAAAAACTACAAATTATTTAATTTTGAATACCGCTTTATAATATTCACGATCTTGATTATCTAAAAATCCAATTAAAGATTTAATATCTCTTATTTAATCTTTGGATATTTTTGCTTTGTACAGGGGTGGAGGTAAATAGCTAAATATATTTTTACGTGTTCCCAAACTTTTTCTAATAGCTTTGAGTAAAATGTACGCGTTTTTAAATTCTATATGAGTAGCAGATACTTTGTACTGTAAAGCAAATTCCTGATCGTTCTTGTACAATAAAATTTTTAGTTTTGAAAATGGTATTTGTTGAAAGTTTAATAAACATGACTTTTTACTAAATGAAAGAAAATGTTTATCAGTCATTTGTACCACTTTCAGATTTTCGCCTTTTATTTTAACTAATTTTAAAAGTTTGATAAGTGAAACCAAATTATATATTTCCACTTTTTTTATATATCTGTCAATTACGCTATGTATGCAATCAACATTTTGAATAAGCGAATGGCCTGGCTCAAAAAATTTTTGAATAATTCGATTAATTTTAGGACAAATATTTAAGAGCAGTTGCCATTATCTGATTTTTATTTTGGGGTACACACGAATCACTCGAAAATGTTATACTTGTAATTTCATGATGATTATCAATTATTTTTTTAAGCATAACCAAAACTGGACTAGTGAAATCGTTTCCTGATCGACCGCCTATTGTTTCATCCCATAAAACGCAGTCAATCTCCTGGGTACCATTCGAAAAGAACTTGCTGTTAAATTATAAGTATTTATTTTTTCTTTTATAGTAAAATATGGACGCAAATCCGTTTGGTAAGAAAAACACTGATTGTAAATCGAAGGAAATAACGACTTGTGTAGGATCTGCATTATAACGATCAATATCCCTTTCTACTTTAAGAGCCTTCCGTTCTTTGGTGTGAAATTCATTATCTATAACTTCAATCTCAGAAGGATATTTTGTGTTTTTGAATTCGACACATCGATTGCATTGATCCTTTTTAGGCTTGTAAAACGATAAATTATATTGAAAGTTAAAAACATTTCGATAATAATCGCTGGATACTGCATTAGTTGTTGTGACTTATATAGGTCAAACATTTTTCTGACACTAAGATTGGGATCTAAATATTTAAGTTGAGAAGTAGATCTACAGTAGTGTGAATCTATTGTGGGAAAAGATTCTATATGTTGGCGAACTTCATGTAACTGCTCTTCACCAATTTTTTCTTACAATTTTTGCCCTTTCGTCTTGGTAGTGGAACACAATTAGAATTGTTGTGCAAATTTTTTAAATAATAATAAATTCGTTTTTGATCCACATCTAAAGTATTAAGAAAGAAAATTCTGCAAACTGGTATAAACTCCTCTAGCTTTTGAATTATATTTATTAATTAAAATACCAACTCACCTCTCTTTTATGGATATAGAGAAATATATATGAAAATACGATACTTATGCAATAATGAATATATACATATTCTTGCTACTACAAAACAATACCAAAACAAAAACAAAATTTATTTGCTTCACGTTGTATACAATATTAACTATGCGGCAAAACAATATCGAAATAAAAACTAAACTTATTTTCCGCACGTCGCTACGTATTTGACTTGCAGCAAAACAACACAAACTTAAAACTTGAAAATTTTTGTATGAATATTCTGCTGTATATGCATGAATATTTTACAAATGTATGAAGTGAGGCAAACCAATTCTAATAAATTTCAAAAATTTTGGATATGCGGCAAAAGTTACACTATTTATCTCTGAAATTACTTGAGATAGTCAAATACTGACAGCAGCATTGCAATCTCAGGCACTTAAAACGGTATAATTAACGACGGTATAATTAACTATTTTCTTACTTTGGAGCTTAGTTTAGAAAGAACTACCTAATTATAATAGGCAGCTGATTTATGTTTTATTAACAATTGGGAAATAAGTTAAGTTGATGGAATTATTGAGGAGAAAATTTGAATAAACCTTCCAATTGTTTTTTTTTTTAATTTAAAAAAATTGCAAGCTAAACACAAATTAAGGCAAAAACAACACAGAATTAAACTAATCAGTTTATTTATTTATTTTCATACTTTTTATTGTAATACGATTTAAATTCAAATTCATAATATCAAACTCACTTCACATTTTATTTTGATTAACTTGGCATTTTGTTTTTTAGAAACTCTGTGAGTGTGAAACTCTGGTTTGAATACACTCTGAGATAAAAAAAAGAAGCAAAAAATGCATAATTTCAACACACTTATTTTTTTTTTTTTGCCGATTTAACTTTGATTAGAAGAAGAAAAACGGCATTTATAACGTCCAAAAAACATTAAAAAAAAACTTAACAATATATAAATTTTACAATAGGATCTAAGAAATAGTCTAACCACAACTAATAGCATTATAGTATTACTAGGGAATCCCCTGTGCAATTGCACAGAAGCAGTTCTTTCAGGGACATTTGATATAAAAAGAGATATTTGTTTTTTGTATAATTATTATATCGCTTGATTCTTGAATATATATATAATGAAGTGAAAGTATAATACCTAATACTTTATGACGAAATTGATACTAATTTCAATATAACCATAAACAAATACATATACATATTTATATAACTATAACAACAAAACAAAAAAATAAGTCAAAAGTGAATTATTTTATTAAAAAACTGATTTATAGTCTTTTTCTGTTCTTAACTACAAATATGTATATTTTATGATTACATAACAGAATAATTGTTATTTATGAATAAAATAAAGTTTAAAATTTTTATTGGTACGAAAGATATTTTATTGAATTTGATTTTGTTTATAAAGATGCAATTTTTTTTTTACTACGTCTATAGCCACAAAACGGTTATAGTCAGAAATATAACTTAAATTTAGCGAATGACTATAACCGTGTTTTCATGTAAATATTTTCGTTTATTCATTCTAAAGAAGGGATGGAAAAAATAGAATACTTGATGACGTCACGATAGAATATATTCCGAACAGAATAGAATAAAAAGAATAAAAATCAGAAACTGTCATTGTTGGTTTTTTATTTATTTATTAATTTTTGTGAACAAACGTTTTTACTATTTTTTAATTTGTGTAAATTAGTTAATATAGTTAATATAGTTATAATAGTTACAAAAAAAATTTGTAAAGCCTTATCAGGCATTTTATATCTCCCTACGACTATTATATAGACTCATTCCTTGAAAAAAAAACAATAAAAACTTTTAAAATTTTTTATTTTCTGAATAATAACTACAACTACTAATTTTATATAATATAAATATCAATATTTATACAACTATTCATAATATTATATATTTTTGTAAACACTTTTTTTACTTTTTTTAAATTAAAATAAAATTTAGGTAGTCAAATTGTTATTATGCCTGATTCACTGATTCAGAAGGTATGTTCCAAACTCATGCGCGCGCATATTTTTTGTATGAAAAATTTGTATCTCTCAATTTTCAAAAATGTTCTCTCCGTAGCAAAAGTTGATTTAACTTTAACTTTGCGTTCGGAACATTTTGTTTTTGCTATCATTTTTAATTTTTTTGGCATTTGTCACATTACAGTTTACAAAGCATAAACAAAAAAAAAACAAACAATTCATAAAAATATTTTTTTTTGTTTAAATTTTATTTATTATTTAATAATTTTATTTATTTGAATAACAATGATTTGACATATTGAGATTGAAATAAACAAAAACTTTAAAATTAATTCAAATCAAAGTCAAATGTTAATGTCTGCTGTTTAAATTTTTTTTGTTCGGAACACAATGTTCTGAAGCAATGAATCGCAATCATAAGAATCCTCTTTTTACAAAATTGTTCGGAACAAAATGTTCTTAATCAGTTAACTAAGCATTACTGAATAGAATGAACTGCCATTGCGTAATTTTTTTCTGGTTATTCCAACTCTGAGATTGAATAAAAAGAATACGTTTGGAATATACGGGATAAATAAAAAAAATACAGAACAGAATATTTGAATATTCCGAATGAATAAAAAAACGCTTTTTGACATATTCTGAATATTCCGAATATTCGGAATGAATAAACGAAAACACCCAGTATATATTTTTTGTAAATAGCAGAAGGAAATGAGTTAACATTTATTATATCATTTTTGAAGAGTATGATATGATCAGATTTTTGTTTTTCTGTTTTCTTTTCAATTTTTATTTGTTTTTTTGTTTTTGTACTTTTTCTTATAAGTATAAATAAAATTGAAATTTATTTATTTTCTTTTTTTATATAATTCCAAGTCTATGGGATTAACACCCTAACTGCTTTTTACACAGAGATTTGGAATACACAATCACATACAATAGCTTTTTTGTACAATTTTTAGAGTATATAGATGTCGTTCAACTGGAAAATAACCGTCACTATATTGTGTAACTATTTAAAATGTTTTAAGTATTCAGCACCAAGAAATTGCTAAAATTTTAATATTTTTGTGGTGTAATTAATTTACTATTCAATTATTCTTGCTGTTTTACTCACCACGTCGTTCATCTTATGTATTTATTATACAAATTGGTCCGGTTTAGAGCAAAAAGTTTTTAAGGGGTGATTCCTTGGAGTGTTTTAGGAAAAAAATTGTTCTAGAAGAGGGGTCTATCTTTAAATTTACCTGGGCTACAGAGGGTTAAAGAAAATCGGATTAGAAAAATTATGTCTAAAGAATATCCACTACAGCTCAGCAGAAATTGAAGCTAGAGCAACATCTTCTTCATAGCTTTTTTTTAGAATTAATACATCTAATTAACGGTATATGTTGAATTAGTATCAAACTTACCGTTTTTGAATAATAACTGCATAAGCTTAAAATTTTGCTTTTAAAAACTGAAAATTTTGTAAAAAAACGTTGATTATCTCGAAAAAATTCGCTAATTTTTTTTCCCCATCATCCCTTACAACTTTTTCATACACAACTTTCATTACAGACTTCCCGTTTTTCAGGTAAAGTCATATAAAATTTCAGTAATATTTGGCTACCTGTGCTATGTAAGAAATTTTTCGAAAATTTACTTATGATTGTCACTAGATTTATGGTGTTGGGCACCTGTTTTATAGTAGCTACCTAGTTTTAAGTTGTCTTATGATGCTCCATAGACATTTCTAATCGTTTTGGCTACGATATAAAAGAATATTGACTTGTGCAACACAATTAGTTGTTAAAAGAATTAGTTGATTGGGATAACTAAAAAAAATCGAATAATAAACCATGTCTTAGAAGACGAAGAATATGCAGATATGCATTTGATATACTCCAAGGAATCACCTCTTAAAAACTTTTTGCTCTAAACCGGACCACCCTGTATAAGATATAGATATCCGCAACCATAGTATAAAATCGTATAACAATCATATTTTTGTAAGAAATATAGTTTATAGTTTGTTCATATTTTTTTTAAATCTATAGTTGTAGTAACGGTTATTTATTGCAACGTATAGGTACATACATGACATACATATATATATTTCGATTAACTATAATATTTTTAACACAAATTTAATATGTTTCTATCATTTATGTATGTCATATCTTAATCTGTAAATTGAAAATATCTGTACAAATATCTGAACCATTTCATGACCGATTTTCATTATTATTTTTTTAAATGATAGGTGTTTAAAAAAAGAGGTAGCGACACTAAATATTTTTTTCAAATTTTTTTAATTTCTAATTAGAAATTTCAATTTAAAATTTTAACCCATATATAAGTATACAAATACATTTTAACATATAGAAAAATTTTAAATTGTTAAATTGCCCCATCGTCCCATTTTTTTTTTTTTTTTGTTTTGCAACAAATTATTACATATGCGGTTGTTGTCTAAGATGAATCAATAAAAAAAATATATAAAGTGCCAAGAATAAATTGAAATGATGTATAAAATAATTCATAATAAAATTGAATACGATTTTTATCAAACTTCCTCGAATTTTGGGAAGAAGACAAATACTGGTTCAGTTCTTCATTAACATATTAAATGTTTGTAATCTAACATTTGAATAAATTATTTTAACTTATATTGAAATATTTCCATTTCGTTGTCTATTAAAATCTATAGAAAAATTTAGTGGTAAGTTTATAAAATGTTAAAATCTTGTAATCAATATGAAGTTTTACATTTATAACAAACCAAAAACAAATGGGGTTTTTTTTAAATAATTTTCCTAAGAGGATAATAAAAGATAAAATGTATTAAATTATAAACTTAAGTATTGAGTGAGCGCAGGAAATGTTATTCAACTAAAACATGTAATTCTAATATAAAAATATACACCTTAAAATAAAACCTATTTTAAGTGTAATTTTTAAAGATCGTAAATAGTATTGGTATAAATAAAAAATAATAAAATTGAAAAACTTATTATTTCTAATAGTGTAATAATAATAAACTGATCATATTAATTTATTATATTCCTTATAACATATTTTAGTTAAGAAAAATAATATTTTGAATTAACCAAACCAAAACAGAAAATATAAAAACATAAAAAAACGATGAAAACTAATATAAAAATTTATTATTTATAACAAAATAAAGCAACTTCAAGTTCAAACACAACTCAAACTACATTTACAACTTCAACTACAATTCCAAGTGAAACTTCAAAACCTACTACAACTTTAACTCCAACTACAACACAAATTTCAACTCCAACACCAAATTTTAAATGTTATCAATGCGATGGTGATAGCTGTAAAAATATAACAATATTAACTCCACAAAATTGTAAAGATGATTCTTTATCCGGTGGTGGTATGCTAGGATGTTTTACATATTTTGATGGAAAAAATCTAACTAGAAATTGTATTGGTGAAAAAATTATACCATATTTGGAACTTTGTCAGGCTAATAAAGAATATTGTAAAGTATGCAATGAATCGGAAGCATGTAATACTCATACATTGGAATTAAATTGTTTGACATGCAATTCAATTGATGGCAACAACAAATGTAAAAGACCAAATAAAATTCAAAATATTAAACAAAATAAATGTTCAGTTGATGATTTAATAATTGAATCAAAATCATGTCTTCATACTGATAATGAAAATAATTTATGTTATACACATTTGGATACAAATAATAATGTTAGAAGAGGTTGTATATCAGATTTAACTGCTATTAACAATAGTATTAATAAAACGAAAAATGATGGTCAATTGACAAAATGTCATGGTAATAATTGTAATAATTTTTGTATTGAAGATATTGCATGCATTCAATGTGATTCTATAAATGATAAAAAATGTGGAAATTTATCTATAGAATCACTTCCAGAATGGAATATGAATTGTAATGAGAAATATTCTAGTATTTGTCATAGATGTGAACGAAAAGGTAAAGTATTTTTTGTTATTGTTGTTTTTTTTTTTTTTGAATTTACTCATGAGTGATAATATTTGTAATGTGATCGATCATATTTTTTGATAATATATTTTTTCCACTTTTTATTTTAAACATTTTCACTTTTTTTACGAAATTTATCTTCAATTTAAATTTATGCTTTAATTTTCAAATTTCACTATATGTATATGTATCTCGGCGATTAGGCTCTACAATTTTAAAAATTCAAACTTTAACAAAATTTAAATATATATAAAAAAAATGATACATAATGGATTATAAAAGATTGTTGGCAGAAATTTTCCCAAAAATTTCAATAAATTCACAATGTAAAGTTTCGGACCTAATAACATTCGGCAACGTATTCCAAACTACCAAAATGTCAACAAAGAAAAATAGATGCTTGTGCTATCATTATGAAGTGGAATTCTAGCAAATTCATACTACTTGGTGGTCTTCCAATAGCTATTATTAGTCAAGCAAATATGAAGAACCAGTTTTATAGATTATTTTTCTCATGTATACCTGCACATTATCTAAAATCTAGAAAACTACTAAATATTGTTTTAGCAACATCCTATTATCTGTCCAAAGCAAACGAAAGGTGACATAGACTAAATACCTGTGCAATCTCTATGAAAATATGGACCTTCTATAACTTCAACAAAACCAAACAACTTTTAACCAGATCCCATACTGATATACCAAAAGTAGTAGCTATCCGTAGAAACCGCTAGAAATCTACGCTACCAAACTAGGTATTTTGTTTAACCCATTATCGCAACTGCAAAAACCAAAATGAAGCAGAAACTCTTGAATACTTCCCAGCATTAGCTTAAGTCATATTCCGAACTTTAAGTGAGACTTTTCCTAACAATATATTAATTATTACGAAAAGTAAAATTTGTGATATAATCAACCTTCTCAATCGCACAGGATGGCTTTAGTACTGAGTTATTCGAAAGAGTGATTCCCTAAAACAACCAATAACAATTAGGAAAAATATAATAAGGTTTCATTAAGAGATGGGCTAGGGAATTCAATGAATCATATATTACCAGATCATTGTATATATCACTAGTTCATCCCAATCTTGAGTATACAATAGAATTAGTAGAGAGGTAGAATTAAGTCAATTAAGAAAAATTATTAAATTTTTACTAATAAAGATCGCTTAAAGCTACTTTACTTAATCTTAAGAGAGAAATTTCAGATATTTTCTACATATTACAAGTTATGAAAGACAAAGTCTATTCACGGTACATTAAAAATACCCATACTAGTACATGGTTTCGTTGAATAAACATTTTTAATACCCTTTTTCGTCGGGCAAATTACAAGGAATACATAAAAAGCAGCTGCTGTAGGGATTGCGTTACTTTTATGATAAGACAATTATTTGTGCTTTCAGCTTGACAACTTAAGTCTTCATTTTTAATATGCTGCTAATTCTGATGCTCAGTAGGTTTATTGCAAATGCATTTGGATGATGCAATAGTGCGGTTGCGTAGTTGTTTGTTATTTTCAAGCTCTTCTATCAAATATTTGATGATGAATATAGGTTTTGCGTGATACTAACAAAATCAACCCAGGTTTCACTTTAATATGTTTCATTAGATCATTATAAACATAGGTGGAAAATACCGGTTCTGTAAATGTCAACAAGTTTAATCTACAAGTTTCGTCTATCTACACCATTTTAGAAAATTTTGTTTATGCTAGATTAATGCTTAAAGCAAATAAATTCGACGTGTTTTACTATATACGAAAGCTTACTATAATGGATTGTGTAATATCGAAAAAACTTTGAAACTCTAAGAATTCTTGGAATGGAAATAAAAAGCAAACTTTCGTGGCACGATCACATTTTTTCTGTCACGAAGGATACTGCGAAATGTTTAGCATTCTTAAGCAGAAGTAGGAAATACTTTACATATTCGCAACCTTCTATTAATATGTAAGATATATATTAAACTTTGACTTGAATATAACTCGCATATTTAGGGCGGTGCACCTAGTGCACCAGCCTAAATTACTTAAATAAATTACAAAAGCGAGTCATTAAAATTGTCAATGATATCATTAAGTCATCGCTCTAATCTAGGAGCAGTCACTCTGTTTTATAAATATCTATTGGGTAATTAATTGCTCTGACGAAATAAAAAGTATTATGCCCAAAATACAACCATTCCGGCGTAATATTTGCAGGGCAGCCCTCGCTCCCAAATTTATGGTAGAGCCTATTCGAATCAGAACTGTGAAATATAAAAATTCTTTCATCAACTGAACCTCGAAACTATGGAACACCTTATCATCTTTTGTGATCCCACAAAGATACAATTTGGAAATTTTCAAGAGATGGTAAATAAATATCCTTTAAGCTGTCAGTCAACTTTAACATGCTCTCTTTTTATTCTATATTCGCTTTATACTTTTCCAAATTTATTTATTATTCTTAACTATCCTTCTTTTTCTTTCCTTCATCTTTATATGACTGAAATGCAAAGGTAGTTGGGGTACTTATCCCATTATTTTTTCTTCTTAGGTGGCCAACAGACCATGTAGTTTCTGGGCCTGACTAACGAACGTCCTCCATTTTCGCCGGTCCTGGTCGGATTCACATATCAATGTCAAAATATCTATGTCAAAGCAGTTAAGGTGTTCATTTTGGGTATCATTACAAATCTCGCATAAACTTGGAATTATGTATAAAAAAAGTAATTGCTTAGATAGTAACCAATAAATAAACTAACTTTAAAAAAAATAAATGAGATTTTAATAATTGATCCGGTCATAAGATTACATTACAGAATACCACTGCTAATTATTAAACTTTCATATATAAAAAACAATATTTTTTTTCCTATTTTAGATGGTACCACTGTACGTGGATGTGGTAATTCAACAATTGAAAATTGTAATTTTTGTTATAATGATTTTTGTAAAGCTGAAATACCAAAACGTTTATGTTATACATGTAATGAAACTGATCAAAATTGTTCTCAAGGAAATTCTACAAATAGTATACTAAATATAACTGAATGTCAGGATACTCGAACTTGTTACACATCTATTGATAATAATGGATATACTCAAAGAGGTTGTCTATTAAATAATACCGATTGTAATATATTAGATAAAAATTCAAAATGTCAAATTTGTAATGATACAAATTTATGTAATAATAATGTACTACCAGCAAATCGTTTATCATGTTTTCAATGTAATCAAAAAAATATGTCATGGTGTAAAGAACCAAATTTAAATGAAAATAAATCTATACCCTGTCATAAATATATTGAAAATGATGAATGTTATTTATATGCTGATAAAAATGAAAATATGTTTAGAGGATGCCTATCAGATGATCTGGAACAAAATTTAAATCGTAAAGGATGTAATATTAATAATACAATTAACAATAATAATAATAATAATTATGATTGTATTAAATGTAAAACAAAAAATTGTAATATATTGCCATTTAATAATCAAAAATCTCAATTGAAATGTATCAAATGTTTTGATACAAATGAAAATTGTCCAATGGAATTTAATAAAACAAATGATGCTACAGATTGTGAACCACAAGAATATTATAAAAATGAAACATGTTTTATATATAAACATGAAAATAAAATAAATCGTGGTTGTACATTAGATAAAGATATGGAAAAATTTAATTGTATTAATAAAACAAATGAAAATTGTCATCACATATGTAATACAAATGGTTGTAATTATGAAAGTATTCAACTTAAAAAATGTTTACGATGTCGTAGTGATTCAAATGAAATTTGTGGTGAAAATCTTGTTAATAAAATGGAACCGATTGCATGTAATCATGATATAAAATTTGATAATTTCGATTGTTATACAGAAAAATATAGTAAGTACATAGAGTTTAAACAATTAATAAATAAAATTTTAATTAAAAATTAAATTTAAGGACAGACAAAGTATGACCTATGATTTCCTTTTTTCTACTAGCAAAGTGACGTTGAAAGTGGGCGGGTCGAACACAAAATGTACAGAGTTTATTTCAATTAAGTTTGAATGAATCGAATTAAAAAAAATTGGTTTATATAAAAAATATTCTAATATATTTTTTTTCACTACGATGCTACAATGCTACAACTTACACTACAATATTTCTTTTTTAAAGAATATTTTGGGTTTTTCCTAATGGAGTATAAACAAAAACGTTCCTTGTTGTTCTTACCGGTGATGATCCTACATATAGTTGTCCATTAGAAAAACAATCTTCCTTCAGTTGCAAACTAACAAATTTTAGATTTTGTTCCTGCAATTTGTTAATGAACATGGCATTGTGGTAATTAACAGAAATTGTAAGCATTTAAGCTCAAATAATACTTCTAATGATATTAGCGATATTCTAGGAATAAAGGTATTCGCCTTTTCCAGAATCAGTTTGAATTTATGCTTCAATGAAATGAGGATGCAAAGTTCTTATTATTAATCTAATACTTTCACTATATTTTATTAATCTAATACTAGAACTATTAATTGGAGAGGATACTTTTAATTCCAATTGGTGGAGAGGAAATCCAGTCAACCCCAATGAATAAACAAACTCCGTTGGGTAGTTCAGTTTCATTGCTAACTGTATCTATCGATTTGTAAATACATTAGCCCCTTAGAATACTCTGCAATAGTTTCTGATTAATAAAACGAACTGTCATACATTTTTTGGCGCTAATTCACATAACCATGTAAAATTTTTATATTGATTCCTAAAATTCGGAAATACTTTTTCAGTCAACTCTTTAATACTTTGAATGGTTGTATACCGATCGTTCCTATTTGAATTTTGACATTTAAGTCTTCTGAAAATTTTTCTTTCACCAAGTTGTATTCAATTCATTAGCTTATTGAAAATGTTATTTTCGAGATCGGTAACAGTCTAATTTTTGAAAGATTACTTGAGTGTAAATTTGCAGATTTGTAACATAATTGGTTTTTGAAATATTCTTGACTAGAGACCTGCGGCACCTTAGCGCCTTCTACCTTGTAATGCCGACAAAGCACCTGCTGTATAAGGCAGGACCAAATGATGAATTGATTTTATGTGGCGATTTTAATCTTCCGAACTTAAGATGGATAAGGAATGACGAGGAATATTTTATGATTCCGAAACATAATAGGGCGGAATGTGAATATGTATTTATTGATAAATTAAATACTAATTATTTACAACAAATCTCTGAAATTTGTAACTTTCAGCATAAACAGCTTGATTTAGTGTTTACTTCGGAATGGAACAATTTGATTTTTTGTGATAATACCTTTCCTATTGTGGGTATTGATCAATTCCATCCTCCCTTAAGTTTTACGTTTTGTATAAATTCGCCAATCGAATCGGATGTTACTAAGTCTTATTGTTTTAAGTTAAATAAAACAAATTTTGATGCTTTAAACGAATTCATTATTTCCTATAACTTTTCTTCCATATTTAATTATATGGATACTAACCAAATGACGAATAGGTTTTATTAAATTATGTTTAATGGTTTTAGGCAATTTGTTCCAATATCTAAAGACCGGAACCCTTTTTCTAGTCCACCATGGTTCACTTCGGTTTTGAGGAAACTTAGAAATAAAAAAAATAAGGCCTGGCGTTGTTATGTTAAATCAAAGAATCCTTAGGATTATAATATATTTAAAAGCATTTTTGATGAATTCAAAGCATTTTCGGAATTACTTTATAATGATTTTGTTCGTGAAATGTCTTCTAAATTAATATCAAATCCAAAACATTTCTGGAGATTTGTCAATTCCAAACGGAAATGTGATGAGTTTCCTACTCATATGAAATACAATGGAATTTCTAGTAATAATTTCAGAAATAATATCTAATTTCTTTCGCGAATATTTTAGTTCAGCGTACACTAACTCAATTTTCGCACCAAATAATGATGATTTTTCTCATTTAAATGATTTTCCTAAAACTACTTGGTCTAATATTGATATTAATGAAACTTTAATAAAAAAATATTTGGACAATCTTTAGACTAATAACTTGGACCAGATGGTATTCCCGAAGTTATACTTAATAAATGTTCAAGTGCTTTAGCAATTCCACTGTCATTCATCTTCAATTCTTCTTTAAAATCAGGAGTTTTCCCCTCTATTTGGAAGCATTCATTTATTAGACCAGTTCATAAGAAGAACGCCAAAAATGAAATCACTAATTATAGACCAACCGCGAAACTTTCCTCCATTTCTAAACTTTTTGAGTTAATATTGTATGTTTCCATTTATTATCACTGTAAATCTTTTTTAGTTCACAACCAACATGGATTTGTGGATCAAAAATCCATAGCTACTTATCGTTTCAACGTTTACGAGAAATATGGAAGCAGGTTTTCAATCGGATGTTATCTATACCGATTATAGTACAGCCTTTGATGTTTTACCACATGCAATAATATTTCTTAAATTAAGGATACTTGGTTTCCCAGAATTCTTTCTGAAATGGGTTAAATCATATCTAACCGATACATCTTATAGTATTTTATTTAGAAAAAATACTTCTAAGTCTTTTTATGCTAATTCAGGAGCCCTACAAGTCAGTCATTTAGGACCGCTTTTTTTTATAATCTCGGTTAATGATGTCTGTTCAGTAATTCTTAATAGTAAACTGAAAATTTACGCGGATGACATGAAAATTTTTAAAAAAATTACTTCTTTAGAAGACGCTTTACTCCTACAAGACGATTTAGATAACTTCTTTAAATGGTGTACAGCTAATAATCTTTTTTTGAATGTGAATAAATGTGCACTTATGTGTTATACACGTCGACGTAATCCGGTTTGTTTTAATTATTCGTTAAATGGTATTAGCCTTTCCAAAATGAGCTCATTTAAAGACTTAGGGGTTTACTATGACGACAAGCTTAACTTTAAATCACATTTTTGTAATATTACCAATAAAGCTAATTCTATACTAGGTTTTGTTAAACGTTGGTCAAAAGAATTTAACGATCCCTATGTTCTCAAATCTTTGTATTCTAGTCTCGTTAGACCAAATTTGGAGTATGCTAGTCAAGTTTGGTCACCTTTCTATGATGTTCATATTTACAGGATTGAAGTAGTGCAAAAAAATTTTTTAAGCTTTGCTTTGCGTAATTTCCAATGGTCAAATCAATTAATTTTACCGCCATATGAGCATAGATTGAACTTAATTCATTTGAAAACTTTGAAATTAAGACGAGAAGTGGAAATTATTACATTGCTTCTACTCAAATTTTGAATAACATCAACATTAATTCAAATAATCGCCTACGAAATACAAACTTCTTTACATTAAGCTTTCATTAGGTCCAATTATGGCAATTATGAGCCAATTCATAGAATGTTACTAATTGGTAACATATACTATATTGACTTCACACTTTCGGAACAGACTCAAAAACTTATTAATTGTACTTATAAATTGTATAAGTAATCTGTAGTAATTAAAATATGTGTGCAATTTATTTCAATGTATTTTAACTAGTTCTAAGTTAGATATAATTTTAATTTGTAAATTGAATGTGTTATGAAGGGTACTGGACCAGGTTGAAAAATCCATAAAGCATTTTTTTTGTTTTGTTTCATCGGGAATCGAACCTGGGACCTTTCGGTTGAAAGGCAGGCGCTCTACCTACTGCACCACCCAGCGTATAGAAATATTCCTGAGAGGTGCTAGGAGTTGTATGGCACCGACCCGAACCAGTCCAAATTTTCGAAATATTTTTGCATTTGGTTTTAATTTTAAGAAAAAAATTCCACGAAACTACAAAATAAATAAATAAATAAACAGACAGTGATAAGTTAATATAAAAGTATATAAAAAGAAGATTATTTTTTCGGTTTGACTCAACCTAAGGATTTGCGATAATATTTAGGAATTTGTTCGGACCCATGTTCATTTTGAACTATTTTTTTTTATAATCTATATTAACCAAAATAGCTTGAATAAAAAATACATTGTAGAAAAAAATAATGAATCTAGGTGCAAAAAGGTTTTAATGTATGCATACAAACAATTAATTAAACAAGCAAACATTTTAAGGACTGAGTTGACAAAAAAAAATTTCACACAAAAAACGTATATACCTTGATTTTTTGCGCAATAATCTATATCTATAATATTTCAGTACTGCCTAGTAACAAAAACATGATAATACAATACCCCTACGTTCACAATCGTCAAATAACTCTAAAACATTAAAATCTTTCTATGGGAGAAACGCATAAGTGCGAAAGAGAGAGAAGAATTTGTTTTCAATGTTTGAGCTGCGTAAAGTGAACACAGAGATATACTTAGATCCAATCGATGCCTTCTGAAAAATTGTTTTTAAGTCTCATCAGTCATTATAAATTGCAAAATAAATTTTACTATAATAATATTTTACAATGAACTGTTTACACTGTACTGTCAGGACAGGACATACTTATTTATTTTGATTTGATTTTTCTTAACAGCTACCCAGGATTAGTCGGATTCGAAATCTCGATTTTCAAAATCTTACTTTTTTTTTTAACTTAGCTATTTTTAACAAAAATTTTATAAAAATCCTGGAAAAAGTATACGCTGCTCTGTTGGATACATTTTTCTAATATTCAGCCGCGGTTATAATTCGTAGTAAAAATAATTAAAGTAAATATTCTGGAATTAAAACCATATTTTAAAAACTTGGATAATGAAGTCAAAAGACGCCTTTCGTTACGCTTCCATCCTGCGTATACATACCTATATTATTATTATACATTATAGTAATAACCACCATTGTTTTGTATGGCAACACTTTAAATATACAACACAACTCTACTGCAAAAAAAAGTTGGCCCATGTTTTGTTTACCTATATTTTAAATTCATTTCACTACTGGCATATATTCAATTAATCATTTATATTTTTTATTTTCAAGATAATCTCATAATACGTGAATGTGTTTCGGAGCTGACATTGGATGAAATTAAAATGTGTAAAGAAAATAAATATTGTGAAATGTGTCAAGGTAATGGATGTAATAACAAGGAACCATCAAATTCAGTCAATAGAATTTTTTCAACAGTTTATTATTTCTATATTATTATTTTAATCAGTTTTTGGATATTATAAAATATATATACATAGTTTAGTAATAAATGAATATATATTATACACATATATATATATATATTAAAAATTTAAATAAAATTTGTTTTTATAATGTATATGGATAATAGTTGTCAAGGGATTTTGCAGGCTAAAGCCATTTTAAAACTTGATATTAACCGATTAAAACATGTAATCAAGGAGAGTAGATCCAATATGGTTACATGGTTTATCACAGATCATTAAGTCATTCAAAAAATACCTGCTCAAGATTGGTAAGTCCAATACAAATTTTGTTTACAAGAAAGAGGAATCCCCCTCTCATATTTTTTTTAAATGTGTTGTGATAGCTCGCAAACACCCGGTAATAAAAAAAAACAAATAAGTGCGAATTATTCAAACTACTTTAGAAAAGATTTACAATTTAAATAGATTTCGTCGTATCTAAACACAATGAAATGATAATCATATAATATGTAGATTAGATTTTCTATAAATCTAATTGTTTTATGTACCGTTACATTACTGATTAAAAATGTGTTTGCAGATAGAAAAAATTAAAAATCGCTATTAGTAAAAAAATAATTAATTCAAAAACTTACAACATTATTATTAAAACAGCCAGTGAAACACAATATCTTTCTAAAATATAAAAATATAAATAATCATTAAATTAATATAATATTAGAAAGTGTTTAGTGAAATTGAAATTCTAACGGTTTTCAAAATGATTTTCAAAATAAATTTCATTATTTTAATTTATTTTATTGTAATTTCAAGTCAATTTAATTTTACAAATGCAAGTAAGTGAATTTTATATAAAGTTTTTTTTTTATTACAATAACAAATTAATATTTTATTTTTTATATATTTAGTTAAATGTGTTAGATGTGCTTTCAATGATTTAAAATGCGTACAAAATCCAGAACAAATACAACCTACTGATTGTCCAAAAGGTTATACAAGTTGTTTTACTGCTATTGGTAAGTAATATAAATATACTGGTAGTGAAGATGGAGTTTAAACTATTTTTTTAAATTTTATCTTAAGTTGAATAAAAGATTTGATACGTCATAAGTTGTACATATATTGTACTGTACTAATAATCGTCGGTAGGCTCGTATGTCTTTTACAAAGTTTATAGTAAAAATTAATTAGTTACAGTCATTTTTTAGCTTGTTTTATTTTTTCTTTTACTTACGCCATAGTTTGCGCAGTTGGTAGAACTCCTGAACCTGCTTGAACCTGAAAAATGTTTACATTCTAAATCTAAATATTAATTTTATAGTGACCGTATAGCATAAGCTGTCTGGTCTTATAAATTTTTGACTATTAGACATGTTTCTATTTTTATATTTTCTATTTTTCTAAATTACTAAATTTTAATATTGATTCGTTACCAAATATTCTTTATACATACATACATATTTTGTTTTTTTTTTCTTATTAAATTATAAACTTTATAGTTTCATTTTAATATTTTGGAAAAAAATAAAATACAAAAATAATAAATATTATGCCAAATCACGTACGGATAAAGAGCCAAATTTGCTTGTATATATAGATAGATATACAGGTATACATCAGATATAATCATTATAATTAATATGTAAATTGATAAAAGTACGGTACAAATATCTGAACCATAACCAATTTTAATTATTATTCTTTTAAATGATAGATATTTATAAGGAGACGTAGCGAAACTAAATATTTTTTAAAACTTTTGAATTTTTAATTAGAAATTTCATTTTAATACACATACATTCCCAAATTCATCAAAGTATATTCTTTTCCTCACCACAATTAAATTTAAATTAATTTTTTTTATAAATTATTAGATTAGATTTATAATTTATTACGTATGCGGTTGTTGTCTAAGATATATGAAAATAAAGAAAAATTATACAGTGTCAAGAATAAATGAAAATAATTGAATATTGAATACGATTTTTTATCAAACCTTCTTCGAATTTAAAGAAGCTAGTATAAGTAAATAAATAAATCTTCTACTTTTCGATCTAAGTAAGTACTTTACATTGAATTCTATTCCAAAGATTTTTTTTAATTTTTTATGTTTTTAGTTTTTTGGCAGAACAAACTAAAACAAACAGGAATAAATCGAATTTAAAATTATAGATTATTTTGGGTCTGGTAGGTTGTTTTTGTACCTAACTGCAAACAAAGTATATACTGTCCAATGTTGATAATTCGTAATGATTTGTTTTAAGTAATTAAAATATATTTAAATCTTAATTTGGCTTTTGTTGTGAATTTTTGAATTGTCCTCTTTCGGTATTGGTCATCGGTCACTGACTGGTAAAACCAATGTTGTTTTTCTGTTATATTCTTGTCAGATCTACTTAGGTAGAACTACTTTTTCGTGCATTTAGTAATTCAAATTTGACTGCATATTTTATGTCAAATTCCTAACCGAGTTTTCAACTTGACCGAGCTTGCAACTTGATAGCTTTTCAAACAAAAAAATGTTAGGGTTTTTTCTTGAAAAAACATTTAGACTCGACCCGTAGATTGAGCTTAATAATGTGCTCCCGTATTTAAAATCAATCATTCGTGTAAAGGAAGAAAAATTTGGCGTTGGATAAAATAAAAATTTATCTAATAAAAATAAAATACAAAACGGAAACGAATAAAAAAAATAGAATGAGTCCTAAATGAAAGAAGAAAATGAAGTTTCAACAAATTTCCTTCAATTTAAAAGGGTACTCGTACCAGGTACCACTATTTTTCTGAATTCATAAAAAAATGGTGCAAATTCGGAAAAATTCCATATAAAAATCCTTAATTTGAGTTTGTATAAATAACATGGTTGTTGGCCACGATGGGTCACCCTGTTTAAATAAGAATACTGTTAGTTTTAGGTAAATCGTATGATTGATATAAGTTAAAACCGTAAATAAAGAAAGAAGTGTATAAATAAAAATAAACAATAGACTAACAAATGGTGACCCCGACACGCGGTCAAAAGTAAAAAAGGTTTTTTATCATAATAAAAATACAAAATTAATTAAAATTTCTATTTGGAATTCATGTGATCAACAATCAACAAAAAAAACTATGAATAAATTAAAAAACTATTTATTAAGAAAATATAAAATTATATATACTTATATTAGACCTATACTATACCTGAAGGCGCTTCTCAAGTCTCTATACCGTAATGTCGATATTAAAAGCGCTGAGGCGGTTCAACGTAAATTTTTGCGCTTTGTACTACATGATTTTTTATGAGAACAGACTTCTTTTAATAGATCTGAAATCTCTTCAACAAAGGTGTTTGGAGGCTGATATAAAATTTATATCCACCTAATTGTTACAGGTAATATTTCAGCACCAGCAATTCAAAATAGAGTAATTTTTAGAGAAATTTTGAGCAATTTACGTTCAGTCAATTTATTTATGTCAATTTATACTGTACAGACTATGGGAAAATTGTAGCCAGTAAGTATGAATGTACGCTAGGTAGGTTAACTGGGAGAGTAGCGTGTTTTGATTTTAACATTGAGTAAAGCCACTTTAAAAACTAATATTTTAATAATTAACATAATAATATAGTTATAATTTTTCAATAATTTTTATTAACTTTAAACTTTTGTATACGTTTGCATATTGTGGTTTCTAATTTTTAATGTAGTCGTAGTCTGTTGCATACCGTTAAATGATGAACTTACTTACTGATTCTTATAAATTTATCTATCGTTATTAGTAATTTAAATGCTTTTGCTTGAACTAAGCCATGATAATACTCATAATTAGTATAAAAATAAAAAAATTAGTATAAAAATGAACTTATTCTGCTCCAAATCCACAAATATGCAATAGGTATTATAAATTTAAAAAAATTATTTATTAAAATTTTTATTTTGTAATAAAGGTTCCAGTGGTTCAATGTACAGAGACTGTTATCATGATAATCATCATTACTGTCAGGGTGATTATGATTGTACAATTTGTTCAACAGATAATTGCAATAACCAAATATTACCTAAAAATCGTCTAAAATGTTATCATTGTTCTGGTATAGATGATTGTATCAATGTAAATGAAAGTAAACTTTTGCCATGTCATAATTTTAAAGAAAATGATGAATGTTTTACATATAATGGAATTAATGAATTTATTCGTGGTTGTAAATCTGATTCTCAATATAATTCATTATGTAAAAAATATGATAATGAAAACAATATGAATTTATGTGATAATTGTAATACATTTGGTTGTAATAATAAAGATATTAAACCTCTAGAATGTTATAGTTGTCACAGCAATGATGGTAAATGTAAAAAACCAGAAAATTTTGAAAATTTAATAAAAATTAAATGTGAACCAAATTTAGATGGTAATGTCTGTTACACTTATGTTGATAATAATAATTTTGTGACAAGAAGTTGTGCACGTGATACAAATTATATAAAAAAAAATTCTGGACATTTTATTGAATTATGTAAAAATGAAAAATGTAATAATAAAATTATTGAAAATATTAATTGCCCAAAATGTAATATGATAACAGATAAAGAATGTGGTATAAAAGATTTTAAAAATGATTGGATAAAAGAAAATAATTGTAATGATTTTACAACAATGTGTCATTCAAAATGTAATGATTTACAAGGTAACATATTTCGTGGATGTGGTAAAGCACCATCAGATAGTTTTAATTGTACATATTGTTATGAAAATTGTGATAGAAAAGAAAATTCAATTAAATTATCATGTTATCAGTGTCGTAGCAATATTGATGAAAATTGTAAAAATAATTTAGAAAAAATTCAACCACAATTATGTTTGTCTAATCATGATGATGATGATGTTGATGATGAAACTAAACATATAGGCTGTTATACAGAAAATTATTGTAAGTTTTTTTTAAAAACAATATAATTAATTATTTTGTTTAAAAAAAAAATATTTTTTTATTTATTTTAAGATGGGCTTATAATAAGAGGATGCCAATCTGATTTATCTAAATATGATTTAAATGCATGTAATGAAAATAAAAATAATTGTAAACTTTGTAATACAAATAATTGTAATGATGAAAATTCAGCAGCTTCTAGATTTACTAATTCGTTGTTAACATCATCAATAATACTCATAATATTTTATTTATTTAATTAATTTTATATAATTATAATTATTATAATTTTTATTACCAACAATTAATAATCAAAAATATTTTTAATAAAATATTATTTACAAAATATGTATATTATAATATGATGTATTCAACCAATTAAGCCTACATATGTACCGGGGTTTTCAGGACATGCGTATCAATTTTTCAACAGGAAGTGTAGTCGTTATTTTGAAATAGCTTTTATTAACTAAATCGATTGTTGATATTTTCAACTTCTAAAATGAACAACAAAATACCGGAAATGGATTTTTTTAAACCGGAAATTTACCGAAATCAAGATTTTCAAATAAAAAGAGTTATTTTCCGATACAAATCGGAATTGAATTCGGATTTTTCTTGAAAAAAAGAAACTTTTACAGTTTCATTTTATAATTTTTTAAGAAAATGAATGAAAATAAAACAAAAATCTTTCGTATTTTTCCTTTAGTAAAGTAAAAGTAATAATAATAAATTAATTTAAACAATTAAATTTGCGTTTTATATTATCATATTTTGTTATCATATTTTGAGTCCTTCAAAGTTTAAATAAATAAAAACGAATTGAAGGCAAAAATTTCTTATTTTTTTACGTAGAATCTGAAAATATCTCTTGTCCCCTTGAAAATCTTGGTTTCGGTTAATTTCCGGTTTAAAAAAATCATTTCAAGTCATTTCCGGAAATGGCAAATATCACTAATCGATAGAGTACCCTCGATTTAGTTAAAAACTATTTATTTTAAAATTTTAAATTAACGACAACCTTCCATCTTAAATACTGATAAGCATGTTGCTTTATCACAGGTATTATTTAAGTGAACGTGACCACTTCACGTTCAATAAAATTAGATGTGTTTTAAGTACACGTAAATTTGATAACATTTTGATAAAATCTAATCCAATAATTTACTTTAAAACTCTAATTTAATTCATTAAAACAAAAAAGTTTTTGCATAATAAAAAATAAGAAGTAGATAAGTGAAATCAATTGAGATCAAAGAATATCAAGTGAAATTACATTGAATAAATGGTAAAACAATATATTGTGGAGATTTATGATATAACTGATGGTAAAAAAATTCTGCCACTATTCAATAATTTTATGTCGAATGTCAAATAAAATTAAATTTAATAAACGGGTTTTTAACTTTAGGCTTTAAAAGCCTATCGTGTACACTTCAGAGCTAAGCAATGTGAAATAAATTATATTTAGATAACTGGTAGTTTAACAGGTTTAGCATGGTTCGTTTCACAATTCAAGCTACTTGTAATTTATTGCTTTTTACAGAGAACCAGTCAAAACTTTTAATATCGAGTGGTCGCTAAAGTTACCTGACATTAGCACTATGGTATAGGTTATAATGAGACCATAACGTTAGTGTTAAACATGCCAGAAGACTTACACTATCCATTTCGCTTTTGTAGAACCTCTAGATATGCGGAAGAGGATGAAACTGTACTACATCTTCTCTGCGCCTGTCCTATCTTGAAAATTGATTTAGGTATTTGTAAGTGTGTCGGTTTATACCAACAGGCACTGTTACTTACCTAGGTACCTTTATAGATTTCTTTCAATACATGCCAATTTTGTTTATGATGAAGGATCTCTACGTAATGGCATACAAATATATAAAACCGTTATTTTTTTAATATCATGCATTTAATATAGGGAACAACTAGTTTTAAGACGAATATTTTAATTTAGTATAGTTAATTTTTTAACTATATTTTAATTTTGCATTGTTTGTGTTGTTCTGTAACTTAGCTTTAGAAAATGTTTGAAGTAAATGCGATTTAAAATAGTTTAAGTTCCCAAGGAAAATTTTTATTGTTTTAGCACTGAATTTTGAATTGTACTTGTGCAAACTATCATTCTAACTCCGACTTACAACATTTTCCATTTCTGCTGTTTACGATTTTATTCTCTGTTATATAGTCTACTTTAATTAATCACAACTTAATCAGGCTCTTCTAAAATTTATTATTTTATAAGTCTGAAACTTATTTACAAATTTTATTAAAATTCTAAATGTTAATAATTTTTAAACGGATTGTATTTATATCACAGGTATTATTTAAGTGAACGTGACCACTTCACGTTCAATAAAATTAGATGTGTTTTAAGTACACGTAAATTTGATAACATTTTGATAAAATCTAATCCAATAATTTACTTTAAAACTCTAATTTAATTCATTAAAACAAAAAAGTTTTTGCATAATAAAAAATAAGAAGTAGATAAGTGAAATCAATTGAGATCAAAGAATATCAAGTGAAATTACATTGAATAAATGGTAAAACAATATATTGTGGAGATTTATGATATAACTGATGGTAAAAAAATTCTGCCACTATTCAATAATTTTATGTCGAATGTCAAATAAAATTAAATTTAATAAACGGGTTTTTAACTTTAGGCTTTAAAAGCCTATCGTGTACACTTCAGAGCTAAGCAATGTGAAATAAATTATATTTAGATAACTGGTAGTTTAACAGGTTTAGCATGGTTCGTTTCACAATTCAAGCTACTTGTAATTTATTGCTTTTTACAGAGAACCAGTCAAAACTTTTAATATCGAGTGGTCGCTAAAGTTACCTGACATTAGCACTATGGTATAGGTTATAATGAGACCATAACGTTAGTGTTAAACATGCCAGAAGACTTACACTATCCATTTCGCTTTTGTAGAACCTCTAGATATGCGGAAGAGGATGAAACTGTACTACATCTTCTCTGCGCCTGTCCTATCTTGAAAATTGATTTAGGTATTTGTAAGTGTGTCGGTTTATACCAACAGGCACTGTTACTTACCTAGGTACCTTTATAGATTTCTTTCAATACATGCCAATTTTGTTTATGATGAAGGATCTCTACGTAATGGCATACAAATATATAAAACCGTTATTTTTTTAATATCATGCATTTAATATAGGGAACAACTAGTTTTAAGACGAATATTTTAATTTAGTATAGTTAATTTTTTAACTATATTTTAATTTTGCATTGTTTGTGTTGTTCTGTAACTTAGCTTTAGAAAATGTTTGAAGTAAATGCGATTTAAAATAGTTTAAGTTCCCAAGGAAAATTTTTATTGTTTTAGCACTGAATTTTGAATTGTACTTGTGCAAACTATCATTCTAACTCCGACTTACAACATTTTCCATTTCTGCTGTTTACGATTTTATTCTCTGTTATATAGTCTACTTTAATTAATCACAACTTAATCAGGCTCTTCTAAAATTTATTATTTTATAAGTCTGAAACTTATTTACAAATTTTATTAAAATTCTAAATGTTAATAATTTTTAAACGGATTGTATTTATTCGAATTACAATTTAATATATATATTTTAAAATTTACATTTATAAGACAAACTTTATTATTGACTAGCTTAAATATAAATTGACAAAATGTTTGAGTTGTAAAATTTAAAAAATGTTCAGATTTTGTAAATTTGTATTTTTTACTTTATAGAATTAACATTTTTAACAAAACGATTGCGTTGAATAAAGGTTGTAACTTAAAGTCTTAAATTTTTTAATTTTTTTTTTTTTAATATTTCAAGACTTGTAGGCTTTTAAGGAAATGTACATTAAATGCTTTTGTTTTTCTTTTTTTTTTGGTATGTATAGTTAAGATCGATATTGATGTTTATATTTCTAATCCATTGGACATAATTCAGAATCTTTTTCATCTGTAATTAAACTAGCTGATTCAATTAATAATCTTTCATAGTTACCATCACTGTAAATATTTTTTGGTGTTTTCAAAGCTTCTTTTTTAATAAAATCACGTATTAATGAAGGTTCAACAATAGACATTTCAAAACTTCTACCCCAAACTAATAAAGCAAATGGTCTTTCTTTTGTTAACATTCTAGATGGTGATATTAAATGCCTAAATAAGCAACTGCTAACAATAGTTTTAAAATTTTGTATTTGCATACGATTTGCACATGGATGATATAATGCAACAACAGCACCCAAATCAAGATTATGCATATATCGTTGTTGTGGTAAATACGTATAATCTCCATATTTAGCCCATACTGGTCTATAATTACCAAATGCAGTTAGATCTTCACCATAATAAATTGATTCATTCATGCAGAGAGCTTGAGGCACAAAAGCTACTGGTATATCAAATATAGTATCTATTGGATGTAAATCAAATCTACCTTCATAAAGCATTTTATTGTCTTCACAAGTCCATAAGGCTTTATAGTTGTTTTCATCTAAATCTGTTTGTAGACAATTATGTCCATTATCACAAATACTTTGGCAATCGTTAAAATTTATATTTTCATCATATGGATTTTTTGGAAACCAAACTCCTTTCCATTCTACTTTTGTTTGGGTATCTTCATCAGCATATATAATATAATTAGGCAATGTTAACAATAATAAAAATAGTAACTTTTTCATTTTTAATTCAATTTTGTATTTTAATACTCCATGCAAATTTTTTATATTAAATGGATTTACTAAACTATGTATTTATTAAAATGCTTTGGTTTTATTTTTTTTACTGCTAAAAAGTGGTAACTAATTAGCAAATTCCCCTTCAACTTTTCTTTGTGATTCTGGGTTTTTTCTTTATTTTATTTGATTAATTTTAAAAACAAATATACAGAAAACGTCATATAACCAAAAGAGAATTGAATTGACGTTTCTAATCTATTCTTAATTCGCCGCAAATCAAACGCAAATAAAAGGGGCCATACACAACACATGCGTGCATGCATGTTATTATGATTTATAGTGTCGTATAGTGTTAATGTGATTAAGCATTTATACATGTCAGGTTGCGTAATTTTAAAGTGTTTGATTGTTGAATTGCTCACTTTTAAAATCTTTTTTTGGTGTAGTAAAAATAGTTGTGGTATTTGTTTTTTTTTTCATTTTGGCACGAATTTTATCACCCAGGAGATTTTAACTCCGTTGCAAATATCCTCAAATTTTTCCACCATTCTAGTATGAATTTCCACCGATTACGTATAATCTTTAATTATAAATTACACAAAAAAGCATTACTTTTCTTCCCGAGAGAAGTTAACTTAACTCAATGAACTTTAATTGTATTATGTGAACGCTAGCCCTATGACTTATTAATTCTGAATAATTTAATTATGTATTTTGATTCAATTTTTAAACAAATGTTTTCGCAATCTTCTAATTGGTCGAGAACGCTACAAACAGTCTTCTAAACGAACAGATTGAGATTTCAGCTAATTAATTTAACTCATGAAGAGACTTATGCTATGTTCATGTATTTTGTACTTGTAGACATAAAAAAGTTTTTAAAATTTGTATATTGTGAATGAAATTTCCAATTAATATTGTGCGTGATCGTGAATATACGGTAATGACAATCAATTTGTCAAAATTTTACAAAAATAATTTAATTTTATTAGGAAATAGCAAAATCCATAACATACCATACAATACAATAGATATTACCATAAACATAACCATTATCAATTTAATTTCATTAATACATATACTATTTTGAAATAGTAATATCTGATAGTTTACTTTTAATTTTTATAAAAAATTCTGTAGAAAATACAGAACAAATTTGAATATAAATTTATTAGGCTTAAATTTGTATATAAATTAAAATTTTTTACTTCTAATTTAATAACATTAGATTAAGAGTATTATTTTAAGTACATAATATAATTTAGAATAAAGTAAAATGGCATCACCATGGGGTAAAATTGAAAAATTTCAACCAACAAATTTAGAAGAAATTATGTCTGAAGAATATGCAAGAGATTTGCAAAATAAAGAAATCAATAAATATACAAAAAAGTTACATGACGAAATTAAAGATGAAAAAATTTCCGATTTGTTAAAAAGCGGAGTTGAACTAAATGAAATTGAGTTGAACGAAACTATAGTAAATACTAGTATTGATTCAGATAAAGTACCAACAGCAATTTTAGAAGCTATTCAAAGGGATAACATTGGAACTTCAGAATCAAACGAAGTTTGTACTTCAGATGAAATAATAGCTCGTGTATTACAAAATCAATTTGATCATGAGTACAATGAGGAATTGAAACGTGTTGAAAAACATAAAAATAAACAATCAAAAGTATCAATTTCGTTAGACAATTTTAAACGTAGTGAAGATATAAGTGATTCTGAAGAAGAAGATGATGATATTTATTACAGTGAAAAGAAAGATTGGGATCGTTTTGAGACCAATGAAAAACGATTTGAAGCCATACCAAAATGTGGTTTTAAAATAAGTGAAGAAGATGGTAAAATGATAACTAAACACGATCCTCAAATATGTGCTATTAGAAATGCATGTAAAGGTAAACAAAATAAAATAAAAATAACATTAATAAAAATAACCCCAATCATTAATTTTATTTTTGTATTTTTTGTTTTTTTGTAGTTATGTCATTCCCAACAGAAATTCCTACTGGTGATGCAGCTGGATTTGATATGAAACTATCGAATAATGTTTATAATCAATTGAAAACGTATTCGAGACGAATTAAAAAGAATAAAATGTCAGATCGAACTGTTAATAGGGCGACTGCCGAAATGGGTGTTGATGCAAGAACAAGATTATTACTTTATAAATTAATAAATAATCAAATTCTTGAACAAGTTAATGGGATTGTATCAACTGGAAAAGAATCATTAATTCTTCATGCTATATCAGATCCAAATTATTCTGGAGAATTAATATTACCTAAAGAATGTGCAATTAAAATTTTTAAAACAACTTTGAATGAATTTAAACAAAGGGATCGTTACATTAAAGATGATTTTCGTTTTAAAGATCGTTTTAAAAAAACGAATAATGTAGTTGTGATAAACATGTGGGCCGAAAAAGAAATGCATAATTTAATGCGGATGAAAAAATGTGGTATTAATTGCCCTGATGTGATTACTTTAAAAAAACATATATTGGTAATGTCTTTCATTGGAGACAATCATAATGCAGCACAAAAACTTAAAAATGCCAAATTGTCATATGAACAATTGATTTGTGCATATGATGAAATTATTAACACTATGATCAAATTATATAATGAAGCTAAATTAGTTCATGCTGATTTATCAGAATATAATATTTTATGGTATGACGAAAAATGTTGGTTTATAGATGTTGCCCAATCTGTGGAGCCTGAACATCCAAGTGCATTAGAATTTTTAATGCGTGATTGTAATAATATTATAACTGTAAGTACATATATATATATATATGTTTTATGAAGATTAAATTTCAACAACGTAAAATGTTTTCAAATTATACTTTTAGTTTTTTAATCGTCGACAACTGCCAAATATTTTGACTAAAGAAGAATTATTTGAAAAAATCACCTCATTAAATGCTGAAAAATATAATACTGGTATGTTAGAAAGAATTCATCATCGTGGAGCATCAATCGTACAAGCCACTGCCCCAATTAAAGACGATTGCCCAGATGAAATAAGACCATTGGAATATCCATTTGAGTTGGCATGGGATAAATCAATGAAAGAAAAAAATGAAAATTTTCAGACAATTGATAATAAAATTATTGAAAATACAGACGCTTTAAAAGTACTCTCTGTAAGCAACTCAAATTAAAAGCAACAAAATTTTTTTTGAATGTAAAATAAAAAGAATCAAAAACTTATATAAAATAGCTTTAAAAGATTTATAAAATCATAATCTTTTACAAATTTTTGTTCAATAAAAAAAAAAAAAAACATTCGAAATTCAATTTTGTTTAATTATTTAATTTAAACCATTTTTTTTGTACAATACACTTTTAGTTAGAAAAAAGTTAACGAAAATTTGTAAACTGTTTTAATATTATGCATCAGGCATATCTCCTCCAGGAACCAACTAAAAAATAATAATTTAATTGAATATCTTAATGAACATCTTTCTTTTAATAACTCACCATAGTAATATTGTTTCCATTCAAAAGAATCTGATCAAGTTTTGTAATTCGACGACCTTCCGGTGTATTTTCATATTCTGTAACATCCTCTAACAACATATTAACAAAATCATCAAATCCTAATAGTGTGCCTACCATTTCTTTATCATTTTTCATTATGATATGAATTCTAGATCCAATACATTTGTCCACTAATTCTATAATTAAAAAAAATATAAATTCAATTTGATTTTACAAACTGAATTCACAAACAAAATATCTAACCTAATGGTAACAAAGTTGTTACAGTTGATGGTGGTGCTGCAGCTGACATTTTTTTTATAGATTCTTATATAAATCAATCAAATTTATTTATAAATTTATATCAAAATAATTTACAAACTCTTAATTTAATTTTAAAAGTTTATTTTTTATTAAACAAAGCCGACTATTCCAGCACACATTCAAGTAAATTAAAAACATAAATTGAATTGTTTACAAAATAAATGTCAAAGCAAGTTTATTGTCAAAATTATGAAAATGTCAATTTAGAAATAAGTTTCGACTATCAACCAGCAGGGGAATACGTTTTCCGTTTCTGTACTTCTAAATTATTATGAGCCAATTGAAACGGAAATTAAAACGGGTTTGATTATAAAAATGTAATCAGTAATATTTTTGTTAAGTTTTAAATAATTGTTAAAAAATAGACCGAATGAACCAATTTTTTTAATTAATTGTTTTAATTGTTAAACGAAAGATGGTGTAAACTAAGTTGGTTATTTAAAAGTTGTACGATATTCTGAAATTTTCTCAAATGAAATTGATTATTTTGAGAATTTAAGTTATCAAAAACAAAATGGAAGTCATTTAAAAAAAATGTAGTATTGCATTAAAAAGTGAGGAAACAAAATCTAGAAAAAATATATACAAAGAAATTGTCACAATGTTACGGAAATTCATGGTAATTGTAATTAAAAATTTTGCTTTGAGAGTAATTGATATTTTGTTCGTATTTTCAATATCAACCAGCAGCTCAACAGGATATTTTTTTCAGGTATTGTATATTGTATGTCAAATTAATATTCACGTTATTATTTACATTTATAAAATTTTTTTTTGAAATTATGATTGAACAAAATTTGAATAACATATGTAGCTCTTATTAAATTATGAATTTAACAATACCAGAAATTTTAGAAAACACTAATGGCGTCAATAAATTCTTACATATATTTTTATACAATACTTTCTCTCTTTAATTGTAGATATTCTATGGATAACATTAGCAATATTATATATACATATATCATATAATTATGTATATGAATATATATGCATAATTATAATTATTGAAGCGTAAATTAGTTAAATGGTTTAATTCAAATAAAACACAAATCAAACAATATGCATTGTTCACTCAATAAATCGTCAAAATTGAATTTAGAATACAAAATTATCCTGTACAAAACTAATTAAACCAGTATAAGCTGATGGCACACAAATATGGAGTACGACCTCCCCATCTAATGTTGAAAAACGCTAAAAAACGGTGGTTAAAATATTTTTAAAGAGGAACTCAGGTATAGCTTCTTGGTTTATAAAAGATCATAAAATCTTTGTAATGGGGTAGTAAAGAGATTGTCACAATAGAAATTATCTACACAAATTGGAATATTATCCAAACATACTTGCAAAAAGACTAACAACAAACAGGTGTCGTACAAGATTGGAACAAATTGATTTAATCAATATGTTTTTTATTTATACTTATCTATGTTATAAATAAATTTAATTGTTTTATTCAATTTAAAAACTAAAATGTGTGCTAAAGGGAAAAATCAATGCAATGGCAAAGATCCAATATCCAATATCGCTAAAAATTAAATCCACAGTAAAATATTAAAAACACAGTAATTCAAATTCAATAAATAAAAACTTTGTTAATAATTTAAATTCACAGTAAAAAAATTAAATTCACAGTTAAATAAATTTACAGTAAAAGAATAAAAACACAAAAATAACTTTCTGAAAGAGAATTAATTTAATAGTATGTAAATAAATCTGCAACACAGTAAATTCAGACGAAATACACGGTTAGTTATATCTTCATTGATTTATAAATCACTTTTGAAATAACGTTGTTTAAATCAATGTAGCTCGTAGAGGTTACCCCTTGTCCCAGAAGGTTTAACACAAATTTGAAACGATTTTCTACAATTTCGAGAGAGATAGAATATATCCGCCGTTCCCAGAAGATGTAACAAATTTTTTGAGCCGTTTTGTAACACTATTGGAAAAGGATTAGCACAAATCTGAAACGGATTTCTAAAGTTTCAGAAAAAGAGAATATAGTTATATTTCCTTTTACCAGAAGATTTAATTAAAATGTTGTATCTTTTTTGGTTTTGTGTTTTTGGATTGCGGTGTTTTGTGTTTTTGGATTTTTGAAATAGTGGAGATTTCTGAGATAAAAACGATATTTTCCCTTTTCCAAAATATGAAAGTCGGTTATTAGCAACATTTACTGTTTATTTTATTTATAATACAAAAACTAGTTTTTTACTGTGCACATTTAACTGAGTAAAATTTTTATTTAAAATCTTTTTTGCTGAGCAAATAGTCATTTTCTACTGGGCGTTCAATAAATTTTACTTAGTATTTCTATTTTTAACTTAGTATTTTGCTATTTTGTACTACCTCGTTAAATCCTAGCCTTCCAATATATTTAAGGTTAATATTTATGATTAATTATTTTGCGTTTCTTAAAATTAAAAAGTAGGAAGGGAAAAATCATTTTGAATAAGTTTCAATATTTACTTGATTTCTAATTTGTTAAATTGAATGAAATTAGATTTTGGTTTTATATACAGTTTCAAATCAATTTCATAGATTCATCATCATCATCATGATATGGCGCTACAGTTCGGGGTGAGTTTTTTTGTTCTTCTTCACAATGTTCTTGCATTGAACCCTGGGAATTATTTTTAACTTGTAACTTTCGCCCATAATTGTCCTCGTTATCAGCCCCATCTTGCTCTCGGCTCCCTCTAGCTCGATTCAGATCAGGACAATATTTAAATATTACGATAACTATAATTTTCTATTATCACAACGGGACAGCCCATTTTTGTCTTTGCACTTCTATAAAACGAACAATATCTTGCCCTTCAATTAAGTTATCAAGCTCGCTATTTGTCATTATTTAATGTTCACCATTCTCTTGCCTTCTTGCAGTAAAAATTTTTCTTACTATTTTTCGCTCGAAAGTTCAAAGCGTCTTTTTATCAGCCATTGTCATTCCTCACAGATTCCTCAATTCCTCACACCAAACCTCACAGCCGTATGTGGCTATTGTATAATAGATTTATAAATTGTAAGTTTGGTACGCCTCGATAACAGTTTTGATTGCATGTTTCCTGTTTGCAAAATAACAGTTGTTACCCATTTGAATTTTATTTTGTATGCCATAGTCATAGTACATACTGTTGTCATTTTGAATAAGTGTTCCGAGATATTTGAAGCTCAAAGTTATATTCTGCGATTGTCTTCCTCCGGTTTCTCTAGACATTTTTATATACTTATAGTCTTATGTTCGTTAAGTTTTAGACCCATTTTAGATATTTCTTGTTCAAGCACCACGAAAATTTCTGTCAAGGCTCTCAAATTGATATCGTCTGCATAGGTTATTAGTTGCGACGTGTTAGTAAGAATATGACCACTTCTATCGTATTTCCCTATAGCTTGATGTAGAAAGGGATACATTAAAAAGTATACTCCCCAGTACATCCCCTTCTCTCACCCCTGATTTGATACTAAATTTCATAGATTGATGATACTAATGATTGCATGTATATCCAGTATCGAAATAATGAAAATTTAATGGAGTTTGATTTTTAGATATTTCGAGCCTTAAACATTTTAGCATTCATTAGTTTAAATTAGATTTAAGCATTTGAAATGGTGGACCATGTTGTTTTATTGAATAAATTGCATAATGCGGGCTTCAGAGGATTTATACAAAATTGGTTCGCATCTTATTTAGACAATCGAAGGAAAAAAACCTGCATTAAAAACAATACAAGTTCAGAAAATGTTATTAATATCGGGGTTTCACAAGGCTCTGTTTTAGGTTCTATTTTATTTCTAATTTTTGTTAACTCCTTTTTTTATCAACCATTTAATGGTAAAGTTATGGCCTTTGTTGATGATACTACCCTGACTTATGCAAACAAGAATTATTTTAACATTTTTACTGATATTAATTATGATTTGGAAATTCTAAGAAGGTGGTTTAAAAGGCGCAAAGTGGTTATAAATGGCAAAACCAAATATATGTTGTTTAACCTTTCTGAAACAGTCTGTGAGGATTTGTCTTTTGTATATCATTCTCCGTCTTGGTTGAAAATGAGTCTTGTAAATTTGTGTGAACATGATTTGTGTTTGTCTATTTATGACAGTAAGTTGAGCTTTACTGATAATTGCTTTATTATTGAACATGTTGACTGTTTTAAGTATTTGGGTGTTACTTTGGGTATTAGGTTTAGTTGGAGGGAGCACACCAGATACTTGACTTATTATTTAAATAATGTGGTTAGGCACCTTTATCACCTCAGTCTGTACTGTAATCGTTCAATTCTAAAATTAGTTTATAATGGTTTGTTTAAGTCTAAATAAAATTACGGTATCTGTTGTTGGGGTCTATTTCATTAAAATACTAGGCTAAGAAGTTAGAATTAATTTGCTATTCTAAATTTATTTGTTTATTTATTTCAATTTACTGGGTAGTCCCTTACAGATTTTGCTTATAAGGTATTAAAAAATAAAATAAAATTAGAAATAGGAAACAAAAATTCTAAAATATAAAAATAATTTCAAATATAAAATAACATTAATAACAATATGCATTAACAATTTCAAGTTAAAAATAACATTAATTCAAGAAAAGAAGTTAAAAAAAAGAAACATTCAGACTTAAGTAGTATAAATAAATATTAATAGTAATAGGAATAGTAATTATAAAAAAGCAGTACATTCAAATGATTAAAGAGAATAATTTTAATAAATTTGTAAAATAAAATTATAATTATAATTAAAATTAGAAAAATTATTGTAATGTATCAAAAAATGTTATGATTTTCCCCCTAAAAACGAATCTACTGTAGTTGAAGTCAATTACTGAAAGACTGTTATTAAATAAGCGCTGAGAGTTTGCTATAGGTTCGGAAAAACCATAGTTCGTTCTATGACTTTGAAGATATAAAAATCTTTGGTGTTTCTGAAATCGCGCACTGGAGCATAGATATTATAAAGGCGAAGAATAGACGGGCATTTTGTTCTGCCAGATAAGATATCATAGGAAAACATCACGGAAGAAACATTTTGCCTAGCCTCAAGAGTAGAAAGCATAATAAGTTGACATTTAGCTAAATATCCAGTAATATAAGGTTGCCAGTTGAATTTATGTAGACAAAACCTAATCATATTCTTTTGAACAGACTCTATTCTCTTAATATGTTTATCATAATAAGGCATCTAAATCGGACAAGCATATTCGAGGTGAGGACGAACGAGTGCAGTGTATAAATTTTTGAATGTATAAGGATCAGAAAATTGCTGTGAGTTACGCTTAATGAAACCTAACATGAAAAAAGCTTTAGAAATAATTAGATCTATGTGAGCATTAAAAGTTAATTTATTATCGAGAATGATACCCAGGTCTTTTGTTTCACAGACATGTTCGATAACAGAACCATTGATATTATAATAAAATTCAATTAGAGTTTGCTTCCTAGAAAATGACATGTAACTGCACTTATTAATATTTATGGTAAGACCATTAATGTTACACCAAGAGTAGAGTTTGTCAAAATCCTGCTGCAGGAGATGGCAATCTTCGTCCGACTTAATAACCACAAAAAGTGTAGTATCTTCAGCAAATGATAAGGTCAAAGACTTAATATCGAAGTCGACATCGTTCATAAATAATAAAAATAATAGTGGCCCCATATCAGTTCCTTGGGGAAAACCAGACGTACTCTCGAAGTTATATGACGTGCAATTTTGTATTTTAACGCACAGCTTAAAATAATATTGAACCCATCACCAACATCAAATAAGATTGAACCCATAGAAGGAAGGTACCATGAATACCAAGAGCCTGAAGTTTAGAGAGTAGTAAAGAATAGTCTACTTTGTCAAAAGCTTTCTTATAATAGTCTACTTTGTCAAAATATCCGTGAATATAGTATCTGCTTGATAGCCTTTTGTATGTAAGTTAGCTTAAGTTGTAATTGTTTATTATAAATTAATTTATTCTGAGAGAGATTCCTACATCACCGCAGCCGCAAATGGGCTTATTGTGATAATATCATTCATTAAATAAATTTGATTATCCAACCAAACAATATTTGATAGTAAGAATTTAACATATTTTGTGAATATGCATATACTTATATTACATATACAAGTCCATAGTTATATATAGTGCGCCCGGATATCCTCGATGTTCAAACATGAATAAAGCATTACTTTTCTTGCCGCTCCTTTAACACTATCTCTTCCGCAACAAGAACAAAAATTATAAAAAAAAATACGTGGGTCAATTCACAAGTTTACAAGTTTAAATTTTGATAATTTCATTTCTATATTTAGAATAAAGAAAATCTTTCCACAAATAAAATATTGAATTTCTTTTTATTTTGATAATATTAAAATAAATCACAAAAAAAAAAAAGACAAGGTACTATTAATATGATTATTATAAGTAATTTTGGATGGAAACACATTTTCATGAAATTCAAGCTCAACTTTAAAAATATTATATTTTATTATATTTTAAAATATATTTACACATTACGATTACACACTCGTATATATTAATTTTTCTATGTAAGTCTAAGTAGGATAGTAATATACAATATATTCTTTTAATAAAACATATATTACTTATTATAATCTTAAGAGCATGGCATTTCAAAGGTTATAATTGTATAATTAATTATTATTATCAAATTAAAAAAATGTTAATCTTAATTTAATTTAATACATTATTAAAATACAAACAAAAAAAAAATTATATAAAAAACAAAGAAATATTTTATTAACAAACTTACGTCACAGAAATTGATTGACAGTTGGAAATTTCTTATCAAAAATATAAAATAAAATAGAATCATTCTGTATTAAAATACATACATACATTCATATAATATATTTACAGTTTTATACAGATTTAAACGTTATTTTACATATTTTAAATTTCAATCTAATAAAAAAAAAATTTATTTGAAAGAGGGTGGTGACGTGGTGCTTGTATAATGTATACCTGAAGCTATTCTATATACCTTAAATGAGTACATAATTGGTCTGTATGTTAACTCGCAAATTTATATAAATTTATATAAATTTATTCAAACTCCTGTATGTTAACTTTTTTATTTGCATACTCTTTACAAATTATTGAGAAATTTAAGGGAATTTTGTGTTAAAAGTGACGTCAGAGCTCTCTCTTAAATAAATTTTTGCAAATGAAATTTCTATTTGCAAAAATTTGTAAAAATTTACTATCAATTTTTTGTTGTTGTTTCAAATGTCAAAAGAATATTTTTAATATAAAAAGTAGTATACCTAAAATAAATAAAAAGTTGTATACCTAACATGAAAACTTATAAATATAACTTTTTACCGACAAAAACACCAAATCCACGAAAAATTATTTAACTTAATTTTTTTCAACAAAACCATTCAATAATTTTACAAAAAATTGCAGAAAATTACTAAATTAATTCAAATCTAAAAAAATCTCATAACATAAAAATCAATTATTTTTGACATGAAAAAATTTGGAAAAATTTTTGCAAATTTTGCGTATGTCTACTTTTGTTTGCAAAAGAGAACATTTTAACTATTCTCGGAGAATTTTATGATCACGTTATTTTTCCCTCATTTGCCCCTCATATTTATTATTTAATTCTTTTTTATGTTCTTCACAGTAACTTAGGTAGAATTACATTTTCATTAAATTAAGTACGATACTGCAAGCTAATACTACAATATTTTAATCGAATATTTATATGTATATCAAAATTTCTGGCTTATCAACATATTAAATGTGATAAACTTCTACTATTTAAACTGTTACCAGATTATACACTTAATTATTTTTTACCGAATATTAAAGGGTACCTACTGGACCAAGTCGAAAAGTCCATAAAGCATTTGACAAATAAATAATGTGTGTAATTTAACCTTTAAAAAATTTCCACCACTTAATAAATTCTTACACGAACACGATCTTGCATTGCGGCGTAATTCAATTGACGGTAAGTGACATATACAGATTTTCCTGAAAATTTGTGATTGTCAATTTTTAAAACCCATGAAAATAATTATGTAAGATTTAAAATAAAAAACATGGGCCGTATATCCAAAGGATAATTGATATATGAAGTTGATCATAATTGAATATAAAAAATTTTATGGCATTGCAAATGATATGAGCTGTTGTGTAAATTTTCTTGACTACAGATATTCGTTACACTTTTTAGTATTAAGTTTAAATTAAGTTAATTTTATTAAAATTTTTCACTATATATAAATTATGTAGGGCGTATTGAATCGATTTGTATTAGTAGTTTCTGAGATATGATTTTTCGTTCACATAAAAACTCTGGCAAGAAGCAGGCCATTCAAATTTCGACAAAAATTACTACACTGTAAATATTTGAAAAGGAGTACAAATAGTTCGGTTGTGTACTGTACCCGATATGATACTTCCCTATAATTAACAAGTTCTTTTAGCTTTATATTCAATATTCTGCTTTTTATTTAAGCGGACTTTAAGTCTTTGGATTTTAATTCAGGTCATCTAAAAACTTATATTTTCCTGCTAATTTTTGAATAATAAATTTTTTATAAGCATTTTCCAGCCTTAAAAGAGTGCTATGCATAGACATTATATGTTATTTGTAGAAAAATTTCATCATAACTATATGCTTACTTACTTGTTGGGCGCTAGAGACCTTGAAGGAACTGGACCTGATGCAAAATTGTCCTCCACTGACTTCGGTCACAAGCGGAATTTCTTCAGTTTTGAAGTTTTTTCATATCTATACTTGATTTCTCGAACGATGGTGCGGCCTCTCTCGACCACGCGTTTCATGAGGCTTAGATTCGAAGAGTTTCATAGCCGGAACATTTTCATCCATACGCTCTACATGTCCTAGCCAATGAAGATGTTTTATTTTGACTTTTTTTTGGCTAGGTTCATGTCGTTGAACAGCCGTCCGTTCAGTTCGGCATTGTATCTTCTTCTCCAAACCCCTTCGTCAGACACAGGACCATAAATGCGACGAAAAATTTTTCTCTCAAAGATACCAAGTGTATGCTCGCTTGCTTTTGATAATGTGCACGATTCAGAACCATATAGCAGCACCGAAAGGATAAGCGTTTTGTATAAATTTGTCTTGGTATTTTGGGATAGGAGCTTTGAAACCAGTTGTTTGCACAAACCGAATTAGCAACGGTTTGCTAGGGTAATTATTCGCCTTACTTCAACATCGATGTTATTGGTGGAGTTGATGTTGGTTCCAAGGTAGATAAACTCCTGAACTGAAAAAAGTGATGTTGTGTTCTTTATGGTGTTGTGAGAACATTTTATTTGACGACAGCATATAGTTTGTTTTATTCTCATTTATGACTATATGCATAACTATATGCTTGTTCCATTATATTTCCAAAATTCGGAGATTAACCATTACAGTTCAATTTTGGTATAGAAAACCTATATTTTTTTTATTAATCAAATATTTTTGAAACAATCAAAATAGGCGATGGAAGGTTTTAAATTGGGTTGGAGGTTTGAAATAACTACTATATAAAGGTCAGCATTTCCATAGAGAAAAGGACTTGTAAGTTGGCCTGCAGATCCACTATTAAAATAATTAAATAGAAATGAAAACTATTTTAATCTGAAAATGAAAATTTTCTAAAAATTTGTATCTGCTTTGTTTCGATTAAAAGTGCAAAAATTGGAAAACGTTACATAAAATTTCGAATGCTTGACAAATTTTCGAAAAAGGGAATACCCTGACTTTGTATCGAACGGTTTTTACTATACATTAATCTCAATTACAAAAATATGATCGTATAATTTTGTCGTTATTTTTGCTTCTTTGAAAATATTTCCATGGACTTTTTAAAATGTTTTGGAATTGATGGACTTAAATTTTTAAAATCACTTTAGTAAGTTTTTATATTTTTTACATAACATTCTCTATTAACCCACTAGAGTAAACTAAAAACAAAATTAGATCTTTATAAAGCACATTTTTTGTTTTTTAAACAAAATTCACAAAAAATTGTGAATATGCTTTAAATTACTTGAAAATTATTTAAAATATAGCTTTGAGTTTAAAGTGGATTTGACATTGGATAGAGTAATAACAAAGTGGTTAAAATAACGAATTGCAAAATTGTGATGTGATTTTATGCAGGTCGTACTGTATATAGGGTTCTCCTTTACGTCAACATTTTTGTTCTGCGTGATAACTCTATGTATATTTATTTGATGGTAATAATCAAACCTGTAAATTTCTAGTCCAGGTATTAATACTATTGGTAATGATTGCTTGCTAAGTATCAGGACTATTTTTTGGTATTGGTACTTTGAAAATTAAATTGTCAGGGAAAAAAATTACGTACACTTTACTTGAAATTTCTACAAAGTAACTAGATTTGGATTTCAAGTACTTTTGTAATTATTTTTTGTACCTGCTTCATTTAAACGAAATAAAAATCAAAAATATTTTGTGGGTCTTTCGAGTAAAATACTATATTATAATACCATCCATCCTATATTTGCTTTACACCATCGATATCTCAGAGCTAGAAGATTCAACCATAGAAACTTTTGCAAATGATACTGTTGTGTTAGCGATTGATAATAACATAAATCAATCAACAAATAAACTGCAGCAATTAAGTTAATAAAAAAATCTCCAGATGGTGTAAAATATGGAGAATTAAGCTAGATTAGTTAAAATTCACACAAGTTAATTTCACTAAATCTAAATTTAAAAATCGAGTCGCCCATTCCGGTTGCAATAAACAATGGGGCGCCATACTATATCAAAATTCTGTAAAACATTTTAATATGACTCTTAATACAAAGCTACGATGAAAATAACACGTGAAGAAAAATAAAAAATAGTTAGAACTGAAACTTTTTCAAAACCTCCCTGGTACGTTTATAATGCTGATGTTCATAACGATTTCCAGATTCTTATCATTAAAGACGAAATAAAAACAAATGTCTGTACGCCATAAAAATCTTCTTTTTCATTTAACTGACAATCAAAACTTTGTTAGACGATTTAAATGAACACGACCGTTCAAACTGTGTTGTACCCAAAATCTTTTATCTTTCATTAATTGGGACTTTGATTGATCAAATATATCTGAAGTGATTGAACCAAAATTGTATTAATGGCAAGTCTAGAAACTAGTTTTAATTTTAACAAAAGTATAGGAGTTTTTAGTGCGTTAAAGTGGGCACAGTCCTTCACACCGTTCTCTCCGGATTTTTCGTTGATTTTCTTCTATTTGAAAAAAAGGTAATTTATTTATTCAATCTAAGATTTACTTATCCCTTTCAATTTCAAATGAGTTTAAAGAGATCGTTGAGAAAGGAAAGTTAAAAACTACAACAATTGATTGTTTCTTTCTAATATGGAACTTAATACTATAGTTAAGTATCAATATATTCAATATTTGACAGGTCTGGGCATAATTAGTGTAGGTAACCGGCGCAACCCGCATTTGTCAGTTTGTAACATGCCAATGCTGATCGATAATTTTTTTTTTTTTTTATATAACTCCAAGTTTATGGATGAACACCCTAAATGTTTTTACACAGAGATTTGGAATATACAATCACAGGGCATTTTCTACAGAATATTTATGGTATATTTTTTTTTTTTTTTTTTTTTTTTTTTTTTTTTTTTTTTTTTTTTTTTTTTTTCTCCTATTACTCCGCGTGGTAGCATAGGGCTTCGATAGTGAACCTCCATTCCTCTCTGTTGAGTACTACTTCCTTAATATCGTCCCAGGTATAATTGTTGACTGTTAATTCTTGATCGATTGTGCGTCTCCATGTGTTGTATGGTCTGCCGGGTCTCCTTTGTCCTTGTGGATTCCACTCTAGAGCTCTTCTTGCTATATCACTTTCTGATTTCCTTAGTGTATGACCTATCCATTTCCATTTTTTCCTATTTATCTGTCTGTTGATAGGTTCTTCTCCAGTTATCATCCATAAATCTTCGTTGCTAATTCTTGCCGGCCAGAATATTCTGCATATAATTCTCAAGCACTTGTTGATGAATACTTGTAGCTTCTGTTTGATTCTGACCGAAGTGAGCCATGTTTCACTGCCATATATTAATGTTGACTTAACACATGCTCTGAATATTGTTAGCTTTGTTGTTCTCGATATTTGGTTGCTCCGCCATATCTTCATTAGGCTCCCAAATGTTCTTCTTGCCTTATTTATACGGCTGTTGACATCTTCTGTTGCACCTCCTCTTGATGTTATAATGCACCCCAGGTAGTTGAATTCTTCTACGTATTCTATCTGTTGTCCACTCACTGTTATTGGCTCACTGTAACTATTGTTTGTCCTCATTGCTTTGGTTTCCTCGATATTTAATTCCAGTCCCGATTTCTTTGCTTCTTCCTGTAATCTGTTGACTTTGTTCTGTAGGTCCCTTTGATTTTTTGATATGAGGCATACATCATCTGCGTAATCTAAGTCTTCTAAGTTTCCGAAGAGATCCCATTCTATTCCGTTTATTCCAGTGCAAACTTCTCTTAGAATGTCGTCTAGTATTGTGTTGAAGAGAAGTGGAGATAGTGGACATCCTTGTCTAACTCCTATATTGGTGTAGAATGGATCACTGATCTTACCTCTGTGTTGAACTGTTGTCTCTGCATCTTCATACATCGCTTTGATGATGTTGATGATTTTTTCAGGAACTCCTTTCTTTGTAAGTGTTCTCCATATTGCGCATCTCTTGACTGTGTCGAATGCTTTCTTAAAATCTATGAATAGTAGATATAGTGGGGCATTCCATTCCACTGATTGTTCAACTATGACCCGTAAAGTATTTGCCTGGTCTACACAGCTTCGGTTTGGTCTGAAACCTGCCTGCTCTTTCCGTAGTATTGGTTCTAGTACTTCTTCTAATCTTTTCTTTATAATAATTGCTATTATCTTATGAATAGTATTTAGAACCGTGATTCCTCTCCAGTTGCTGCAATTTGCCAAGTCTCCTTTCTTAGGTATCTTGACAATCATTCCTTTCTTCCATGATGGTGGTATATTCTCTTCTATCCATGCTTTCCTGATGTGGGGTTCAATTGTTTTTGCGAATAAGTCAGGGTCCAGTTTGGCTATTTCTGCTGGAATTCCATCTTCACCTGTTGCTTTGTTGTGCTTCAGGATATTGATTGTAGCTTTGATTTCTTCTATATTTGGAGCTTGAGTAGATATTGGCAGTCCCTCAGTTGGGTAGATATTTGCATTGTCTCTGTTTCTTATGTCTGCTTCATTATTTGTACTTTCTTCGTTGCTCAGTTCTTGGAAATGTTCTCTCCATCTCTTTAATTGATCCTCTAAGTTTGTGATGAGCGCACCATTTTTATCTTTAATTGGTTTGTTTTGTTGTTCCGACTGGTTAGTTAAGTTCTTGATTATGCGATGCAATTCTCTCAGGTTATGTTGCTGTGCTGCTTTTTCTGCTTCTCCGGCTAAATTTTGTAGAAATTTCCTTTTATCTCTTCTTGCTGCTCTTTTTACTGTTTTCGCTATTTCTTCATATTCTCTTCTTGATGCCATCCTGTTGTTTATCATTTTCTTCATTTCACCTCTTCTTTTAATCAAGGCCCATGTGTTATCGGTTATCCAGATTTTTCTTTGTGGTTGTGAAATTCCAAGATTTTGTTCGCTTGTTTGGTTGTAAATTTCCAGAATCTCTTCCCAAGTGTATTCTCTATTATTTCTAATATTTTCTCGTAACGCCGTAACTATGTCAGCTCTTACTTGCGGATTTTTTAAGTTGTTTATATTTATTTTCTTCTTTCTATATCTTCTGCCTCTTCCTTGTTGGCTTAGTTTCATTCTGAAGTCCCCAGTTAGTAATTCATGATCGCTGTGTATATCTGCTCCCCTTCTATTTCTCACATCTAACATTGATTGTTTCCACTTCTTGCTGATGCATATGTGATCTATCTGATTTCTTGAGATCCCGTTTGGTGTTGTCCATGTGTATTTGTGGATATCTTTGTGTGGAAATAGACTCCCTCCGATTGCTAGGTCGAAAGTCTGACACAACTCTATCAATCTTTCCCCGTTGTTGTTTCTTTCTCTTCCTAACCCGTGTTTGCCCATTATCTCCTCAAGTCCATTGTTGTTAGATCCTATTTTCGCATTCCAGTCACCCATTAATATTATGATATCTCCCCTATTTATGAGTGCTAGCGTTGTTTCTATTTGTTCGTAGAAGTCATCCTTAATATGGACATCTGTTGGTGCATAGCATTGAATTATTGTTACATGTCTTGTCATATTTCGAAATCGCCCTATAACAATTCTATCCGAGACTGCCTTCCACGAAACCAATGTTTGTCTCAATTTCTTTGATATTAGTATTCCGACTCCACTTTCACCCCCTGTTTCCCTTCCACTGTAAATTACCATGTTTCCATTCTCCGTGTTGATTTCTCCGGTGTTGTTCCATCGCATTTCACTTATACCTAGGATGTCTATGTTGTAAGTAGCCATTTGAGCTTCCAATTGCGAGAGTCTTGAAGCTTCTCTAAGTGTTCTTACATTCCATTGTGCAATTCGGGTCCTTTTTTGAGTGCCAAAGGTCGTTATCAAGTAGTCATTCGTGTATCCGAGGCTTCTTCTTCTATTATTTCGAATCCATTGATTTACCGATTATGCGGGTGATTGGCCTACAGTAACCGGTCCTAGGAGATGGAGTAACCATCTACCGCTGCCTAGAAACAACGTGGCGCTACCTTATTACCGGTTCGATCTCAATTAATGATTTTCATTCGATTAATCTCGAAATTTCAATTAACAAATTTAATGATGGATTTTTTTTTTTTTATAAATCGCCACCAACCAGGTTCGAACCGGGGTCCCCTCGGTCATGGATCCTGTTACATAACCACTGCGCCACCGAGACATATATAGACTAATTTAAATGTGGGAAACTGTATCTACTACTGTAGAGTACTTCGCCTTCATAATAGCATAGTGAAAATGACTAATGTGGAACAGCAGTTATTTGCCATAATACAGTTGTGGCATTAGATTTAACTTGATTTATTGTAAATTGTAAGATTATTTTATGTAAAATAAAACAGTTCATAAAACAATATCAAGCGAGCTGGTAATATTTTATTTAATAATTAATATACAAATATGACATGACTCATACATTGAATATAATGCTTGTTATAAATGGTAACCCCGATAAACAAAATAAATGGTACATATAACATTTTCACACATCATCGACCAGCAATGATATGTTGCAAACTGACCAATGCGTTGCGCCGGGTACCTACAATTAGTGAAAGGGTTAAATTATAGAAGAAACAGCAATTAAAAAAGTCAAAATTTCGTAAAGCAAATTTAAGCAAATTTTGTATAACATATTGCGCTAATGTCACACGGAAAAGTATTATAAAGTTTGATTGACTGTTTTATTTTTGAATTATATCCTGAGATTATACGCAGATTAAATGCCGTTCTAGTGCTATAGCTACGAATTTGAATCTTAGTAATTAGCTTTGTGTTATTAGCTTGCATGTTATGTACATTTGAGCCAAATTTTTACTGTTTTCCACTTTAAGGATTTTGTATTGCTTATAATAATTTTTTTTTATTTATTTATCCTAGACAACAACCACATACATAATAATTGATTTAAAAAAACAAAATTCAATTTATATTGAATTCTAGCGAGAAAAAAAAAAGAGAGTACGTACATTGGTGAGTTTCGGCAATTTTATAAATTAAAATTTTTATATGTTAAGATGTATGTATATATACTTATACATGTGATGAAATTTTAAATTAAAATTTCTAATTATAAATTAAATTTTTTTTTAAATATTTAACTCCTGGTTATTAAATGGTTCAGATAATTGTAACGTACTTTTTTTTATCATTTTTTCAATTAATTAATTCTGTTTTTTTTTTAGTTTTTTTAGCCTTTTAGTGATTTCAATACAGCTGATGGTCGCCTAAGTGCAGCTTGTTCAACATCATATCTATATTATTATTAAATAACAAATAGTTCTTCAATTTTTTTTAATGAACTTCTTGGTCCGGATTTAAAGGTACCTGAAACTGAATTTTTGGCTGGACGATTTGCACATTTGCCCTTCTTAGTATAGTTACTGTCTAAATAAAACATTTTTTTATCAGCATGTGGTACAACAGCCACATTTTTTTTTATGGTAGTGGTATACACTGTATCTATATGAAATAAGAGTTGTTATATTGTCAGGTTCACTATACTGAAGGGCTTCTTAATATCACGCTTCTATAACAAAAATGCATAATGATTACAAATAACCAACCAATTTAAATGGGAAGATGTAATAGCCATCTTCCAAGAGTTTCTTTTCAATTAACAGGATGATGAAAAAGGAAAATTACAGACTAAATATAATAATGCTAAACTTTAGATTTGGTATATGGTTTATAAAAATCAGTTTCATTATGAATTGTATTTCATTTATTCATAAATGTATTCATTTATCGTAAACAAACACTATATAATTATTTTTTATTGACTTATCTTAAACAACATCCTTATATGTAATGTTTTATTCACATATTTTATAAAAATAAAAATTAAATTTATCTCTGAGGTGCTGTTCCAGAAATTTGATAAATTAAAACTTTTGTATATTAAATGACTTAAACATATTTTGGGTGAAACTTCTAATTGTAAATTAAAAAATACAAATTTCCTCGTTTTATTTCAATTTTGATACAACTTACACTATTTTCTATTTATCTTATATCAGGTACACAGATTATATTGATTTAACCTATTTCAATTTAATTGCATCTTTACGTAATATTTGAATGAATATACTTTATTTATAGTTTTTTTTTTAATATATAGAATTTAATCAGAATTAGACTTATCAATAATTATGTGTAGTATATGCGTACGTGATTGTCTGACAAAGTCTATGACAAAGTTCAGAATTTATATTTCTAAATTAATTTTTTAAACCAAATTCACGTATACCTTGACTTATTGGCATAATCTATATAATTGAAATATTTTGTTCTTAAGTAAAGAGATCAGTACATTCAATCGCATACAGTACACATACATAATAATTATATTAATTCCGTATATTAATCGTTTATTATATATTTTTTTACTTATGATGGCGTAGTTTTTTTTGTTTCTGTTTTTCTTTTTTTTTTTTTTAATAATGGATCGTAATTTAAATTAATTTTAAAAAGGAATAATATTTTAATATTATAATTCTAGTTATCTCTTAAAAAATATTTATTTGCTTTTTCATCGAAAATCTTATTAAATTGTGTATATGAGATGATCTCTTATCATAAAAAGGAATTTCCATATCAAAATAATGATTACGTCTGTGTCTATTGAATTGTATGGGAGCAAAGTTTTAAAATGATTTGTTTTTTTTTTTTAATTATGAATATTTGAAAATTCTGTGTATATAATTTCGAGAATAATATGGTTGTAGAATGACACGAGAAAGCCTAACCTCATTATTTTTTTGTTTGTTTTTGACTTCATTTAAATAGAAATTTATTATAAAATTTACGTAATTTAATAATAATTTTGAAATTTTATTAGAGTAATTTATGATTGACAGGCCCTTCTTCAAATAAAACTGATAACACATTAAATACATAAATATTTATTAAAATTATTATTTTTCTTAAATGAATGACGACATCTGACGATCCGATGACATAAACTATATTACATTTGATTTTATTTATTATCTATAGAACATTTTTTACTTGCCCCCGGAGCTCAAGATTTTAATGATACTGAAACCATTTATGTATAATATATTGTATTAGTTTATGTATTAACTTCACAACATACTGAGTTGACTTGATTTATCATTTAAGTTAATGCACTCTACAATCATAAGCATTGAATAGATATTAGATACCCTAACACAGTTTTTACGGTTAATGAAATAAATATGGTTCCGTAGATGCCCTAGATGCCCTAAGAGTGGGAATATCTTTCATATTTTCAATCAAAACATTGCCGATCATGATGCTATAACAATCTTCATTGACTATAGTAACACGAGCTCTGGTCTCATTATTGAAGAAATAAAACCCATGATGCCACCGGTGTGCGAGCCATCAATTTTTCTATGTAATGGAGTCTGTAAATTCTTTTGTGGACTGGGCTCAATCCATACATGGCAATTTTGTTTGTTAACGTAACCATTTAACCAAAAATGAACGTTATCGCTTAACTCAATTTTACAATAAATCATTGGATCACTTTCGAACTTCTTTTCCCATATGATGGTCTCGTGGCTTTAATTTCTGCACCAAATGGATGTTATACGTGTGTAAGACAAGATCTCTGTTCACAATTTTCCACGCAGTGGGCAGATAGAGAGCCCCAATTCCTGCGATCAATAATGAATCGATAATTTCTTTTTTATTAATGGAAAGTTCTATGTGACCGCGACCTTGTAAGATCTATTGTACTTACTCGTTTATTATATTAGAATTGTAGGTCTATGTCCTTGATAAACGCTATTATTGCTTTGATGTCAATTTCAGAATCAGGCGATATGTATTTCTACAAATATTAATGTCTTTCGAGAGCTATGGCGCGTCGCAAACAAATATAAAAATTAGAGGAGGATTCCTCTTCTTCTAAGCAGAATCAGCCTCTGTCTATATTCGATCTACCAATCTTGAAAGATGCTTGTTAAATGTGACCTGTGATACTCACATGCTTGCGAGATGTGACCCATGACCTGTGATAAAACATATCAGCATTCTGTCATTGAATCTAGTCTCCCTGATTACCTGATTCAGTTGTTGGATACTTTGTTTGAAAATGGCTTTAGATTGTGTAAAGCAACTATCTTTATTAACTATGTTTTGGGTTTCTGTAATTTTCCACTTAGAAACAATTTTTTGGCTCTGGTCCTAACAACTGAATCTTTGCACCTGGTTCTGCATGGACATCTGCTTCTTCATTGCTTTATATTCCTTCATGGCCATATGAATGCACATAAGAGTAACTCAGTTTTCTTCCGCTATTCTGTAACAGTCATAGATAAGCTTTAATTTAAAAATGGGGGAAGCCAGAGATTTTAAGGCAGCTTGAATATCTGAAATTGTGTACATTGTAATTCCGATACATCGAATCCAGGATCATACTGTGTCTGCGTCTTTTGTGTTTGAGGTTATTAATTTAGAAACAACCTTGTTGCTGTCATTCCTGCCGTTTTTATCAGGTATAGATGAATCGAAGGGAGTTCCAGAGTTTGTCTTAGGGCTAGAGTAGGTCACGTTTTGAGTGCTCCAGTAGTAGCAGCAAAGACATGCTATTCCTTGTATTTTAGTGAGCATGCTTTGATCGATTAATTTGGATATTCTTCTACATTTTTGTGTACAGTGGTGATATTCTCTTCACGCACATTCCTTCGACGTGTTGTTATTGTATCATTTAGAGAGCATGTGGGATGAAATGAAACTTGACAGGATGACTTGCTCAGATGGACGATAATGTGCGACTTAATGTACTACAATATTTCAAATTAAATATAAAAATACTTACATCCATAGAAAGCTGGTACACCATGCTTCATGACCAAATATGTAGTTCTAATAATAAATTGATATCACTGTGGATGGAGTTTGAACCAGAAAACCTAAACGATTTTGATTAAAAATAAAACGAATGTCACAAAATTACAAATTGATTTATTCTAATTTCATATCAACACAAAACTAATCTAAACTAAAGAATACTAGTATTTTATAAGATTGATGTAGTTTTTCTTTAGAATTATTTTTGATCAATGTATTTTCCATTTAGTTCTGTTTATTTTGATAATATTTTTTAAATCAATATTCTGTTATTTTTTTTTTAATTCAATCAGCACTGACAATATCAGAGAAAGTGGAAGTGTCCTATGAACATTTCATTTTGACAAATCTATCCATATATTTCTATACGTGAAAGAGTATAGGTTTGTATGAGCAAAGTTTCCGTAGTATGACAAAGGGCTTCAACAGTCTACGTATGTCGGCGTTTTGTTGGCACTGTTCGCAACCACTACTACCTATCTACCTATATAATTCTTGTTATTATTTGGTTCATAATATAATTTTGATTTTCGTCTTAAGTATTTCTGAATAACCTGTAACCAATTTGTAAGTTTGTATCAAAATCAATTTTCTATTCAAATTTTTTGTAATTTGAGGTTTCTAATTTCTTATGTCTTAAATTTAATCGCCTTTGTTTATTTATTTTTATATTTATATTTTAAATTAAATTATAATAAAAAAAAAATTCTATCCCAATTGCCAACGCAATATTCAAAAATGGTGTGATAAATTTTAATTGGTCAACTAAAAAAAAAATGTTTAACAATAATTTACAAAATAAATAAGTTAGATTTCATAGTGTATGTGTTCAAATTGGCAATTATTGTCAATATTATGAATCTATAATGTTAAAAATAAATTTATTAAAATACAGGAGGATTTCATATATTTATAGACAACTTTGTGATTAAATACAATCAAACATAAATCAAAATCAAGTCAAGTAAATAAATTGTATAACGTTTTCTTCTTTAAAATAGATTGAAAGTTTGTTTTCGAGTCGTACAATTCAAGTCTTAGTTGGTGGATTTAGGTCCGATCAATTCCAAATAAACGCTGATGTTTCCCAAGGATCAGTTCTCTCATCTACACTATTGCTCATATTTATAAATGACTTGCTACAAACCATTTTCAATCGTATCCCAAGCTTCGCAGATGACAGCACTTTAGTGGCATACTACGGTTTTCATAAAAAAATCTGAAGCTACATTTATTGCCAAAAAAGACAACATGGTCAGTTTTCTCAGCCATGATTTGATCGCAATTCCAGAAAAATTTTCATTTTTGGTCCTGATCTTTTGTTTTAGGAAGATAAAATATCAGCAATTTGAAGGTTAAGCATATTAGGTATACACTTGAATCGGAAAATGATCTGGAATGATCACATTATATTCGATGTTGCAAAAAACGGAACCAAATGTTGAGGTTTTATTAGTCGCTGTAAGGCCTAATTACGCTCCTGTGAACTCTTGAAAATCTATAAAGCTTTCATAAGACCCAAAATGGAGTATAATTCCACATATTGGCTGGAGCTTCTAAAATGTAATTAGTCAAACAATTTAGATAAAGTTAAAAAACGGGCTTTCATTTTATCAATACCCATACACATTATCAGTGGTTAATCTTGCTGTTCATGGTCATCGTCGTGTAGGCATCGTCCCTTCCTTTTTTATAAATATCTCGTAGACAAAGGTATATGCTGAAAATCGTGTATCATGCTGAATATCTGGTATATGCTGAATATTAATATTATTTGCATTTAAGCGCTTCCCTCGTGAAACACGAAGGGCCAGCATGTGTTCATCCCTTCTACACCATTCAAATCCCTAGATGGCAAAAGACAAGTTATGGAAATTCGTTTATAACTCCAACATCCCGAATGTGGAACCCAATTCCATCTTATGTGTTCCCAAAACATGACAAATTTTATATTTATGACCTAAACAAATTCAAGACGAACATTAATACCTTCGTTCGTAATTGTCCTCCTTCCCTTTTACCATCCTCCTTCCCAAACTTTCTTTTCCCACCCTAACCAAACGTACCAATCGGTATAAAAGGTCCTAGTGTTTTGGTTATCCATAAAAAAAAAAAAAAAGTTATATAAATTTGTTTATATAATTTCAACATTCCGAATGTGGAACCAAATTTCATCTTATTTGTTCCCCAAACATTATCAATTCTATTTTTATTGTAGTCAGTAAAACAATGCTTTATATAATGAGTACTTTATTGGTACTGATGAGTGTTAACTTCTATACAGTATCGTATGTTCATATTACTTAAAACCAACAGTATATTAAATATTCTATTTTGTATGGAGTCCATGCATAATATTATTAATACTAATCATTACACATTTATAGCCTATACATAAATTCTAGACCTTTCTCTTTTGAACTCTTTCTTCCCCAACTTTCCTTTACCTACCTAGCCAAACGTACCTATCGGTATAAAAAGTAAAATAACTTTAAAAATTTTACAACTTAATCAATACCTATTTTAAAATCACTGAGTAAGTATAAATGCAAGTTTGGGTCAGACTCAAAGAGAACTTTCTTTGAAAAAGCTATTATTGTTAAGTCTAAACTGGTGGAGATAAGTGGCCATCAATGTTAAATTTAATGCCATATGCCATCACAGTTAAATTTTTTGTCATCCATCTCACAGGATCTTATGGAAATACGTATTCAACTTAGACCAGTTTTTCATCGCGTCAGTGATGAATCTAAGAGAATATGGGTGTCTTTGTAGCGATCGATTATTTTCTTATGTTAAACCTTAATAAGTTATCTCTGTTTTATAATCAACAAAATATCTTGACACTTAATTGGTGTTGTGCTGTAAGCAGAACTTAAAGCATTGTCATCTGGCATTGGTATTGGAATGTCATTATAAGAAAACAAAAGCATCTTTTTTTGTTAAAAATGCAACAACAATAACAACAAAAAAACAGAAGTAGGATATGTAATTCGTCTATCATAACCAAATGCCCTAAGGTATCGGCATCGAACTACCAAATTTTCTATTATTAAAACAATGTCACAACTTTTATGTGTTTGACTTTGATTCTGTTAATTTTAATTTGTGTCATTCAAATATTGACATATAAAGCCAGCTGACACTGCATTGTTTTTGGTTACACAGTAAATATCATAGTCTTGAAACATAACAATGCTTTTAGTCAAATTCTGACTTCCGGCGCATTAACCTTGCTTTTTCTGACAGCTTTTAAGATGAACTTTATGTTATAAGATAAAAAGTATAAAAAAAATATTTTTAAATAGCGAAATTCTAATTTTTGTCAAAAGTTTTTGTTATGACGAATTCTAGTACAAGTGAGACCCTTCCTCGCATTCTTAGAGCAGATATTCAATATAGATTCCTACTCTACTTCATATGATGCGACACGATGGGTGGCGCAGTAGGTAGAGCGCCTGCCGAACCGAAAGGTTCCTGGTTCGATTCCCGATGATGCAAAAAAAATCTTTATTGGTTTTTCGACCTGGTCTATAGTACATTTTGTCATTGCATGGATATAATAAATTACAACAAATAATTGAGAGTACAATCTGATAACCAGTTAAATAAAATAAAGCTATTCAATTTAAGAAGGCTTAGTTCCTGACAATAGCAGTAGTTTTCCACATTTGATGAGTTAACCCAGTAGTTTGTTAAATAAATACTCGAAATATTGTAGATATTATTGTAGTGTAAAATTGCAGTATCGTACTTAATTAAGCACGAAAAGCTGATTCGACCTAAGATACTGTGAAGAGTGTAAAAAAAAGTGTTTTTTTTTTTTTGGCTAGGCCGATTCGATTCGATAATGCTTCTAGATTAGGTAGTGACCAGTTACTATCCTCACCATAATGACCATTTGGTACCTATTGAAACCCAGAAAACCAAAGAAACCTCGATCTAGAAATTTTTTTTTTTATAACAAGCGTGTTGGCATAAGCATTTTTGCTTGTCGATTATCAGATATGTTGGCTCATATATTTTCAGCTTTTTACTCAGCTGTAGGAGAATCCCGTCGAACGGTCTTGATCTGTAAAATGTGAAGGCAATGCTGTTCTTCCTATTATTTATATAATTAACGTATAATGAAACAACTTATATCGTGAACCACCTGTATTCCTGTATAGTAGCTGTTATACATTATTATGTTCCTATATTGTGGGGAATTCTTTAAATTATTAAAAACGAATTATATTAATTTAAAAAATAAATAGTGTACATACCTACCCACCTATATCTTTTTCCTGTTATTTATTTCGTTTTGATTTTGATGCTGGTTATTGTTTTTCTCATTTTTTTGTTATTAATAATAATAAATATGGTCTGATGTTGTTGTTTTTTTAAAAAAAATGCTTTAACGAACATTTTTGCTGTTTATTTTTTTTTAAATATAAGAAAAAAATAAATAAATAAATAAAAGGAATCTTTAAAAATGATTAATATTCGTACATAAAGTTAAATAAAAAAAAAAAACAACAGTCAACATATTTAAAATTCCTTCGTCAAAGCCAAAGAAATAATTTCGAATAAAAATAAGCAAAAAAAAATAATCGTTAATAATTTTTTGTTCTTTTCTCTGATTATTGATGGGAGAGCGGAGTGGTCCAAAGGACAGTTGTGTTCATTTGTCTAAAATTATTTTAATATATTTTATACTTTATTATAATACGTAGTAATATATAATAATAAAATATAATACTATATAAGTTATTATATTTTATAGTAAATAATTTAATTAAAATGCAAATTGAAGAAAAAAAAGAAAAGAACAAAAACAAAAAATTAAATGCAAATCAATTAAAATGAATTTTCTAAAAAAAAAAATTTTTTAATTTATTATATTGCTCTACTTTACTTATTCAAAATTCTCTTAGAATATGTAATTCTTCTAGTTATACTCTATATAGTGATTTATTAGTAAAAATAACAAAACAAAAACAAGAGAAGCAAGAATTATTTGGAACATGATTGAATGAGTCCAAAATAAATTGATATCTTGTATAACAAAATGAATGACATTGAAAAATTTATTATGAAAGTTTAGATAAAAAATTATTTTATACACGTTATAGTGCCAAAATAGAAAAGTTATATGTAAGAACAAATTGGACTTTTTCTCACGAATTTTTACTTTCCAAAACCGGATCTTATTTGCTAACGTATAATTGTGCAACAGAATACAAATTAATTACTTTGAATAACATCGTCTTGGCACAGAAGACGTCTTAATGCTAGCAGTCTTGGAAAGAACCGATCATTCAATTTAAATATTAACAGACCCTAATTAATTATAAGAGAAAAAAATATTTTATTTGTTCACAGTAAAAGAAAACGAAAATTATTTCAAAATTTGATTGCCCTCAGCAAAAATAATGGATGTCCAGGTTATATTCATTATCTTAGCGTTGAGCTACTAAAATATCTATTTGCATTCTATTTAGATAAAATAATATTAGAAAACTAATGTAATATACAAATAAATGAAAACTTGTCAGACCCTGCACTTCATCATGTAGTGTTGTATGTAAGTCGAATAACTGCATATTAATATAGAAGTTATAATGTCTCAAATGACATATAGAAGTAATGAGTAAATGAGTTTAATAATAATTAGACATCTCGATAATAAAGAGATTAAACACATGACGGTATGAAATGAATACGAATCTATGCGGACAAGACCCCAACCAATTATCAAATCAATAATTGTAAAATTCAAGTACTCGAATACAGGATAACACACGGCGCATGACAGACAGGATATAAATCTGTGCTGGCATAAACCAATACGAAAGCTTACAGCGACTAGAAAACTGAAACATTCTCGGAATGCGAGTAAATCATAATGTGCTCTGTATTGACCGTATTTTCGATATTACGAAAAGCGCCGCAAAATTTTTGAGTTTTTAAAATTGATGTAAGGCATATTTTGCATCTAAAGATATGTTTAATATCTACAAAGCCTACATACAACCCAAATTCGCATCTATGGATGGACGTCACGAAAACTGCTCTAAGCTCTCTTGATGGAGTACCAAAATGGCTCATTTGCCTCATTGACGATGTACTTCCTCCACTTGGTCATCGTCGTATCGTTTTAGTACTAACCCTATTTTATAGATATCTCGTGGGAGTAGGCATAAGCTCGGAAGAACTAAAATCACTACTTCCGCCTCTTAAGCAATTCCATCGAAGAACGCGAGAGGCTGCAAATTCCCACTCCTACACCGTGGAAATGCCAAGGTGGTTCAAAACTGGTTATGGAAATTCGTTTATCGTCAGAACTTCTAGAATATGGAATCTGACTACAGGGATATTTCTAAAAAGGGGCAGTATTTATTTGTTTAATTTACAAAAATTCAAAGTTCGCAATTCCCCTCCAAACCGTTCCCCTACTTCTTTCTCTTTTTCTAACTATCCCTTTTCTTTTTTCTTCCAAAAGCCAACGGTACGAAAGTAGAAAAATTTCTCTGACCTAAGTTTTGGCTAATAATGTAGAAAAAAAACCAACAGATTTCAAGTTAATTATAAAATAAAAGTCCTCGAATAAGGAGATAACACATGCCACTGTTGACAGAATACGATTCTTTGGATCAAGACCAAACGAATCAAATGGCACTGTGGAAACAAAATTGAACAAATAAATGAGAATTTAAACTGAAAATTCCCTTTCCTTTCCTACAAATTTACCACTTCGAACCAGAACTGTGAAATATAAAAAGTCTCTCATCAACCAAATCTCTAAACTATAGAACACTCTACCATCTTATGTGTTTCCACAAAAACACGACTTGGAAATTTTCAAGAGGCCGGAAAAAAAAACTTTTAAACTGTCGTTCATTTTTTACATCTTTCTGTTCCATTTCCTTTATACTTCTCTAATTTTATTTAATTTTCTTTACTATTCTTCTTTTTTCGATCTTTTAAATGGCTTAAGTTCTGCGAAAGGCAGTTAAGGTGCTTATTGAATTATTTTGATCTCAATTAAAAAAAAAAGAATATTTGGCACTTATATTATTATAATTACTAAATATTTTCTAAACGACGCCGTAGTTCGTTCATCCATAGGCAGTTTTAAGACACATAGACATTTTAACTGCGTATAGGAAGAGGTTGGCACTTAATACCTCTCTTGTTCTTCTGCGGAATTGTTTGGTGGTATTTAAAATTTATATTTCGTTTGAGTAAGTGCTTCTACCTACTAGATATCTATAAAATAGGGAAAGTATACCCCAACAATATGACGATTTTCAATTGGTACAAGGGATGCAGGGGATCACATTAGCGTTATCGATTACACAATGATTTGGTTTTGAATTTTATCAAAAAAATTTAACACGGTTTGTAATGCACCCATTTATATGAATTGTATTTACCATGTCCTGGGAAAAAATTCGTTTGCATCGACTCAAAAAATCTAAACATGATTAGATATGATCATTTTCTAACAGTTTCTTGTTTATCTGTATCTGCCTACGACATGTGGATCACGAAAATGTTCAGTACATTGCAAACGAACATCTCCGTATATTAAAGTTGATTCAAATTGTGTAATTTTACGAGTTATCAGACAGCATCGAATTTTAGAGGCTTTAAGCCTAACTCTATTATCTAATCAAAAATATGAAACCAAGTCGCGATTGAGCGTGATGTGCTGATCATTATTTTATGTTTAGTTAATCAGTACCTGGGAATCATGCGTGTTTCTTTCAAAGAAAATCGGGACTTTACTCTGTCGTCTGTAAAACTTTGAATAAATATGGACTTTAAAAAACACAGGACGAAGTTATGAATTTTAAAGCACGTATAAATATAAGATATCGTAAAGATAAAGGTAAATATAATTATTTGGGCTGTAAGAGTAAATTAAATTTAAAAATTATACAAAAAATGTACTGCAAGAAATTATCGTTAACGCTCCGCTCTGGAGAATACATGGCACTTACAAATAAGAAGAACTATAATCAAAGATTTACATCGTGACTTACAGTTTACTTGTCGAAGAACATTCGAAAAATATGTGTTAATTTAGATTGGAAAATCATGAAACTCTAATGAAATTCCAATTGCGGTTGACATTGATAGTAGCACTTATCGGCCGGTTAAAACGAGCTAAACAGTACAAATTATTGATTTAAAATTAAGCTTACGAATTTTTATAAAACATTTCCAAAACATATACTCACGAAAAAAACAACAGATTATTCCATCTAGATAGGTATGGTAAAAAAATAAGTGGGTTTGATGGTCTAGTATCCCAGGCGCTGAATTGTTGAGAATTTTTACTGGAGATGTCTACAACGACAAAAAAAAGAATTGTAATATGTAAGTCTAGGTTTAAAGTTATATTTGAAGACAGTGTACAATTTTTATATTATACCGGGTGTTCCAGAGCAGCCGTATCAGCTTTTTAAGAATTTTAAAATTTAAAAAAAATTTTTATTAATTAAATCGAGGGTGTTTCTTCCGGGGAGGACCACAAATAGGTTTGTAAGGCCAAAAATCGCCGAAATTGGCCGAAATCGAGATTTAACTTAAAAACTACCACTTTAACTAACTTAAAGTGGTAGTTTTTAATGCAAATTCAGATTCTACGACACAAAATAAGAAATTTATGTTAAATGATTTTTTTTTGTTTTTATAAAAACTTGTTTTCTAGCGTTAAAGTAAAATTTTTGTATATTAGTGAAAATAGTCGAATATTTCCCTTTTAATTTTATTGATATGCTTATCATACAAATACGCGTATTTCGTCTACAACTTGCAGACTTCTTCAGTGTTTTGTATTCGACTTTTTTTTTGTTTTCTTAGTATTTTTCTTTAAAGTTAATAACAATAAAACAAAAATGCTCAATTTTTTCCTTTCATCATCATCATTGTCCTGCAACCACATCCGTCGGCATAGGGCGGATTTTTATTCCGATTCTGTTATCTCGGTGTTCCGCTCGACACCACCACATGAAATATGCCACACCCCCAAATCCGATGTGCGGTGTACTACAACCGAGGCTGTAGGAGGATTCACCATGATTTCAACGAGATTACCTCTTGGAGACCTATCGTTCGTTGTCATGTTTCATGAAATGTTATCAGTTGGTTGATCCTTTGGCACTTTCTGAGATATGGGTGATAAAACCATAAGGTCAAACCTAACAGGAACGCCCGCCCGTTGGATAGTCATATACATTTTCTTATAGGTCGCTCATTGTGACTACAGATGCCTTTTGCAGCCGCTCCAACTAGGAAATGCAGACGCTGCATACATGGTTACGGAAAAGACCCTTAAATTCAAAATGTGAAAGTGGCTCAATTCCGGGCATTGATGTTTCGCCTTTGGTTGCTACCTCTGCCGTAGTATGATACACGCCATGCTTCCCCTCTTATCTGACTTAGAAACCGATCGTTCATATGGATTGCTGGTTAACAGGGGTCACCACGTGAAAGTGAGGGTATGAAAATAAGGTGGGAGAGATTAAGTGACGTAAGCTGGATACAACGACCATAAAACGTATCACCACCCTATTAGACCCCCAAATTTTTCCTTTGGCAAATTAAAATTAATGATAATCATTTTTATAAATAAATTAGTTTTTCTGTTATCATATATTTTATCTATGTTTTGGGTTCCTACTAAATTTAAACAAAAAAAAAAAGATATTTGGTCTTAAAAAACCGATTTGCGGTCCTTCCCGAAAGTTGAAAATATCACCAATCGAAAGAGGCCCCCTCGATTTAGTTAATTAATTTTTTTTAAATTTGAAAATAACGGCTTCTTACACTCTTAAAAAGCTGATCGTGCTCTGGAACACTCGGCATGTAAATACTTAAGGGTTAATTATCATTTTAAAATGACTGTTTCAATTTAATTTCGAATTTTATTTAATAAAATGATTGATTTAAAATGCAACAAGCAAATTTCATTAATATTCATGAGATTCTTAGTTGACTTATGCAGTTTATGTAAGCTATTATTAACTTAAACATTGTTTTTGTTTTTTATTTTTTAAATATGGTATACATAATATATCAAAATTTATTATCAGTTTACGTGTAAAATTTTATATTATTTGACGATTCATAGTTCTCTGTCTATATTAAACTATGCTAATTTTACATTATTATCGAAAGAAGATGCTGCAGTATTTTCTACAAAAACAAATTGTTGAATGGGTTGTTATTGAGCTAAAATTTTTACCTTTTGAATTACCTATTTTTAGTATTAATATTTCCATTATAGGTGGGTAGTAGTTAACAGGTATGTCATCAAATTCTTTGTTATATATATATATATAATATGTGTATATTATTACTTTTTTTTTCTTTTTTTTATCCAACCATTTATTTCGATCCTTTCTTAGGGCTATTTAATGACAAAATAATGAAAAAATTAAACTTGCAAATTATTTTTAGATATTAAGATTTAGATTTATTATATAAAATATTATTTTAGTAGAAAAATAATTATTATTATAGATAATATTAATAGTGCTATTATATTAGTAATATGTACTGTATTATTAGTAGGAACTTTTGAACTATTGAATTATAATAGATACTACCTTTATTGAAATGCATTCCATAAGATTTAAGACTGAAATTATTTTTGTAGAGTCTCATATCTTCTCTGCCTCTATCTATCATATAAAACTATTACATAGCCCTAGACCTAAAGATTGCATTTTAGCTATTAATGTCGTATGCCATACTCGATTGTAAGCTTTTGAAATATCTAAAGTAACAATATCAGATTCACCGGAATTGTTTAAACTAATGTTGTGCTTTTCATAGAGGTAAAAGTAAGTTATTATGCCACCGGCTGACTGGTGTTGTCTAAAAACGTATTGTTTGTCTGCGGCCAAATTTTTGTTCTTAAGTTGTTTCGAAAATTTTTCATTGATTAAACTTTCTATGACTTTGGACAAAATCGAAATGATAGCTTTATATAACCACATTCAATAAAAACATTCAAATCATCAGGAAACTAAATTTAGAAAATAAAATTAATAAAAAAAATAAATTAAAGTATCAAAACTAATTTTACTGGAATAGTTGAGTTAAAATTCAGTTTTACAAAAATAAACACTTATAATTTTCAATATGTATATACTTATGTGAGTACATCCATGTACACATAATATATTACAAATGATAGTTTCATTTTCACATTATTCACAAATATTTAGGAGACACTCATCCAAGCATAATAAATATTCTGCTGAGTGTAAATTATTTTATTATACATATTTACATCAAACACAGTTTCACACGACATAATAAGCCATCTCATGCGATAAAATATTCCACGAAATTTTTATTATGACAAAAAAATATTACGATCAATAACAAAAATATTTACAATGAAGAGAGATGATATATTGTTAACTTTACTGTTCATATAGGTTGGTATATACAATGTTATATACAAAAATAATTAATTATATAGAATTGACGATCATTTAATTAACAAGTTATATAAAGTTCATATACAAATATGTATGCATGTTTGTACATAATAATATGTATTTGTTAATATCAATTAAAAAGCAATAAAAACAAAAAAATATGCAAAAAAAAAAAAACAAAACAAATAGGACACAAAAAAATAACAAAATAAAAAAATTATGTTTTCTTTTTGTTTGTTTTCATGACGTACCTTCATTTTAAAGGGGCTTGGCATTTTTTATCTTTTTCTCACCAATATATGTAATGCATATATACATATTTGAAAATAATTTTCTTATTCAAATGATCGTATGATTTTTCAATTAAGTAAAATGTGGTGGCAATGGTAATGTATCATGTATGTACGAATGTATGTAGGCATGTTTGTATGGATTTTTGCATGTTTGCATGTATAAAATGGATGCGATGCGAGCGACTCATGTGATATAAATAAATATTATACGCGATAAAATAATGCGATAATTTTTTTTTGGCTTTTTTTTTTTGTTTTCTTGAACGGATGTACCTAGATGTGTATGAATTTATTTAACCAAAAATTTCGATACCTATAAGTATGTTCATATGTGATCATTTTATATAGAAAATTTTAATTATTTTAATTCTGAATATACATTTAATGTAGAGGTATAAATTATATTTAGAAAATTCAATGTAGGTACAATATTATTGATGTTATATAAATACACACTACTGCAGATATCGTCGGCTGAATTAAGTGTGCTCCATACGCCAAAAAATACAACTCGAGAAAATTGAAAAATATAATTTGGCAAATAATAAAAAATAGTTGTTGGATTGAGTTTTTTATTGCAAAAATTTATATTTAATTTTTTAGATAGAATCAAATCATTGAAAAAGAGCTTTCATCTATCGTTCCATTTTCCGGGGAAGAATGATGTGAACGATTAAGCCATTGTACAGTACAATCCCATATTCGAATACCATTTTCCCAGGCTGGCTTTAATATTTGGTTTGCAGATTAAAAATTTGTTATAATGTATAAAACATAGATATCTACCCATTTAGTCAATATACAACTGATTGTATTTTACCTCTAACTCGTTTTTTTTATTCAATACCAAGATATATTTTGTATGTATCACGTATGTATGTAAACTAGCTACATATTTTCTTTATTATATAAAACAGTGGTTCGGATAGCCATTATGACTTAATAATAAATTCTTGATTAGAGTTCACAATTTGAAATTACAACTGACATTTCTGAATTGACAATTCTAGATTATAGGTGACAATTCTGGATCACAATTGAAAATTCCAGAATGCGATTAGCGATTTTGGATTACGATTGTCATTAAATTTGGATTAAAATTGACAATTCTAGATTACAATTTATAATTTTGAACTGCGATTGACATTTTTTTTATTTGGGTTTTAATTTATTTCATTATTATCTCGAAAGAGCAATTCTACTTGTACAGAGTATATACTTAGCATGTAGGTGTACAAAATCATATTGATTAACTATATATTCTTTAACAATCTATTTACATTTTAATTCAAAGATTCATTGTACTTAGAACCAGATAAATCATAAGTAAAATCAGAAAAATAAAAAAACAGGTAAATTTAAACAGGTAAAAATAAGAAAATTAGATCTAATTGGCAAAAAGTAAGTTTTTATGATATAATGTAATCCAGTATAATATAGTAAATATTCTAGATTATATCAAACCCAGAAAATAAGCTATTAGTTTATTTTCTATTGTTCTCCAGTTTTTTTTTAGATTTTCCGACAAATTGTTGTATACTCTGATAACATTGTTGTACCTATATGGGATCTTTCCTGATCCCTCGAACTACTCTATTTATTAGGAGCAAATTTGATGACCTTGTAATGTGTTTGTGCATTTCGTTTGGTCTATAGCGCTTAAGTTATATAAATTTTTTAATTGCTTTGTTATTGTTTGTGCTAAGTTGTTGCATCTTTGATTTTGCCATATTTCCCCAGCCTACTTTTGCATATAGAAATGTGATGTAGAACAGTTAGTTTTTCCATTGGAGCGGAAAATTTTGAAATATAATTGACAATTCTGAATTACAATTGACAATTCTGGATTACAATTGCCAATTCTGGATTATAATTGACAGTTCTGTATTACAATTGTCAATTCTGAATTACAATTGACAATCTTGGATTGATAATTTTCCACTTTAAAAACTAATAATTAGTTTTATTAATTAAAATTTAAAATAAAATAAGATTTTATTAATTATGGATCGTAAAAGAAAAATTTTTAATTGGGAGTATATTTTCCAAATTATTTTTATTAATTTTCGTATTAAATAAAAATAATGTTAAAAACTTTGGAATAGGAGAGACATCAATCAGAAGAGTGAAAAAATTATCTATTAGGAATTTTGTATAATATTCATTAATATATATGTATATATATACATACATACAGATGTTAATTGCTAAATTATAATATTTTGTAGATACATAGGTACATATATGTAGCTCTATATCCCATATAATATACATCAGGTAAGTACATAATATCTGAAAAATATTTTTTTTATTTGTTGTTATTAATTATTGATTCATGGAATTTACTTATAATTTATCTAGAAAAATTAAAAAAGAAAAAAAAAATATAATAATACCTAAAATTCTGGCAATTTTTTCAATTTTGAAATAAAAGTTTATATGAATATGAATATATACATTTACGATATAGATGTAGCTCGCTGTCATCAATACCACCAACGTATATACATATAATTAAATTATATTTCTGATTTCTGTCATACAAATACGTAAATATAAACGTATATTATGTATGTATATTATATTCTGTTATTGCGAATGGCTGTGAGACATGCGAGAAAAACTAAATTATTTCATGATATAAAAATTTTCAGATTTATTATTATCAATTGAAATTTTTTTATAACATGATATTTTTGTCAAAATTAAAAATAAAGTTTAAAAATCAATTTAAATTTTTCTTTTACTTAAGACTTGAGCAATTATTGGACAAAGTATGGTCTAAATGACTTACTTACAAAATACTAATTAGAAACAAATAATAAAAAAAATTTACGTAACATATTATGGCCCAATCATGGTAATCGGCCCAATCATGCTTTTAGTTTTTAAATAAAGCGAAGAGGTGATTACTGGGATGCTGGGTTGGGTGCCATAAAATGTTAGTTATATTTTAGAGACAGCAGATGCAATTATAGCCAATTCTGCAGATGGTATGCACCTGATTTAGTTTTTGAAATCAATTTGCAGTACAAACTAATTATTCGTTTATTATTTAAGCTCAAACAATAATACAAGTTTCTTATTTTTTGACGTAAAATCCGAATATGCATAAAAAATTACCTCTTCCCACTTGAAAATGTCGACTTTTCGGAATTTTCGGTTTAAAAACTCTATTTCCGGTCCATTCAGGAAGTCGAAGTATCACCAATCGATAGATCACTTTCGATTTAGTTAAATTTTAAAATAACGACTCCTTCCCCTCTTAAAAACTAATACGTATGCTCTGAAATACCCGGTATATTTTACTGTATAACGAATATAATTTATTACATGCGATAAGAATTTATCTTTACATACCGCTACTCAAATGACTGCTCAGTGTCAGAAAGCTTTGTTTTTAACATAACCAATTAATAAATAATATATGTATACATAAATGATGCATATGTATATGTAATATTTGTTTGCTGGTTTTTATCGTAAGTTCAAATTAATATTGATTACAGGGGATTTTTTTTTTTATTTTTAATTATTTTTTGATTATAACATTGAAATAGTGTAATTTACAAAAAATTTAAAACAAAAAAAAAACAATATCTAGATAAAACAAAAAAAAAAATAATAAAGTTAGAAGAACGATAGATAAATTTACAAATTAAAAATGTAAATTAAGTAATAGTATTTTGTAAAATGTAAATCTAAGCGATCCAGAAAATAGCAGATTTTTCTTGCATAGGTATTCGAAAATTTTTTCTCAAACTTTTAATTAATAATGCTAATTAAGCTAATTTAAATTATGTTTTTATTTTGTTTTCTAATTTTACTAGCCGGAAAATTATTGTTAACAATATAATTAATTTTTTTCTATTGTGTATAGTATCAATTCTTCTAATTAGATATCGCAATGGATCTGATGCTGCCCTAAATCGTCTTATTTTGTATATTTTACACCTTTATCTTTTTGTATAATATGGCGTTGAGTCAAGTAGTCATAGTGGTTTTTAAGAAAATTTTTTATTAACAGTAAAATTCCGATATGTTCTTGAAACATAGTTAAAACATCTTAATTTATTTTCTTCTAATCTTTTTCGGCTATATTGCGATTTTTAAAATTCCCCTAATCTATTAAAGTGATTCGAAGCCTGTCAAAGTTCGGTAACTTGTAATTTGGATAGGTATTTTTTGTGTTTATGTTGTCCAGCATACACATAAGTGTTATAAAATTTACTTTTCGATTTTGATTGTATTTCTTACCCTTATTAATGAAGTTAATTTTTGTAATTTTACTTTTATAACCTTGATAATTTTTAAATTCTTAAAAACTGCAGTCTGAAAGTATTTTCTTTTTGTTTTTTGGCATAAAATCGCTTTAAATGATTTTATAATACTTTATAATACTTTTAATGATTTTATGTAAGTGAGTATACTCTCACTCTTCCAAAATAATCCTGCCAAATTTCAGATGCTCTGAAAATAACTTCATTTACTTTCTTTTCTCTGATTTGTTGCACAAGAGCTTGGTTACTGATGAATATGGGATTTTTTGCATCTTGAGGAAACTCCTCATTGAACAATTCAAAATATTATGTCTAAAAGTCTATATGATACTATTTATAATTTATATAAATTATATAAGATAATCTGCTAGGATGTTTGCAGATTTGTCTTTTACCTGCCCGTATTTTATTGTTCTTGTTCCTTCAACTACCTTATGTACGCCTTTATGCTCTTCGGCCTTCAAATCTATCCAAATTTTCATATAAATCTTCGCAAGCAAGAGTTGTAGCTCTATACAACATTTTTAGCTAAATAGTTATTGCTTGATTTTGATTCTATTTTAAATATGTATGTGTGTGCTGAATATTTTTTTTTGTTTCAATTAAATAATATTCTAATTCTAATTTCACTCCATCTCAGCAGTAAATACATACGAATATAATGTAAAATTTATATTTTTATGTGACTTTAAACTGTTTTGGCAGTAAATTTACAAAAATATGAAGTGAAATTTATCGTTTTATGTGACTTTAAACTGTCTTGGCAGTAAAATAACACAAAAATGAAGTGAAATTTATCTTTTTATGTGACTTTAAAACGTCTGGGCAGTAAACTTAAACAAATATCTTTATACTCTTTTTACGTGACTTTAGATTGTCTTGACAGTAAATTTACAGAAATATGAAGTAAAATTGATCATTTTATACGATTTTAAATTGTCTTGGCAGTAAGCATACAGAAATGTGAATTAAAATTTATCTTTTTATGTAACTTTATGCTTTGTCTTGGCAGTAAATTTACACAAATATGGAATAAAATTAATCTTTTTAATGTGTATTTCACTCCGTCTTAGCAGTAAATTTATACAATTAATTTGCACAATATTTTACACAGTTTTATGTGTAATTTATCATTTTTACGTTAACTAGTTATATTATTACATTTATGATAGGAAACACAGTTAGTTGGCTACTACTGTATTGAAGTAGTAAAACTTTTTTAAAATGTTACAAAGATTTTATTTGCAATTTGCAATAAAATCCAATATATTTCTATCGAAGAACTATGTACATATGTATGTATGTATACGAGTATTATTATATAAAATAAAAATTATTAAGTAAAAAAATTAAATATTTAATTCATAAACGAAATTCAATTCAATTAATTTAGCAGAAAACTATATATTTTATAAATAATATTTGATATTATTGATAATATAAAATTGAATAAATAAATCGATAAAAATTAAGTGCCAATAAAAACCAGTCCGATCTGATTCGATTCGAACAAATGGCAATTCAATATAATCCGTTGTACTAATCGAATTAATTCAAATCTACTTGATCAAATTTCAAATTTTTAAAAAACAGTTAAAAAAAAATTTAAATAACAAAAATTAAATGTAAAACATATGCAATATTATATAATATTTATTTACTAATTATTGTTTATTGTTTTTTTCAATTAAGAGTTTTGAAATGATTTATAAATTTATTTAAAACAATTTTAATTTTAACCCCAAATCAAATTTAAATAGGTACAAACAAAAAATTCGAATCGGAACTGAAATATTAGAATCAACAATTTTAAATAATAGCTATTTAGAATTGGATCAAATCCAATCGGATCGGATTGATTATAATTTGTACTTTAGAATAATATTTTCTAAAGAATGAATTTATTTTTACTAGAATTAGAATAATAGAAATTTATTGATTACTTTGAATGTTTATTTTTAGTTATTATTATGTATTTTTGTAATATATATATATATACTACTTTTCAATATTTATCCTCCTGAAGGTCATAAAGACTATTACTATAATTTTTCTAAAATAAATTATTTCATGACACACGACTGTAAAGTGCTGTATAGTATAACACAGCCTTGAATTCTATTTTAGTTGGACAACAGGAAATGAATGTCAAATAATATGTATTGTATTGTAATCACAACAATACACTTTATATATTTGTACGATTACGGTAGTAAAATTATAATGGTATAATCAGTATAATAATAGTAATATTTCATGCGAAGACTTTGAATTTGATAAGTTGTAGGAATTTAACGATTGCGTGTTTTAAAATTAGTCAAAAAGAAAGTGAAAATCATCATATCATAATGTATTTGATATCAACAATCTTTTGTTCTTGCGTATACATACCTTTCAAATTTAATACATATTATATACATTTTGTATTAAAAAAAAAAGTGTGTATAGTATTGGAAAAAGTTGAGGAGCAGATGTTTAGAAATTGATAACACATAAAAATAATATTTATAGGGGTAAAAAATCGAAAGGTGTATATATTAGTAGTGATTGTATACGACTTAGTATTAGTTGTGTTGTTGTGACTATTGTGTCAATGCATACAATATTATTCAGACATTTCAAAATCAATATGTATCATTTCAATCATGACAAATTGGCATATTTAAAAGAAGGGAAATCCAGAATATTAGATTTGAAATATGTTCTATTATTGCAAATTTTTTTATTTCTGTTTAAAGGCACAAACATTTTGCAATAAATTTTACAAAAAATCGGAAAGAATATTTACTTGATTGTTTATTTATGTAATATATGATTTAGTTAAGAATTTAAAACGATTTATATATATATAATATTTTTGTATACATATAGATAAATTTTATTATTGGTGTTTTTCAAAGGAATTTCATTCAATAAGAAAATGTAGACTACACAGATTCATTGTGTGAAGTGCACAAAGAAATTGATATACACTGGTGTGAAATAAAAAATTACCGGTCAATTTTTTTAATAACTTTTTTTTTAAGTTTTTGCTGTTACAACTTTTCTTGTCTATGAATACAGAAAAAATTATAAATATGGTATATAGATTATCAATTTTAGGTTATTCTGCGATTTATTTCAATTTTTTTAAATAAAAAATTATTGAGGCAAAATTATGAAAAGATACAAAATTCAGTTAAAGAAGAATTTTTTTAAACGGTTTTAATTGATTATTTATGTTTTAAAAATAAATAATTTATAGAAGCTCCTTTAGCGGAAATTACAACTGTTTAACATATTTTCTTTATTTATCCGGACAAATTTTCCAGCATTTTAGTTAATTTTCCAGTAAATCCGCCGTGTGAGTTCTAAGGTGGCAAAACATATAATCTTCCAGTATAGTTTCTCATCATTATACCTTAAAGTTTTATATAGATAATATCCACCCAAGAAAAGCTTCGAATCCAGAACCGAAAGTGCAAGACGTCGAGGCAAACCAAACTTTCGTTGGAGCGACGAAATATCGGCAGATATGAAACAATTTCGTATCTTCAACTGGTGAGAAACCGCCCTTGATCGGAAAAAGTGTAAGGCGTATATGAGTCAGATCGAAGGCCTATATGGTCTGTTAGCTACCTAAGAAAGTAAGTTTATAGATAACATTTGTATGCACTCGTTGGCAAAGCTTCCCATTTCCAACGTGAAGGTTAATTTTCTTTCTCCTAAAAATTTTGCCGGCTCACATATATTCTTTGTCCAAAATAAGTGTCATACGTGTCACTGGTCCATGATAATCCACTTTTGTTTTTTTTTTTTCAATTTGGGTTTGGTTATCGATGTGCTCGCAATCTCTCTTTTATTAGCCCAGTATTGCACTAAACTGTATGAAATTGTTTTTCCACGCGTGTTTTGTAAAGGGTACTCGCAATGTTTGTAGAGGTTGGGAGACGAATGTTTTCAATTCAATTTTAATTAAACTATATTTCCAAATATTTTTTACAATCGATAGAGAGGTGGATATTTTTCGATCCCTCAAGCTGTAAATTTTGATGTAATGATTGTTAGTTCACTTTTGTAGTTCTTCATGCCCGAACAGATGACATATCACTACATACGTTTCCCTAAATAAGAGATACGAATGGAAATCCCGACAAGAGAGACCTGGCGCGATTCAGAAGAGCAGGCTAGGTCTTCGAACACCTCGGAAATTTTCACTGACGAGTCCCTTATGGCTCTAGGCAAGAGAGCCGGAGTGTTCTTTGAAAAAGAATAACTTGAGCTCCAGTTTCCTCTTGGAAAATACTGCACAGTCTTCCAGGCTGAAGTCTTTGCCATAAACGCAGCAGTGAATATAATAAAAGAGCAAAGATGGTCTAAGAAAGTCATTAGAATCTTTAGTGGCAGTCAGGCTGCCTTAAAAGCTCTTCAAAGTAACCTCATCAAATCTACATTGGTGGGAGAATGTTCGGAAACTCTAAACCTCATAGGGCTCCTATACAAGGTACAACTGATCTAGATACTGGGTAATAGTAGCTTGACTGGAAATAAAAAGGCTGACGAACTAGCTAGTTCATCGGCGGGAAACATTTATGGTCCGGAACCGGCAGGTGAAATATCTATTGGTAATATCAAACTATCGATAGAAAACACCCTGAAGAGGGAAACAAACATTCTTTGGGAGCGTATTGAAGGCCACAGAGTCTTCAAAATATATGTGTTATGACTATTTATTTTTTAATTAATTAATATTTTATTTTTCGGCCCAGAAATAAAACTTACTCGAAAATGTTGTTTAACAAAATTAAAACTTTATTTGAAGGAAAATTATGATATTGAAAGCGCTCAGCAATGCAATTTAAGGTAAGAATTAATTAATTTTCTATTAGCCAATTTTTGTTCACCCTAGGATATATATAAAGTAAGAAACTGTAAGGGTTTCATTTTAGTTTTCCTGAAGAACTTTTTTTTCACACCATTGTGCTCAATGTAAAAAGTATGGGCGTTTTTGTTTGAGCTTTCTTGGGGAGTTATACGGTTTACGTAGAACCATATGTTACCATAATAATGCCTTAAATGCACTTTAATAAATAAAAAAGAAAACCAATCCCAATATCTCGCTCTCTATATTTATTTTTATCTATGAAACAACAAAATTATTTTTACATTCGTCATAATTATTACGATATACGTCAATTCGATTCATTTTTCCATCTCACATTGGTTTAACTTTAACTCTTTTGAAATTTAAATACTTTTCTCAAAAATTATTTTTATGTTATTTTGGTAATCATTCAAGCAATAAAATTTACCTTTTATTTATATTAATTATATTTGCCGGCCATCATGCTATAGTGGTTATGTCATATCATATGACTTCCAACATAAATAGGAAGAGAAGATTAAAGTGTAAATTTTTACTATACAAACTACATGTTTTCATTTTTATTTAAGTAAAATATTTTTAGTTTCATTTCGGTTATAAAAATTTTATATAATATTGACCCAATGTTCCAAAATTATACATCTGGTACGATGGTGGAGACTTATCATCTCATGTATATTAATTAATTAAATAGATTAGTAAATATATATATATATATAAATGACTACAAAATAAATATGTATAGAAATATGTATTATGTACTGTAATAAAAATCTTAAACTAGACCTTCCTAGTGGGATGAATAAAAATAAAACATTTTTCGACACTAAAACTGATGAAAGTTGTTTATTTCTAGAAAGCTAGTATATTACACCAATTTTTGTTTATTATATATTAATTTCATTATGTCACAAGTCTATTATAGACTACATATGTTTTTTTATGTTCTTGTTCTTGACATTAATTTCGGGTAAAATTACATTTTAAATTTTTACTATTCAAAAATACTATTGTCATGAACTGTAAGTTCCATTTTATGTAAGCTTACTCTAAATTTTTTTCCAATAACGATGGGTACTTGAACAGGTCTCAAAAACTATAAAACACTTTTTTTGCGATCGGGAATCGAACCTGGGACATTTCGGTTGAAAGACTGGTGATCTACCTACTGGCCACCCAGCGTGTATATTATGTATAGATTTACCGCCTTTGCTTTGTTTTATTATTACTAGAAGATCAATATAATATACATACCTGCATAATCCATACAATATGAATAAAACAAAACATAATGCAAGATAAGTCGAATAATTTCTAAATAACACTGATAAGAAAGACAAAACATAAAATTTTAAAAATGTTTAAATTTTATTAGCATTAAATAAAAATCATTAATTATTGGATAATTTTTTTTGCTTTTTTTGCGATCGGGAATCGAACCTGGGACATTTCGGTTGAAAGACTGGTGATCTACCTACTGGCCACCCAGCGTGTATATTATGTATAGATTTACCGCCTTTGCTTTGTTTTATTATTACTAGAAGATCAATATAATATACATACCTGCATAATCCATACAATATGAATAAAACAAAACATAATGCATGATAAGTCGAATAATTTCTAAATAACACTGATAAGAAAGACAAAAAATTAAATTTTAAAAATGTTTAAATTTTATTAGAATTAAATAAAAATCATTAATTATTGGATAATTAAATTATCAGTAGTTCATATTACTTCTTCTTATGTTGCTAACCTATTCCTGGATGTTAAGCGATCACTCAACTCAGCACTGTAAGCTTGCTATGATGTTGGCATATTCTTCTCTACATCTTGCGCAATTAACCAGTTCTCCTACGATTCTGATATATGTCCAATTTGGAATGTTTCTAAGCTATGACATTTGCTTTCTTCCGATATTCGTCTTGCCTTCAATTTTGCCTTGTACAATCAATCGAAATAGCTGAACAAAGTAGCTTACTTTTCTACGTTTAATATTTAGAAGTAGTTCTTTGTTTATTTTCAATCTTCGATCAAAAAGCTAATACTTAAAAGTATTATATTAAATGATTTTTATATTTTACTATAAAATTGTAGTCAATTGACATTCAAAATCAACTGCAGTAGAAAAATTTCAATAAATTAAAATACTATTTAACATAGGAAAGCAGACAATACTTTGGGACACGGAAGAAAATTTCCAAAAGAATTGCCAAATACAAAATTTCCAGTAAGAAAAAATAACCAAAGACAAAATCTGCTATGGAAGAATTCCTAAAAAAGTCCGATGTTTTATCTTAGATACAAAAAGGAAATATCTGCCTTTGCCACAATTGGGGAAAAATATTTGCTATGATGTGTAGCCTTAAAATGAATACATAAAAAATATCTCTATGATTTTGCTTTTGGGGATTTTGTCTTTAAGGATTTTGTTTTTGGGGATTATGTCTTTAAAGATTTTGTTTTTGGGGATTATGTATTTATGGATTTTTTTTGTATTTATGGATTTTTTTTTGTATTTATGGAAATTTTTTTTGTCCTGGAGATTTTGGTGTAGATATTTCATACTCAACCCTATTTCGATACATAATTATTTCTTCCTTGACTGCATATCCATACATATCCAATCATTTAATTTCTTAAAATGGTTCTAAATTAAGCTGCATTAATTTATTTATTTATAACAGTTATGATAAATCTGTAGTCTACCTAGAGACCATTTTCCCTTTCGGGAATGGGCCATTTCAAATTAATTAATTTTCATTTCGTTTTTAACAAAAACAAAAATTCTGAAATGAATCAATTGTTGGCCCCAATAAATTGTGATATTTGATTGGCAAAACTAAATTTCATAAATTTGATATTGAAAAACATTTTCAAGTACCTATATTTAAATTTAAAATAGCTACAATTTAATTTATTGCAACGAATTGAATTTACCGAAAAAAAGCTAATTCAAATCCAGAAATTTTCATCGTCATCATTCAATTACAAATTTTTTTCTTATAACATACAAAAACAAATCCACATCGATCATTCGATCAAAAAAATAATTAATTCTAGTAAACAAAACATACATGTATATATATCTAAAAATGTTTTTTTAATCTGAATAGGTATAGTACCTATACATTATGTGCATAATGCAAAATTTTGTACGAAGATCAAATTTATTTCAATAAATAGAAAATCAACAGATAAAAAAATCCTAATTAATTATAAAATCAACACAAATACATTTATTACTAATACACTTAATACCATAATATTCTCTAAATACTATATAACATCTTAATTATATATATATTTTTTGGAATGTACATTACCTATTTGTATATTGATTAATAATTACCAACAACATGACGTATCAAAAAAAAATTCTATCTTCTCTATTTCATCGCAACGCAACACTACCTACTACCTAAGTATATTTTTTATGAATGGTTTTTTAATTTGATATTTTTTATCGTATGCTACAATATAATGATAAACAAAACCAAATTTCTATCACTTAAAATTAAAATTAATTTGTGATTTTCAATTAAAAAAATGAAAAATAAAACAATTTTAAAGAAATAATAATAAAATATTCAATTAAAATTTAAGATAATAAAAATATCGGGTAAATATGATCAATAAAAATATGCATATATGTAGATTGTATAGCATGAAACAAATTCTTGTATACCTATAATAATGTTTATATACTTTTAAATTAGTATTCTTCACTTTTTTTTTAAAAATTTTGTTTTGGGTTGGGAGGATTTTCTACGAAACAAGAAACGCAATGTGAAAAACGACAAAAATAAAATTAAATGTGCTGTGTAAATTAACATCTACAATATTTTTTTGAAATATAATAGAATATGTATGTACAAATTATAATATATATTTACATATAAAATTATAAAATAAATATATATTTGTACATAATACACACCTACCTTAATTTCAATCACTCGAAATAATATTTTCAATAAATATTTTCTGCTCACCAAACCAAGTCATCAAAGAATTTTAAATTTAACTTAACTTGACACAATGTTGACAAACAGAGCACACCAACCAACCAACCAACCAACCAACCAACCTACCAACCGACCACCTAAACAACCATCCACACTTAAAAACAAATAAAACCGATATACAAGAAAATAACAACAATAAAAATTTGTATGAAAATTGAAAAACCATAATATCAACCTAATGATAATGTTTAGTAGAGCTACACATACATATAAAAACATAAAAAAAACAAATTAAAATAAAACAACAAATAAACAAAAAAATTGAAAGCATCGTCATCATTCAAAAACTCGAACGAAACATATAGCGCCACTAAATTGAAGAAATTCATTCAGTTGATGTTAAACATTTGTGGCGGCAACATTTAAATAAATAAAAGTTAAACAAAATTTTCTTCAATTTTTTAATTTATTTTTAAATTTATTTAAAGTTAAATTAAAATAAAAAAAAAACAAAAATTGTTAAGGGTATTGGGACTAAAATAACAAAATAAAAAAAAACTATAAAAATATTTATTTATTTATATACCTATATATATATATATTTTTTCAAAACAAATAAATAATATTTTAGTGAAATTGTGATATTAATTCTAATTTAATTAATTAATATTAAAGTGCAAAGACAATCGCTTTTTTTTTTGTTAAATAAAATTTAATATATTTATAAATAAAAGGTATTAATTATTTTTAATATTTATATATAACTATATGTATATTAAAAACATAATACAAAATATTGAATGAAATTGTATAATAGTGTGAATGCTTGTTGTTTTTAAATAAGTTTAATTTTTAATGAATATTTTTCCTAAAATTCTATTTTCCGTTAAATCTAATTAAAATATAATTTAATTTTTTTTTATTTTATTTTATTTAGGTTTTTAATTGAATTTATTGCATCTTAATATTTTCATTGTGCTTTTAAATAATTAATTATGTTTAAAAATAGAAAATATGTAATGATAAATATATAAAATCTATAACAAATTTATTAAAAAAAATGTATCAAATGTTCTTACGGTAAAATTAAAAGCAAAAACATAACAAACATTAAATAATCAAAAACGTGTTCATATTTTGCTAAAATTATTACCATAAAGTAAATAAAATGTAAAAAAAAAAAAAAACAAAAAACAAAAAAAGTACACAAACGAAAACGTTGTTATAAGGAAATGTTTATCAACATGAAATAATATCAATTCAAAAATTTTGTGTACATGTACATAAAATTATAACAAATATATTATTTTCTTGTTGCTGTGATAAAAAAATTAATTTTCATTTTATACCACATATTCTTTTTTCTTTTTTAAAAGAAAGATATTCGTTTTCAAGAAAATTTATATATATGTATGTAATTTGATTCATAAGATTTCATGTCATATACATTTTGTATTCATATAGTCAAAAAAAAAAAAAAACTAAAATAAATATATCTAAAAATAAATTTGAAATAGATTTAGTTTTCAAAAAAAATATAAAATAATATAGTAAAATGGATATAATATATATATAGAAAAAAAAAATTATGTATATTTAAATAAAATAAATTAGTTTTCTTAAATATAATATTGTTAAGTTGAGTTGAAAAGTAGTTTCGAAATGTGTTAAATATGTAAACGTAACAAAGTTATTTTAATAATAATGTTGCCTTTTTAAATTATTATTTTAAATAGCAAAAAATGATAAATAATAAAATGTATGTACAAAAATTAATTTTATACTAAAATTACATATTATATATGTTTATAGTTATACTAGAAAAATTTCAAGATATACTTATATATATTATAAAATAAATGTTTTCTTATTGTAACAATTATTGTAAATTTGACAAACATATAAATAAGTACAGTCAACAAGTTAAGTTGTATTTTCACATCTGAAAATTTGAATTTTTCAAATAAGTAATTGTCATCATAACCATAATATGCTGGTGTTTTATTTTGGGGTGAACCTTCGCCTAACTATTTTAATTAAAATCTTTTTCCATTTTGATCAGTTATGGCCAATCGTTTTTAATCTGTTAAATTATAAAATATATTCATTTCTGAATATTGATGTTAAAAGAAAATTAATATTAAATATGTATGATTATTAAGGGTACTCACTAGTTGGTGTCAAGTGTTTAGATTTGTTCGTAAAACGTGTAAAAATTTTACATGAGAAATTTTGTTACAACACCTAACTATATAAATTAATAACACTTTAGCCTATTGTATTATATTATTATTGTACTGTTGTATTGTTTTATTTTGAAATTTTTAGAAATTGCGGAATAAACCAAAGATGTACCTTCTGTTTGACATAAAATTATTTAATTTCTTTTTTATAATTTTTGATTCGGGATTTTAAAGTTTTTACTCTTTTAATAAAAAGTTAATAATAATTAACTAGGTACAGTACAGCAGTACAACTACATTTCCACAAAAAGGTGATGTCAGTTCAAGTCAATTTAATTTACAATGTGGTGTAAATTTGCAATAGTACAATGATACACCAACACTTGTATATATATCTAAAAGGCGAAAGCCTCTAATCCTAGTGCTTATAATTGATTATAATTCTCAAATTGTGGTCAATTAATAATAATAATAATTAATTAAAATAATAATTATGATAATAATAATAATAATAATAATAAAAAATTATCAATAAGTAAATAATTACTAAATGTTAGCAATTATAGAGAGTTAATAAATGTTAAATTATGTAGTTAACATAAAAAATTAATGTACCTATTTGAAAATAATTAAAAGATGCAATCAAATATAATTAAAAATCATTTAAGTATTTAATTTAGTTAGGTTAAAAATTAAGAAAAATGTATAATTGGAATTTTTAAGTATAATATAGTCTGGGGTTTAGCAAGCTTTTTACTGCAAATTATTTTGATTTAAGTTTTATTTTGATACTTATTATTTATTAAAAATTCGTCAATTCAATTCATTTACTCAGCCAAATATTTACATTTAAGAGTAGATACATAAGTATATATATACTCGTGTAATGTATATAACGAAATTTACCAATAATTTAATAGAAATTAGATCTTTTACTGTACCAATCTAATAAATATTTTTAATATCATTTATTCGTGTTTATTAATTGTAAGCTAAATACTTAATTTAGTAAAAACTATATTTAATTTAGAAATTAATAAATTAATTTCTTATTTAACTAGAGTTTTATCTTTTTTATTTTTTAATAAAGGAAAATGCTTACTTATAAAATTCTATTTTTGATTTTACCAAATTGGAATTTGATTTAGTTTTTATAACTCACATATTGATTTCTATAAAATTTATATGAACTAGCTTTGTAACCCGTCATAAAAGACAGAAGCAAAATCAAAATGAACGGAAACAAATTTGTATTGGTACTTATTATTTTAAATCAAAAAAGTTGCTTGTTTTATTTATATTACTAGTGAATGCCCTGTGCAATTGCACAGAAGCAGTTCTTTCAGGTGCGATTTTATATAAAAAGAAATATTTATTTTGGTATAATTGTAGTTGTTTTCTGAATTGCTTGATTATTGGATATATATTATATAATGAAATTAAAGTATAATACCTAATACTTTATGACGAAATTAATACTATTTTCAATATAACTTAACACAATAAAATCCCATTACTCTCAACGTAGTAGATCGATTTATTTTAATTCGTTTACAGTCAAAAACGTTTGTAGTCACAATTCTGTTATAGCAATAGTCAACAATTTGTTTGAAAGAAAGTAATAAGCTTCATAAGTTCATACAATCGATGTCGTTTATAGTCACATAAAAATATAACGCCAACTTTTTCAATAAAACAAAAAAACAAGACGAAAGTGAGTTATTTTATTAAAAAACTGATTTATATCTGGTCTTTTTCTGTTCTTTATTAAAAATATGTATATTTTGTTATTACATAACAGAATTGCTATTTATGAATAAAATAAAGTTTAAAATTGTTATACCAAAGATATTTTATTGAATTTGATTTTGTTTATAAAGATGCAATTTTTTTTTACTACGCCTATAGTCACAAAACGGACTTATATTCAGAAAATATTACTGAAATTTAGCGAATTGCTATAATGTTGTCTTACTGTATATATTTTTTTTAAATAGCAGAAGCAAATTAACTTTTTTACCTACCGACTAGTTCCACTAGAGTTGGTGAACGATTAGTTAATTTAATTAACTAATAAAGTTATTGAATTGAAATTATTAATCAATAATAAATATTGAGTACATTTAAGTAGTTAGTATATTAAATGTATTTTACTTTTCTTTTAAATAATTAATTAAGTATTTAATCCCTAACGTTGTTATGAATGAATTTTTATAATATTTAGTTACTTACTTACTATTTTAAAACAATTTCTAAATTTGTTGATTGAATTCGAAAATAAAATAACTCTAGTTAAATAACGAATTTAAAAATTATTATAAATATAGAATAAACATGAATATTTAAAGTAGCTACATTATGTATAAGTATAGTTTTAGGTAGGTACTAAATTTTTGCCAAAATAAAATGCTGGTTATAAATTTTCTGACTGAATTCTCTTTGATGTAGGTGCAATTTTTACAATTATTATTATAAACAAAAATTCCTTGACTATTCAAATATTTGCAAACATATTAAGTGGATTTACTTACTTATACGCTTAGTTAAATGGAAAACGTTTTTCACACTTATTTCAAAATTTTGCAAAAATAAATTCAATATTTCGCATTTAGAAAGTTTAAGAGTATATAGTTAAAGATCAAGTTTCTAAACACCTTTGCCTAATTTTTGGTTTTTTTTTTGTTTTCACAATTTTTGATTTTGGATGTAAATTAAAAATTTTATGAACCTTTATTTTTACGCTTGTATTGTTTAATACTTCTAAGTGATACAATAAAACACAAAATTTCAGTGAATATTGGATCAGTCTTATATAAAATAGTCTTCTTAAGTGACTTTTTTACACGAAAGTGATTAAAAGAAGAATAAAAGAAGAATAAAATTTGTAATTTGAGAATTCAAGTTTTTTTCTCCAAAAAGTTGTTATGAACGTGACAAAATTGAGGATGAGATATATGTATATTGAAAAAATATAGGTAATAAATGCCCCATTGTTAAAGCTTAGTATATCATTACAATCTATCTTTTTAAGTCATTTGTGGAATATCAGGTATTAAGCAATTTTTGTGTATTTTTTTTATTTGTAAAAAATAGTTTCAATGAGTCAAATCCTTATAAACTCTTGCACCTTATAACAAATGTGTATACTTGTTCAATATGCAACCCTGTTAGTGGTGTTCTACAATGTAAAACTATACTTGTAAATTTATTATTAACTATGAAAAGCGTTACGTTTTCACGAAACACTTCAATTTTTCAAGAACACATGTTATATATTCACGTTTTTTTATCTTTTTTAATGAATATTTTGAACAAACAAATAAAAGTTAAAAAAACCATTAAATCAAATAAATTTATTATATTTAAATTCATTTAATCATAATATGGCATTATTTTGTTGGATTATAAAATTGTTTTTATTCAATTTCTTGTCTTTATTTGATATTTTTAGTTTAATTTTAACACAACAGTTTACGTTCATGCCATCGTTCATTGGTCTTGCCATTTTTTAACATTACAATACTATTATAGTACAATTATTGGTTATCGAGAAAACCCTTAATATAAATTGCACAACATATGTAAAGATGTTTATTTGATGTAGAGCAAATAAAAAATCTCAGACGATACATACACAGATCACTCATATAATATCATCTAGTTATATTCACCTAATTATAACATATGATTTTATTTTATTTTCGTTTTTATTATTAGTTTTTACTATAATTTATTCTATTTCTAATTTCTACATCGTTTATTAATAACTAACTAACTATCAAGAAGAAGTCTAATAAAATACATTCATTTAAATTTACACTCGAAACATTCATATATATACATATATTTATATATATATATACATACAAAAGTAATGTGTAATATTATTTATTATTTATTTATAGACCGAATCTGCTTTTATTTTTTATATACATATACATACATACAGATATCTTATTTTATTTTTTATAGAACGACAACGGTATGAAAATGAAAATGTTATGAATTGAAAATGTTAAATTGCCGGTCAGCGACTTCCAATTCCGACAGACAACAAACAAACAATAAAAACAACAAAATAAAAACAAAAAAATTCTTAAAAAAATAAAACTAAAAAACCTGTAATGACTAAAAAAACAAAATGTAATAAAAATATTTAATGAGAAAATTGAAGTTTTATAGGCCAAGAAAAAAAAAGAAACAAAAAATAAAATTAATTAAAAATATTTTTAGCCAACATAGTTATTTTGTGAGGGAATGTGTATATGCAATAGTAATCACCGATTCGAATGGATGTATGTATAATTAAAGTGATTTTATAAGATAGGAATTTTAAAGAAAACGACAAAAAAAAGAAAATTTCATATTTTGAAAATTTAATAAATTGAAGAAGATTTAATGAATAAATTTCATTCAAAATTCCAACTATGTATGTATGTAATTAAGTACTTAATATGAACAGAATTAATTAAAAGTTTAAGATAAAATTCAAGTTCAGAAAATTATTTTATTCCTGATTTTATTGCTTTGTAGAAGTAGAAGATAAAATCAATATATGACTTGTTCAATAGCACTTCTGCTGATGAACAGAGTAGTGTAAATAAACTTCATGTTGCACAAATTATATTTTCATTATTTGTAAAAAAAAAAATTATAGTTTTTTTTAAAAATATATGGGATTGAAATGGAAATCATCAGAGGAGACATCAACAATTATTTTTATTTTTTTTAGTCTCTGGAGGGGTTCTCTTTTAAGGGTTAACCAACAATAATGACTTAATGAAATGTACGATTGCATGTAAACTGTATTGCACACATCCATAATAGGAATATCAGAGAGTTTCGTCAAGTTTTTCATTAACTTTAGTTGGCTTAATTCACTAACTATAATGACATAGAACTACATATATGTAAATGTCAAATTGCTTAACGAAGCTGACATAGGTATTTGTCAAAGCATATGTCAACCCATAATGACATAGTAACATAAGAAAATATTTCTTAGAAAAACAACAACAACAAAAAATTACATATGTCGAATTCGGTTTAGATGGAATTTCACATAAGAATTCTATGTTTAACGAAAACTTAACGAAATGTCAAATTCAACATACTCGCCGCATATGTCGATTATGGGCAATTACATGTATTTTGTATGTACGGAATATGACATATGCCACGACATATGTAGTTCTATGTCATTATAGCTAGCACTTAACAATCTAAAAAAAAATACAGCTATTAGCCCTAATTATAATATTCTTTTTTTTATATATTCTGATTATTGTTTTGATAAATATCGCCGAAATTGGCCAAAATCGAGATTTTCAAATGGGAAGAGGTACTTTTTTTTATGCGAATTTGGATTCTACAACGAAAAATAAGAAACTTAGATTGTTTTCTCATTATTTTTCTTTAAAACTAATAAAAATAAAACAAAAATCCTCCATATTTTCCTTTTGTAATCATTTTTATAAATAAATTTCGTTTTTCATATTAGCATATTTTTGTATCATCAGTTTTGGGTACCTACAAAGTTTAAACTAAAAAACAAAAAAAAAGATGAACTTTACAAAAGTTTCTTCTTTTTTAACGTAGAATCCGATTTTTTGTTTTTTTTTTTTATGATCTTGACAGTAACTTAGGTAGAATTACTTTTCGTGCTTAATAGTTAAGTACGGTACTTTACACTACAATATCTACAATAATTTGAGTATTTATTTTAACAAATTACTGGCTTATTTACTCGTTACTACTATTGTCAGGAACTAAGCCTTCTTAAATAGCTCCATTTTATTTAATTTCTTACCAGATTATAATCTCAATTATTTTTTGTCATTTATAATATCCCAATGACAAAGGGTACTAGGCCAGCTCGAAAAACCAATGAAGCATTTTTTTTGTTTTGCTTCATCGGGAATCGAACCCGTGATCTTTCGGTTACCTACTGCGCCACTCAGCGTGTAATATTTGCATAAAAAAGTACCCCTTCCAATTTGAAAATCTCGATTTCGGCAATTTTTGGTCTTAAAAAGCCTATTTGCGGTCCTTCCCGGAAAAAGAACCCTCGATTTAGTTAATAAATGTTTTTTTAATTTTCAAATTACGGCTCCTTTTCTTTTTAAAAAGCAAATATACATGCTCTGGAACACCCGCTATAATAGTCCGATGACATTACAATTGCACTATAATATTGTTCGGCTAAGATATAAATTGTTCATGATATTTGTCAATATAATATTGTTCGGAAAGATTTACAAATTCTATTACGTTTAAAATTTTAAAATTTCATATCTATACGAAAGTGACTGCGTAATTGTGGCAATCTAATTTTTGTACAATATTTTTTTGGTGTATTTGTCCAAAAAAGTACCTACTAGTATAACTATGATAAAATGAAAGACACTAAATTAATATTAAATTCAAAATTATTTGATCTTATAACCACTATTAAGTCACTATATTTAGCCAGCATCAATAAAAGGTATCAAATTTTCACCTGAATAAATATCGAATTAGAAATTTTAAAATCTTGGAAATACACTTGTGTATGACAAGCACAAATTTTGTTTATTGTTTTTTTGAAAATTTTTATTGATACAGTTTATAAATTAAAAAACTAAATTCAATATTAAAAATAATCTTAAAACAAATAATAACATTTGAAAAAAAAAAAAAACTAAATTCAAATAATTTATTCAGTTGGTAACATTGAAACATGAAACTTTTGTATGATTTGTGGTTTTTTATTTTTGTATTCAATTTAATTTTGACCAATTACTTAAATAATTCTTAAAAAAAGAAAACAAACAAGACAGTTAACAGATAAATTTTCGAGTAAAAAGATAAGTTTTCAAAAAAAACCCCAATTTTTAAATTCATCAAAATTAAAAGGAAAAATAATTCAATAAATAATAAAAATTAAAACAAAAACAAAAACTTGGTAAACATCATGAATATTTGATAAGGGTAGTTATTGATAATCAATTAATTAATGATTATCATCTATACTTACTTTATATTCTACATACATATATGTATATAGATATGAAGTGTGCGGTAATAAAATAATTTTATTTAATAGAGTTATCAAATTTCAAGTGTGAGTTAACATTATTGAGGCCATAATCGATTTATTGGTTTTTTTTGTTTTGTTTAGAAAGACACTGCATATTTAAGTGTCTATGAAGAAAAAAATTAAATAGCAAACGTGATTTTAAAATTTTATGGTTAAATTATCTGAAAAGAATAATAATTATCATTGTTTATAATATACATTGGATGACTTAGGTATATAGTGTACTGTACTCGTGTATACACTTTGAGTCAAAAAAAAATGCTCTGAATCAGTTTTTATTCGCTTATTCTATTTTTTTTTTTATTTATTTATTTATTTATTCAGACATATCTCAAAAAGAGCTAGGTAGGTCGTACAGAGTTTATAATTTATAAAATACTTTTTTTAACTATGAAAATGTACAAGAAATAATTTGAATGTTAGTGAAAACGAATGTCAATTACAAAATCAAAAATTTGTTAAAGTATTTAAAGAAGAAACAAAACAGTATAAAGCTCACAATGACAATTAATTAACAATAAATATAAAAGAAAAAAAAAATAAAAAAAACATTTTACACATCTGAGTTATACATAGATAACCTTACTTTTTTAAGCTCGTTCTTAAAATTTTGTCTGGACATATTCAGGAATTTCGCAGGAAGGTTGTTTTAAGTCATGATTCCTGTATTCATGATAGGTTCTAGTCCATTTAAGTTCAAGCATGTGGAAACAAAATATTTAATATATATTTAATATATGTATATAACTATTATTAATATAGTTACGAAATGTTTTTGTATATTGTATTTAACTAATAAATATTGTTTTTATAAAGTGTTGAATAGATTTGTTCACTAATAATGGGAATTATTATATGAAATAGTTCAAAGTTAATTTTTTTTGAGACCTAAAACTTCCGATGATATATTTGTCATTTCGAACTCTTGAATTGATAGATTTAATTACTTTTACTAAATTAGCTAATTCTATTTAAATCATATTTAGAATATAATTTATAGTATTAAATTAGTTCATTATGGCTAAATTCATATATAAAATATATCTATATAAAATAGAATTTAAGCATAGTTAAAATTTTAAAAGAATATATAAGTACTTGTGATTCCAAAACATAGAGATATAAACTTAGTAACTAGAATTTTATAGTATTTATATAATATAATATACTTGTAAAAAACTATATCGATATATGGCCAGTTTTAGTTAATATATTTAAATGATTATTTGCTTAAATGAAGCTTATGGTGTTTTGTAGACTTTTTTTCACTAATATAATATAATATAACAGTTTCATTGAAATACTGATGGATCATTATTATCAGTTTGCATTGAAGAAGCCATTGTAGTTTTATTGAGGCTAGAGTATCACTCAAATTTATGTAATAACTTATCTTATTAAAATATTGAAAGTATTACGTAATCAGGTAATATTATATCAGGTAATATTACGTTGATCATTGTTAAATTAATGAATGATAAACGTAATATTACATCACAACGTTTCCAGCTGAAAATGCAAACACATTTTCACAATTTTCACAAAATTTTTCGTAGTAATAAATTCATCCTTTTTTATGTTTTTATATATAAAAAAAAAAAATCGTTTCTCAAAATAGCATCAAAATCGAAACGTTGCGAAAAACATCGATAAATTACGCTATTTCACTTTGCAGACTACAAAATAAACTGTAGATTATGTAGCTATATTTTTCATTACATTTCGAAAAATTCACATCTCATATTTAGGCCCGTGTTTTTATAATGAAATATTTGCTAAAATAATTCCTTTTAAATTTTGAAATTATTTATTTCAACTTATTTTTTTGACAAACTGAAATTTTTTTCAATTTATAATAATTTTAATCAAAACATGGAGTAAGTATGACGTGTGAAGAATACCGAGTTAACTATAAATATTTATATTTTTTTTTTCCCAAACTATTTTAAAAATTTTTTTTTGCTATTTTGTTTTTCTATTTTAAACTGTTTGATTTTTTAAATTCGAAAATATTATTTTAGCGTAATTTTTTTTCGGCCACAAGTGTTTAAATAATAAACATTAACATTTTCATTTAGCTTGGAGATTAATTTTTTATTTTTATTTTTTGTCATAATATGTGTTGATGACTGTATGGAGGAGGTGTGTCATTTTGTTATAATATATACATACCTTCTTATGAATTTTGGTGATCTATTTGATTTTTTCAAAGTAGGTAAAAAATTATAAGAATTGTACTTTTAATATGATAAGGAATTCTTAAAAAAAAAGAGAAAAACAATAATAACAATAATTGATAGATAAGTATATTGTATTTCCGATTTCATTTTTAAATTAGAAAAAAAATAAAAATTTTTTTTTATTAAGTTTCTCTTTTTTGATTGTTTTTTTTTGATTAATTGTTCTTAAGTATACAAGTACTTAATATAACTTTAATTAAAATAATTGAAATGAATTATTTTGGATAGGTCTTACAAAAAGTCAAGCTGGCAAATTATATAATGTGTCAGCGTTGGTGCTCTTAGAAAATTAAAATTTTGTGTTCTTAGTATACTGGTATAGTTACATGCAATGCGCAGTATAATTTTTTGATGACAGGCTAAGATGATGATAGTGTTTCAAAATTATATTTGTGATACTTTGAAAATCAAAATTATTTTCAAAATTTTAATAGCCTCTTCTAATGAATGGTATTTATATTGGTAATGATCTGAAATTAATCAATTATTTGGCTTGAAAATAATTTGATTATCAATAATCAATGATTTTGATTTTTATACTATTTTTCATATTCACAGTTCTGTGAAACGTTTTTATTATTCAAACCACCCCTTTTTTTGTTTTTGTTTAAATACCAAATATGTGTAGTTGTGGTTATTATTACTTATTCATAATCACTTATACTTTGTATATCATATTGAATTTACCTCATAATAGTTATCTACATAATAATTATATAAAATGTATTTCTTTAATATAACTATATTTTTAAAGAGATTATATTAAATTATGTTACATTGTATTTAATTATTTCTGAGCTTTTTAATTCTCATCATATCATAATTGATCTGCTGATGGGTAACAATTTTATTGTGTTTTATCGTAGGGTAAATGGAATCTGGTAATATAATGATAAAAAACGTGCATGATCGTCTTGTTGTAGTCTAACCAACCAAAACAATTTATAGGTTGTATATAATATCAACCATGTGGCTTTAATCATAATAAGTTAATTTGTGGCTGCAGTGAACCGCTAGAAGTATTTTACCCGTATTTATAAATCCATCTATACATAATACCCAAATATCCAAAATAATATAAACGGGAAGATTGTTAATGCATTTTGAAAAACTTTGTCCCGATTTTACATTAGTTCGTTAACTGACAGTACAAAAATGAACGTGGTGTAAAAGATGGAATTATAAGTCTGTAATAGAAACTAGTGATATGGTACCTCCAGCTGGAATATTAAAAACAGAAATATTGCTTAAAAAGACAGTAGGGAGGTTTAAAAAAAAATACCCTTACGTGCAGAGGCATATTGATATCCCAGGAAATTGGAAAACCGATTAACAGAGAAAATGATTGACGATTGGCTTCTAATGTACAAAAGAAGATACAAAATATGATTATACACTATTTAACTATTATTTTAAGAACTTCACTATCAAATTTACATCACATTAGATATATTCTATCCAATAATTTTAGCAGTACAAATTAATTCATATGGTCACTTTAATTTCAAATAATTAACTGGTTTCTTTCAATCTTTAATTTATTTATCATAATAATAAAAATTATATAGTCTTAATGGTACATTTTCAGAAATAAAATTCACAGTGAGGGAATAAAAACATATTGAATAAGTAATAGCTTATTTTCTATTGAAAAGACAAGTTGCAAAAACTGTTGCAAACGTAATTGGAAAAGTTTTAAATAATAGAAAAAGGGATGTCAGATTTATATTGAAACAAATTCTGGCAATTTCAATGGTTTTAAAATTTTTTTTGAACTTTCACTTAGCTTTATAACTGTATGCAGTTTAAATATGAAAAACATGTTATGGGGAAGAGTTGGAGATTTAATTAGAATGAATGTGATTTCAACTATTTTCAAGTTAAATTTTATAAAATGTTTAAAACTGAAAATAGTCGATCTTCCATAACAATTGATATAAAAAGAACACCAGTATATCGAATAATCCGAATCGTTTGATCATTATGAATTAATTCACTAGTAGAGAAGGTGCTGAGTAAATTTGAACTTTAAATAAGTTGACTATGTTATGGTTTTTTGATTTATGTTACCATAGGTAGACGTATGTAGGTAGGTAGAAGTGGCTACCTAAGTCGGTATTTTTAGACAAAGGAGGTCCATTGCAAAACATCTCGGTTCCATGTAACGAATAGACCTACGATCTTACACGTCATAACCAGTTTGAACTATTCATAAAAGATTCATAATAGAACGATCCTACACGTTAGAACCAGTTTGAGCCTTTTGTAAAGCGATGTAGGCATATTATTTTCGCACCTGCAAAAAGAGTCTAGAGGGTTACTAGATTACTTTTTTTTTGTGAACCAATGCGGGACAGGGGTAAAAAAGGTGTAGGTGCAAAGGTAAAGGTGTAATCCTCCTCTTCATCTTTGCAGATTCTGCAAAAATCTTCTGAGTGGAGCCCAAGCCTTTTATTTCAAATATATTTTTTTCTGTTTGCCTATAAGGTAATGTCTTATTATAACGCCTACCATATAAGGGGCAGGTTAGGGTCCATTATTGGGATAGATAAATTTGGCTAGACCATACTTTAACTCTTTTTGTACAATCTAAATCAGTACCTAAACCAAATTAGTACAATATTTTAGTTAATTTGAAAGTTCTTGATTTAGCTTTAATGATCAGTTTTCCTAGGGAAATAACTTTTTGCACACTATTAGGAGCGAGTTAGTTTGTGTATTTGTGTTTTGTTTCAATCTTTTTAGAAATCATTTTTCATCACGCTGTTTTTGACCGATCACTTTCTAAAATCTTTGGTATTTACTGTAACAATATATAGTAATCCAAAATTTGTTTGGTAGCAGTTTTATTAAGTATGCCATAAAAACAATCCATTTCTGTTTTATTGAATATAAAAATTTACATTCTTCTTTTGGATAATATTTTTTATATCATCACGTTTTGGTCTTGTTTTTCTGATTCTATTGTTTTATAATGGAACTAATAAATTTACTTGTTATATGTCTTTGACTTTGTATTTCTGTTTTTTTTTTTTTGGTTTATTTTGTTGATAATCCGATAATATTTAAATTTTAATCTTTTTAATTAATTAATTCTACACATACATACTTACTTAGTTTTTATATAGAACTCGTTTTGTATTTCGTTTCATCAACATACTCGTATTGGATTTTTTTAAATTTTATAATTCTGCACGTGAATGTACCTACATATAACAATATTTTATCACTCAACAAGTCTTACTAAACAAATAAAAATTTCTGCAAAAAAAAAAAACATTTTATTTATTTATTTTCTTCATTTCAATTTTTTCGAAAAGAAAAGACATAATTATAACACACGTTTGTATGTTATATTTATAATATATAAATAGAGGTACTAATGTTGTTTAAAAATTTTAAATGCGACGCATAACACTCTATGGATATATGTTAATTACTTACGTCACTAAAAAAAAACAGTTTTTTTGGCTGAATTTCTGTTTGAACAAAATAAAATGAAAATAAAAACAGTTTTTTTTTTATTTGAAATATTTAAGTAAATTTTAACTATGTATTACTAATTTTTGTATTTTTACTAATAATTCAATAAAAGTAATTACTTATTTATTGAATTTCTTACTAATAATAAAATCAAAATAGTATAAATTAACGTATAAGTGTTAAAAATAATTTTAAGTGATATTTTAGAAAACCGTGTAAATGTAATTAATTTATTTGAAATAAAAATTTAAACATTTTATCACATACATAAAATGATTTCTATTCGAATTGTGCAGAATATTTTGGTTAAATACTGTTAGACTAAGTCGATAATTTGTTTTAATATAAACAAATTAGAACAATAGATTAATATTTATTTTTAAAATAATGACATTTTTAAATACTAATTATAAGTGATGAAAATGATTAGAGAATATTCTTTATTTTAAACGTAGTAAAGAAGAATTAAATAGGAATACGATAAAAATGAGCAAATATGTGAACAATTTGATCAAACGGTTTGGGGTGATCTCAAATACTGAGATGAGATATAGTTAGTAGCTGTAAGGTGGTCCACTAACCTTATAATAATTAGAAATGTAGTATAATATACAAGTTACATCTTAACTGGCTGAGGCTTTCGGACAAAGGGAAAAAAATGGGAAATAATTATAATAGTTATGACTGAAATAGTTATGATTGAAACGGATTTAACGTACAAATAAAATAGTTACTATAATTTCTGAATTTACCTCTTAAATGAGAGCAAAAAACAATTAAAACATTTTTAACATATACTGTGCTTGACTTTTTCGCTATGTATCGATAGAGCAGTACAATGCATCACATCACAAAGATTTTGTTATTCTATAAAACTGGCAGCATTGTATATTGAATATTTATAGTGAAGTTGCCAAAAAATTTATTTTTTACATTATGCTACAAAATTTTTGTTTCTATTTAGCTGACTGATATTTATTTATTTTACGATTGATCTCCACATGGGGAAAATTAAAATTTCAACTTCAAAAAACAAAAAACAGTTCAAAATATAAAAAATTATAATTAATATTAAATAAAAAATATGTAAAAAATTAACATTAATTATACTTAGTAATATAACGACCAAGGATCAAACCCCGTGAAAACCGAAATTTTTTTCAAATGTTGAAAATTACTGAAAATATAATTTTCAATACCACCACATCGGTCTTAATATAATTTAATATATAAATAAAAACAATAAAAATAATATACTTTATAATATACACAATATATTCCAAATAATTAGTATAATTCAAAAAAATGGCTACATTTCGAAAGGGAAAACGACCTACAAGTTGGCCTGCAGATTTATCTGTACGATTCACTGTTAAAAATAAATAAATAAATTAACATTAATTTAATTTAATTTTATATTAATCTTAAACTTATTTTTTCTAATTCACTATCTTTCACAGAAATTTTCCTAGTGATAAGATAATCCTTTTTTATGACAGTTAAAATATAAAATTACTTCTTAGAATACCATTAGAATCAAAACGTTGTGGAAATACCGATAGATTGTGTTATTTTGTTTCGTAGAATACTAAAACCGAAATTTCGCTACACAGTATATTTTTCGCTACGCATCACAAAGCTCAATTTTTCTAATAAGACTTAATGTTAATCAACTTTTTTGCAATAGAGTGTGTGGTATTATTTGTTGTTAATTTATTTATTTTTATTATAATATTTTTTATAATCATTTAGTTTAATTAATTATTATCATTAAATGCAGTTACAGTTATAATTTAATATTCAATTTAGTTAGTTTATAGAAATGTTGTCGTCTTTGTTGAAAAGTTTTCGTACATTGTGCTATATTCCCCTCATACCCCTCATAACTCTTTATGCCTACAAACTGATTTTGTAGAAGGGATTTTTGTAGACAAAGGGATGAAATGTATGTTAACCATGACTTTAGCACTCTTCGTGGAATATAGCACATTAACTATATATTTCAAGACAATATATCTTAAAACGAATTTATTGTATTACAAATATATATCTTGACTTTTTCCAGATATATCTCAAGTCATCAGAAGCAATAGTTTAAGAAATCGAGAACGCCTCGCACAGATTTTTTTTGAGGTATAGTACATATTTTTACTATCTGCATCCGTTATAAATGAAGAAAATTTCAAGTGTAGATCGTAACGTTCTATTTAAATTATTTTTTTGGTTGTTTGTGCACCTAATACTAACACTATAGCATCGAATGTATCGATCAAACTTCAATTACCTTTTAAAATATTTGAAATAAAATTCAAAATTAGATCTAACTTATTACAAAACCATTAATAAAATAATATATTTTATTTTAAGTACCGGTATTTACAAACCTAATCAAAAACAATTATTATTATTAATGAAAAAAAAATTGACTTTAATTAAAAAATATAATTAACAATAAATCAATAAAATTATATTTGATCAATAAGAAATATTAAGAAACTATTTTATTGAAATTTGCATTTTCCATAATATTCTATATTCCGTTACAAACTGGATAACGCAATAGGTACACTACCAATCGAAAGGTCCCATGTTCGGAAGCAATGTTCGATTCCTGATGAAATCAAAATGCTTTATAGATTTTTCGACTTTGTTCAGTACAGTCGAGGTCGACCCTTTGTCATTAGGATAAAATAAGTAACAAAAAATAATTGAGAGTATAATCTCGCAACGACTTTAATAATTTGTAACGACTTCAAATTATTTTTGTTATGATATGGGATAAAATACGATTATGGAAGTGAGATATAAAAAACGTAATAACTTCTTTAATTATTAATAAAAAACATTGAAATTTTTCATATAATTAAAAAATTTAACAATGTAAAATAAAGTGTAAAAAAATGAAACATTTTCGGGTAGTTTTCAAACAGTATATTCGTAAACCTTAAAAATCGATTTTCTCAAAACTAACCAATTGGGGTATGGACCAAAATAAAAATCAAGCGACGATACGTATTTGTAATATTTGGAACGTTATTGAAATGGACCTGTTTTGTGTTGGTTGATGTATACTTTGATATACTAATGCAACAAAATGAATTTAATTAATTTATTAATATTTATTCGGTTTTTAATTGTTATAATTTGTAATATGATGATTTGGATGACTTTTTCAATGAATTTATTAATTAATTTTCGCCTTTTATTTTTAAGAAGAACTGTTACAAACAAAAATGAACTTTAACTAAATTTTAAATAAACAATAAAATTATTCATACTTAATAAAAACAATCTATAATTTGTCAGATTATCTACATATTATTAGATCAAGTTTTAATATAATTTTTAAATGTAAATTTATATTTTACTTTGAAACGATTAAATTAATTATTTTGTTTTTATTTAATTTTACGTCAGCGAACGAATGAGAGTATTTTTGTTGTTGTTTTTGTTTTATGTTTTCTTAATTATAGCGTTTAACTTATATTTTTTTCTTTTTCAGATTAATTGCAACAAGAAAATAAAACAAAAAAAAAGAAAAGAAAAGAAAAATAAAAACTAAAAAAACATTTTTATAGAATGACTAATCTCGAAAGACGTAGTAAAGTTAATCGTATTACAAGTAAGTTTATAATAAAAATTAATCTAAATATTAAATTTACATATTCAATAACATAAATTTAAATCTTAATTTAAAAACAAAAAAAAAAAAGGTTTTTTTGGGTCTTAATTAAAATATTTTTAAAATTAGTAAATTAAGATATTATGATTGACGTATGTGGGTTTATTTAAGCAATAAAGATTTATTTATAAGAAACAACCTTCAAAGTAATATGGAAAATTTGTTTATACCACTTTAACTTGTACTCCAGTGACGACGGTATTTTGAATTTCAATGAGGGTGATAGTTGAAAATTACTTCCCAATTGAACTGTATACAATATGCTTTGTCCGTTAGCAATTTAAAAAAATATTAATCACATATAATTTTTTCTTTTAATACAATCACCATTGTCCTGTATCCCCATTCGTTGGTTTTTTAATACGTTTTTAAAACGGACTAAAAAATATTCTACTAGCCTCATAAACAGATTCATGAATCTTTATACATATTGTCCTGGAAATTTTGAATGTGGATTTTTAATTGATATGAAAATACTTACTTAAGATTTAAAACGAAAGATTGCAAGTGCATGCTATAGATAATTGATCCATGTTAATCTAAGCCAGCTGCGGCAGCTACTCTTTCCCATTCTTATTATTTTAGCATAATTCAATTTATGTTTATATTGAAAGCCAAAACAACCTATTATAATAAACTCCCGTACGATATTTTTTTATTAATATTAAATATTTTATATTTCATTGTGTCCATTTTATATTGTTGACAAGTTAAGTTCTATGATTATAATAATTATTCAAAATTTTATGCTTTGACTAAATTGACTGCCCGAAATTTCTTACAGAATCAAAACTCTTTCTGCCTGCCTAAAAGTATTTAAGTTTATCCCTTCAGCTTTAATTATGACTATATGTATGTTTGACAAATAATTGCCTATTGAACCTGTGCCACAAACTATTACAACTTATTTCACCTACCAATAAGGTTTTTTGGATTACCTACACAAAAATAACCGATCACCTTTAATATGGAGGTTGAATTCTTACTCGTCAAAAAGTGGCTACATATGACTCTCACTTTGTTTTTTAGTTCAATTTGAATTTCTTGAGCTCAATGAAGTCACGAATTTGTGTGAATTATATGACCACAACAGTTAAGACTAAGATCATAATTTAATTTTCAATTTGTTTTTTTTTTTATAATTAAATTTAAGAAAATTGAATTTTTATTTATTAATTAGTAATTATAAAAACTGTTAATGCTAATTATAACTAAAATATTGAATTTGGCCAAGGTGTTTAAGCTGCCAAGGCGTACAAACAAAATTTACCTTTAATAGCATTCTTGAAACCGTTGATGTATATATTATTGTTCTTCTTGTTCCGAAGGTCTTTTTTCAGTGTTATCAATGTTCTAAATTCATGCCGTTTGGTTGGATTGAAGCTAAACATCAGAAGCATCATCCTTATTGAAGTCTTCTATTTTCCTCCATATCTCTTAAAGTTAATTTTAAAATATGAAAACAGATGATTTCTCTGTCTCAACTATCTTGTTTTGATAGTCTTCATTCACATAAAGCCCTTATGACAGTACTTTCACTTAAAATAAATATTAATTCATATTCGCCGAATTTCATTGCATACTACTGTGTTCTTAACTATTCTCTAGTTATTTCAAACAATTATGGTTATAAAAAAATGATAGTCATGCATTAATAAAGTGTTTCAATAAATTTTTAACTATCTTAGTAATTTCAATACAAAGTATAGCATGAACAGTATATAAATTCAATAACGGAAAACGGAAAAATTTGCATTTAAGATAAAATCAGAGTGGATCTGTTAATATCATTTTAGAATAAGTTGAAAATCTTGAAATTTATTGATTTTTGTCCTAAACATTTTTTCAAGCCTTATCAGTGGCTTTGTTAATTAAAATAGAAAAAAAAATAGTTTTTAAGTCATGCAATCTATTCATCCTGGATTGAGTATAAATAAAATTGTTTATAATAAACTATTTACATTAATTTTTGTTATTTTTTGCAATAAACATTAGTTTTCAATAAACATCAGCAATCTTCAATTAAACATCAGCAGTTTGCAATAAAAAAATAAACCAACAATAAGATTGGCAGAAAATGCTTACAAAATGTAAACAAATCATGTTTACTGCAGCATCAAAAAAATTCACAAATGTAATAAAACTAATTTAGCATCGTTATTAAAAGATAAAAAACAAAAATAAATTCATAATCTTAGTGAAGTGTTCGCAGTTACTGGGTACATTTATGTGTATTTTTGTATCTGATATTCATGAACGGAACATTCTCTCCAGGAGGGCAAACGAAAAAAAAAAATTGTAAAATTTAATTCTTTATAATGCCAATGATGAAATTTATATTTTTGCATTATTGTTAAAAAATTCTAAAATGAAAAATAAATTAACATAAATTTAACAATAAATTTATGAGATACAATATATTTGATTTAATTTTTTTATATCGCGATATAATACGGTTCAAAATGTTATCAACATTGTTCAAAATGGTTTCGACATTGAGCGTAAATGAATTTAGGCAGTAAATGTCCAAAAGCATTTGCAAGACGAACAATAGACCAGGTTGAATAGAGTAAGAATGTTTTTTTGTTTTTGTATCTATGATTATATTACAACTATCTTATAAATTTGCAATGCAGAAGATAAGAAGTAAAATTTTTGATAAATGCAAATTGACTTGTGAAGGACGCAGTTCAACTGACTAATCTGTTCATAACAAAATTAGTACTACTTTATATTTAAACATAATATTCCTATCGTTAAGAAAGAATTTTATTATATAAAAACTTCGTAACATGTCTTGAAACCTGAAGCTTTGAATATTTTCAATATAATCTTGTATGTGTGGTATTCAGCAAATCACATACCAGTTAGCTTTGATGTAGCAGTAGTTTTTCATATTAATTTTTGTTGCTGTTTCTTTAACGGAGAACATGTTTAGACACTTTCTTATGTTAGAATTGAGCATGTAATAGGAGGCATTGACTATTTGGCAAAGAAATCTGTCATATGGGCATTTGGATTGTTTTTTCTGACATCAGATTTGTCCTATATTAGGTGACATATTGTTTTTATATAATTCCAAATCGATGGGACCAATACCCTAACTGCTTTCTTAGAGAGATGTGGCATACATAATAACATACAATAGTTTTTTCTTTAGAGTTTTTATGATATTTATTAATTTATATGTCAAAAACTTTACCGGGTGTTCCAGAGTATGCGTATCAGCTTTTAAAGAGGGGAAGGAGCCGTTATTTTAAACTTTAAAGAAAAAAGGTTTGTTAACTAAACCGAGGGTGCTCTATCGATTGGTGGTATTTTCAACTTCCGGAAAGGATCGAAAATCGGTTTTTTAAGACCAAAAATCGACGAAATTGGCTGAAATCGAGATTTTCAAATGAGAAGGGGTACTTTTTTATGCAAATTCGGATTCTACATCAAAAAATAAGAAACGTTTGTAAAGTAAATTTTATTTTTTTTTCGTTTTTGTTTTTTTTTTCAGTTTCGACAATTTTTGTCTTAAAAAACCGTTTTGCGGTCCTTTTCGGAAGTTGAAAATACCACCAAAAATAGTATAGTTCGATTTTATTTTTAGTGATAATAAAACTCTCAACTATTTTTTATCAATTATATTTGTGTCTCAATGACAAAGGATACTGGACCAGGTCAAAAACCGCATAAAGCATTATTTTTGCCTTCGCCGGGAATAAATTTTGGGACCTTTAGGTTGAAAAACAGGCGCTCTATCTATTGCGCAATCCGACAAATTAATTGGTTAGTTTTAAGCTGATTGTTTTTGGTGTGAATGTACTTTGTCCGCGTTATCTAATATACTCTGCGATCCAAATGTATAGGGTCTACGTACCATATCGATTATTTTTGTGGTAATATTTAATTGTTCAAAATTACTTGTGAACATGTGCTTATTTTGTTGGTGAATGTTATTCGCATCGATTTAGATTCGTTAATTTTTAGTTTCAACATTTTTAGTCAATTGTTGAATTTTGTTCAATCCATCATGAACAGTGTTGCGATGCCATCTTTTACATCTTTATTATACTTAGAGCTGGTCACGATCGTTTATATACTTTCCTACTCAAAAGAATAGAGCATATCTGAGTGATGATATTCATATTGAAAACATTTATAATACAATACCGTGTGTTGTGAATTGGTTGCAAAACCTACAAACTATGTTTGTAAAATTTAAGGTCTGCAACACTGAATGATAAATGAACAACCACTGTATGTTGGTAAGCGCAGTAACATTTTTATCCTTGTAAATTAAAACTCAAGCCAATACTATTAACAATCAGAAATAAAATATATATATCAATGTTTGATTTTCAAGTGCAGTCATTCATTCGTAGTTCTTTATATGTGAACTAAAAATTTGGTATTATCGACATTTTTAACTTTTTTTAATTTTTAATTTTTCATAACTCATTTGTTCATTATTTAGATTAAATTTTGACTGTTCTGAGAAAATCTATCTAGCAAGTGTTGTCATTGTATTCAAATAATTTTTAGAATTTTTCTTTTTAAAAAAATTAATCTTTTTTCATTGTATTTAACCTGATTTGACATATTATGTATAGATGGTTTTATTGACCGTATGCTCTTGATTTTAGCTGAATTTTATTTATTCAAATGCCAACCATATTATCTTAGAAATACGAAATACATTTATTATGTGATTTAATTTGAATTGTATGTACGTATTCGGTATGCCATAAATTAATTTTAATATTCATTTAGCAAAATTTTAATATTCACATTAATAATATTTGCAAATAAAAAAAAAATAAAAATAAAATTTTATTATTTTCTGAATGAATTCGACCAAAAAATTTACGTAGAAAATCTAAATATAGAAATTATATTATCGAATAAAATATTTCATAATTGAATTTATAGAAAAATAAACAAAACAAAAAAAAAATAAATTCGGATTACTCATCGACATCGATATTAAGAGTCCTTGTTCTTAACCTCAATTCAAAAATGAGCCAAGTAAATACCGGCCCCCAGGTAAAACATAATAAAAGCATAATTTGTATATATGTAAATATGTATGTATTTAAATGAAATGAAACACGTTCAGTTGGAAAACAGCCAAAAATAAATATAAATTTTTTTTTTTTTTTTTAGTTTTTGAAATTTTTTTTAAAATGTCTCGTTTCAAAATCAAAGTAAATTTTTTTTTTTAAATTTTAAAAATTCTATTATTAAATTTAAAAAGAATAGAGAAAAGTAAAGAATGAAAATCATTTGATTTGTAAACAATTTGGTGGCGTGATTTTCAAACAGAAGAAAAAAAAGATGTTAGTACAATTGTACCTACCTTCCTATATAGTTTTTGTTAATTTTTTTTTAATTTTGTTTAAAATTTTGATTTCCAATATGCGACCATATTGTATGAATATTCAATCAACAAAGTTTTATTTTTATTTACTATAATCGTAAATTTTTCGAAATTTATTTTGGCATTTTTAATTTCTAAAATACGTATTTCCGTAGATATACATACGCAAAAAGATTGTATGTTAAATAAATTTTTTAAAAACTTAAATAATTGTGCTAAAATTTAAAATAATTAAATTAAAAACAAAAAAAAAATGTTTTATTTTTGCTTTTTTTTTTTTTAAATTCAAATTCAAGGATAAATTTCTGCCTACTTTTTTTTGAATCTTTGGAAAAATTATTACGTTTTTTGATATCGTTTTAATTTTTGAACATTGAAAAATTATTGTTTTTATTGCGAGTCAATTTTGAGTTGATTCTAAAAGTAGCAATAACCTTGAAAACAGGATAGTTATAGTTACTATTAAAATATAACGATAAAAAAGATAAAAAGCTAACATTGAAAGTTTTGTGAAATTTTCTTTGTTTAGGTGCGGTTGGGTAAATGATAAAAAATTTACTATATTAGTACTATAAAATACTTTGTTTTGCTTTTGTACCATGATACTTTGAAAATAACTTTGATTTTGTTATTTTATTAAATATTATGTTTTTTCGTTTTTCTTGATTATTATTTGCTTTTTATGAATTTTAAAGTAACTCTCATGAATGTTTTTTTTGAAAAAAAAAATAATTTATGTATTTACTGAATTTTGAATATACATATTTGTATACTATTATATATAATTAATATATATATAATATTAGTTCAATAAACTATGGTTTATAGAAAAATATTTTTTACCGTTAGAGGTAAAAATTGTATAATTGTAAAAATTGGAAAATTTGTATAATTGTTTAAAACAGTCAAATATTTTCGTTTTATTTTACTAAATAAGCCAATTCTACGGATACGCGATTTATTTTCTCAATTATCATTCTTTCATAATGAACTGGTTTTTTCATTCATGATTGTTGTTTTTATAAAGGACTTCAGACTAAAATTAGTATATAATATATATAAAAGAAAAAAAAAGATAAAATAGAATAGAATAGAATAGAAGAATATGTACAGATATCAGTAATTGTGTCCTTAATTCAGAGTAATAGTACATATCGTGCACTTATCATTATGAAATACAGTTAACTCGATGTGGTTGACACACTAGAAATACCTTTGTGTTTAAATGCAGTAAAGATTTGAAGTTAGAATCGATGTATTTAAGCATAACATTACTTAGAATAGTTTGTGTGTCAGATTTTGAATTTTTTTATAATTTTAACCGGATGTAACAGATTTATATTTTTTTTCAAATTTAAATATCAGACATAATGCCAGATCGAATCAAAAGTAAATATAATATTTAATGTTAACTTACCTACAAATTTGAATAATACTAAATATGCTTATTTTGCTGGTGAATGCTACATGCATCGATTTCACTTCGTTAATTTATTTCAAAATATTTGAATATAAATTTGAATGAAGTGAACGGTTCATATCATTTTGCGATATGAAACCATATTTAATGCTAAAAAGATAATTAATCAAATAAATCTAGTATATTAAAATTTTTTATATAATAACATTGCTTTATCAAATTACAAAATGCAAACAGGCCACACAAATACATCTCATACTTACTAAGAATATTAATACAAATATTAAGCCGATGATGAATAATGAAGTTCATACATACAACATACTCAACTAGAAATGCGACTCAAATAAAGTTACATCTTCAAAAAAAAAGATTTAACTAACATGACACAATATACAATATAGCACACAAAACGTATATAATGAATTACCAGTTGCGTTCAAAAAAACTACCCAAATATCTAAATTCAAAAGTATTATTAGTGATTATATTCATCAATTAAATAATAGTAATAATACTTAATATATATATAAAAAAATCAAATTTAAATACTTTCTATAAAAGAACAAAAAAAATCCTTATTTTATAATTAAAAATTGCACTGAATTAAAAATTAATTAGTTATAATTAAAATTGTAAAAACTATAAACACTCTGTACGAGAAATTGAGCTCATTTGAGTAAATAAATGAATAAAAGAAAAATAAATGTTAATGAATATGATATTGTCAAGTCCTGGATATTTTTTATTTTTCAAATTTTTAATTTTATTATAAGCTCTTGAGCCGATTGAGCTTGAATTTTTCTTTTTTTAAATGCAGTTGTGGGCACATGTTGGGCAAATGTATACATGTAGGCACATGCTTAGAATCACTAAAATCACTATTTCCGCCTCTTAAGAAATTCCGTCAAAGAAAAAAAGAGGCTGCAAAACTCATTTCAATATCGTTGTAATGCCAAGTTAATTAATCCTTAACCATATTTATGGCACCACTGCTGGCAAATTTTAAATGATTGCAATTCTGTCATTTAATATATAGTATTTCTAAAAATTTACACTATCTTCAATTAACCCTTTAAAAGAATAATGTTTTAATAATTCGACCTATCCTTGTAAACTTCGTCCTGATATAATCCAAAATCAATTTTATAAACATAGACACTGTTATGGCGCCGCTTCTGCTCAATATAAATTTCAATATAAATAAAATGTCAATATAATAAAAAACTAAATAAAAAGAGCTTCCAAAGAAAAAATGAAAATGTGGATAATGTCATCTCTGCAATATCAAAAGGCAAATATTACAGGTACATGCAATAAATGTGATAAAACAATATTTACTGACCATGGAAAACTTCTTTGCAATACCATTAAAAGCTTTAAAATCAATTAAATATTTAATTTTGTATTTAAAAAAACAAAATAATTTTAAGTTTGTTACTTATCAGAATAAATGTATTTACAAAAATATTGATTGCATTGCATTTATTTAAATGAAGAGCCGCTGCGGCGCCATAGTTTTTGTGTGACTGATTTTACAACAGTGGTTGAGGGTTAAAAAACAAAAACTAATAACATAGCCTTCACCTCATCGCCAAAACTGTCTACTACTTTTCTCTCTCTTTCTTCCTCTAACTATCCCTTCTCTATTTTATAAGCCAACAGTATGAATGCATAAAAGTTAAGTTTTTCTTGATCTAAGTTTTAGCTAATAATATAACAAAAAATTTACTCTAAGCTTTAAATTAATTTAGTTTTGTTTTTAACAACTGTCTGTGGTCAGAATTTGTTTAAAGGACCTTAAAATTAAATGTTATTCTATTGTATTTAATTCTTCTCATGTTGAATATTTAATCGATTTTATTGTGATTAACTATATAATTTTGTGTCTATATAACTTACGAGTGACTTCTTTTACTCATACGTTTGGGACTTTTAATACTTTTCCATTAAACTTCTTCCGTCATTTGGCAAATATAGATCGACTCATATTTTTGATTATTTCCACTAATTTACCACTACCATTATTATAATTGTTCCTGATTTTGTTTAAGTATGTTACACCTAAATAGCTTCTAATATAGTATTTTCGGATCTACGTCAAATCACTTAAATATTAATTCTTCTAAATAAAATGTCTAAAGTCCTAACAACGTTTCCATACAAATTCAGGAGTTTTGAAATTGTGATATTATTTCCAAATGCCATGTCACAATTGTTAGTAGTTTTGTCATTTTTGGTACATCGGGTATAAAATGCAGCAATTCCAGCTGGCTGGTAAAATATTTTAATTTAAAAAAAAAGAAGAAAATTAGCAAAATTATTAACTCAAAAATAACAAAAATAAGAAAAATATCTAATTAGAATAATTCACTAAAACAAAATAAATTAATCGAAATAGAATTAATTGTAATATCAGTATTTAAAACGATCAAATGATATTTCAGATAATCAACCCTACATTATTATTATTATTATTATTATTATCATAGAATACATATTTGTATTATTACATTATAATAATTTCAATTTACTTATAAAATATAATAATTTATTAGAATAGTTTCATTATTAAATAAAAATAATATCACCATGTGTTCTTTCATGAGTTATTATAGTGTAGTTTGATTACATTCCAATGTTAACAAAAAATAGAGTAGTCACTGGTTTGCACTGTACTTTTACTATATGTGTGTATGAATGTATTTATTTTATAAATTTACCCTTATTTTAATAGAATTTTCTATTTGTAATTTATGACATCTCTTTGTTCCTATATACATACCACAATATTAATTTTATGATAATTGCAAAAAAAAAGAAAATGAAAGAAAAACGAAATACAGAAAGGAAACAACAAAATGAACAAACATTATAAATCATAAAATTTAATTCTAAAAATAACCTGTCATTTTTAAGGTATGTCTCTAAGTACATAATAATTATCATCATGTACTTAATTATATTTATATAGATGTGAATGATAGTCGCGTCGCGTTGTCGTATCCTATAGAAAAAAAAGGATATACGTGTGTGTATAAAATTTATGTAAATACGCAGAAGTTGATGAGATTTTTATCTCTATGATTAAATTAAATAAATTTTCTTCTATGCAATTTGTAATTTGGCCTTGATCTAGAGGAGTAAAAAAATTGATGTTTTATTTGCTATCTTTTTCTTTTAATATTTTCTGCTTTTTATCTCTTCTTCACTATTCGTTATTTGTTTTTTTTTCGTTTTTTTTATTTTGTTTTTCTATTTTGTTTATTCGCTTTTTTATTGAAAAAAAAACATACGTCAATAGATTTGTTGGCAAAAAATTCTATTTTTAAAATTATTGAATTGGTTCACTGCCTGTTTTTTTTTCTTTTTTTATATTTAAGATTGAAAGTAGATAAATTTATGATAGTATGAAGGTATTTTTTTGTTTTTGCAATAATAAATTGTTGGTATGATTACGGTGCGAATAACTAGTTTATTTGCTGCTAAAAAATTGGATAAAATTTTTGTAAACTTTTTACTGTTTTTTTAAATGTCAAAAAATTATTTTTTCTAATGTAAAATTTAAAAAAAATTTATGGACTATTAACCGCAAATCAATATCCGGGTAAAAACACATTTTTATCTAAAGGTGTTTCGTAAAAAGATAGTTTTGGTTTAAAATACGATTTTTGAGCGAACATTTTTTTTATTCTCAGAAAAAACAGGGTTACAATAAATTGGGATAGTGTCTTGGGAGTTCCATGTTCTGATATAAAATTTCATTTTTTAATTATTTAATTAAAAGAAACGGATTTGGATTATGTGGTCCAACATTATTATACCTACTGATGAGTTCCACTAATGTTGATGAACGGAAAACTCTTCTTATTTAAACTTAATTATCTGATATTGACATATTAGGGCCACCTCGGTTTTAAATAAAAAAAAAAGTGTTACCATGTTACTGGACATGTTACTGGACATTTCAATAATTATCTCCAACTTGAAAATTATTATTCTTACAGTCCACAAACGCAAAAAAAAAAAGGTTTAATGAATTTATTTTTTTAAATTCTTTACTTTAACATTCACGAGTATCTAAAATTTAATAGAGTACACAGAAGAATTGATATATTTCTTTACCTTGGTTTGCTAATTGTTACGCAGAAGCACTTGCAACACAGCAATAAATTTTGTAAAATGTAGTTGAAAGCAAATTTGTCAAAATATCATTAGCTGTCACTGAAATACGGATTGTTATCAATTTCGAAAACTTCCTCAGTCTGCTTAATTTATTTCTTGTTTTAATTTTATTAGATTAGTTATGTATTATTTACATAAACACTTATTAAATGTAGTTGATTTATCTTGCTAATCTCGCATAATATAGTAACAATAACTAAAAAATTTAATTTAAATTAATAAAAAAATATATATTTATTTTTACCGTGGAGCAATTCGTAAAAATAATTTGCTTTTGCAGAAATTCTAACTTAAATGTCAATTGTGTCAAGTCAATATATTAAGTTATTACAGGGTTGGGACTGAATATTAATCAAAAAAAAAGTACCATTAAAAATAGATTTATAAGCTATTTTTTAAAAAATAATGTTAATTTTTTTTAAATTTCTATTTTTATTTATAACAATTGTAAACACATTTAATTTATAATTAAAACAAATAGAATATATACATATATATATATAAAAATTCCCATAAGTTTGAACACTGAACATTTTATAACTTTTTTAAGCATTCTTTAGTTTTATACACATTTCTCGCATATGTACGACAACATCCACCAACTATTTTTGCACCTAAACGAACCCAAGTTGGAACAATAAATTGGGATACAGGCTTGGGGGTGCCATGTTTTAATATAAAATTTAATTTTTTAGTTATTTAATTAAAAGAAACGGATTTTGATTATGTGGTTCAACACTATTATACATACTGATGAGCTCCAGTAATGTTGATGAACGAAAAACTCTTCTTTTTAAACTTAATTATCTGATATTGACATATCAAGGCCACCTCCGTTTTGACAAAACAAAAAAAAGTTTATTTCGTCAGGGTTGTTCCTTGTTGTCAAAATTATTATTATGTAGAACAGTTGTTTTTAAAATTTCGTTATAATATTTAAAATTTGAATCTATACATAATTGAATTTTAAACTAAGCAAAAATGGAAAACAAAAATTTAAAATTCACAATATGGAGCAAGAAAAACAAGCATTACAAAAAGTGTACGATTGTTTGTAAGAAACAAATGGATGATTACCTGAGAAATATAATTTCGCTTATTTGCTATTATTCATTTTAAATATTTTTATTTTTATTAATATTATCGACAATACATAAAAATTTAAATTTCAAGAATGAAAACAATTTAATATTTTTTTATTTTTGTAGCAGGTTGCAGTTGTCAAATGCACATAATGTAATTAACTTTTAATTGAGGTATTTTAAAACTAACCCTGGGGCTTATTAATTTTTGAAATAATTAAATTATTTTTAATTCGTTCTTTCATACCAGTTGTTTGAATTATGTCAAAAATTTTTGTAGGATTATTTTTTGTCACAGATTTTTATATGGTATGTTATTTTTGTATAACATTCTGATTGTTCCAGAATGCTATAGAAAGTTTTATAAACGAACCATAAGTCTGCTGACTGTTAAAAATGATAAGTAAATTGAATTAAGTTTAATTTTTACATGTTGCCTATCATATTTACTATTAATAATATTTTCAATATCTGAATAAAATAAGATATTAACCATTCTAAATAAAATGATTCGTAATCATGTTGTAATTTAAAAAATTAAAATTGAAAAAAACAATGAACTTCGAGTCGCGACGATGTTTTTATTACCTATATTTAATTTTCATTGTAAATACATAATTAACAATTTATTATTGTATAATATTATTATGTTATTCGATTTTGTCAATAATAATTTTAGTATTTTGTTTTTTTAATGTTTTAATTTATGAAGGCTTCCAGATATTTTTATTTTATTTAAATTATTCAAAATAATGTATATAAAACGTTTAATGCTAATGAAATTGTAAATATTTGTGTGTTAATGCAATTATAAATGAAATTGTAGATACTTGTAATATTAATTATTTTATGTATGTAAAAAAAAATGTCAATAATCATTGAATTGATATTTACATATTTATTTTATTTTAAATCGTGATTCGATTTTGTTTTTTTTTTTTTTAGTTATTGGACGCAAATATTTATTTTCATTAATAAAAGTTTTAATTATGTAGAATCAACTAAGTTTACCGGTATTCATTCTATCATATAATTGATAAAAGGAAGACTGTAAATTGTTTAAGTTGATTAATTTATAATAAATGAATAATGTAAAAAACATGTTCACCAACATATATATATTTTGTTTAGAAAATTCCTTACAAAGTGGTAATTATAGTTAATTCTTGAAATATCAATAACAATTGATACGTAATAAGTAAAAAAATAAAATTACAAAATTAAGTAAGATCCTATGTAGGCTATCGGTCATACCATAGGTTGCTCTGGTTTTTCAAAAACGTCACTATTAATACTCTAATAATAAAATATATTTTTTTTAATAATGGGGTATCTAATGTAAGTTTATTAAGAAAATTTTTAAGATTGAATTGCACAAGACATGAATAAAAAAAAATGTATAAATTTCAAACCAACTTTTTTTTTTTTAACTTTTATCAAAAAAGCATTTATTAGCAGTTTTTGTCTAACCGCAGATTCTGACACAAATTTACCCAATACATAATATCCTTGACTTCCATATTGTAAAAACAAGGTAATAAACTAAAATACATAACATTCCATATTGTACACAAACAATTTTTTTACAATCTAGTCTATTCCATATTGTTCAATATTGGTTTCAAATGCGCAAATCGCACGCATCGAATTGTATACATTTGTTATAATTCGAATTGTATACATTTATTACAATTGTATACTTGTATACAGTATTGTAAGGATTATATTGGTTTTATTTTGTTTTTAGTTATATTTCCAATATTTTTGGAATTTTTCGGTAAATTTTTAACTTTTTTTGCCAAAGTTTTTACAACTTGGTAAATATAATAAATATCAAAATAAATATCAAATAAATAAATAAAATAAATATCAAAATTTTAAAATTGTGTTCCATAACGTAAAAATATTACAGCAATTTTTTTACTATGTAGAAAGTAGGTTTAACAAATTAAATTTAAAAACAGTTTAAAAGCGTTTTAAGAACTGTTTTTTTATATAACTAATTCTAATATTTCTAATACACTACGAATATAATTTGGATTAACTCTATTTTAGAATTAAACAAATTTATACAAAAAGTTAAAATAAATTTATAATAAACTATTATAACAAAATAAAAACTGAAACCAATAAAAATTAAAATTTAATAAGTAATTAGAAGCTAAACAGCTTAAATTAATCAATATTAATGTGTATAGTCATATCTATTATTATGTTTAGTATCAGTTATATATTACAAAGCTTAAGCTGCTTGGAAAGTGTGCTTGTCATAAATTTAAGCACTTAAGTAATTTACTAATGACAATAGCTATGCTAATGATATGTTTTTGTTATAACTTTTATAAAAGTAAATCTCTACAAGTTATAACAAATTAATTTTGGCGTTTACAACAGTTTTGCTTTCAATCTAATTCAATTTTCTATTCAAAAACTTTACTCATCGGGAATCAAATTCTATTTGCATCATACCTGACCGAATCAAATGCATATTCTAATTTAAAATTTCTAAATATGTAAATACATGCTAGTGTGTACATATATATATATATATATATATATATGAATATATTATATTAATCGTGTTTCAACTTAAAAACTTCCTTCCCGTCGTAATTCGTTTTTCATTATTAGAAGAGGAAATTATTAATAAATCATGACTGAATGACTTTTGAGTTAATTTTAGAGACAATTAAATTTATTTTATCAATTGGTAATATGAGATGTGTGATGAAATATTACACCTTACAATTATATTGTAGTTTTGAAAAAAAAAAAATAATATCATTGTATACATATATATTTTTACACCTCGATTATAATGACTCATTATGGGTAATAAAAAACAAGTTAATTAAAAATCTGAAACTTTATTTCAAATGTATATATATATATACATAAACATACACATTTTCTTTTATTTATTTGTTTGTTTACCTGGTTATATGTATGTATGTAATTGTTGTAGGAGAGAAACGTTTTCATATTTGGCTGTTAAACCAGGGTTATGACGATAATAACAAAAAAAAACAATTTAACCTTTTAAAGTTTTTGCAAATGCCTCGTGATTCACTTAAAAGAATTTCACGTGATTGTTGTTTGAAGAAATAAAAAACAGAAAAAAAAAAAATTTTACAATTGAAAAAAAAAACTTTGAAATATGAGAAAAAATTGAGTTAAGTGCGCAATTTTACTAATAAAAAACACAAAAAAAAACAGATAATATGATATAAAATATAATACATTTATTATGTAATTACAGCGTAGATAGGTATTTTTCATATTTAGTAAGACAAAAAACGGTCAGATTGCTTTCTGAAAATTTTCAACAAAAATAAGTCCCATGTAATTTATGCTAATACAACTGTAGTGTAGCTTAAGAGAAAATGTGCAAGATTTTCTTGTTAAAATTTAAGGTGAATAACTACACAAAATGCTACTTTTACGAATATAAAACAAAAAAGAAAATAAAAACGATTATGTTTCGCAGTAATTTACATAATTATGTATTTAATGTATCAAATTATAAATTAAGAATGTAAATACTACGTAATTGTCAGGAGACTGTTTAATTTCTTCATTTTATGTTTTTACGCTTGTTAAATGTGATTTTTGCAAATGGTATTACACATTTCGATTTTTAATATTTTATTGCTTTGTTATTTTTGTTGCACCTAGCTATTTTAGTCAAATATAAATTTTTCTTGAAAATGTCATAATTAAAGATAACTTAAACCAACTGGTTCTGTTTTTTTTATGTGTTTTGGTTTTATACCATATATATTTTCTTTATTTGAGGCCAAAATAATAAGTACCCTAATTCCCTAACTGCCTTCACATAATGTAAGCCTATAGATAAATTTGTATTATCCAAGCTTTGCAATAAATCATAACTGAGCGCTTACCTCCGGTGGAGGGTTGACTTCAGTTATTAAATTATTGTTTCTTATTTTTAGAATTAAATAATTAAATTTAAAGTTAGTTTTATTCTATTTATCGTATATAATAATAATATGGACTAGATTATTTTTTTTATAATATAAAGCTTACTCTATTAATTTGTACTGTGAGTTTTAAATTTTGATTTAAATTTACGAATTCCTAGTCCTACTATGCTAAAAAATGCAATTAATAAGCAATTGAAATGAAATGATATATTAATGAAGGGCAACAAGCAATCATTTAAGATATTAAAGAATAATAATAGGGATAGGGATAGGGATAGTAAAGAATAATAAGTAATATTAGAAAATAGTATAAAAGAATAGAATATAATAGAATAAGATAGAATAAAATTGAATAGAATATAATTTAATAGAATAGAATAGAATAGAATAGAATAGAATAGAATAGAATAGAATAGAATAGAATAGAATAGAATAGAATAGAATAGAATAGAATAGAATAGAATAGAATAGAATAGAATAGAATAGAATAGAATAGAATAGAATAGAATAGAATAGAATAGAATAGAATAGAATAGAATAGAATAGAATAGAATAGAATAGAATAGAATAGAATAGAATAGAATAGAATAGAATAGAATAGAATAGAATAGAATAGAATAGAATAGAATAGAATAGAATAGAATAGAATAGAATAGAATAGAATAGAATAGAATAGAATAGAATAGAATAGAATAGAATAGAATAGAATAGAATAGAATAGAATAGAATAGAATAGAATAAAATAGAATAGAATAGAATAGAATAGAATAGAATAGAATTCAACTTATAACAGCTCCACTAAATTGATGTCAATTAATTATTTACAAATATTCACCAGCTTCTCGAAATTCGAAGAAATTTGATAAAAAATAATAATAAATTAAAATTTTGTTGAAATGACTTATACATTGGATAAAATTTTAAATTGAAATTTTCAAGTGAATATTAAAAAAAATATTTAGTTTCACTACGTCTAATTTTAACTATCTATCATGTAAAAAAATGATAATGAAAATCGGTTTTCAAATCGTATTTTTTTAATTTACAAATTAAATATCAGATCTGATTCAGTAATCAATATAAGATTTTCTTTATCTACGCTCGTTTTTTTTTATTTTGATTTAGCTATTAGGCTTAAATTGATTATAATAAATCATATATTTTACGAATAAATTACTATATCTGTTTTAGATGTAATTGTAAGTTTTCTAAGTTACATGCTGGATGGCACAGTAGGTATAGCGCCTGATTTTCAACCAAAAGGTCCAAGGTTCGATTCCCGATGGAGCTAAAAAGAATGTTTTATCGAATTTTCAACCTGGTCCTTTTCTCTGCCATTTGAATAAAATAAATGCCAAACACTAATTGAGAGTCGATATGATCTGGCCAACTTAATTAAAATGCTGTTATTCTATTCAAGAAGGCTTAGCTCCTGACAATAGCAGTAGGTTTTTTCCACATTTAATGAGTCAGAAATTTGGTAAACAAATGTTCGAAAAAACATTGCAGTATGCACGAAAAGGGAATTCTACCTAAGTAATTGTTATTTAATTATTTTTATTTTTTCATGCATGATCAATATTTATTAAGCCAGTGTCCCCATTATAAAACAAATTCAATATGTTGTACATACCAACTCGACCATAAAAAAATCATATTTGTTATGTAATTTTGATTCTATGTATATTTAAAAACTTTCAAATATTCAATTGATAAGTTCTAAAATATTTGATTGGAAATCGGATTTAAAATAAATGGCGTAGATTTTAAAAATTTTTTATTAAAAGTGCATTGACAATATAAATTTTTAACAATAAAGAAAGTGAAAAATAATTTATTTATTTTTCAAATAAGATTTTATTGTTTCTCTAAGGTTATGACATTTTAAATATTTTTTTTTCGACTTTCTTTAGTACGTGCTTAACTCACTAAACTCATCATTTTAAAAGAAAAATAAATACAGTTATGAATATTAAACATATATAAAAAATATAATATCGTATTTACTGTCAATTCAAATGCGGGGTACTAATATGCACCTGCATTTCTAAATTTAATTTATTTTCAAATGATCAATTAAAACACCCCCTACTTAAATGGCTTTGTAATTATCAAAAAAAAGAGAGTGTCAAAGGAAAAAAATAAAGTGTGAAAATACAAGACAGCAATGACTTTCTCTAAATTGTGTTAAAAGTAATTAGTTATTTTATATTATTACACGCTACTGCATATTATATATATATAGTACCATCGTTAGTCAATAATATGTATATATATAATTTACCAATAATGCTTTAACTTTCTAAAAATGTACATATTTTTAGTTTTGTTACTCGTTAAATTTTTTATTTTATTTTTTGTAATCAATTTAGGTCAAAGTAGCTATAAAAATTTAATTTATTGAATATTATGATAAAAGAAAAATATCTTATATATTTTTTTTGTACATAAATGTACTTTACATGTTAGAAATGTTAAGCAGCCGCCACAAAACAAATAATCTATAGTAAAAGTTAGTATCAAACTAAAATGTTATTTAATACAAAACAAAGTCATACATTTTTCTGTGGTAGTGATTTCTTTCATTTTTCAATCAGGCTGTGGACGTTGACAGTTTAAAAGAATCTAAAAGATGTTTTTTTATATAATAGTGTATACTTGTACATATAGATAATAAATCAATTTCTGAATATATTTCAAATTTAAAGTAACTATAATTATTAATTATTCTAAATTTGAATTATTATTTTAAATATTTAAATTGAAATAAATTTAAAATACATAACTATACATAAATTCAGTTGTTTTTAGATTTACCTAAATTTGATTCAAATTAAATTTGATTCCATTAATCCTGAAATTTCATTTTTATGTCGGCGACTTTTGAAGTTATTGCTAATTAATATGATTTCACAGATCCAGATATTTATTCATAACTCTATCTATAAAATTTATTCTTTTAAAGATAAATAAACGAGTTAAAAAAATAAATAAGTATATTAGACAATACTATAATACTTGTTTTTCAGTTCATTATTAGTTTTATTAACGCATGTAATCGTGTTCGGTTTTAGGATATTTTTGTATGTCTGAAAAAGCTTCAAGATTGTTCATATGAAAATGTTTTAACGTTTCTATACCATTGATAAGTACTGATCATAAAACGTACTGACCTTACAAACCGAATGGTGAGCACTGGCTTTATAATCAACATAGCTACAGATTTTAATGTATGTCATGGAATTGATACAAAATTATGAATTTCGATTTTTTTTTTTCATCTGAATTTCAATTTTCAATTCAGACGATAATCTGTTACTATGCATCAAGTTCTACTTTCGTATCCAACTTTTTATGAATTTGTAAGAAAATTTTTTTAAACATATATACACCCGATTTTTGGATTTGAATTTTGGATCATGTACAAATTTACTTTTTAAAAACATTTTTTGGTTTCGGTTTTTTGATTTTTATTTCCAGTTCACTCTTCACTTCCAGGAGTTAACTAATTTCATTATCAATACATTTTGTTTATTGTATTCAAAAATATATTTCCACTATATATCTTTCTAGCTACAACATTTTTTTGTCATAATAGCTATTTTTAAAAAAAAATTTCTTATCACATTATTTTACCTGTTTGATTAATGGATAAATTGGAAAATTATAATGTTAATTTTTGGGTCGACCAGTATAATGTAGTCTGTCTGAATACTTAATATGGAGTAGTGTAGTGTAGAGTAGTAGAAAAATACTGTAGTCATCTAAACACTTCAACCATATTATGCAAAACTGAAATCAACTATGTCATATCTTTTTGCTGCTATTTCATTACTTGAAGCTTGCGGTTAGATATTAATTGAATCCTGTTAACTATATATTGTTGTAGTCTCTTGCAGGATGTACCAATTCGGGAATATTACTTAATGTCAATCCAATTTGTAATGTTATGCAACAAAGACATCTGTTTTTTTGTTATTAACCACTTCTAATACCTTCGATTTTACCATGAACAATTTAAAACAATCTAAATTCTAATCAAATTAATCTAATCATGTAATCCAGAAATTTTTTGGTTCAATTACCAAACATATTTTAAATTATAGATTTTTTCTTTCTTTTACTAGTCTAAGAATAATGAAATTTTTGAGGTTATATTTTGGTAATAACTTAAATAGAATAAACCTGTGCTATTTAAAAGGTCTAGGTTCATGCTAATAGTTGTAATTGGTTAATGTAAAACATTACTCCTAGGCAACATGCTAACCAGTTGGGAGTAAATAAAGGGAGTAAAATCATTGCACAAAACAGCTGAGCCCCATGCTGAGCAGTAACAAGAAAAAAAATAGTACCTTATTTAATGCAAAAAAAAAATAGTGAGTTTCAAATTCTTAGAAATTCAGAATTTGCTTGTGTTTTTATTAGCATAAGAATATATATACTCTTGAAATGCATTATTTTCTTTATTTGCCTTTAATGTGCATAAAACCCTATATTCAACCAAATATAAGTAGGACCACATAAATTTTATGCGTTTTGTAATTTTGTTTTTTACAATATCCTAACGATAGGTTGATAAAAGTTTTCAATAAAAATACGGCGCATCCATGGCTTCAGACATCTCGTGTAGGATTTTTATTCAATAAAAGCTATCATATTTTTCGAATACCTAGTAAAACGATACATATAAACCTTGAATACAAAAAATTTTTTGCAATATTATTTTGTTGCATTTAAAAATAAACAACAAACAAAAATAGGTATAGTTATATATAGATCCGACAAATCTAATTAAATTATGTGTAATTACACTTATTTTTTTATTAATTTTATTTATTTTTTTTATTAATTTAATTTTATTTTTTTATTTTTATTATTAATTACAGGTCTTTAAATACTAAACAATACAATTAACTTGAATTTACTATCAATTAATATAAAATATTTGAAATATATATATATATTTTTTTTATGAATAATTTAATAAAATTGAAATTATGGACTTCCGAAACAAACATAACTTTAAGAATAATAATCCTTTATTACTTAATGAATGTTGACTATCTAATTATTACTTGTGTAACACTTTAGTGGATTTTATAAATATTCTACATTCATGATTCTAACCTGAAACAAATCTATAATTAAATAATTATAATATAACTTTCATTATGTATTATATATATATATATATATATATATATGTTTATTTGTATAGAATATATTTTAAATTTTATTTTATTTGCGCAATCGTATCACCTGTATCAATTTAAACTGTGTGTGTGTGTGTTTTTTTATTAAACTAATTTGTATATCTTGAATATAACAGAATTATTAACCTTCGAGCAGTTGTTATTTTGTTATTAATACTTTTTTTGTCTTTTTTATTTGTTGAAGGTGTGAATATAAATATGAATACCTTACTATTAATATAATCTTAATAAAGAATTTATCTAATAAAATGACACGTTATTAAATTAATTAAATTCACTTATGATGTGTCATTAGTGTTCATTGCACAATAATTTGAATCTTAATAAATTAATGGCAGTGTGTTAAACGTTATATTGGGTATAGTAGTGTTATGTAGTAATAATCAATCATAAGTTTAAAAATGTTTTAAATTATATTTAATACCTAGTTATTGTATTTAACTATACCTTATAGTTAAAATAGAAATTTTTACAAAGGGTCATCACCCCCAAAAATTTTCATTTCCGAGTTCGAAATGAGTTCTTGAAAATTTTTAAATCAATTTAAGACTCACGACTTTTAGGTAAATAATATTAAATAATTTTGTTAAATTAAAATAAAAACAATATTTATGACAACTGACTTAAGTCAATATGTATTGTATTTTTTTCTTTAATTTCGAAATATAAATATAAATTAAAACGAAGAATAACAAAATGGCAAGGACATCAAGCATAATGTTAGAGAATCTCAAAATGAAAAAAAAAAATAAAATAAAATAAAGCAAATTCAAGTTTTTTGTTTTTCCAGTTTTTGTGTATTTAGGTGACATTTTCAATTTGCAAAATGTTTAATTAACAACTGTTGGTTAATGACGTATCCGGAATAAAGCAGGGGTGAAAAAATTTAATAGTAAATATGAGACCATAAAATTGTTGGACATATCCAATATTATTTTTTTTATAGGGTATTATTCTAGTCAGAGCTATCATCCAGTTATTTTTTTTTTTGTTATTTTATTTTTAAGTTTCCAACTTACTATTCGTAAAATAATGTAATTTTAATTTGTTGAGACTATATTTTGGTAAAAACTTAAATAAATTTATATTGTGCTATTTAAGATGCCCAGATCCTGTTACAATTTGCAGTTTTCTTCAATGAATTAATTGATGTAATGACCGGAAAAATTAGTATATATTCAAGCTGTTTTCGTAGTATTTTTGTTGTGCTAACGAAGTGCTATATTAATCTCCGTATAGGTGGTTTAACTTTGTAACTTACAAAATTGAGTTAAAGACCGGTGAACTACTTTCTCTTAGCTTTTGGCTTTGCCCGGAATATTATTATAATCTGCGTGTAAATATAATTATATACGATAATATAACATAACATCATTTGGCTGGCAATGTACATTACTGAGATAAGTACATACGTAAGTTCTTATCCTGCTAATGATAATATCGAATACCTGATAAACTGATATCGAATACCAGTTAGAGATGAAAAAGCTATTAACATTTTTTTTAAAAATATTTTTAGTCAAAACTCAGATCAGAGAAACCTTTATATTTTTATACCGTTGTAAAAAAAGAAGTAGTAGAAAGATTTGGCCGGAATTTTGAACTATGTTATTGATGTTCACTTTGAATTTTTGCAAATCAAACACATCAAAATTATCCCTTCTTGGGAACGCTTGTAGTGAATTTACGATTCTACATTCTAGAAGTTCTGCAATAAACGAATTTCTATAACCAATCTTGAACCATCTTACTACTCTTCCACGGTGTAGGGGTGGGTATTTGCAGCCTTTCGTGTTCCTCTACGGAATTCCTTTAGAGGCGGAAGTAGTATTAGGCCTGCCGGGTATGTTCGATGATGACCAAGTGAAGCAAGTGTTGAAGAGACATATACACACATCATCTACAAGGCGAATGGTGCGTTTTCGTACTTAGTCAAGAAAGTGAGGCGCTCACGCATAGATTATGAATTATATTATATATATTAGTAAATTATACTCCATTTTGGATCGTATATAGGCTTTATAGATATTAAGCAGTTCTTAGATGAATAATATTATTTACATCGACTTAAAAATCCAAACATTTGGTGGCCTTTTTCATAATATCGAAAATATGTAAATCTCTAGTATACTTTGATTTACTCGCATTCCAGAAACCTTTAAGTCTGTTACAAAGCTTCATCTTGAAATCTGAGAGTAGGTTCGAATGGCATTAGTTTTTGCATAAATTTTTATTATAAATTAAAGTCCTACTATAAGCAAGAAGATATCCATCTCATTCTTCTTTAAAAATAATATTTATATCACAGTTATATTGACTTATTTACCCATTGACCTAGTATGTTAAGTTATTATAATGACTTAGTTTTAAGTTTCGATCTGTTAATAATTGAAAATCAGTTTTGTTAATTATCGTCTAACTTTTTTCTCGCAAGTAAATTGTAATCAAAAATGATATTTCTAGTGTTTCTACAAATTTACTGGAAATTGTATTGAAAAATAGAATAGATAAAGTGAACCAAATAATGACATTCGTTTTCCAAGAAACAATGTCAAAGTTATGAATAATAAGGTAAATATATAGTTTAGTGTAAAATAAGCAAAAGAAGAAAAACAAGAAGTTGTGTGCTCAAGGTAATCGAATAATAACTTATGATGGCACGTGACATGATGATAATAATTTTTTACTTAGAAGTTTAAGTTGTTATTAATTTTTGTAAATTACAATTTATTGTCCACATAATACGATTTTATAGCGCCGTAAAAAATTATGAAATGATTTAATAGGGTAAATACATTGCATCATACTCCAATTTTGTTTTGTTTTTATATATTTTTTATTTTTGTTTATATTTTTTAATATTAATTTAGATTAAATGAGGATAATCAGTATAAAATTCGGTTTCAATATAATATATATAATTTGAAAATTATGAGCTTTTAAAATATTTTAATTTTGAATTAATTTTTGCTTGTATGTATATAGAATACTTGAATTTAAATTTGCAATTCAAATTTAGTTTTTTTTTCTATTTTTTTTTTGTGGTCTGTATTTGAATTCTAATTTTAAATCTACAAAATATTATTAAATTTTATTAAATAATAGTTATTTATATATATTATGTATATATATATAATTATATACATATATTATAATAAATAATATAATTTATAATAATAATAAAATAGTTATAGAATATTCATTATGGGTTACGAACAAAACAAAAAAGTTGATGACTGTTACTAACTAACGTTAAATTGTAAATTAGACCGCAATTTATGATTGAAAAAAAGTAAGTTGTTTTCAGCATTTTAAAGTTTGTAAAAAAAGACAGTAATTTGCATTAAATTTTTATTATATTATATATATATGTATAATTGAAATAATTGTGGAGAAGAAAATAATTACAGTGTTGAGACACTTGAATAATTTTACCAAAGCAAAAGAAAAAAAAAATATTGTGAAAATAATATAAAATACTTGAAAGATCCGGCGATATAGTTGTTGGAATGAAAATCTATGATGAATTATATAGATCTACGGCGGTTGCTGAATTTGGGTGTTTGGCAAATTCAATCTGTTACATGCTACTCGTTGTATAGTTGTATATGGAAGACTAGTTTTACTTATGAACTTCATAAATCGGGACTTGTTTTACTTATAAACATGTTTTACATATGTACTGGATAAATATAAACATGTTTTACATATGTACTGGAAACATTATCTAATAGCTTTTGTTCTATGACATAATTGATATTAACGCAACACAAGCGTTCACCAAGGACATGCAACACTCTGAACAATCAAACGTGTAAGTACAATAGATTTGAAATGAGCGCGTTTACATAGAGCTCCCTACCCTAAAAAAAAAGACATATATTGTGAAAGTACTTGATAAAATAATTTTAACTCTGGCATTAGTAATTAAAGTTAAAGTAGAAAAAGTTAATTATACTTGACATTTGCAAAGCAAAATTTTTAAAACTCTCTTTTTGAATTTGCTCTATATCTATGGTTGTACCGAATTACATATAGATTCAGGATTAAACCGACATAATTAAAGATGTAACAAAAAATTAACTAATGATCTGAATACACAGTGGCATTCATGAAAAATATCATAACGAATATAAAACTACAGGGATGTAATATATAAGAGACGTTAATCTTTATAAAATAAACTCTTTTATTTATAAAATAAAATATCAAAATTATCAGATATAATTAAACTTTTTTTATAAGATTTAATTTGCGTTTATTATTTTTTTATTCGAAGGAAGGTGAAAGGCTCGAAAAATACTAAGCAGACCACGTATATAAGGAAATACTTATATTTTATACCTTCTTTTTTAAAACATATATGTATGTTATCCTACTAATTATTTTTTTTTCCTACTGAAAGTGCAAAAAACCAAATGCGATACTCCAAAAACAATAAAAAAAAAAAATTTTACTCAAAAGAGAATTGAACTCACAAAAATTTCTTATATTAACATGACGCTTAAACCAACTGAGCTAAAATAAAAATTTATTTTGATCCCCACGGCCTCCATCATTGAATGATTGAATAAAGAAAAAAACGAAGGCACACGAAAAACCACGAAAAGTGTGTCTTCACTAATCGTGCTCTTGTGTATTATAAAATAGACTAGTGGCCCCTGTTGAGTAATTATATTTCAAGTTGAAGTCAAATTTAAAGTTTTTAAAAAAACAATAATTTACGTACTGACATAGACTTCGCACGATATAGCAGAAACCACTCGTGTTTAATAAAATGTTTTGTGGTTAGTAAGTCTTATTTAGGACACATAAATACACGTCCCTCATATACTGCTTCGTTTCCGATATATTCCCTATAGTAAGTGGCATTTAGTGGATAAAATTACTAAAAATAAAAACTTTTCACGATCTACTGCGCAGGACCCTAAATGCTTGTCAATTATAATTATAGATAGGTACTCTAACTCTACTATATAAAATAAATTTGCTAGTCATATGAACAATTCAACTGATTTTTTTTGTTTTTGCTTTTTTATATTTTTTATTTGAGATGAATTTGTTTCTTTGTTTTTTTTTGGCATATGTACATAAATTCATTTGCAAGTACATAATATAAAATATAATAACTGATTTGTTTACTTTTGTTTATTATTTTCATAATATCTCACTTATGCATAATGTATTTGCTGAATAATAAAATCATATGAGTACAAAATGTTCAACTGTGTGCGCATTTTTGTTTTATATATAATCTTGTATATTATGTATATTAGAAGTTCATTAAGGAGTAGGAGAATCGAAATAAAATGAAAAGGTGTCTACTGCGCAGGACCTTAAATGCTTGTTAATTATAATTATAGATATTTCAGATGAAAAATTATATTAATTGCATTACAATTTCATAAGACACTCAGCAAGGTGTTTGTCAAGCATTTAGCTATTGCATCGCTTCTACTTCTCCTTCTCTATGGCGTTACAAGTCATGGAGAGGAGACCAATATTTTATTCTTGTTCTTTAGATAACCCGATTTGTGTCACATCTTCTTCATAGTTATTTATGGGTATATGGGCATGGTATATTTATGGGTTTATATGTATATATAGTTATCACTGGGTTAGTCCCTTACAGATATTGCTATTATTTACAAACATTGCTATTATATATCTTCTAGATATCAGCTTTGACATTATCGAGCCACATTATTCTTGGTCTCTCTACTTGACGCTTGCCACGTTGTACCTGGCCATTCCAAATCGTATACAGGCATCTATAAAATTATGTAATATATGATCTGCAATACAATGTTTGTATTATCGCGTTACGTTTAAAACTATTAATTGGCACGGCTTCTGTAGTTACTATCGGGTTGCCTTATGGGGCCCAATATATTTCTAAATATCTTTTGATATGCTGTGATTTATATCTCATCAAACCTTATCATGTTGGAATATTAAACGTCCAAAGTTGTTAATGTTTGTTTGATAATTTGATATGTTGTAAGTGACGACATCACTTTTATTGGTACATAACATAAAATATGATTCCATATTAGAATTTGAAAAAAAAAACAAAAAAATTTTCAAAGTCAGTTACAAATTAAAATGTTGAGCAGAGTTTCCAGTTATTTTGTACTCATGGTTTTTTTGATGTGTTACTGTGGCTTCAACACCATTTGTTAAATTAATTAAATATTAATAAACATTTCTATTCTCACTTAAATAAAAAAAAAAATAAAATGAGATACAGTTTATATATTTTTGTAATATTTATTCATAAAAATTTAAGTTTAATTATTTCTATTATAGTTGTAATGATATCTTTTTTTTCAAATGCAAATTGTATCTCTGTAAACAATTTAAAAATTAATGTTTTAAAAATTTTTTTTTGTTTTTGTTTGATTTGTCATCGATGATAAAGAATATTTAAACAATTAATTAAGTTATAAAATATCTCAACATCGTCAATGAAATTGTGTAAGATTATTGTGATAGATAGAAATTATTTTATTACATTCATCCAAATAAAATATCTGTGCATGAGAGTTGTATTTCATCTTGAGTATGTACAAAATTCAGAGATATATTCGATAGCATCTATTTATATATTTTGTTTCCCGTACGGAAGGGAGATTAATATGTCATGGCCCGCTTCTAGATGTGCATAAAGCCTTCCTGTACCCCTCAACTGAGTGAACCCTTTTGATAAAGGCCAATATGTTTGAGGGTCTTATCCTGCAGAAGTTGTCTGAGGCTATGTAGTGCCTTGAAAGAGCTAAGGTACTCTACAACAATATGTGTGGAGATTTCTTCCTCTTACAGACAGTGTCTACAGCTTGGGTTGTCATTTAGTGCTAGTCTACACATGTGCATATTCATGTGGTTATGACCAGTATCTTTCTGCTGTCTGCTCTATTATTGTTGGTTGTTTTGGATCTATTTATATTGCAGCTTGGAATTAGCCTTGGTCTAGTAGTGTATACAAACTTATTCTCCATTTTGATATTTTTTGATTAAATGTTTTCTATCCATTGAATTAACATTTTCGGCAGTTGTCTTTGATTTTGTCTTTGATTTAAGATACAATAAAAAAATAAGTAGTAAATTTTTTGTAGTACAAAAACAATTTTCAAATACGGTTTTAACTTAATTTTATTTTGATTAAAATTCATTGATATTATTAATTTATACTTAGATACTCTTAATCCTTGGTTTCAATATTCGCTAGCATTAAAACAACTTGTTATACTGACTTTTTTATGTTGTATTGTAGATATGTTATTGTAATAATATTTCTGAAATAAAATAATTTTTTTGAGTTCAATTCGGAAAAACCTATTGTAAAATATAATAATATGCAAATAAATAATATATTATTAGACATTGGAGTTGTAATTCTAATTTAATTATAATATTGACCACGTAAATTAAAAAACAAAACATATTGGCAAACACTTTCTATATAGTACGAATAAAAATTCATATACATTTCAAAATCAAAACACGTCGCGCGCCATCGACGGGTCGTATATATCATATGAGAATTAAATATTTTACAATTCTTTAATATAGTTTTTTTGTTTTTATTTAATGATCACGTCAATAGACTTTTTAGTTGTAATTATAATTCAATTGCATATACTTAGTTATGGTGATTTTGTCAATTAATCGACTTATTGAGTGCTTTTTTGTTTTGCTGAATTCATGATTTTAATAATAAACATTTGATATGTCGCCTGAATTCTTGTTTTGGTTCATTGATTACCTATATATATATTTAAGAGTGCATTCATTAAATCAAAATAAGCACACCTTTGATGGTTCATTGGAAATGCTCAGATAATTAGAATATAATGTAAATAATTTGATATAAATATTTCGGATCAGTTGAGTGAACGAATATAACACACATATTAAAATGTTGAATAATTGATTTGTAATATAATCAAAGTGTAATAGTTTTTATGATTTATTGCGTAATAAACAATATTTGTAATTTCTCTCTAATGAAAATTTTTCAAATTAATAATTTCATCTTGTTGTTATGTACGGTGCAAAATGTTGAGTAAATTATAAAAAAATATAAGTAGAAAATATGAACTACTGAAATTAAAATGTTCCGATAGGAATGAGCTTTAACAAAAACTAAAAACTGATAAAATGAGGAAAAATTATATATTAAGTTTGCAAACCATTTAATCGCTGTTTAAAAAACTTCTGAAATTCCAACGTAGAAGGGCAAAATAAAAAAAAATCGAATTTGCTAGTGCTTAAACAGGAGAAAAAGAAGACCACAAGTATGTAATGTATGTACATGTATGAGCATATTTAGATAATTATATCTCAGTCAGCTTCAAATTGTGACGATTGTTAGGGCCTTTTACACATCAATCATTCGTCAATCATTCATCCATATATTGTCAATATATTGACCGTTGATTGATGAGAAATGATTGATGGCTTTTCTAATCATGTCATCAATCATGCAAGCAAAATTCCCATCAATCATGTCATCAATCATTTTTGACAAGTTCAGCTGAGGCAAAAAAATTGCTTTTTGGGGAATGTTCAGATAAGGTTATAATATTAATTTGTGATGTAATTCAAAAAGAATAATTTTTATATTAATTTGAATAATTAGAGCAATTATTGTAAAAAAACGATTGATATATTATTCAAATGTGCAAAAAAATAATTTGTTTTTTATACCCTTTACTTTACTTTAAAAATTCAATTTAAATTGAAGTTAAAAACATTCCCCTAAAAATTATATTTTTAATATTCATATATGTTTCGAAATTATCAATACATTCAGAACACTGCCACAGGTTGTCCTTGCAAAATGTCAAAATATGGGTAAAAAGATTGATGAGTGAATGATTGATGTGTAATCGGTCATCATTCTTTTCATCCATATATTGACAATATATGGATGAATGATGGATGAAAAGAATGAAGTGTAATAGGCAACTTAGGATTCTATTTTTCAATTTAACATCAATCTTTAATTAAAAGTTTGCACCGTACACGAACTGATAAACTGTTTTTTTTTACATGTTTTTTAATTCTAAATTCCATTCTATTGAACCGGCTTTTTTTTGGAATAGACTGTACATTATTCTCATTTAAATGTTGAAAATCAACAAATGTTTGTATTATTGTTATTTTTATGACTTCATAAACTTTTGTAAGGTGTGTTCGTATCATTTTTTAAATAAATCATGAAGCTAACATTTTAATGAGTTACTTTTATATTTCGCCAAAAATTTATTTTTAGTTTAGTATACTCATACACAAAATAAAATGAAGAAGAAAACATTTGTTTGTGTTTTGGTTGTTATTTTGTTTTTTATTTTTGCAAAATACTTTTCTTGTGATTTCATGTTCATCACGCGATTCTGTTGCTCAAAATAATATTCTTGGAGGTTATCAACATTTAAAATGTTTATGCTATTTTTCGTATCTACATACACGTTTATATTTACACTCAGGAACAAAAAAAAAGAATATATAAAATTTAAAAAACTAAATAAAAGTAAAGTAATAAATTTGGAAAATAAATTATTTTTGTTGAATGAACTGGCAGAGACACTGGAAAACAATAGATGTATATATATATATGTACATATATTTGTGATTATAATGAAAAATAGTGAAAAATAAATTTAAAAAGCAAATGAAGAAAAATGCATACAAGTGACAACAAATGCAATGAATTACAGCTTTCCAATTGTTTAATTAAGGTTCGTTGTTAAGTGAACCAAAGCAATTTTCTTTTTCTTCATTCCCTAATTGAGCACTGGGACTCTACTTTGACAAAATTCATTTATTTGCAATAAATTTTTTTCTTTATATTTTGTTTTTTCCACATTTACTTCTCCCTTTGTTTTCGCCAACTTTAGTTCTGGAGGTTCGATTCAAATTTAGTTCTGGATTTTCGAGATATTTATTCAGCTAAAGTCTACCACGTACTTGGATACGTATATTTTCTCTTTGTTTGTATATCAATGATCATTTTGTTGAATGCCGAAATTCTATTTTTGTGCTTCTTTTCGACCAGGATACCTACATTAATTATATACAATGTAACATATGAATATTACATATAATTCGTTATTAATTATTTTTATAGACGCCTCCTGAAATATGAAATATCTATTTTTTTCCTACCAACCCAAATATGGTTAAATATGGTTAAGTAAATTAATGTCATTGATTAATATTGTAAAAAAATATTTAAAAAACGCTGTTCTGCGCTTTTAACTTCCTTCTTCTATAATGTTACAACTTAAGAAAGAGCCTAATTTTCAAACGGCTATTTTTGTCCTACTAGAGTACATTTTCGGGATGAAGTGTGTGCAGATTATTTTTTTGAATTTCCATTTGAAGCGATAAAGCGAAACTTCACTTTTTAACGGCATACCAAGATATTTGGCAATGTTTGAATACGGCATTCACTTACCCTTACTACGCACTAATCAATAAATTTTATATTTGTGAAATCTACTTGTACTGATTGAGTTTCATTGAATTTTAGTCACTATATATCTTTTTGTAAATATTTATGCTTTAATTTTATTTTTACTTGCGTGCAGTTTTTCTATATAACCTTTATTATCTTTATTATAATCCCCAACCTGAACTGCTGCAGTATCATGATCAAACGTTGTAGTTATATCTTTTTCTAGTGTAGGAACATCTCAAGTGTACAACGCGTACAGTACACATCGCACCAACTACATTTTTTTGATATACTGGGACATTTTTTTTAAGATCTGCGGTGGCAGCAAGTAACTTGTTACAAACATGTTGTCACGCTATTTTTGAAAAACGGTAGAACGTAAAATTGTTTCGCCAATTTTAATTTTGCTTCGCTACTTTTGGCAGCACGTAACATTTGAAACGCCCATTTTTGCTGAGCGTCACTGAAAATTCACTTTCTTGCTTTATGATGTAGTGAATTATCTATGTGATAGCATATGTTCAACTATGATTATGGGTTACTTTTGTTTTAGCTTAGAGCAGAGCATGAAATGTCAAGAAAAGATTAGATTTTTTTTATTGCCTAAAGCTTGAAATTCGTTTTTTTTACGTTTACAGCCAGCTGAGAGCGTAGTATATGTCGATATGAATTAAGAGAGCGTTTGATTGTTAAATGTCAAAAAGTAATTTTTATATTTGAAACAAAATGGCTGATACTAATAGATGTGATCAATGATCATTAATACTTAATATTTAATTAAAAATTAAATATTTTTGATGGTAAATTATTTTAAATTAAATATTTTTTGATTATTTTATTTTAGTCTTTAAGTGGAATAATAATTAAACACTATTTTTAATAGATTTAAATAAAAAAATTTATCTATCGTCTTTTGTTTATTAACTCAGAGCGCACTCAGAACTAAAATATATGCACTAGTGCTCGTTCTCTGAACTAACAAAAAGTAGGAGCCTTATTGTCTGATTCACTGTTTCAGAACATTTCTTCTGAACACATGCGCGCACATATTTTTTATATGAAAATTTGAATTCCCTCAATTTTTAAAATGTTTTTTCACTAAAATAAAAGTTGATTTAACTTTAATTTTTGTGTTCGGAACAATGCTTTTTTTATTGTAATTTTTAATTTTTTTGACATTTCTCATATTTAAAAAACGTTCAGGAATATAAATATTTATTTTTGTTTAAATTTTTAAATAATTTATTTTTAATAATTAAAAATTTACCAGATTGAAATCAAAAATTTGAAAATTAATTTAAATTTCAATTCCAGCTGTTTAAATTTTTTTGTTCGGAATACAATGTTCTGAGGCAATAAATCAACAAAATGTTCTGAAATAATTATTTTATTTGTTTATTTTTTTTGTTGTTTTTAAAAACTGACAAGCATGACGTGTAGTCAGTTCTGCATATTTCTGCATATCAATGTCTGTTCAGTATCAATGTGTTCTTCAGCTTCTGATATAGAAATGTTCGTATTTTTTGTTTTCAAACAAACTTTAGAATTATTATCGTACGTAGATCAAATCATGCTAACTGAACCCGGTTTTAGTCCTCCTACATTTCAAAAATATCAATAAATTTCATACTGAAGAACATTAAATGCGTTATTTTAAATATCTTATAATAACATTTATATTAGAGATATACATAATAATATTATTTCCTTATTTTTGGCATGAAGTGTAGGTAGGATATATCTAATTTTTTCAAAATATTTGTACCGACTTACAAATTGAATTTCAAAGTACATAATAATGTACACATATGTACATGTTTCGATATAAACATAAACCCTTATGAAAATTAAAAAACAACACCAAAAAAGCTTGAAAATTATAATAAAATATGTAATTGTATTTGTAAACCTTCGTATATGTATAGTAAACATATATTTCAAATATATTATATTATGTTTAATTAATTATAGCTGAAAATTATTTTGTGTTTGTGTGTGGGTATAAAAAATAGAAACTAAATACAATTGAATAAATTTGGAGGCTCGTCATTTCTTTTATTTTTTGTTAAATGTTCGATTGCGTGTTTTTTTTTTTTTTTTGTTGAATAAAAAGAAACTACAAAAGACAAACCGGTTTAATTATAACAAAAACAATTTTTTTATTATTAAACTTTTTAATTTATATATTTATCTTGCGGTATTTTTTTTTTTATACATATAGTTACATTATATGAATAAAACATTTTGTTATCGTTTTAATTTTATACTATGGACTTGGTATTATAACCTTGATCTTCCTTTCTTAATTTTATAAAACATATTAATCGAAGTATGTTTCTAATGTCATAAAATAAAAGGGTGTATCTCCATTTTCGAGATTGTTGCTAATAAGCTATTAACGGATTTTTGTTTGGAAAATTATAATTTTTTCTGGCTATATACGAACCTCGATGGTTATATCCGCCCTATGCCCCACGAATGAGGTTGAATTACAATGATGATGATGATATACGAGTAGATACGGTTTTGGATTGTAAAGTAGATATTGAGAACAGCATGTAAACAATTTTCTAAATCAATTTCTGAAATATTTCTAAATTATGGTCAATTATAACTATAAATATATGTATATATAATATAAATATAGTCAATTATAATTATAAATATATATTTTGTATAGATATGCCCTTTTTTTACAATTGAGTCGTTGATGTATGAACTATTATAAGTGGCTTCATCAATGTGTGGTACTGTCGCATAATAAGTTATATTTACGTTATATTGGCAAACAATTATATTTGTGATCATGAACTTAGACATTTAAAAAATTAAAAACAATTAAATACCTAAAATATGAAAAAAAAAATAATAATTTAATAAAATAGAATAAATAACACATCGCACAATCTATAATTATGTCAACACCAAATAAGCAAGTATACAAAAAGTATTTCAATAAAACAATATTTACGAATTTTTCGTAATTTTAAATTAATTGGTTTGGTACCTACACGTGAATTATTTTAATTTTTTTAAATTTTCAAAAAAAAAAAAATAAATTTTTTAATCTTTTTTGTGTTTTAATAACTTTTTCAGTTCATTTAGGAAACATAATATATTGATATGCATACGTACATCGACTGACATTATAACCTTAAAATGATTGTCGCCTGTCTATTATAAAATGCTACTTAATCAGGCGCATTAAAAATTTAATAACATGAAAGTCTAGTCATAAACTGATGTAATCTGTTGATTGTGTGTCAAGAGGAAGTTGGCTATAAAAATATTTGATGAAATATTAAATAATTTTCACTTATGAGAAAGTATGATTGTTGTTTAAAAATACAAGAAGTTGAATAAATTCTAATAAATTGAGCCAAAAAATGATAAAATGAAGTAAATATGGGCCATAAAGTTTTTCTAAAAAATCATTTTCAAGTTTAATTTTAATTAGATAAGTCAATTAAGTTGTTTAAGTTAACTTTGAGTACAACTTATAGTTATTGTTTGGAAATAATGTGCAAGAAGTTGAAGTTTCCGAAATTTAAATCTTCTTTATCATTTTTGATATTCAGATTTTGGTTTTTAGTTAAAATTTAGCAATCAGAAGTTCAATTTTCCTTTTATAAATAAATCATTAAATATTTAATCTGTAAATTGAATTAAGAGCGGTACAAATATCTGAACCATTTCACATACGGTATTCTTTTGAATGATGGATATTTAAAAGGAGACGTGGCGAATTCTAATATATGTAATAAAATTTTTTAAATTTTCAATTAAAAATTTCAATATAAAATTTCACCTCATGTATAAGTCATTTTAACCTATAAAATTTTTTATTTATCAAATTGCCGCAACAACTTTAGTTTTTTAAATAAATTATTATATATGAGGTTGTTGTCTAAGATAAATAAATAAAAAAAATTATATAAAGAATAAATTGAAATGATGGAAAACAATTCATAATGAAATTGGTACGACTTTCTTATAGGCGAATACTAGTTAGTTTATTTTCATTTGACAAAATGCCGATGTTTTGGCTGCAATTTATTTCTTTTAATAGTGCTTGAGACTTATCATAACCTTTAGTCGCAAGTGCTGATGAAGTTGCTTCCAAAATAACGATACTTAGAATGAAGTATGTTGCTTCCGAGATGTCGATACTTAGACTTAGCTTGTGGTTAGACGCAAGCACTGATCAAAGAAGTAATAATATCGGTACTTGGAAAATAATAAAAATGATTTTTTTTGGTGGAAAGGAAAATTTGACTTTTTTTAATTGTTAAATTCTTTACCATATTTTCTATTGCTTCAAATTATCTTTTTAAGTCCTCATATCTATATAGGGTAAAATACTGAAATTCAAAAATTCCAAAGTCTTGATGAATTTTATGATGCTAATATTGTGTACACAAATTTGTACAAACTATAATATTTATAACTACAAATTGAATGACGAGTAAACTAAAAACTGGAGCAACAGAAATTATGGGTTGAAAATTAGGATTTATGTATAGAATTGATAAACAAAAGACTCTTGCAAAGTATTTATGTTTTTCCGAACTGAAATGAATCAGACTTTAGATAAAAGCCCTTGCAATAATTATAAAAATATTTCCGAAAAGAGAATTAGTGATCTGGTTAACTTTCTTTGCATCGTGCTGGTTAAATTTTGAATTTGATTTTGCACTTAAACAACAAATCCTGTAAACACAGCGGAACAACCAAAACTATAGGTTATTCGAGCCGTGGTACCAAAAATTCATATTTAGTGTTAATTGTTAAAAAAAAAATTGTTACTAGTAAATTACCCTCCCTTCATATTAGGAGAAAATTTAAACACCGAATAGTAAAATATGAAATTTGAGTTTAATGTCAATGTCAAATAAATTAACATTGAAATTTTGAATCTTTCTTTTTATTTATAATTTTTAAGGTTTGATTTTTTTTTTAGTTTTTTTGGTTGTCAATTTTGTAGTTTAGTATTTTGACATGGCAAATCACTAAAAAACAAAAAAATGATGTTATCGCGTAAATAATTGAAATTAATTCGATTGTTTTTTTTTCAATGTTTTATTTTTCCTAAAGTGTGTAATGTTTAGATGTACATATATAGGTAGTTAAAAAAAAAAATAATTTAATTGATTTTATTTTCATCTTTCATTCGTATATTTATACGGTTTTTAATTTAATTTATTGGTTAAATTTTCTGTTGAAAAATATTTTAAAAATTATACGAAGAAAATTCGTTTAAAAATAAAAAAAAAAAAATAAAAATTTAATTCAATTAAATTATTCAGCAAAAAAAAATTAAAAACAAAATAGTTACCTATTATTAAACTAAGTTCTGTAGAAAATTAATAATACAATGTTAAATTAAATTAAATCAAAGTAAACATGTGTAATTTATATGTAACTTTAACTACTTATATATATATAATTAAAATAATCATATATTTATTTTCCAATTTTTTTCTTCTATTTATAGATTTTTTATCATGTCGTCAAGTATTAAATATTATGGTATGCCTTGGGTTTATGTTAAATTATGCATTACGTGTAAATTTAACAATAGCAATTGTTGCTATGGTTGAACCTAATATATTAGTACCATCACCATCGGCTGCATCATCATTAATAAATAATAATACAAATAAAAATACATTAATAAATTATGAACGTGATCAAAATTTAACATCATTATCATTGATTGCCCATCCAATAACAATTGATAATTCATCGTTTAATGATTATCGAAATGATGCTGATTCAGAAATGATAGTTGAGGAGAAATTTAATTGGGATTCATATCAACAGAATTTTGTATTGGGTAGTTTCTTTTGGGGTTATATATTAACAGAATTACCAGGTGGTCGTTTAGCTGAATTAATTGGTGGTAGACGTGTATTTGGACATTCCATGTTATGGGCTAGTTTATTAACATTATTAACACCATTATCAGCACACACACATTATGTATTTTTAATTGTTGTACGTGTTGTATTAGGTTTTATGTTAGGTGCATCATGGCCAGCAATACATCCAATGGCAGCTGTATGGATCAAACCAATGGATAGATCAAAATTTATGTCAAATATGATGGGTAAGAATGAAAAAAAAAAACAAAAAATAAATTGTCAGTATTTTAAATTTTTGTTTTTTCTTTATAATTCATATAGCATCATCTCTTGGAGCTGCAATTACAATGCCAATTTGTGGTGTTTTAATTTCATCATTCGGTTGGGCTAGTGTATTTTATGCAACAGGTATGTAAATATTTTTTGTTTTTGTCTAGAGCAAATTTAAATTAATGTTTTTGCTCTGAGCTCAATTCTATGCGATGACACTGCCTTAATTATTGTAATAAATAACGTCAATGATTTTTCCAGTGATATGAATTAACTGATTACGTTTCTCGATTACTTTCTAATTTATTTTTAATAATTTTTATAATAATAATATGCAACCCCTTTCGGAACACAGGGCTGAAATTATGTCTTCTATTCTGAGCATTTAATCCCAGTTGTTGCATTATAGGATATTCATACTTTTTTAAATCATTATTACCGATCATTATTCGTGATAAACAGTTTGAGCTAGAATTATGATCATAATTATTTTGAAAACCGAAACGATAAAATCTTTAAGGATTAAATTCAAAATATAATTCCATTCACTTGTTTTATTATGCTACTATGCTAGCATTCGGTTTTATTATCATAAGTTCAAGGCACATCTCGGTAAGATTTTAAAATGCATTGTTCTTCTTACCATAGTATATAGTATATATGCGCTAAAAATTCGAAAGAATAAAAAAATTGCTAGAAATGAATTGATTTAATTGATTTTCGTAAATATCTACGATCTATCTTAAAATTAGAAGGTTTTTCTAATTTCAAAAATTAAAACTGCCTTCATATTAGAGCAGCTTAATTTCAGGACATTCACATTAATTATATTTCAATGAAATTTTGTTTTTAATTTTTACCATTATAAAGAAGTTATTATTTTTGTATAGAAACAAAACAAATTAAAATGTCAAAACCAATCAAAACTGAAATTCAATTGTCCAATTCAATTTTTTTTATGAAGCTATTTATTCTATTTAATTTTAATTATTTTTGACACTTTAATAATTTTATTGAATTTTTTATTAAAATAAACTTTTTAATAAATTTATGTTATACAAAAATTTGTACATATATATGTACATATGTATATAATATATTTTAATAATTCAGTTTAATTAAAAATAAATTTGAAAATAATATAATAAAAAAAATGGAGCAATAAATAATTATTAGCAATATTTCATTGAATTAATAAATGTCATAAAAATGGATATCAATATGTTGTTAGAAATTGTATCTAGTCAATTTTTAATTAATTTATTTTTTATTGCATTGAGAAGAGTTTCTAAAAAATTATGTTTTTGTTTTTGCAAAACTTAAATTAAAAGTAGTTGATCGTAAAAATTTTATTTATTTAATAAAATTTCGAATCTTGGGTTCTATCTAAAAAATTGAAAGAATTCACAAGAAAAATTGCACACCTGAAAAATTTGGTTTTTTCATTTCAAATTAAAGTTTTATTTCCGTAAAATACAGTCGTCAAGGTGTGTCAGTTAAAAACAAAAATATTTTAAGTTTGTTGTTGTCTTTTTGAAAACATATTTTTGTAATTATTGTAAATATCAGTTTAAAAAATAAAAATATATTTGTCTCTTTAAACATAAACAAACTATTAACATTAAAATGTTAATTTCGATGTCAAAGACAGAGCGAATTAAATTTATGACAGTTTAGAATTGATTTGCTATGAAATTATTCAATTATTCAATTAAATGTTAATGAATTATAGCTAGGTATATTTTATAATAAATACATTTATGATTTAAAACAACAAATAAATTATAGAAAAAAACATAAAAGTTTAAAATAGATTTAAAAAAAAAAAACAGAAAAAAAGAAAATTCACATAAAAGTTTTAATTTAAATAAATTCACAAAAATATAATTTTTACATATTAAATTTATGTAAATTTGTAAACTATTTCAATAATTTTCAAATAAAAAACTGAATAACGGATTAGATTAGATTAGTAAAATGATGATTTTTAAGATTAATGAATTCCGTCCGTACCAATACATATAAATCGCTCTCACTTTGTCTATCCAATGCATATCCTATAGATTATCATGAAATGTCAACATTATAAAACAGTCATTATATCGTCCAGTAGTAAATATAGGTCTCTTCGATTTCTTTCTGTAAGTTTTTCTATTGTTCAGCTCACTGCTCAACAAATTAGTTGTTATTATTTTTTATTTCTTCACTCTACCTTATCGGAAGTTTACTCTTTTTTTTTTAACATAAAAAGAATGCTTTTTTAACTATCTTTTACTTAATCCATTTTATATTCAATTCGGGTTATATTATCATATCTTAAGATTCTATTTTGTAAAATTTACAACTAACTACCTGTTATACTTTTTATATATCCATTCCAACTGGTTGAATGTGATTTTCCTTATTTTTTCTATCTACTCATAATTTTTATTTTAACAATTTTTTAATACATTTATATCGCACATTACTTTCATTTAAACAATTTGTTAAACAATAAGATGAACAAGCCGAATTTAAAATAATTTTTTGGTCTGACACTCGCATTGTATTGCTTGTCTATTGCTTGTCTATTGTATTTCTTTTTTGGTGTTTGTCATATGTCCCAACAGAGATATTACTGCTCCTACTACTACTAGGTATTACTACTACTGCTAGGTACTAATTCTACTACTAGGTACTACTATTACTGCTACTGCTACCACTAGGTATTACTACTATTACTACTAGGTACTACTAATACGCTACTAGGTAGTACTACCACTACTAGTAGGAGGTATTATTGCTATTAGGTACTAATGCTACCACTAGGTACTACTAAAACTGCTAGGTACTAATTCTATTACTAGGTACTACTACTACTACTAAGTACTACTACTAGGCACTACTACTATTTCTTCTATTTTCCTTTGTTAAATATGCTTACATTGATTACAGTATTACGCGATAGTCCTTAGTTTCACACAATGATATTCTTACTTTGTCAATCTCTGTATTTATTGTTCTTCATGTATTTTTCTTCTATTTGTCGGATGATCAAAAATTTGATCGCCTTACGACTTCCATTTAATAAGTACTATACTTCATATTTCAGTTAAGTCTCTTTTTAATCAAATTTTTGCGATTTTGTCCATTGGTTGCATCTGTCAAACCACTGTTCGAAGTTTTGTTTAATCATCAAATCTTTAATATACCATTTTGATTTTTTTTTTTAATTAAATCTTCAGTTTTTAGCTAGGTTTCAATTACAAATAAGTACAAAAATTACATGCAATTTAGATATTTATTATGATTTTTGTACTTCTACAGAGAGCTGTAGAATTCCAGAACTTGTAAAGTTGTGATACGAAATCTATTGTTGATTCCGGTGATGATATCGTCTTTCCTACTGTGTTGTGTTACATAGAATATTAACAGTAGAATAATAATATTATATGTGAAAATTTAACGGTTCAAGTAAATTGTCTATGTTCGCAAGAGGAGTACGAAGACGAATAACAAAAAAAAAAAGAAAACTGTAATATTCAACAGGGTTTAATGTCTTGCCCATATATTTTGAAATTGAATTGTAAGTCGAGTACAAAACATTGACTAACTCTGCAAATAGTAGACGAAATACTCATGCCTGTATGATATTTAGTAAAATTAAGAGGAAATTATTCGACTATTTTCGTCAATTATATTTTTTTGCCTCTTTCTATATTTATTTTAAGACCGAGTAGTTAGGATTTTTGTACTAAGCTATTATACTCATCAAGGCTATGTACGGGCGTGTTCAAGGGCTTCGTTAACTTTTTTATTTAAATAATTTAAAATATTTTCACAAAACATCTGGCATTTTTGGCAAAAATCTTATGGTGTTGGTTTTTGCCAAACATTATAAAATAATTAAATATCTATAAATTAAGTTAAATTAACGTAATTTATTTCAATGTACGCATAAATTTCTATTTAACAAAATTTTCATATTTTATTTTAATTATGAAGGATTTAATTCTATATAATTTAATTATCAAGTTTTTTTTTTTCTTTTTTTTTAATTTGCAAAACTAATGGAAACCATATTTTTAACAATTTGAAGAATTTCCCATTTAAGCATAAAATAATTAAGAAAATAAATTGGAAGTAAATTATGAAAGATATTATAATTAATTTTTCTTTTTTCATTAAAATTTCGTGAATTAATTATGCAAATATTACTTAGCAAAAAAAAAAAAAAAAGAAAAAAAAAAGAAATTTTTTATTTAATTCTTTTTATTGTTTTTGTTTTTTAAGGTTAAATGTTAATTAGCAACAATGACCGGCAAGTGAAATGATTATCTCATTTTTTTTTTAAATTTTTGTTGTCTCCTGACTTTTAAATTAAAGAATTCTTAATTTTTTGTGAGTAAAATAAAAAAAAACATTTGTTATTTAATGGAAAAAAGAGGGCCAGAGGGGGTGGCTTAAAGAGTGGGAGGGAAATTTTAAGAAAAAATAAAAACCAAATGTTAATTTTTATGAATAAATTATTTTTTTTACAATAAATGTGGTGGTGCGAGGAAGTAGTGTTAAATAAAAAAACAGTTTATTTGTATTCAAGAGAAGCAGTAGCGGTAATAAATGAAAAATTTGATATTTTTGAAGGTTAAAGTTCCTAATTCGATGTTTTATTGGAATTTAAATTGTTTTTTTGTAGTTAGAGAAAATTAATAAAAGATCTGTGGTAGATTATAAATTCGAATTGCATCCTCGCTTGATTCATTGAAAGTTGAATATCAGTAGAGAAATATTCCTGCCCCACTTTTTTTCTGTTGGTGAAAATTGGCCTGTATACATTTTTATTTTATTTCGTTGAATTTTTTTTTTTAATTAAAAATGTTTATTTTTTAATTTATTAATGGGAGTTTTAATATTGGTAATAATTTAAATTAAATAATTTAATTGTCGCCAGGTTTCCGTTCACTAATAATTTTTTATATCGATATTTGCAATCAAGAAGTTACATACTTCCTTCATCAATGTTTCTGAAATATCGATACTTGCAATTCAAAACCATCATGCTTCCTTCATCTGTGCTTCCGAAATATTGCAATCAATATTTGTAATCAAATATTAAAAATTATTGGTGGAAGGAAATCTGGCAACAATTACATTAGAAAAATATTTTTTAGTCCTTTTAATCCTTTTCTGAAATATAATTGAATATTTTTGATATGCTTCTTATTAGCATACGGGACTAGAATCCGTGTCCACCAGTTTGAGTTATTTTATATGGGTTCAAGAACATAAAAACAAAAATGTACATAACAGTTTTCGAAGGAATTTAATACATCAATGATTAATACATGAAGAGGTTTATTACTTAAATGGCGTGCGATTTAATACATGAGGTTTAATACATAAATGACATTTAATTTAAGATCAGAACAGATTAAACTTATGCATCTGACGGCAATAACAGAGGGAATACCCAGTTCTTCAGCATTTATATATGACAATTTAAAGTACTTATAATTGGTGTTTTGTATATATATATATATATATTTTGTTTACTTTGAAAAAATCTTGTCTAAATTTGATTTTTATCTGACCCAACTTTGACCTGATTTTGCATATAGTTGTTAATGTATATAAGTAGTTACAAAATGTTGACTTTCATTTGAAGATCTATTTTTTTTACTCTACAATCTGGAGCCGGTTTTGATTTCTTTTGTTTTCATAATTCTAAAACTATCAGATGATTACACTAACCATATTAATTTACATACAAAATCACATACAATTGTTCTTTTTTTTTGAATTTGTGAAATTTAAATGTGGACAACGACATCTGCTGTAGAGTATAACTTGTTCTTCGTAATAGTATAATTTTTAATTAGGTGATAACAAAATTTAATTCAAAAAATTAAGAAAATAATTTCTGTAGCTTACCAAGTACTATACCCGCCTTGAAATAAAATTAATGTGATCATATCAAGTGAATACCCAGGTTTTTAGTCATATTTTCATACCGCACAACCACAGGACATTTCATTTTTACTTCAGAAAGAACAATTTAGTGTAGTGTCAATGTTTTTTTTATGTAAATAATCAATAGTTTTAGATTTAGAAGGATTAAATTTTAATATGTTATATTTAGTTGTTAAACAACTGCATAAAGTTCATTCTGAAGTTTTGCGGTATAATTAAGATTATTATGGGAAACACTATAATGTTAATTGCGCTTCGTCGGCATACAACCGGCATACTTCGTATAAGCATTTGGGAATTTCTTTAATAAACGAACTAAACCGGAATAGGTTCAAAATAATAATACATAATACTAGTAGACAATCAGATTAAAATATTTAACATTGTTAGCACTTAGCACACACTTGACTTCGGTTTGATAAATAATTATTAATCAATTTTATGGTGGAAGAATTAGATTAATTGCACATTCAATATTTGTCTATAGAATTCACCTTTTTTTTACTTAGAAATCCATGAAAGCAAAAAAATTAATTTAATTACAGTTAAGTAATAAAAGAAAGTAATAAATTGTTACCAATAAAATACAAATAAGAGACAGAAAATTAACATGTAGTTTGATTACATCGAATATAAAATAAATAAAATTATTAAAATAAATTACAAAAGTAATATTCATAAATTGATTTCAATTTGCTAAATAGAATTTATTGAATAGACTTTTCAATTAAATTGAATTGAAATTAATAAAAGAAAAAAAAGAAATCATTTCATTATATAATTAAATTTTTCTAATTTATTTGTAAACTTTAATTTTTATTTTTTAATTAATGAATCTAGAAAATAATTTAATCGATTAGTGTATGACGAACAAATTAAAATTAAGTTAAATTAATTTTTATGCTATAGAAATAATTGGAGATGCACTTGAATTGTTTTTCTTCTTCTTATATTATATATATATATATAATTGTAAATATATCCTTAATTGTATATATAATTTAAACATCTGGAATTTTTTTTTTCTCCTCTTAAATCTTTCTAAAAGAAAATGACAATAATTTCTAAAAAATGTGACCTTTATGGTTTATTCAAATCTTAAAAATCTAAAAATGTTGGAAGGTCTAGTCCATTGATTTGACCCTTCATATTTGCTCGTTCATTGCAATGTAACGACTTTTTAACCTGCTGGTTATTTGAATCTTTTGTAGATCTCTCGCCAAAGGGGTAGGGTGCTGGATTATTCTGGTTGCGTATCTGTTTTTGCATTTTCAAGCTCTTCATTAATTAAGGGTATATTCAAATGATTATGTAGGTTAATATTTCTAATGTACCAAGGGGCCTGAGTTATGGTACGTAAAATTTTTGATTGCATCCTTTGAATTGTTTCGATGTTACTATTAGAAGCAGTTCTCCATAACTGACACCCATAAGACCAGATTGGTTTCAGAATGGTTTTGTATAGCCAGTAAATGCTAATAAGCCAGTAAATGCTGTTCGTCTTCAGTTGTAGCTGCTCTTTTTTTGCGGTGATGTGCCTTTTGTCTAGATGAACTCCCAGATATTTAACCTCGTTGGCTTGCGGAATATTTATCCTATTTATGCTAACTGGAGAACATAATACTTTCTTTAGCGATAAAGTTATATGAACACTTTTACTCTCATATTGACCTTCATTTTCCACTTATAAAGCCATTCCTGTATCTGCTGCAAATGTTCTTGTAAATTTGAAGATGCCATATGTGAATTTGGGTGACAGCTTAAGATGTCAGTATCGTCTGTGAAGGTGGATGTTAATGTGTTCCTGTTTTCTGGTAGATCAGACGTATACACTAGGTATAAAAGTGGACCCAGTTCACTGGAATCTGTCAGTATTTATAATAATTGTCAAATTTAATAGAATTTTAATATACCCGGAATATTTATTAAAAATATTATCTGCATTTGTCCTGGTCTGGTGAGAATTAGACTCTGGTGATTGGGAGATTATTCTGTTTGATATGCTAGAATATATTGGCATTACAGCCATAATAACGTTTGACAGTTATATAATCCTGGTAATTTTAAACAATCAAACGGGGAAATATAGTAGATCTGAACATTGTTGCGCTTACATATAGAGCTCTTCATTCTCATTACCAAACAAAAGCTATTGGCAATATCTCAATGATACACGTCTATAATAGTAGTACATAGTATTTTATTTGTAATATTTTAGTTTTACATTAATGATTAACTTAATGCTAGGAGATATAAACATTAAAGTAGGTCTTTACAAGTATAGGAACATTTTAATTTTATTTTATTGAGTCTTACTTAATCTACTCATGTCTAATATATTATGAGTTAAGGAAAAATTAAACCAAAAAAATCCATCCAACTAAAAACCTAACTCTATCTTAACATATTTTCTAGTGACTACCTTAATGTAAAATAAAAACTTAATTATACGTTTGGCTTACATATTTTCTATAATGTTTTTAATTTCGGCCATACCTAATTAAAAGAAACAATTTTTAACAGATACTCTCTAGAATCTAAAAATTTGTATTACAACTTAAATCTTAATTAAATTTTAATTAACATTTATTAATTTGAATATTTTTTTTGAATTTATTTTTTAAAGGTGGTGTTGCTTTAGTATGGTCAGTTATGTGGTTTGTATTAATATTCGATACACCAGCACAACATCCTAGAATATCATCAGAAGAAAGACGTGAAATTGAAGAGGCGATTGGTAGTTCAACATCAAAAACACGTCCAAGTTATGTACCATGGAAACAAATGTTGACATCATCAGCTGTATGGGCAATAATAATAACCCATGGATTATCCGTATTTGGATTCTTTACTGTGATAAATCAATTACCAACTTTCATGAAAACAATATTAAATTTTAATATTAAAAGTGTAAGTACCAATAATTAAACAAATAATATTTTTTTTTAATGTGAAATAATTCATTTTGAGATTTAAAGATAATCTGCCGACTAATAATTCAATTGGCATTCTATCCCATCACAGTTTTTAAATCACCAAACATTTTTATTTTTTGAAGTTCAAATAAATTTGGAATTATACCTTACTATACATACTTTAATTATATTTATACAAAAATGTTGTTACCAACAACTATAAATGAATTGGTATAGTTTGTTAAAATACAATATTGCCTAAGCCATTCAATAAAATGATATTAACTAAGAAAAATATACTTACGGACGGTGGGGAAATATAACGATAAGGGCACACCCGTCTCAATTTATTGAAATCATATTTTTGCAAACGGTAGAAAAAATTTAGGCTTGCCGTCACATTAAAATAAAAAACCTGACTTTTAAAATTACTGTTGCCACCAAACCCGTACCGTAATTTTGTAAAATACTGTTTTTCTTAATAACAGGAAAATGTAAGCCTTACCTTAATGTAAATATTTACCTTAAAAAAAATATTTCTACCGAAAACAATAACAAAAAATTAGTTTAATTTTGACTTTTTTTAATTCTTGCCGTTTACATTTCTACCTTCGGATAAAAACATGATTTCAAAACTTGAGACGGCAAGTTTTCGACTAATCAAAAATAAAAAACTTTTTTAAAGTTTTGTGGACCAAATGTAGACTTTTTGCTGTTGTTGTAGGATGCCACTCTTAAAGTTCCATTTGATTGAAATCCTGTGTTTTCTGATGCCAGGCAAATGCACATGGAAAGACAGAAAAAAATGAGACCATGAAAAAACATGTAGTACAAAGCGCATAAACTTACGTTCGAACGCCTCAATGCGTGCAATATTTACATTACGATTATCAGACTTGAGAAGCATATTCAAGCGTATTCAAGTACAGGACTAGCATAAGCATAATGTAAAAGTGCTTTGTGATATATGGATAAAGTAAACGCTGGGATAAAGGCCAAAATAACATTGTCTTTATTTAAAATAGAGTTTTAGTGCGCTTTTAAATCGAATTTGTAATTCAGAGTTGCTCCCAAGTCATGAAACAATTTTAAACGGCTCCATATTTGAATACCAAGACAGTATTCATAATTAATGGCTGAAATATAGTTTTTTCTGTAAAAATGAACCACCTGATATGCTACTAAAGTATTATATAAACTCAAGACTATTTTCAAAACACCAATGAGCATCAATTATTTAAATTGTTTTGGAGTAAGTGACAAGCACGGACGGACAGGATTGTTTTATTAATATTCAGAGTCCTCGGCAAAGCTGTGTTAATTACGGGATGATTTTAGTAGCGACAATAAAGAAGAGGCTTCCCAGAAGATTACACCGGTTGATATTTCAATGAAAGAATGAAATAGTGTTGAGCGAAAGACAGCCTGATGTACTTAATCCGATATGTATGATATTAGCCATGAAATACTATGATCAGAGAAACGTTTAAAAAAATAAGAATTATCTCGTGGTGATTTCTACATTTAGTACAACCGACATTTTTGGAGAAAAAACGTCGACATTTTGTCAATCGACTTAATGGGTCTATAATAATAGTCTATATAAAGTCAGGATACTGTTATTGATATAATATAGATTTGATTACCAGCTTCCATAGTGTTCGAATTGTCACAAACGCTTAGTTGGAATTCCACTAAGATAGTAGATTTCATTTTTTAGTACCTATATTTTTTTTATAAGTTTATAATTTTACAATAGTTTCATCCTAATAGTGTTCACTACCACTAGTTCTCGTAAAATTTGTATATTATTAGAATAAAATGGTGTTGAGTAGCGGTTCGTTTTTAATGTGTTAATTAAGTTATTCTGTATTTCAATTAGATTTGTTCACTTCTTATATAATTTAAACATTAAAATGGAATAAATTTGTAACGTTTTATTAAGTTATATTTTGAACTCAATTCTATATGGGCGCACGTGTATATTTACTTAAACCAATAAAAAAACATACATTCTATACATTCAAATAGAGAAAATGTTGTACAATGATGGTTTTAATTTTAAAATTGTCTCTATAGCAATTTGCAAAAATTTAATTTAATGTTAAATGATTATCATCACAATGTATTTAAAAGTCTCCCATAGTCGAGATCGGAATTTTAAATGCATTGATGTTTACATTCTTATGTAAGCAACATTTTTATCACCATAAAATAATAAAAATAAAAACAGAAAACCAAAAATTTCCATTCATTAAATATTTAAAAAAAAAAACAAAACACAAAAACAATACAAAAAAAAAATGTATTTTTAAAATTGACAATTGGTAGCTGTTGACCCGGTTACAAGATAAGGATAATATATTGGTGGTGTGTAATAGAATCTGAAATGAAATAAAAAAAATTTGTTTTTGGTTATTTAAAATTTAAATGTAAAAGTTTATACTGTTTATACTCGATTTAAATTATGATTTTACTGATCGATCTTTGGTTGGTTACAACAAGTTTTTATTCCGGTGTCTTGAATAGTTCTAGGACTATATAACGAACCTAGATTTAGTGAGTATCAATACGAGATATCGGTTTACACATGTGGGAAATCAAACCTAGGATTTTTCGGTTAAAAGGTAAATGCTTTACCTGCTACACAACCCAGCTTGTAAAAACAGTTAAGGTGTTCAATCAATAGACTTGGAACTATATAAAAAAAAATATGGATGGGGCAATTATTGATATTGCGTTAAGACTGAGATTCACATCTGATTCCATTGAAGCTGAATGAAAAGAAAATTTTTGAATATCTCTGTCAAAAAGAAAGAGTATGCCGAACTGTTCAATATTTCTAAATAAACGACTTATCTCACTGTAAAGTAAATTTGGATGAGCTGTGAAAGAGGATAGCTAGAAAATTATTGATTTGTTTAAGAATCTGTTAAATGAAATTATGACACCTATAAAGTCATAAAGTTGAATGAAATTGTTATTGTTGGGCAATTCAAAATATTTAAGTTATCTTTTCGCCCAACATTATCAGTAATAAGGACTTATGGCACTGCTAACAGGTGAAAAACCTACCATGAATCAAATTAAGCGTAGAAAAAGAAGATAAATAGGCCACACTCTAAGAAAAAAACCAACGATACAACCAGAATAACTCTAGAATGGAACCACCAAGGTAGCGGAAGGGGGAGGAAAACCCAACATAACCTGGTGCCGAACTCCGACTACTTAACTAACAAGATATGAACGAACTTGGGAGGAAATAAATATCACTGCATCCAACTGAGAATAATGGAAGAGGCAAGTGGATGCACTATGTTCCCGCGAGGAGTAACAGAAAAAAAGGTTTCTATTCGAGAAATATTATTTTACTTTCTGATTCAATGAAAATTTGTTTTTTTGGCTTAATGATTTTTTAATAATACTGATAGTGACGCTCCCTATTTAATAGACAAACATTTGAATTCTATTAAGTCACAAAATTCTACATAAAAATGTAGGTACTATCTTTCGGTTAAAATTTATATTACAAGAACAAAGCTTTACCTTTAAGCTGTTTTTTTAAACACTTTTTTACATTTTCCGGCATTCCCAGTTTATAGACATAAAATACATAAAAGTTGTGTTTAATAGTGAAAATATAGATGATGGATTTTGAGCCAAATTTTAAGAGAGACAAATCAATTTTTAGAAAAAGTTCTGTAGACCACATTAATCCAGCTTGAATAGCTTTGGAGCTGGTGGTGAATATTTGTTAGGCATTATTTTTCTCATCCTATTTTTTTTAAATCCCTACGACACAGATCAAAAATTGACTGTCTAAAACCATTTTTTTGTAACATAGTAAAATTAGTAAAACACTTCAAGGACTCACTCTTTAAAAAATTTTCAGGGCGGAGTGGACCTTCCTGTATACTATTTAATATGGTAGTAAATATTTTATGATAATACGCTAGGGACAATTTGGGGTATAAATACGTGAATCATTCGTCCTGTATCTTACAGACCTGTCCTATTTTTTTGACAAGTGATCACTTGAGATTATTTTCCAAATACAAGATAGAACAGTGTCCCTTATTTTCTAATTTTGTGTATAAATGTCATTTATTTGTATCTTTATGGAATTACATCCTCTACAATTTGAAATATAAAACAAACATTTCAAGAATACAAAAATGTAACACTATGGTAACACTATACTCATATAAAATTATTTTGAACAACACTATTTAACTAAATATTATAAATATCAATTTTCAATAGAGTTAATTGGGTTGAATTCATTGACAAAAAACTGATAGGAGTTAATTGTTGAGCACATATTTTGAACAACTGTATAAAAACTGCATTGAAATGTCTACCCATTCATGTTTGAGCCTTCAACTGTTTTAAAAGATTTCAAAATAAAATTTGTTAACCGCAAATTTACTGAAGTTTGATTTTTCTGCTAAATAAATTGTATAGTATGTGCGCCAGAATATTTTTTTTTAACAATAAAGCTGAACAGTAGAATATAAGAGCTCAACAGCAGTTCTATTCTTGTTGTTCGGAGCATTTGTATACAAATCAGTGTTGACAGCACTGATGATTTTAATACCATACTAGAAAATTAAGACAAATAATCTTATCAGTTATGACCATTCTATATTGAGCTTTTATTAGTCTACAATATTTTCAACGATTCCTGTAAATTGTAGAATTTCCTAATAATTTGTGTTAAATCTAACGTGATTTATTTTTCGATAAGTAGTATAGTTGGTAATCGAATTTTAATAAGATTTTTAATATATAAACTGTAATAGACTAAGAGACCTAACCGAGTAAAAATTCAAATACGCATAGTAAGCGAATTTATTATGTGAATATAAAATGTATTACTACCGCGTAATAAATAAGCAACACGTAACTGCAATACGTACTACAAAAAATCGGTTAATATATAGGTTTTGAATGATTTTCCCATTACATCGATGCCAATTCGCAATACAGAGTAAACAAAATGTTAAGATGTTAATATGCGGTTATGTAGCAGTATTCGTTTTAACTATTTCAGTTTGTAAAATGTAGCTCATTTTGGCCATAGTCTAGCTCATTTCTAACATCTGTATGATGAAAAATACAATAAAGTCCTTCTTTTAAAGTTTTATTCTTTGGGTTGTCATGATTAATTATCATCATAAATTTTTGCCTTATATTATTTGGTACAATTTCATTATACCAATATTTTAATTATACAAAATGCATTCATTGTATCTAGGAATGCAACTTGTTTATACTTAACGAAATCGAATGAATGAAAACGAGTTCATTCCCAGACAATATCTCTGATGGTGGTTTTGTTCGATTGTGTTGTAAAAAAATAAAATAAAACATTTCAAGTTAAATAAGTATCAATGGAATTTTTTTTTTGTTTTTTTTTTTCTTCTTTTAGTTTTCAATTACTAAAAAATTGTATTTCTTTAAAAATTCGGTCAACTTGTTTTATATTATATTATTTCTATTGTTGTTATTGCAGTATATAGTGAATGTTGTCTGGCTTGACATTCTCATTGGACTTGATTTGTACTTTTTAAATTTATTTAATTTTAATACCCTCTAACTAGCTGCATATTTTAATTTTAAATTAATGTTTTAATTTAAATTGGTAACATATTATAAAAAAACAATTTCAATTTTAAAATAACCAAAAAAAAAGCTTTCAATTTAGGTGAATGAACTGTGAAGATGAAAGCTTATTTGAATAATATACATATATGTATATTATTTGGTTGTTGTATAAGTTAATATGATTCAATTTCATTTGACTCAGTTTGATTCAAATAATAAATTTTGTTTATCAAATCTTTCCCTTCCCTTTTATAGTTTTATTTTTAAATCAGTAATAATGTCTCATAAGTGTTTAATTAAATCTGAAAATCATCTTGAATTTTTGTGGCATTGCATTGCACAGAATAGTAGAGATTGGAATTGGTTAGATTATCTTAAAATTATCGATCCAACAAAATTGTCTTGGTATAAAGATTATTTCATTAATAGAAATTTACAATACTTATTACTCAATACCATAGAGATATAATGTGACTATGTATGATATTGTATAACTAACAGGTCATCATGATTTAAAATTGCAATATTTATTTATTTATTTATTCTATTTGGCTCACACAGTTTACAATTCTATATATTATTTCTATAGTACATAATTCTATAGTAAATGATACCAGGATTAATTTTGTTATGTTTTCTTGATTCATTAGATTTGGCGAAAACTATCGGCATAAATAGTAGGTAAGTGGCGGCATTATTTTGTGATATCTAATAGTTATCTATTTCTTACACGTGTTATGATAATTCAAAAATAGTCTAAAATTATAGCCATAGTTCACGAGAACAAGCCCTATGAAAATAAAAATTTTGTTCTACTTAAATTGAGTTCAGTTCAGTATATGAATTAATTCCTGAGTTCACAACCAATTATTCTTCATAACTTAATCTTATAGTTTCATTGACAGTTCCGGTGGGGTATTCTTACCAAATTCAAATAAAAAAATTTAAAAATTGATACTGATTCATTTAAATAAAATTTAAGAACATTTTTGATGTAGAGTAGTAAGGAATATATTATGATAAAAATTAACTACAATGTAATTTTAATATCAATACAAATAACTTTACAAATGATAAGCCAATAACCCTGAGCTGGTAATTTGTAAAAAAAAAACTTAAGAAATAAGAGTTGAGTCGATTATAATAAAGAAAGCTGATTAAGTCGATTTTCTCATCTCACGTGCTTAGAAAGTCCATTGTAAAAACTAAATCAAAATTTTGTTTTCGATTAGCTTACACTCAAAGTATTATGATTTAATATAGAAATCTCGTAATAACCAAGCTCTTATTAACAAGGAAGAATAGAAATATAAAATTCGGTAGTAGGCAAGTTAAAAATTTTTTCTCAACTTCCACTTCTGTAATGTAGGTTATTGTGATGTTTTGGGTTATTTTAAGTGGTCAATATCGATAGGATCATCTGTAAATGTAGATAGAAATATTTGAATAATCTAAAACAGTCTATGAAATAATTAATGAAGAGAAGATCATATAAATATATTTTCAATTTAATTTTTTTTACACCTAAATATTCATTGAAATATTTTTATTAATTTTTTTATTTTATTTATTAATTTATTTTGATTATATTATTTTTATTTTGTTTTTAGTTTTAATTAGAGCTTATATCTACGATCATTTTAGCTTATTACAATAATTTAAATTGTAATAAAACTGTGCTGCCAGTTTTATAGGCTTTTAAATATAATATGCATGTACGTGAATCATCTCAATTTCTTACAAATTTTCCAAATACTGAATTTAAATTTTTTTAGCTATATATATAATAATTAATATCTGTCAATAGAGCTAAATAAAAAAACTGATAACAATACAATATCGAGCTCAAATGAGCCGAATATGCTCATCAGTTACTGTTAAAATCTGGGTGCATTTTACTTTAATCTAAAATTAAATTTAACTTAAACAGAATATAATTATACTAGAAAATTATTATATTATAGTATTTACTAAATAGCTCTGTCTCTCTTTCTCCTAAATTTATTCATTAATATGAAACTTGCATTCGTCCACTGTATTCGGAATTCGAGAAAGTTTAATATAAAATAGTGTACTCAATTTCATTATGAATTTATTGTTTTCCATCATTTCAATTTGTACTTGATACTATATTTTATTTTGATATTGATTCATCTAAGACAACAACCGCGTAGGTACGTAATAATTTATTTAAAATAACAATTAAATTTAAATTTAATTCTGGGTGGAGTCGGAGCAATTTGATAAATTTCTGTATGTTAAAATGCATGAGGTGAAAGCTTAACAATATTAAAAATATTAAATTTCGCTACGTCTCCGTTTAAATATCGGTTGAAAAATGGCTTAGATATTTGTACCGTACTTTTTTCAATTTTTCAAATAATCTAGTGGACACTAATGAGGAGTTCGATGTCAGTGAAACAAGTGGTTTAATAGAAAATACAATTTTGTAGTTTTACAAATTAAGTGTAGCTTCAATGATTGCTATTGACATATATTTACTTTATTTAACTTAATTTTTATAGGAGTTAGTATTATAAGATAATTTTAATGTAGTGTTGTTCATCAATATTTTAAATTTATAAAAATATAAATGTAAAATCTTTATATAATAGGACAATAGTCAACAAGTTTAAAATTATATGATTTCATCATTTCAACAGCTTCCCCACTTCCTTCTTTGCTAAACTATAACATAAATAATTAACAAATATGGATTTAAAAATAGGAGCTATTAATAAGAGTTTACGGTGGATTTCACAGTGAAAAAAAAAACAATTCTATAAAAATATATGTATATAATTTTGGATTAATATAGGGAATAGGTAGAAAAAACAAGATACAAGAGTTGTATTTATATTTTGTTATCAAGCGATCAAACCATACCAATTTCATTAAAACATGAATTTTTACTCGTTTGTAGTCAAATGTCTATATCAGTCCACGCAAATTTCTGTTCGTTTAAAAACGTGAAATTTAGCTTTAACAGGAATTATGACTAACCAACAGGGGCCCTCTTTAAAGATTTATTTTTGAATAAATATTATTTTTTTATAAAATTTGACTTAACAATTTTTTCTCAGGTCTTTGACTTTGTCTATAGAATACAATGTTTACAATTTTTAATAATATAATTTAAATTTGTGTTTTTTTTTTGTTTTCAGAATGGATTATATTCATCATTACCTTATCTTGGTAAATATATAATGGCATTAAGTTCATCATTCCTTGTTGATTATTTAAGACAAAGTGGTAAATTATCAACAACAGCAGCTAGAAAAGTTTTTACTGCATTTGGTAAGTCTGAAAATTATTAAAAATTAATAAATTTATATAATTTAACCTATATTTGCAAGTTATAAGGTGAAAAATTATAATTTTATTATTATTTTAATATACCTAGCTATAATAGGTAATTAATAAATTTTTTTTTGATTCAATTTCAGCATTACTGTCACCTGGTATTTTAATGATATTCCAAGTTTTCTATGGACGTACAGCTGCATGGTCAATAACTAATTTTACATTAGCATTATTTACACATGGTGCTGTAACTGCTGGTTATTTAGGTAATGGTTTAGATATTGCACCAAATTTCAGTGGAACAATATTTGGTTTAGCAAATACATTATCATCATTTGGTGGTTTCTTATCAACTTGGATGGTTGGAGCTTTAACATATGAAGATGTATGTATAAAATAATTAAAACAGTTTTTGTGAATTTAATTGAATTTTTTTATTTTTTTCTATTTTTTAGAAATCATATAACTCATGGCAAAAAGTATTTTGGATTTTAGCAGCAACTTATATTAGTGGAGCAATATTTTATTTAATATTTGGTACTGGTGAATTACAATCATGGAATACACCACCAGAGAAAAAGAAACAAACCGATGTTGATGTTGAACAACAGGAACCATTGAAAAATGGAAAAATTCATAAATAATAATAATAATAAAAATAATTAATAATAATAATAACAATAATAATGATAAATTTAAAAAAAAAATTTAATTAATTATCAATAAATAATTTATAGGTAATTGAATTTTAAAAGCAAGAAAAAAACATAGCAAAAAAAATATATAAAAATTCAAAAATAAAACTCCTTTTAATATTGAAATTAGGATTTAATTTGTACAAAATTAGATTAAAAAACACGACATTAAAACAAGATAAAATAATTAAAAAAAAAAAAAGAAGAAATATAAAAAAAAAACTTTTTTCGTTTCGATATTCGAAATGATTTTTTTTTTTTTCAAAATTAAATCTCAAAATAATATTTTGTAAATAATTAAAGTAATAAATTAAAAAAAAAAAAAAAATATATATTTAAAAAATCTACAAAAATTTAATACATTATAAAAAATGTACTTACTATGTGCAAATGTGTGCGGCGGTACACTAAATTTACTATGAAATTAAAATTATCTATATTTACTTATTTAAAATCGATGGCAACACTATTTTAAAACTATCATTTTAAAATAAATTTAACCACATGTTAGATATTAAATTAATGTAGTTAGTCTGTGGTTAAATTTAATTATAATAATTTTAACAATTTTACACTATGGTTGGATTGTTGTGATACTGGATAATTATTACATAAATGATATTTTTATAAGCTATTTTGATTTGATTAGATATATGTGAAAGACTTATTGACATTATATAATATGTTATATTCTTATATGTATATTGAATATATATACATAAATATGTATTTTTGTATATATCATTTTTTTATTTATTAAGTTTACAAATTGATACAAGCGTTTTTTTTTCTGATTCTATTTACTATGCATTAACTGTTCTATCGTAATTTAAACAGTTCTGGAATTGATTCGCCTAACCAATGGAAAACTTTTATTATGTAAATGAAAAAACTACAGTTTCCTTTCATTTATATTTACTAAATATTTGCTATGAAAAATACTCTTACAAAAATACTCTAGCATCAAGAGTTCGTTCTTATATTGTAGACTGCAATATTAAATAACCAAAAGGGGAAGTATAATATATCTTAAAAGATCGCTTCTGTTCTACTTAGAACACACCATCGTAACAAAAAAAAAGTTCGGTCAACAAGTTAAGAAGTTAGCACAAATTGAATAACATTTAGTGTTTAGAGACCAGTATTTTGAACTACTTAAAGTTAAAGGTTTAAATTTGTACGTGTACTCATATTTTTTTTTCTTTTGAAAAAAGTTTATATTCTCTAATATGAATAGCAGAGATGTTCTGTGTGTGATGTGAGTTACATTCGACTCGTACAATCTCAACGGGTATTGCTACTTTTTCAATTCTTTTGACATATACCATGTTGAATTATTGTAGTAATTAAATTAGGTACTATATGTAATTAATTCATTTATTAATTGAATTAACATATATATTTTATCATATTTAGCTGAATAGCAATTTTATTTACGCCATTTTGTTTTGTAATTCATTAGTCATTCTCATTACAAATTTTTTATAATGTTTTTCTACTCATGTAAATTTTTGGACTTGACTTCAATATAATATAAATATATATACTTAAATAAACCAGGAAAGTAAAAATAATAATTTTATTTTTCAAAAACAAAATAAGTGTTGCCAATTTTAAAAATAGATTTTAAGTAATAATTTTTCACAAATTTTAATTATCGGATAGTTTAATTTCAATTAACGTAGAAAAAACAAGTAACAATAGTATTGGACAAAATGTGTACAGTAGTAAAAACACACACAATCCTTAATACAATTCAATAATTAAAATGTATTAAAGAAAAAAAAAATAAGAAAAATTAATTAAAAAAAAAATAAATATATATAAATTATTAAAAATATGCCTGTTTAATTGAATATAATTTGAAGTTATACGATTAGATTTAAATAATATTTCCTCTTAAATAAATTTTGTTTATTTGTTTTTAATATATTTTGTATAATACTTATTTAAAATGTAGGTATAACAATAGAACTGAATTTAAGTTAAAATTGTTATATTTTATTTATAATTATTAATATATTAAATTATTTTTTTGATTTTAATATTATGTGCATATACGTGTATGTGTATATGTATATATATCTATAATTAATTCCTTATTATATACATTTAATAAATTAATATACAATTAAACAGGTACATACTTAAAACTATTAAATTAATTTTAATTAAATATTTTATCATTGATTATGAAAGAAAATAATAATAATAATGTGTAAATTATTTAAGTTTAATTATTGTCTACATAAACTATATTTTTGTAATATGATATTTGATTATTAATTTAATTATTATAAAAGTTTCCAAAACATAATGCTTTAGGCAAAATGTAGAATCTTCTAAAAGTATGTAAAATGAAAGTTAATGAAAATGTTGTGTAAAGTAAAAATCATCTAAGTCAGTTTTTAATAGCTTTGATGGAATATAGCAAAAATTTTGCTTACCTATTTTAATACGACGAGGAAAACATGCAAATGTTAATCTTGTATGGCAAGTCTCATCATGAACAGTTATGATTGCTTCCATAATTTTGAAACTGTATAAAAAAAAATAAAGAATTCGGTAAAATATCAAATATTTATACGCATACTAAAAATTTACGATTTATTGATGATTTTTTACATAACGCAACAATTTAATTATTAATATCTCAATACTGAAGCAACATTTTCAAAATTTTAGATTAATAAATAATTTACACGTTATACTATATCTACTTTTCTTTCATAATTTAATTTAAATAAAATAAATTAACGTTTTAGATATTATGAAATTATAAATAATTTTTAATTAAAAATAGAGTATTTTAATTTTAAATAAAATAATTTAATATAATATAACTATACCCATACACACATAATATACATTATATATATTATTTAATATAATAATTGTTATTAATTTTACAAAAAATTACTACTTAAGCTATATATAATAATATTATATTTTAAAAAATAAAATAAATTATTATAAGTATATCATTTTAATAATTAAATATAAGAAAATATGTAAAATAAATTGGAAAATAAAAAAAAATGTTTTTGATATAAAAAAAAAACGATATATTTTCTTAAAAATAAATTTTAGTTAAAAAAACAAAAGAAATTTTTTAAAATATCAATAACTATTAATGAATATTACCGAAAGCTTTAAAACAATATATTATAATTAATAATTTTTTTTTTAAATTAATCTGTTGAAACGTATTTTTTTAAATAAAAACAAAAATGAATTTTAATTTCTTTATTCTTTATTAAATTTATAGTTTTTATTCAATATCTAATTACTTCGTAATTGAATTTTTGCGCTAAAAGAATATATAGTTTTTCACTAAAATTTGAAAACACAATTCAAAATCAAATTAAACTTTAATATGGGTTTTTCTACAAGTCATTTTCTCAATTTTATTAATGATCTTCTCCACACACAACACTTTTAATCCAATCCATAGATAATTTTGGTAACATCCTGGAAATCCTTATGCTATCTTCAGTTAACACCAAAACAACGATGACAGAACGAACACAAACAGAGTCGTTTTTAGCATATTATTTCTTCTAGTATCTTATCATTCGCAATTAACTTGCATTATATGGGTTCCTTGTGCAATTGCTTGTTGCACTTACTACTGTTAAGCAGAATTGATAAAATAATTTTTGCAATACAAGCGTCGTAACCTATCTCCACTTTTGCAAATTATAATCGTATCGTTCATCTGCTTATTAAATAATTTTGATTTCCTTCAACACGTTTATTTTGTTTGAAAACCGTTATATCTCATGTTTTTGAAATTCAAATAATTGCTGTTCCCAAAAAATTTAGTTTTAAATTTTTCATATTAAAATAATATTTATAAATAAAGTATTGAGATAGCGTTAAAGTTGATAAAAAGAAGATATAAAAAAATTTGTATGCATATGGTTTGTGTCCGCACTAAATCAATTTTCGCTGTATGAAATATTCGAGTCTCGAAAATGTATTGGAAATTTAATTTTGTATATCAAATTAATATTTTAAATTGTTTTTGCAAGTCATCGCTAGAGTGTACTGTACATTGTAGATAATATTTATTGTATGTCATTGAATTGACTTGAACATTTTTTTTATACTTTGTTATTCATGAATGGATTTTAATTGTATGGATGTGGTTGATCATACAATTTTAATTAAATTTTCGAAATGTAGATTAATATTTCTACATAATTAAAATTTTGCATTAGCAGCGGTTTATTTTTGCATTCTAGCATTGATCCTATTTCAGGATCACTCACGGTTTAAAAAAGTTATCTAGGATTTATCTTTTAGGATTATGATTTTTGTCATACGCTATTTGAATTTTCAAAATATAAAATGTCGTTGATGTCATACTATATTAATTGTTTTATTATAATATTATTTCTTGTGTTGTTTTGTTTGTATCAATTTTTAAATTTAATTGTATTAAGAATTTTAAATTAAAATAAAATAGTTCTAAATATTGATTGAAACCTGGATATTGATCCCGATTAAAACACGTAGCTGTTTTATTCAGTTTTATTGATCCATAATAATTTTACTGTAGCAAGGTAGGTAATTGAAGTTTTTTTTATTCATTTTTGTTAAATTATTATAATTACACAAATTTTTAATAAATCTCATTGATGTTAAAATCGTGTAGAAAACTATAAGCCTAAACCTAAAATAAAGATTATATAAATTATAAAAAGCAACCAATGCAAAGTTGTTAGATTGGGTCAATTATTAAACTAAAGTTGTAGGGTTGCTGTTGCTGTAGTGTGCGTGTGGTGTGAGCTTTGCAAAATATCACTATAGAGTACAGAATCTCAAACATCAAAGTGAATTAGACAAATTTTTAAAACTTCTGTGTACAAGTGGGGTAATAAATGTTTGTACCTACCCACTAATACATAAAACAAATTACATGATGCAGAAAAATAATGAGTTGAGAATGCAAAAATAGCAAAAAAATTTAAAAATGTTCAATCACATTTTGTTTGCCTTTAGTACGTAAATAAAACGTGTACCTATGTAAGGATGTGTGTGCACATGAGCAATTACTGATGTGCATTTTTATACTGAGTTCATTCCGAAAGTAAATTTTATTTTATTATAAAATTTGATTTGAAACCAGACTATTAAATTTAATTTTGTTCGTAATATATTAAAGGAGATGTGATACAACCTTATAAAATGTTGTATGTTCTATCTGGATGTATGTTCTATCTGGATCTATATATCTATGGATCTATGGATCTATGGATCTAAAATGTTGTATATTCTATCTGGATCTATGATATCTTCATAAGGTGTTCTTTTGATTCATTAAGTGTGTATATTTTAGTACTAAACCTCACAGACGTTAACTTCACTAATCAGAAAATTGTAAAAAGGCTTAGTTGACAATAGTTAGTTTTCTAGCTTTTTAACGAGCTGAAAATTCCAGAAATTTTAATAAAATAAATAAATACTCGATGTCATGTAACCAGTACCACACTTAATGTACTCAAACGTAATTCTATCTAAATTACTGTCAAATGGTTCTCTGCAAGGTTTTAAATGTACGAAATACTGTTTAAATCTGCTATGCATGAAGTGAATTTTTGTAAGGTGTTAAAGCTTGGCATTAAAATCTAATGCTTTATATTTATTTTTTTTTGTTTTTGAAACAATACAATCTGTCATAAGCAGACATTCAGTAGTTTCTATAACATTTGTTTATATATGTACGCAACATATAATGGCTAACGGATGAGAGAATCCAATGGTCTCCATCCATGATGATCATATTATACCCCATTATATTGCTGTATCTTTACCCCGTTGCTTCTACTAAAGCTATTAATTTCCACCTGAATTGTTCTTACCTGTAGTTCGCAATGTAGAATATCATTATTGACTAACCACGGTGCGCCACTTCTAAATAGAATAAAATGAAATTATTCAAAATGTGATTACAAACTGATGCAGAAAATTCCATATGTTAATAGAGTGATAAATATTGAAGTCCTACAAATACTAAGAAAACTACTAAACAAATACTAAGCTATGTAATGCAAAGCAAAAAACAATTTTTCATATCTCCTACATGGTTCTCTAAACCTGCCAACCACTCTCCAACTTTTGAACAGAACAGTAAAAATTAATCGGCTATTAACCTAAGTGATGGTAGAGTTTAGGTTGTCCAGTTGGTGTATTTTAATAAGCTTGTCCATAACAGACCCTTCGACAAATTTAGTTCTCATAAAAGCGTTCCAAATGCCCCATCCATCGTAGTCTATTAGTCTTATATAACTCAATAGGTTCAGTTTATATTTTGTAAAGCTCATATCTGTACCATTATTTTTTCTAATCCAACCCGTTATTCATCTTAAAATTTTTCAAAATCAGTTAAAATAGTATTAAAAATGTTCAATTCTTATCTTCATACGTTTTCATGTTGAATTTACTTCGTAAGAATACTACACGTATTGTAGTTTTTTTTTGCATACACCATCAAAATTGGGTATATAAAAAACAAATTTTAATTTACTTTCCCTATTCAGAATTATTCCAGAATGAAAGGGATTGATAAGATTAAATAAAAAAGAAATAACATCCCACACCAGTACATTCCCACTATAAATGTAATAGACAGCATCCTTATGTTAGAATTGCAAATTACGTAACTAGTAAAAAAAAAACTTTAACAATAAAATAAAAAAAAATAAACTAAAATTGAGCAAACAACGTTTTTATTTTTTTTATATTCTTTTTTTTCACTTAATTGGACAAGTGTCCAGTACAAAAAACTAATCCTTATAGCAAATATTTGTTATGATATGTGCATTGCCCTGCACAGGACATCATTATCATTGCTTTTATCTTCCTTATTATGATGAGCGTAATGATAATTTTCGATAGTTCTTATGTTCATTATAATCTACAGTAGAACCATTTTATATGTACTGAGTTGATAAAATAAAATGCCTTTTAGGTTTACTATGATAAGGTTATGATTTTGCACAGTGGTGAACACGAAGTGGTAGATTATAAAAATTATATTTGTGGAAAAAATTGTTTAACTATTAAAAACTAGTTTTAACTGAAATATGCATAGTAACAATTGATGACAGTATTTTATATTCTGTTAATAAAATACTGTCATCAATTGTTACTATGCATATTTCTGTATTATAACAATAAAAAATAAAAAAGTTTTAACGAGCTAATCAAATTATTCGGTTCAAAGGTTGTTAAATGAAATATCTTAATAAAACGTTAATACTAAATTAACTAACAATCGTAGCTCACTAAAATTTTTCCTTAGATTTTCCATTTTAGAAAAACTAATTCCTATTCTACATTATATAGATAAGTGTATTTAGTCTACCACTATTCAAACTTCTTCAGAGTTTTGCACTCGACTGAGGAAACAAATTTAATATTGTTTTATTTATTTTTACTGGAGAGGAAGCCATGTAAACTTTTTTGCACCTGCTTATTTAAGATATAATTTTTAGGGGTGGCTTTATCGGTTATATAACGAATTTCAATCAATTTAAACAATGACGTATATTCATTGCCTTGATCCTTATTCAGAAATGAGTCAAGTTATATGTATTTTGCTTCTTTAAGCTGGGTCAAGTTTCCTCGAACTGCTCTGATGTGATTTACTATTAATATGTCTTCTTTGGGAATACTATGACTCTTTTGGATGATGTGTTCTGCTACTTTGGATCTGAACTCCTAGTTATAGATCTGCTTCTTTCAGATGTTCCTTGGTCGCGTTTCCATGTCTTTCATGGTTTGTCCTAAATATAAACTTGACTGAAATGACTATGACTGATTTTGCATTTTTTTTTATTTTTTTATTTAAATTAATTTTAAGTCTATGGGACGAACAGTCTAACTGATTTTACACAGATATTTAGAATACAATAGCTTTTCTAGATTTGTTATGGTATATCTACTAATTTAAATGTGGAAAACTATATCTATTGTAGAGTACTTCGCCTTCATAATAGCATAGTTTCATTTTATATTTAGTGATAACCAACACTGTCAACTATTTTTTTTATCATTTTTTTTTATCCCAATGACAAATGGTACTGGACCAAATCGAAAAATTCAGAAAGCATTTTTTTTGGCTTCTTCGTAAATCGAACGTGGGACCTTTCGGTTGAACGGTCCGGTCCACTTTCAATCAAATCGACAGCTTTGTAGACGAAAATCTGAAACTACATCTATCGCAATATCAACCAAAAGAGGCATCCATCCATTCCCACCCTAGTCAAATGTACCAATCGGTATAAAAGGTCCTCACCTAGTGTTATCGGTATAAAAGGTCCTCAGCTATGTGTATAAAAAAACAATATACGTACAATATAGAGATAAAATAAAGTATTTAACATTTGCATTATTCCATATATAATTTCTCTTTTCTGATATTTGAATTACTCTGGCTTTATGAAAAATTTTATTTTTTCTGAATATCAAAGCCACAGCCACAAGAGAGCACCAATGAGGGAAAAATAACACAGATGCAATAGGAAATTGACATTTTCAAGTATATACCTCGATTCTATATCTAATTCTTATCCGATAAAAAGTAAATTTTTTGTGTTATGGGTTAGGCTACTTTTGTTATGAGCCAAAATTGGGTTCGGTTACTTGTGAGCCAATACTTTTGTTATGAGCCAACTACTTTTGTCAAATGACAAAATAACTGATATGTATATATTGTACTATCTCTAGTTACGATAAGATAGTTACAGATGATATATTTTGTTTTAATTTGTAAATAACACAAAATGTTCTGACCCCCAATTCTCGAAATAGTGAGTAAAAAAACAATTTTTTTTATTGTCTAATTAAGCTCAATTTTATGAATGTTCATTTTATTAAGACTTTACTGTAAACAAAAAAAAATTAATTGAAAAGGTAAATTTTGCCAGAATGAACGTTGTGAAACGTGATGCCTAAAGATGAATGGAAATTGTAATAAGGAAATTTCCTGCCTATTTTGTTGTTTGTTGTTGATGAAATGTGATAAATTGTAGAGAGAGAGAGTTGTAGTTATTTGGAGGTATAAAAATGATACAAAATATACATGGTAATAAAAGAAAATTATTCCTTGCATTTTTTTCAAATGCGTTCAGATTAAGTTTTATTTTTTTTCTGGTTTTTTTTTTTTTTTTCTGTTTATTTTTTTATAAATTAAGATTCTGATTCTAATTCAAATAATGTTGATAATTATCATGTTGATAATGATTAAAATAGTGAATATGAATTATTCCTGGTTTTAGTTATTTTATTATTTTTTTTTTTGTATGTTTTGGGGAATTGAAAGAGAAAGTTATCAAATGTATGTACTCGTACATAACATAGAAATTGTAATATTGTCTGAAAATCTGATTATTCTAATAAAAGTATAATGGTCAGGACGATGGTATTCTATATAAGTACATATGCATGGTTGGTGAGTGTTGTTTTGGATAACATTTCAGACATTAGAAATGAAAAGAAGAAAAAAAAAAAATAAATAAACTAAAATTGTTTAGTTTGTGATTTTAATTGCATGAACTCATGCTGGTCATCGTAGTTATCGTATTCTTTGAGCTGGTCATTTCTTATTGTAATGTTATATATTATATAGTATAAGATGCATATACCAGTGGACCGGTAAAAAATAATACACAAATATATAATAAATATATAATTTAGAGGGTATATTATATAAAGGATAATTAAGGATACGAATCAGAGTAAAATGTGTAGATTTTTTTTTTGAAAATGAAGCGTGTCTTATATTAGATAAATATCAATGCATATTGAGATTTAGAGTGTATCTGGTGATTAAAATAAAAAAAAAATGTAAAATAAATAAGTAAATCCTGAATTAATTTGAGAAATTTATTCATTATTTTTATTTCGTTCTTCTTGATAATAATTGCAACGTGCCTTGAATTACTAATTTTTTACTTGAAAAAATTTCAAAAACTTCAAAACAATTTTTTTTCACTAGTTTTTTTATTAGGAATATTTTTACAAATTTACAAAAAAATTGATTTTTTTTTTTATGGTAGGTCAATTAAAAGGAAATTAATATAGTTTTATAAGTTCATAATGTGCAATTAGTTATTGTGTTGAGTCGTTCTAATATAACATAAAATATTTTTAAAAAAGGTAAAGCAACAACTTCATTACTGCAGGTTGATTTATTCTGTAGATGAATAAATATAATTTGGTGTGTAAAATATATTTGACGTCAGATAGTATCATATCATATATATATATTATTATCATATGTATAAAATATTTATATTATTATCATATGTATAAAATATTTATATTATTATCATATATATAATATATGTATATATATACGTAAATATGGCAAATAAATAGGTTGATAAAAGAAAACAGGGCTACAAAACAATTAAAATTAATACTCAACAATGCTAGAAATGAAGCTGGCCAAGAATATCTTCGAAGCCTAACACCAACTGAGGCCACAAATTATTCATTCTGGAAAGCTACCAGAAAACGAAAACAGTTTAATCCACGAAAACGAACAAATAATTAACATTTTTGGGCACGTGTAGTAACCCAGAAAAAGCAGAAGCATTCGCATCACACTTTAAAGAAGTATATCAACCATTTCCTTCGTAAAACACAAACGTAGATACAAAAATATATAACTTCCTCAGAAATCCACTTCAAATGGACCTACCAACTAAGAATTTTACAATGGCAGAATCAGAAATAACCAAAATGATTAGAAATAACACAAAAACGAAACTCCAGGTTATGATCTAATTAGTGGTAAAATATTGAAAGAAATACCGTAAGGATGTTACCAAATACTAATGTATCTTATGGTCTATAAGAACTATTATTTATTAATGCGGTCATACGTCATCGATAAGCACTTTTGCACTTTTTAGTGAAGCATTTAGGTGCATTTACAATAAAATTAGGTCAGGCGTACCACAGTGTAGCGTCCTAGGTCTTGTTTTACACCTCATCTGTACTGCTAACTTACCAACAACAAATGAGACAACCACCGCTACCTTCGCTGATGATACTGTCATCTTAACATCGCATAATAACTCACTACATGCTACAGAAATTCTGCAACACAGCATAAATTAAATGTCGCAATTGCTAAATAAGTGAAGAATCAGAGTGAATGGAGTAAAATGCAAAATGCAACACATGCCAGAAATGCAAGCAAGCTGCAAATATCAAACAATATTAAATTTTCATCCAAATACTCTTTCACCCAAAAATAAACAACTTTTTGGTCTCAAATGGTGCTAGTCGAGTTAAGCGTCATAACATTCTGCAACTACCAAAAAGATACTAACAGAGTATAACTAGATTGCTATGGATAACTAACAAATTCGTCAATGAAACGTTAACTATATGAATTCCCTCTAAAAATTATTGGATCATTAATTTTAGCTGTCAAGATGTTCCCAGTAACGATTTGGTGGATGAACGTTATTTTAACTATTGAACAATGTTGTTGGAAAGTTCTCAGGTTTATTAAAAGCAACCGGTATAGCAATACGTAAAATGAATACGTAAAAAATTTTCTTTTGAACTTTACGGCAGGGACAGCTATAAGCATATAATTTTTGTATGAAGTTATTGAAATTGTAGAGAAAGTCTTAAAAAGAAAATATTTTTTTATGATTTATTATTTTATATGAAATATTGAACGTAAATTGTTAAAATTAAAATTGAGTTTGTGGTTTAGACCCTGTTTTATATTTCTACAATTTTATATTGAAATTTTGGGTCTACCGCAATAAAATTAAAACCAAAAATTATACTTATTTATTTTACGTATCGCTATAGCTGCAGCCTCAGCTGTTAATCAAAAAAACAAATTAGACAACTTAAAGGAGCAAAATCGTTTGCTAAAATTACAACCTAAGCCAGTTATGACCGTAAAGAAAAAATGTGTGTGTTCTCTCTCATTATGTGATAGGCCTTGTATTTATATTATAGTTATTATAACAGTTAACATAATCACATTCCTTTCTCTCATACTTAATTCATTTTAAATTTAAATCCTTTTCTAATCTGTTTTTTTTTTTATTTTCAATTTATTTCAAATAGAAAATAACATAATACAAAAAAAGGACTCGATAATTCTTTATAATATTTTTACCATATTTTTTATAACTGTTTTTTTGCAAGGATAATAAAATAATTTTGACCTTTTGCACTCCCTCATAATAGTAGTGAATTCTATTATTTATGAATATTGTGAAAAAAATGTATATATATAGGTATATATATATAAATATAAAATCATATTACCCCATTACATTTTTCTTACTTTTAAATAAATCATAACTGTGAACACACACATATTATATTATAATATATATATTATAATTCAAGGATATTCTTTGGTCTTACCACTTCATTAAACTAATTTTTTTTTTTATATTCCTATATGTTCATTTTATGCCTAACGGCATGCATGCATTCTTTTATATCCATTATCCTTTAAAATGTCAAAATTAACAACAACAAAAACAATTTTGTAAATTTCACAAAAATTCAACACAAAATATGTAAAAACACAAAAATGTGTGTTGGAAAATTTAAAAATTTTAACAATAAAAGCAGATTCCTGAAATAGTCCTCTGTTATTGTAATATAGTTCACCTTCATAATGTAAGTTTATTTTTTTTTTTAAAATAATTTTTGAATTGCGTAAAAAATTACTAACGGTACGGTAAATTATCATACATAAATAATATTATTGTAGAACCAAACACATACAGCACATACAAATGTTAATTCGCATATAATATTTTTATGAAAATTTACTTTTCTTTCATATTTCAAATAAATGAGGGTCCTTAAATTTGTCTTTAAAATTTGTTGTGAACAAGGATATAAATGCTTTAAAGTAAATTTGAAAACAAAAATAAAATACATTAACATGTTGTCCTTTTTTAACTTTTAAATGTGAATAAATATAAAAATAACAAAAAAAAAAAAACAAAAACATAGTATTTACAACGGTAAAACAAACCCCTTACAGTAGTATATTTTGACATTCATTACAGTTAAAAAATAAAAAATGGAATATAATCGGATGGTTTCTGGGTGTATATAGGAATATTTCTAATGATTCTGATGATGGTTGAACAATTTTTTTTTGCTACACACATGTGACAAATTTTTTTATGATGATCACTGGCTGGGGTCAATGATGTTATTCCCCATTTTTCATTTTATTTGCAATGTATATCTGTATTATATATATATATATATATATTTCAATTTTAAATAAACAAAAATTTGATTTTTATTGGTACTGTTACATATTGTAATTGAGGTTTATAAGAAGAAATAAAATATGAAACAAGGGCCTAACATTGCGCTGCTACTTTAGATTAACGATTTTTGTATTTAAATGACTTTTAAAATTTTGTTATATGATGCTTATTGTGTAGATGAAGGTCGTTAGACATGAAGACATTTTATTTAATGTATTTTATCTTTGAAAGAATGCATTGTAAAAGATTGACAGTGGCTAAAGTGCAAACTACTTAACTAACAAAATTTGGAAAGTTTGTAATATTAGTGCAAATACGAAACTAGACCCAACAAATGGTCTTACATTATCAATAGTGACTTATATGATGCAGAAATATGAACAATACAACAGATAGATCGAAAAAAATATAGAAAAATTCAAGCTATGGGTATATAGAAGAATAATGACAGATTTATGGAACTAGATAATCGTACAAATATTTCGATTTTAAATGGTATATTACTATAAAGACTCAAGAAAAAAATTAGCCAGGCCTATAAAACTCATTTTGGAACATTTCCAGATACTCGTAAAAAATAAAGAAGCAGATAGGAGAAGGTAAACAGAGGCCTGAAGTTAATAAGTTGGATAAATCAATTATGGCTTCTAATTACAAAACTCGGCCAAAGTCAATACATATGGCACAATACAGATAGAGCTTGAAGCAATAGGATTAAAAAGCAGTATTATAAATTTGATTTAAACGACTTTCAAAATTTTGCTATATGATGCTCATTGTTTACTAAGTGAAGGCCATAGGAGTTAAAGATATTTTACTTAAGCTAATTAGTTTGATTTTATTATTAGTAAAGCTTAAGCAACATGTCAAAAACATTTTGAATGAAAATCAAATTGAATTCAGGCTGGAGAAATTCATAATTGAACAGAATTTTACTGCTAGACAAAGGATGAAAATCTTTTAGCTCAATTTGACGTTGATACACATTATATTATTCATAAAAACATCATGTAAGCTAATTATGTATGGAGTAGCATGCAGACTATCATTTTATTTATCATTTCAGTTTTCTCATAATTTTTTCCAAAACTGTCAGTCCAAATCAAGAATTTGTGATATTTCATCATTTGAACTGTCATTCCATCATTTAACACTATTACACCGTCATTTTAAATGATAGTTGCGGACTGAAATGATAAATGAAATAATAGTCTGCATGCTACTTTAGCTATAATGAATTTGATAAAAACTAAATTAAGAAATATCACACCAAAAGTTATGCTTATACAAAATACTCATTTACTCTGAACATAAAAATATGAGCTAAGAAAGATGACATATTATCAACCACAATATTCAATTTGGGCCTACATTTTGTTATTCGGTATTTATGTAGAAAGATTTCAATAGGCTTACCTTGTTATATGCTTATACAGACGATATTTCCATAAAAATTAGAAATCTCTGAGCAATGAAAATTTTTTTTTAAATGGAATATAGGGAAGTTGGCCTGAAAGTAGATTAGATTAAACCCTATTAATAGTGACAATCATATTAAGAGTAGTAAAATAAGCTTTCAATTTTCATTCTAAATTAAAAGAAAACAAACAAAAATAATAACCATAAGTAATTAGATGGCACCAGTTATAAATATCTGTAATAAATAGTAGTAATAGTATTAAGTAAATGTGAACTGTTAAGTGTTAAGTGAATAAATATATATCGAATACGAGTATCACATGTCTGTATATTAAGTTGCTGGTATTTCATTTGCTTGTATTTATATATATATAAAATGGTTGGTTACGAAATTTCAAATATGTACAAAATACCCAATACAAAACCACAAAATTCAAAAACCTCAAAAATTCATATCCCAAAAACCAAAATTCCAAAATTCGACTTTAATTCATTTAATATTTTAGAATTCATTAATATATTTGTATCCTGCAGCAGCTACGCATAAAAATGAGTAAGGTAAATATTTTAAAATAATTCTAAATTATTAAGGTAAATATTTTAAAATATCCTAAAATCCCTCCTAAATCTTGCATATATTCATTATCTTGTCAGAATCAGAATCTCAGTCAGAATCTTGCATATATTCATAACATACATATCATATCAATATTTATAGGTACATATATATATATATATAACATTTATCATATCCCTTATCCAGCATATCTAGGCAAATAAAATCCATCAAATGAAATACAAACAAATACAAATACAGGCAAATGATACTACATACATTAAACATGCTCCATTAAACATTTTGTCTGACTGTGTGAAGCGCTGGGCGAACCAGTTTACTTTTGAAAAAAGATTTATTGAACCAGATGAACTCTATTCATTTAACTAAAATTTTTTAGATTAACTGAAAGAACAGATATAACATAAACTAAATCTATAAAGGAATGTTGTTAAAATAGACCAAAGTACAGCGATTGAATTGGGACCAAATGATTCAGTTATTCGTCAAATTCAACCTAAATTTAGCAATTCGTGAATAGGTTACTGACATCGTTTCTAAATTTCCTATAAACCATAGTAGACATTTAAAAGTAAAACAGTAAAATTGAAGCTTTAAAATTATATCTAAGGTTTAAAAATTTAGGTTTCTAAAGCTGAAATGTAAATGAAAACTTGACGTAGGTAAGTAGACCGATGGAAATGGAATTCCAGTTGCTTTTGGAAAACCAATTATCACTTAATTTTGCCTCTTTGATACCACAACTATTTGTTGTTGTTGTTAATTTTAAGGGATAACTTTTCCCAGTACTAGAGCCAACCTGTGCGATTGAGAAAGTAAATCGAAAACTTTATGTACTATTATTATTATTCTTTGACAATTTCTGATATTTGAGAACTTTTAGTTAGCAAGACTAAACTCACAAACGCAATTTTATTCATTTTAATAATTCGAAATGACGATTTTGAACGATCTCCATAATTTTCATTATTTGTCAATATTTTATAAAAAAAAATATTCATGAGCCCGAAGGATTCGTTTTAAAAAAAAAAAAAATTTTCCTCAAGTTTCAAAATCCCCTCAAATTTAACTTTGTGTTATTTTTTAGTTGTGTTTTTACTGTAATTCTATTGTTCGATAATAACAATAATCTTAGTTAAGACATGAATTTTTGACATTTTTGATACTTTCTCTTTTCTTTTTAAATGTATTTTATTCTTTTTTTTCCAAAATTTATGGAAAATTTTTAAGGGAATTTAAATTTGAAATAAAATAAAATAAAATAATGCGTCTTTGATAATAATGGGGTGAAATGATGTTAAAATAACAACAATTTAATCGGAGGCTTACAATATATAAAAATGTACGTGATATTGATATGTATATGTATGTACACACTACACATATGTACAAATATACAGGTTGCTCAGAGCTGTGTAGTAAAATAACAAAAAATAAATCTGATCGATAATTTATTCGATATTGAACTCATCACCGATGTTCTTGTTTTCTAATGAGAATGATAAAACGGCGGAACTATTTTCATAATAATTTTTCGAATGCTCTATAGGTCCAAAAACGATACAATTTTCGTTTTTATCAAATAAATTAGGAGGCAATTAAACAAAGAGTGTATTTTTGTATAAAATACTTGAAAAACGACTTTAAATGTCTCGGACTAAAAAGTCGCAACCCACGAAATCACCGGTAGCGAATTGTGACTTTTTTCTTCAAAATAAAAGTCAACAAAAAAGCCACTGTGCTGTCAACCGTCAAAACCAAAATGCTGTTATGCTCTTTTTGTTAATATTACGAAAGCCTTTGATATAGTCAGTTATGATATGGTTTGCTAAAATTTCATAGAATTTGAATCAGAATCTGTCTGTATAACTGGTTTCAATCTATTCTTTCAAATAAGGCTACTCAAGTAAAAATCGGAAATGGGTTCAGTTAATTCAAGGAATTAAAGATGGTTGTATAACAAGACTTGAGTAATACTTGGCTGTATCAGAGATGATATCCATTACTATTTTTAATATACATCAATTCGTTGTTGTTTATATAAGAATTTAAAGGATATTTAACAATTATTTTGATGATAATTTTGCTTACATTGGTGTATGTCTAAGTACCAGTTTCAGTAGTGTATGCGGCTCTAATACCTTTAATATGAATATTGAATTATAAATGACTTATTAATTTTAGTTTGCTAAGCATATAGACTTATTATTAGTGATAAAATAAAAATTCAGTTTTTTAAACTTCAAAGAAATTCTATAAGATTTAATGTACATAGCGCCAGGTCTAAGAGACTAAGTACTGTAAGATTTAATGCACATAGCAATAGGTTTAGACTGGTAAACAATTTTAATGACCTTAAAAATTTTTGAAGTTTTCATGTTGTTGTATAGCAGATTTAAGGTAGGTATACTTTGTTTTATTAATATTTATAGTCCATTTCTGTTTTCAAATATATTAATAAATTGTGATTAGATCATACCTTTCAATCCAGACTACTATTATTTCCATTATATACAACTACAAGATCATCGGAAACAATTTGAGCGTGTACGAGCTAGTGAACTACCCTGTATTCTCTCACAGTTCATTTGTTCGATTGTACTTGTGTATAATGCATTTCTGCATATGCGAATTGTTTAACAAAACATATTCCATATTCACACAATTTGCGTAGTATAATTCCTATCTACCATACCATATTGCTTTCGTGAGATCGAAAAACATCACTGGTACCTTTTTTTTTATTCCTTAGTCTATTTAGAATACTTGTTAGAACATCGTGTTAAATTTTTTCTTAAATCTATATTATCTTTTGCTTGTCAATTCATCAAAATGATCGTAAATAGCATTTTTACATATATTTCGATTACTTTACCAAATATTGATCTAAAATTATTTATATCTTCTGCTTGTCCCTTATTTTTATTTTGGCACTACTTTGTTAATTTTAAATGTACCAAGTACACCTTCTTTCAATGTTGTAGTAATTAATCTAGTTAAGGCTGTCTTACAAAATTTAACAATTTCAGAACTAATTGCCCAACGTTGTCAGCAAATTACAGGGAAAAAGTTGTTAGAACAAATTGGTTATGATAATAAATGATTGATAAATTTTTCAGTTTGAAATTATGTATGTACGCAATATCAAATAACATATTGTAATGGTAACTGGAAAAATGTCCATTGGAAAAATGTCCACTGCTAAAAATTGCCCACTGAAAAATACCTCATAAGGAAAAATTCTAACAAGAAAGTAACCATAGATAATTGTAACTTTTTTTGTTTTTTCCAGATAGAAGAAAATCATCAAAAGAGTCTTCTACTTCTGTTTTTGTTCCGGGGAAGAACGATTTGAGGGATTGTGCCATCTTTAACGCGTTAAAAACTCTCATCCTTTTGTTAAAATTAAAACTAGTCTTTAAGACTAAGCATTAATACAATTTTGGCTCTATTACTTTAGATACCTTTCATCAAACAAAATTCCATTAGAAATTATTGTAAGATTTTATCCAAAGACATTTCGAACGGTTTCGTCCGTTTAAGTCTTCTAACAAAGTTTTGACAGTCAGCTAAACGTGAAACTTCGACATTGACATGTTGAGGAACCCTGAAATCCCTATGAATTCCATGGGGCATTGACAATGTTTTGTAATACTTTGATTTGGAACGTTTGGATAGTTTGAATATGTAGTTGTTTAGCACAACCCCATATTTGAATACCGTATACCCAAACTGGCTTTAATATCTGATTGTAGATCAAAACTTTGTTATACGTCGAAAGCGTAGATGTTCGCCCAATTAGTCAATACAAATGCTTGTGTTTTAGATTCAGTTCTAGTTTTTCTTCTTAATGTTTTCTCTACATCTAAGCTTTGCATCAATCGTCATACTAAGATATTTTGCAGAATTTCGATATGGTATGATGACATTGTTTAATCTCACTGGAATGTCATTCAGTTTAATTCTCCACCTATGGCACCAAATGGAGATTTTGTTATTGACTTGTTGCAATTTATTTGTATTTTCATTTTTTTTTTACCGACTGCTAATATAGCCGTGTCATCTGCAAAAGTAGCTACCGTCGCATTTTCTAACTCTGGAATATTTTTAGTGTACAGTAAATATAGTATGGGACCCAGTATACTACGTTGTGGTAGTCCTGGGTTAATATTTTGTAGAGCAGAGTTATCTTCTCCTTGTTTAATTTGAAATAATCGCTTTGATAAATATGACGAGACCAGTTCGACATATGTTTCAGGGAGAAAGCGACGTAACTTGTTGATAAGCCCTTCATGCCATAATTTGTCAAAGGCTTGCGCAACATCAAGAAATACTGAAGAGCACATGCATTTTCCTTCCAATGTTTTTTAGATGACGTGAGTTATTTATGGACTTGTTCGATAATTGAATGTTGTTTTCTAAATCCAAATTGATGATTTGGTATAATGTTTCCGGTTTCAATCAGAGGTTGCATTTTTTTAAGAAGTAGTTTCTCACACAACTTAGATATTACTGGTAACATAAGAACATATAATTTGTTAAACAATTCCGCTATTTTGTCATTCGGCTTCTACGAAATGTGGCACAGGTTTTACATATTTTTATTTTGTTTGTTTTCTAAATTGTAACGTCGTGAGTTATGACTAATAAGTAATTTTAGTGACTAATAATCAAATATTAGCCTTTTTGGTTAAATTATATTTAAATAAAATTACATCATTTCCAAAAAAAAATTGGTGGTGACATCGAAAATATAAAATAATGATACTGTCTACATCCGGTTAATCTAACTAAAATCTAACCAAGAAAATAAATTCAATTCAGGAAAATAAAAATATAGACGCGAATATTGTAATCAAGGTTTGTAAAAGTTTTTTTTTTTCAAATTCTAATACTCCCTTCCTTTACCCACACTAGAGTACAAAATGGTTGTGTTTTTGTATGTCAAATAAATATGGTGGTTCACTTAATTTACAAATTAGATTTTTCTTTTTATGGAATTATTAAAATTCTAAATAAAAAACAAATTTTGCAAGAATAGCAATTTTATTATTTTTATTTTATTTCTATTGATGTTATTATAATTTTTTTTATATTCGTTCTCTTTTAAAAGTAAACAAAAATAAATAAAAACAAAAAAAAATTACAAAAAATACAAAAAAAAAAGACAAACATTATTGTTTTCGAATCGGAAGTGGAAGTTATTCATTATGCATTATTTATACAAAAAAAATAAAAATATGTAAGATGTTTTTTTGTTTTTTTTTTTCTATGTAAGAATATATGAGCCTGATTCAGAATAAATTTTTATTTTAGTTTTACTAATTTTTTGTTTATTGGAAATTGATTCGTAAAACAAAATATGAAAAAAAAAACACAATCATTCCCAACATTACAAAAAATCACAATTTTCAAATTGGAATAATTCAAAATTTGATTTTATTATGTATATATTTATTTAAAAATGAGTATATATATAAAATATTCATATATATATTAGTTCATTATGTGTATTCAGGTCCGGCACTTGGTAAATATTTTTTTTTAAATTTTACTAAATAAGCTTATCAAATACCGATACCCGTATTTTGTCTAATACTTGCAAACTTCGGCGATGAATTTCTGCGAAAGTGATGGAAACGGTCATTAACTTTCAACTCAAAAAAAACATAGAGAGCAACAGTGTCTTAAATGACTGCCAATATGGCTTTAGGTCGAAAAGGTCTAATGGTGATCTTTTGACCTTTATGACGGACAAATTGAACCGATGCTTAGAAACGGTGAAGCTAAAACTATAGCCTTAGATATATCCAAAGCTTTTGGTCGTGTCTGGTATGCTTCATTACTGAAAAAGTTAGAAGCAATTGGATTAGGAAATATTTTCAACACGTGGATTGAAAATTTCTTTTTAAGCCGCTCAATATGCATTGTATTGGATGGTTTTATATCTTAAAAATTCACTATCAATGCTGAAGTCCCTCAAGGTTCAGCTCTTTCTCTCAACATTATTTATAATATTTATAAATGATCTCCTATCCACGACTTCAAATCAGATTCACAGCTTTGCTGATTATAGTACCCTTGATATTCCTTGTATTTCTTTGAAAAATTTCGGTGCACCAAATACCAGCCTGTAGTACCTAGATAAGGCACAAAAGCGAACCATCAAAATTATCAATGATGGAGATGTTACACAACACCTAACATCATTAAGTCATCGCCGTAATGTAAGAACAGCCAGTCTGTTTTATAAATATCTGTTGGGTAATAGCTCTGCGAAATACAAAGTATTTTGCCCAAAATACAATCATTCCAGCATAATACTCGCAGGGTAGCCCTCGCCCATAAATTTGTAGTAAAGCCTCTTCAAACCAGAACTGTGAAATATAAAAATTCTTTCATCAACCGAACCTCTAAACTATGGAACACATTACCATCTTTTGTGTTCCCTCAAACGTAGAACTTAGAAGTTTTCAAGAGACTGGTAAATAAATACCTGTTAACCTGTCCGCAAATTCTGTACTAACTATTCTATTCTATTCGATCTTAATTATTTTCTAATTTTATTACTCCTTTTTTTCTTCATCTTAATATGGCTTAAATTCTGCGAAGGCAGTTACGGTGCTTATCCCATTATTCTGGCCTAATTAAAAAAAAAAGGTTTTTGTACTCCACTGAGGAAAGAAATCTAAAAGGGTTAATCCCTAAATCCACAAAAAACAAAATCCATAATGACTTTTGCCACAAAAAGAGATCCACGAAAAACGGTCCTTGTTATTGCTTTTATTGATTTCACTTTACGGTATAGCCAGGTTTTACTACAATGTTAGTTTTCGAGTAATTTAATTTATTAAATTTCTGGCTTTTTAACGGGAGCTATTGAAATTTCCCCAGTCAAAACTCCAGCGGATTTTCATCATTTCAAATGCTTTTAGGTACAAAATAAATATTTAGGTATTCATTTAATCTTTTCCAGAATATTTAACTAAATCGTTTTTAGGTGAAGTCGCTGTTGGTTACAAAAAAGAGAATATCACCTTTTTCGAATATTAATCTTTCAAAAAATTTATGGATTTTGAATTTTTTTTTGTAGATTTTTATTTCTGGATTTCGGTTTGTGGATTTGCTCACTTACTCATCTAAAACGTCTTATTTCTTTTTATTGGTAGAAATTTGACCTTTTTCGCAGCTGGTTGATTGTTTACTTTCCAATAAAATAGCGGGTTGAGTAATTATATTTTTGTAATGAATGCAAGTGATCTTATATAGCTATTCTGGATTTTTCGATTTGATAAATTTAGAACCTTACCTGATCCTAGAATAGTCTTGAGTTGCTTTGTTCTGTTGCTATATATTATGTGTATTTAGTGTTTTTTTTTATTTCATTCTGAGTGGAAGAGAAATCTCATTAAATCCCAATGCTACTCCTCTTTTGGGTTGTTGATCATTCTGTGTTTGCTGAGTAAAGTGATGGTTTTTTTCTAGACAATCTATTTACTCTCGTAATCACAAGTACGAATTAAAAAAAAATAAAAAATTGAGATATAGTTTCCCCACATTTAAATTATTAGTCTATACCAAAAATTCTACAGAAAAAGCTATTGTATGTGATTGTCTATTCCAAATCTCTGTTTAAAAGCAGTTAGAGGATGTTCATTCCATAGACTCGGAATTATATATAAAAAAAAAAATCACAAGTATGTGCTTAGTCTCTTTTATTAAACCTTCTTGGGAGATGCGAAAGGTTGACATTCAATGGATCATGTGGTTGAAAGAGGCCATCTTACATTGATTTTAATTTGAGGTATTCGGGATTATTCTATCCGTAGCCTTCCTTTAGATCTCTAATTTTAGGGACATTATTGTTTTGGTTAATAATAAATCTGAGAACGGTACTTAGTTGATTTTCTTTTTCTACCTCAACCGTAAACTGTGTATACATTTCAAGCTCGTTAAGAGTAGTGATTGTTGGTTCTAACTCTCTTTCCCTTATTAAAGCAAAAATATCCTCCACGTATATTTTGCAAAATCTTGGTAACCATTCTTCTGCGGTTAAATCTGACTCTAATTATGTCATGAAAATTTCACTGATGTTTTTTTTTGCCCCCTATTGCCCATTTTTGAATTTTTGTTTTATATTTTTTAGTGTAGTAAGAATATGGTACAGCAGTATTAAACCGCCAATTTAACAAACCGAATTGAATGTTTCTTTCATACTGTAGTTATAAAAGTAAAGTTTTAAAGATAAAGTTATGAATTTATTACAATTAATCAAAAGTGCAACCTAACGCTATACTTTACAATGCTATCAAATGATAGGTTTGGGTAGCTGCGATACCATTCAACTCCTAGCATCCATCAGAAATATTTAAAAAATACCGTGCTTAGCTAAGTACAGAAGTACAAGGTGTTTTAGAACCGCATATCGGTAATCAGTTATTTTATTAAATATAAGCCATTTTCCTAAAATTTAACTGGTTCGGGTATTTACCATAATTACAATTCAATTTATAGAATTCATTAGAAATATTTCAAAAATCGATTGTATTACAGACTAGTGTAAATCAGTTGTGAAAATTATTACTTAGGTACACTATAAAAATAAACAACCAAGTCTTTTAGCGTTTTCCTAAATCGAAACTGATTCGTGTAGCTGGCCGCCATATAACTATTCTAGCCCGCATGAGGAATTTTTAAAAAAATAAAAAGCGTTAGACTTGAAAATTGGCTCTTAAGTTCTGTCTTAAAAATAAGAAAACACGTTGTTTATCCTTTTTCAAAATTCTGAACGTTCGAATATCGACCGGTTATATTAGAGATGAAAGCTGATAAAATTTTGAAAATTCGGTGTCATTTTTTGGATCATAAGGGTAAAATTTTGAAGCTTAAAAATTATACTCCAGCAAGAATTTGTAGTGACAGTAATTTTTATAAAATATTAGCCCGGCACTTGCTATAGTTTGGTGGGTGACAAATTTCTGACTTAAATGATAAAATTCAAATATAAAAGTACAATAAATAAAATCTATACCTAACGCATTTTCTAGAATTTGTTTTTTTTTGACATTTCTTTTGTGTCCTCCATTTACTCAAATTATTTAGTATTCTACAGAAAAATAAAGTGTTCCATTAATTCAAATCAAATTATTGATGAATAAAATATTTAAAAAATTGAATTTTCAGATCGTTTTTGCATCAAAAGACCTAGGGTCAGCCTCTTTCCGGTTTTCTGATTAATGACTAAGATAATCTATTGGATCCACATTTATAGGGAGGGTTTGTTTTTGTGAAATATATTTTTTGAAGAATTTTCGAAGGATACTAGTGACTAGTCGTTTTATTCAAAATTTTAATTTATTCTGTCATTTTTGGCAATTGGTGATTGTGCAACGATTTAAAATTAGTCTAGTAATTTTTAATTTTAAAATGTATCTCATATTTTATTTCAACTTTTTAATTTTTAAAATGGAGCCTGGGTATGGCATAAACTGTGTACACGTTACGCTCCAGGCGTGTGTGTATATAGATATATTTATTTATGTTTATATTATTTATTTATTTTTATTAATATTAAAATGAAATTACATAGATATATATATGTAATTTTGTGTTGTTTTTCACTAGAAATAATTTTTTTAAATTATTTTAATCAAATTTTATTATTTATTTTTGCTTATCACCAACTTCTTTAGGTATTTAAGTAGGTATAGTTAAGTAGGTAAGTAGAAAAAGTTATTCTAAGAAGCTGCTTCTGGAAAATTTATTAAGAGGATGATATATTCCTATATAAAAATCTATGGCCATCTATTTTATTAGTTATTTTGCGAGGGTATTGATTTGAAGTCGAATATGGGTTTTCTTAAGCTTACATGTTATTACTTTTTGTTAATATGCATAATTTCTAGGATCAACTAAATCCAAAAAACATCTTTTAAATTATTTTTTTTCTATTTTGTGTTTCTAATGTAATTGGTTGGAAAGAATGTTTGTTAAAGTTAATTAGGAAAATAAAAATCTAATTATACTTCGTGATTTATCTCTCAATTATCTGTTCTGAGAAGTACCAATCGTTTTGCATATATTTATCGAGCAAACATGCATCTGACACTATACTTATTACTATTTTAAGCTTTGTCTTATTAAACAGAAGCATTTCCCTTCTATCAATTTCCGATCTTAGCTTACTGCAGGCCTTTGTTTGTTAGTTTAATTATAAGTTAGCCGAATTAGCGACATTCTTTTGCAATGAATCAATTCAGGGACATTAATGAAAACCACGCGGATTATAAAATATTCAGCTTCAAGTTCAGATGAAATTTCAGATACCTTCCAGATTGAATTGGAATGATAACTCAGTTGATGATGTAATTAAAAATAAATATTTATTCATGGATTGCGGTTCTGTAAAACCGTTGATCATATAACCGTAATGTAATGTAAAGATGATTTTGAAAGAATTCCTGCAGTTAAACAAATTAAGAATGTTTGGATTAATAATATTAATCATTGCTAAGAGGTCATTTATTTGTAAAAATATAAAACTTTATGTAATAATAGATAAATTATCGTAATTATGATCGAAAATTCATAAAGAAAAATTAGTAAATTATATCTGTTCAATAAAAAAAAAGCTTAGTACTACTGGATGGATATATTGAGAGATTTTTGTTTGCTTAATAAATACACAAAGCCCATGAGATTTGTTTGTATGGGTCTTGACACTAAACCATACATTATGTACATTCTCTGTGATTGGCTTATCCTAGTGAGAACAAAACTCAGGTGCTAGCATATCCTATTTATTTTTGATAACCTAGGAGACATCTCAAAGTCCATATTGTTGACCTCCAGTTGTTATAGGTACGTATTGCTACGGTTCGTTATGGTTGATCACTGATGATTACTGTATGATTGATTACTGTATAGTTTCCCCCCTGTTGAAAACTAACTAACTTTAATAATAACATTACTACAGTAGTACAATTTTTCACACGAATTTTTTTCGGCTAGTCACGTAAATTTAGTATTTAAAAGTTTTTAAAACAAAATTTATTAAATATAATTTTTTTTTTTTTTAGATTAAAATCATAATGGAAAAAAATGTAAGAAGCTACATCAATATTTACATTTCAATCAAATTATTCCTTTGTTTAGTTTTTATCAAAGAGTTCAATGTCCTTTTCTAGAATTCTTGAGAAAAAAATAATATGGAATAGCCAGACCATCTGTTGTGCTAATGTCTTTCAATGTATATAACAATGTATATAACTGTAACTTTAACCCATTCTACTAACTTTAACTTCCATAAAATTTCATCATTAAAACAATAATAATAATAAAAAAATATATATAACAAAATTATCACTCCTTTAATATGGCGTCAAAATTCAGAATATAATTTTAGCATCTTACAATAAAGATAGAAAAAAGGATACATAAATATAAGTATATATATATATTTCTATATAATATAATATACCTAACTGAGTAGATACATAGTATAAAAATTCGAATTTAGAATATTGATTTTCTATTTAGATTCAAATCTAAAGCAATTATAACAAAATCATATTTATTTTTGTATTAATATACATTATACAAGTTTTTATATAAGGTACAGTCTGTGTTAAAAAAAATAGAAAAAAATAAATAAATAAAGGCAGTATTTTCGAAAAGATATCACTTTTTTGTATAAAAATATTATATAGAATTTCTGAGCTTCTTTGGGTGTATACTTATACCGGTAACTGTATTTTCAGTTTTAAGACTATAAGTTTGGCTGGAGTGGAAGTCGACTTTATTTCTCGCAAAACCATCTGCTACCTGATTTATCTATTAACATACAAGACTGTGAATATACCTAGCTGAGTCTTACTGTATACCTTAGTATTGTGTACTAAGGTTTTCAAATAGAACTTCATATTACCTGGCTTGAATGTCGCTATAAATTGTGCATTCGCAATTTATTATGACTTGGTCTAGTTATAATACCAATGCTAATACCATAGTCAGGGACATTACCATTTGGAAATTTGGTAGCTTATATTTAACCTCCTCAATCTTATCTTTCTTGTTTTAATACTCAATATTTTTTGTTGAGAAAAAAAATGGTGGTGGTATTATAAACTTAAGAATTAACACTGATTATCACTAATTTAAATAGTTTTTAGTTCATGCGAGTCATGCAGAATATTTTCAACTTGCTTTCTCTACCCTAGTAATTTACTTTCAAAATTAAATTGAAAACTATTTAAAATAAATATTCTAAATTGTAATTGAAATTTTATATAAATTTTGATCAAAATAATTGGAGTATCAAACTTTTCAGAAAGTATATGTTCGGAATAAATTTAAAATAAATTGAAAGAAATTTAAATTGAAATTGAAAGTATATTGAAAATAAATTGGAAGTAAATTAACAGCAATTAAAATCAGAATTGAAAATAAATTGAAAGAAACTGAAAGTAAATTGAAATTGAGTAAAATTAATTTATATTATGTATTCAATATAATTTTTATTTGATTTATAAATATATATATATTCAAATTGTATATACATTAAATAGACTAGTATTCGCCCGCTTCTCAAAATTCGAAGAAGTTTAATAAAGAATAGTATAAAATTTCTTTATGTATTTCATCATTTCAGTTTATTCTTTGTTTTATATATATATTTTTTTTATTGATTTACCTTAGACAACAACCGTGATAATGTTTATATTGTGATAATTTATTTAAAAAAAAAAAAACAATTATATTTAAATTTAATTCTAGAGATGGGTTGGGCAGTTTCATAAAAATTAAAATTTTTGTATGTTAAAATGACTTTAATATGGGGTGAACTTTTGAATTGAAATTTCTAATTGAAAACTAACAAAATTTGATAAAAACATTTTATTCATTGTTCAAGCATGCTGTATTTTCAAAGGAGGTTATCTGTAAAGTGTTTAAACCCAGTTTAAAATATTATATAATAAATAAGTATTGAATTACTTTTACAATAGTGTTCACTAATTTTTGTTATTCATTGTATGTATTTATTTAAGTCTGAAATAAAGGATTCATTCTTAAATAGAAATTATACAGGCTATTCTAAGTGGTTCTGTTTTGAATATGGTTAAAGAAGATAAAATACTGTACTGTATACCCCAACCCATACAAATTTAGAATGAGTAAAATATCCATACTAATAATAAAAAAAAATTTATACAGTAGCTATGAATTGTTTCGGTCCGTATTCATTTGTGTATTATATATGTGCATTATGTACTAGCCCGTTTCATATGTATTAGTATATAGAAAAAATAATTGAGTAGATATTTTTGTTTAATTGAAAATGTGTCATAAAATTTAAAAATATCAAAAGTTAACATTTTAACGGCTTTTAGTATTTTAAAAATTACAAAATTGTTGATTACTACACTATTGCTATTCTATTTGTTTTCTACTTACCGTCTAGTAGAGTAGGAGAATTCTATCTCCCAAGGGATTTTAGCGCGTGCTTGCCTGTTTCTAGTAATATTCATGATAACATTTTTTTACATACATTTCATACCCTTTTTCATTAGCAAACGAATATAAAAAATCCCCTCCACAAAACTTGTTTGTTGGGGATCAACATGGCATAATCCAATTGGGTTAATAAATCACCGTTAATGTATTAATAATTAATAAAGTATGTAAATTAACTACATGCCGTTATGCAAAGTGCAAAGTGCAAAGTGGTGTTAGCAATTATTTGTTTAATTTTATACATTGAAAAATAATTTAAAAATGGTGGTTAATTGGAAGACAAAAAAAAGAAACCAATTGTTATTTAGTTTAGGTTTCACTTATGTTAATGCATATTCTACATTTTTTACATTTATTTATAGCACTAAATTGACGGTTAGAAAAAGTTGAATGAGAATTGTCTTAAGAAAGCATTCTAGTGATTTGTACATCTCTCGACGGTTATCAACGGTAGCATCTTTGTAACTGTAATTACTCGACTATCACACAATTGAATTTTACATCAATAAATTGTAAACTATAAGAGTTAGATAGAAGTCGCCGTGGATCATTTAACGACAAATACTTTAATGCTAAAAATTTGCATTCAATGGATACGAAGCGATTAATAACAGTTAAGAAATAAGGATATAAAACTTGGCTGGCCTATTCAATCTTAGGGCTTATATAGGTAATATATAAAAGTGTTTCGTGAAGTAGGTGTTAGACCACCATAATAACTACTTTATCATCATAGTATAACTGTAAGTTAAATTTTATGTAAGGGTAATTTCTCTAGTATGATGTAAGGGTAATTTCTCCAGTATGACACAGTAAGTAGGGGACATGCCATTCAATCCAAGTTCAATTCCCGTTGAAAGATGAGAAAAAAAACAGAAACATAAAAGATTAATTGAAGGATTCACTTCATCTTTTTATATGTATTTCAAATAGTTATTCTATAACATGGTACTAACGTCCTGCTTTATATCAATTAATTCTAAATTATTATTAACCAATTCTTATAAGTTTGTGTAGTATAATTGTTAATATAATATCTGGGAGCTTCTATATAATGGACCAACTGTTATTGAGATAAATAATTTTATATCTATAACACTGTACTATAACAAAATCATTAAAAAAGGACTAAAAATGAAAATTTATGAGATTTGAAACGCATCTACATATATAATAACATACAAGACATATATTTAAGTACCTTTATAGTTTCATTATTATTTGGTTATTGTTTTGAATGAAAATATTTTTTTAAGATATGATTTGATAGAAGAAGATTTCATCTTTGGTAAAATTGATATATTATATATGGTATTGGAAATGCAAAGGATTGTACATAGACAAAATAATTTTATTATTTTAATTTTGTGTTGCTAGGATTACTTGTTTATGATAAATATTCGTATAGATATTTTTATGTCTGGCAATTTTTTTTTGTACGTATGTATATATACATTTATTTACGTTGTACCATATTAAACTCTGTAGCAATTCTTCAAACCCCATATTTATTCAGTTTAATGAGTTGTTTTTATTTTTAATTTTATGATATTAATTTTATTATAATTATAGCTAGGATCAATGAATTTACATAGTAAAATAATTCTTATTGGATATTTTTAATTATATATTTTCAATATGGGGAGGTTTTAAAGAGGTTCGTAAATTGCAAAATGCTGTTGCATTAAGTATGAAAAAAAAAATAATTTAGTTTGATGAATTTCAACTTCTTGTTATGGGGTAGCGGCTATTTCATCTAACTGCAAAACAGAAGGTTACGCTTCGAATGCAATTATTCTTTAAAATTAATTAGAAGTACAGCAGCAGGATCATAACTAAAATAAAACGATAGTTTTGTAAATGTTCCAAGAGCCCGTACCTCTCATTTTTGCCACTTTTATGATTATATAGCTCCAAAAATTTTCAATATGTTACCTTATTCTTTAAGATCGGACAGATTACCTGTTTCATTTTGCATAAATCTTCGATTTTGGCTTTTTGAACTGGATCACCTTCAAATTGAATCTGTTTTTTATACGATTTAGTTTTAACTTCAATTTAGTTTTTTTTTCTAACTATAATTTTTTTAATTTTCTTTCAGTCTTCTACTTATTTATTTACTTTTTATTCTTGTTATAATTTTGTATTTAATTCTGCTTACTCTCGTTTATTATTTAAGTTTTGCTTTAAATTTTATGAAATTTTATTTTAAATTTTATTTTTTCATTATATAATTTTAATTTTACGCTATTTTAGTTTTTCCATATTTAGCTTTAATTTTCTACTTTACTATGTATGTACCCAACAATATTTTATATTTTTATGCCTGTATTTTTGCTTGCAGTTTCAGTCATCACATATTTTTTTATTTCATTTTATTATACTTAACACAAGCATATTACAAAAAATATTTCTTAAAATTAGAATACAAATTAATATTAAAACAACAAACATAATTTTTAATTTAAATATAAAAAAAGAAAAAAGAAATTAGACTATCATAATTTTTAAATATATATTCAATAACTTTTACTTATTTATGACGAAAATAAGAGGTTATGGTAACAAAGAAAACAAGTTAATTTTAAGTTGTTCCTTATTCATAGAAAGATTAATGTTGTCTCTGTATCTGTTAACTAAGAGAAACATTCTGTTAATGGGTTCGAACTTACCATAATTTATACGATGATGAACAACATTGAATATATTTTCAGAACGAAAACGTGTACTAATATTACGATGATGATTGATCTTATCTTTGATAATTAGTGAATCAATTTTTCCAGAATTAATCATTAAAATAAATACGACGTCAGCAACTATTCTTCTGGATTCAAGAGTGTTTAAGTGTAAAAATTTTAGTCTGTCTCTGTATGGTGATAAACGTATAGGATCAGACCAAGGAAGGTTTCTTAAAGCGAATCTCAGGAACTTCTTTTGAATAGCTTCAATCCTATTGATATGGTAGACGTAGTTAGGTGACCATACTGGGCTAGCATATTCTATATTTGAGCGAACTAAAGAAGTGAATAGAGATTTAATTACATAAGGGTCATTAAATTCTTTTGACCATCTTTTAATAAAGCCTAGTATTGAATTTGCTTTATTGACGATAATGTTGAAATGTTGTTTAAATGATAATTTATCATCAAATATGACCCCGAGATCATTAAAACAACTAACTCTCTTGATAACCTTGTTATCAAGGGTATAATTCGAAATTATCGGAGAAGTCCGACGAGTGTAACTGATTTGAGCACATTTCTCCACGTTCAATTTTAATCCATTGACGTCACACTAGTTTAAGAACAAATTAAGATCTTCTTGAAGTAAAGTAACTTCATTAGGTGACTTAATTGCCTTAAAGATTTTGACATCATCAGCATATATGGATACGCTGCTATTTCTCAAAATTGTTGTTACATCATTAATAGATAAAATGAACAGTAGTGGTCCTAAGTGACTGCCCTGCGGAACTCCAGAATTAGCATTGTATGGATCAGAAATAATTGATCTAAAAAGTACATTATATGTTCGGTAAACTAGGTACGATTGAATCCAATTAATGAATGTTGGTGGAAAATTAAGGTTAGCAAGCTTCTTAGTTATAACATTGTGTGGTAGAATATCAAACGCTTTACTCATATCAGTGTATATTACATCAGTTTGAAAACCAGCTTCCATTGTGTTGCAAAAAGAACATTCTACTAAGTTAGTAACTGTTGACCTATTTTTCATAAAACCATGTTGGCAAGAAGATAAAAAGTTTGAACAGGTTTCATATATAGAATCATAAACTATCTTTTCAAAAACTTTTGGGATACAAGATAATTTAGCAATAGGCCTGTAGTTAGTAATCATGTTTCTGGACTCTTTTTTGTGCACTGGTCTGATAAACGACTTTTTTCAGTAGTTTGGGAATATGCCAGATGCAAAAGAATTGACAATGGCAGAGCAAGTGATTCAGAACAATTTTTTAACACGATTTCAGGCACAATATCTAGGCCGGGAAAAGAATCATTATTTAATCGATCTAAGTAGGATTTAATTTTTAAGCTTGAAAAGTCAGCTTCAGGTAACTCAATAATGTGAGAATTAACAGTAATTAAAGAATCATAGCTGTCCGGCTCACAAGTGTTGTCTTCAAAACAACTTGAGAAAAAGGTTTTAAAAAAATCTGCAATGACTGTCGCATCATTGGAGGAATTATTATTATAAGACATTGACGCCGGAAACTGATCTGATTTGCGTTTGGAATTTAGAAATTTCCAAAATATTTTAGGATCACGCTTTATCTGGGTAGATATACCGGATAAATAATTTCTGTAGTTAAAATTCAGAAGACTTTTATATGAATTAAAAAGACTAACAAAATTATTATAATTTGAATCACTCCTATTTTTCATATATAAAATCCATGACCTGTTTCTTTTATTCTTCAGTTTTTTTAATTCCTGGTTAATCTAAGTGGGACTTGATTTTATGTTCCTCTCACGAATTAAAGGAACAAATAAATTAAATCCAGTTAATAAGATCTCATAGAAATTGTTTATTGCAAGATCGAGATCTACTTGAGATAGTATTGTTTCAAAATTAAAAGACAAAAAATAGTTATTGAGTGAAAGGTAATTAATTAGCTTTTCTAAAATTATATTTATAAGAGATTTCAGAACTAGATATAAGAGGACTATTAAAACAATAGGAGAAGCAGAATGGGGGATGATAATGATCAATAATTGGAGAGGCATAAGAATATTATTAAAATACAAATTAGACCAATTGGATGTAAAAACTAAGTCCAATTGTCTGTTACAAGAATTTTTAATTTGTGAGACTTGTTTGTTAAAAGAATTAAAACCATCAATAATTTCCATTTCAGAAGCCGAAGTAATTTGACTCGGTATTAAATATCCTTCTTCTTCATTAAAATTCCAACTTACATTTGGGAGATTAAAGTCACCTAATATAAATATTTCATCACTAACAAAAATTTTCAAATTAAGGTTTTTTTGGTAAAATTTTTCCTTAACTCATAATATATTAGTCATACATTAAGTAATACTCAATAAAATAAAATTAAAATGTTCTTAGCTGTAAAGACCTAATTTAGCGTCTATATCTCTTAGTTTTGAAGTAAAGCACTACTACTACTACTCCCGTTTATTATTTAAGTTTTGCTTTAAATTTAATGAAATTTTATTTTAAATTTTATTTTTTCATTATATAATTTTAATTTTAAGCTATTTTAGTTTTTCCATATTTAGCTTTAATTTTCTACTTTACTATATGTATGTACCCAACAATATTTTATATTTTTATGCCTGTATTTTTGCTTGCAGTTTCATTCATCACATATTCTAATGAATATCCGAATTATTCTATATTTATTCTTATTATTTTTTATTTAGTAAATGTATATTTTTAAGTATTGTATTTTACTATAATATGAATAAATGAATTAAAAATCTAATCTAAAAAAGTCTTCTCTAATGTTCAATAATTATTTTACAATAGAGGAAGTGTTCAACATTTGAATTAGTCAATACATCCTAAAATGTAAGTGAATTTATTGTTGGTGATTGTTAATTGCCAAGATTTGGTTTATAACAGTTATGGTGTTTAGTTAGCCTATGAGCTAGTATAAAGACCTGTATTGATAATGTCATCATTTTTTTTGTTTTATTTAATTAATTTTTTAATGTTTCTACTCGTATATATACTATTTCGATAAACTAGGCCGAAATCTTAAAATTAAAATTAAACTTTATAAATTACGATAAATGAAAGATAAAATATCAATACATATTTATTATACATCAAAAATAAGTAATATAGGATCTGCTTTGTGTCTAGTACAAGAGTAGAACTAATGCACTCTACCACAGGCCTTCTTACTCACTATTTTTTACGAAATTAAGCGAAAACTGTCAAAAACTGAAACTCAAATTTCATTTATTTTTTTTTTCTTTTATTCCATTTTGTTGATGAAATTACAACAACCACCCAATGCAAGGGTAAGCCTTGGTTAAACCTTTTTTAGTATGTAAATTGAGAAAAAAGATGAAGGAAAGAAAAAGTTCCTAATTTTTTCATTAGTATTGCTTTGAATTCTCTCCAGTTTGCTGCTTTAGCTTGTGATGGTAAGATCTATGTCGGATTTTTGAGTAGATTTGTTTTTTAAAATTAAATTTTTGAATGAAATTTTTATTAGTTTTAATAGGGTTTTCAGAAAAAGTAGATAAAAATTTATATTTTCTGAAATATATTTCATTTTAAAAATATCTCTACTAACAAATAAGATCCTTCGATTTTAAATATTCCCATAAGGCTTATAAACAAATAAGATACATTTTGAAAGTTGCGCTCTGAGTAAAAAGGCTTGTAGTAGAGTGCATTGGTCGAACGATCACAACCTAAAAGTTGAAAAAAACTATCTAATCTAATAGTGGTTTTCATAAGCAAGCAATAATGCCTATATTGACAAGTATTTTGTTCATAAGAAAAATGTTGCAAATATAAAATTTGTTCATAAGCATTTCTAACTTGTTTTTTATAGCACTAAACTGAAAATGTGGAGAAATCAAATTTTAATAACTTTGTCCAAAAAATTTTTTTTCTGAAGTATGTTGTTTTTGCAGTATGTGGTTATGAAAAGCCCTAACATATTAATACGCTAATAATGTCTGTAAAACTCTCCACCTAGGTGAATTAAAGTAAAAACGCAGTGACAAAAACCCAAAAATCTATATGAGAAGCTTTTTAAAAATATTTTCGCAAAAAATTACCAATTAAGAAATAGAACAAATTAAGACCGTGATGTAACGCCCACGGAGGTAACAGCAAAAAATAGTGAAAGAAAAAAAATACCTTAAATGGAACCAAAATGGTATGCTTAAATTGTACAATAGGAATATTGTAAAAAATTAATTGTTTCGCGGAAATAGAAACTTTATTTTGAGTTTAATATTCAAATGAAGTGGAACTAATTTTTTAATGCTGGACTGACGAATCTTGCACCGGAAATTACAAAACCAATTAAATAAATGTAGGTGGGGTAAAATGAATAGGAATTCTGAAGTAAATGTTATATCCGTGTGAAAAATGAAATTATGACATTACCTAAAAGAAAGACAAAAAAAAAAAGTATTGAGTAGAACAATTTTCACATGTTAACAACTACATGTTCATCCGATATATTTATAATAATTTTCGAATATTTTAATATTTTGTTTTGTTTATGTATCACCAGTGATGAATAAGGATACTTGGTATTTTCAGCTTTCCAAAAATATATATCTTAATGGGGTATCTTATTCTTTAAGTACGAAAAGGACATTAGAAAGCATCTTAGTAGTTTCTAGCAAGTCACAATCAGCAAGTCACAACATATATTATATATTTATTACAATTTAGATTAAATTTTATTTAAACAAAAAAAAAAAAAATTAAAAAAAAACAAGAATAAAAAAGCAAAACTAAAAACTTATTCTGATTCAAAAAGAAAGATATATACATATATATATATATATATATAAAAAACTATAATTAATATTTATACAATGATAGTAATAAAAATCACAATATTTTTAATAATTATTGATTTAAAAATTAATATAAATTGTGCTACAATAACAAAATTATGTAATTTATAAAAACTAGTGAATCCCCTGTGCAATTGCACAGAAGCAGTTCTTTCAGGTACGATTTTATATAAAAAGAAATATTTGTTCTGGTATAGTTGTAGTTGTTTTCTGAATCACTTGATTATTGAATATATATATATAATGAAATTAAAGTATAATACCTAATACTTTATGACGAAATTGATATTAATTTCAATATAACTTAGCACAATAAAATCCTAACGTAGTAGATTGGTGTATTTTAATTCGTTCATAGTATTTTAAAAGGTTTGTAGGCACAATTCTGTTATAGCAATAGGTCGCTATTGCTATTTATGAATAAAATAAAGTTTAAAATTGTTATACGAAAGATATTTTATTTAATTTGATTTTGTTTATAAAGATCCAATTTTTTGACTAAGCCTACGCACAGTCACAAAACGGTTATAGTCAAAAATATTACTGAAATTTATCGAATGACTATAACCGTGTTTTACTGTATATATTTTTTTTTAATAATAGCAGAAGCAAATGAACTAACATTAATTATATCATTTTTAAAGATTATGATCCTGATTTTTGTTTTTATGTTTTGTTTTCAAATTTTGTTTGTTTTTTCGTTTTTGTATTTTTTCTTATAAATTTAAATAAGATTGAATTTTAGAGTATAGATGTCGCTCAACTTGGAAATAACCGTCACTATTCGGTGTAACTATTTTAAATGTTTTAACTATTCAGCAATAAAAACATGATAAATTTCAATATTTTTGTGGTGTAATTAATTTACTATTCAATTATTCTTGCTTTTTTATTCACCACGTCGTTCATCTTGTGTATTATATATAAGATATAATTAGGCCATTGACATCAAATATAAATTATTTTTTAAAGACTGCTTTGTTAGTAGTAGGTTAATATGGGAATTATATGAGTTACATGAAGAAGACATCACTCATATTTGATTCATACTTCCCATAATTAGTTCTATGAATCTGTAAGTTAAACATATTTTTAGAGCGTAATTTGGAATTAGAACAAAAGTTGAGTTTAAACAATAATATTGGGTAGAATAAATGTTCCCTTTGATTAACGAATACTATATCAGCGACAGTTCATTGTTTTTCAAGCGTATTGAGGTGTAGTAAATTCAATCTGTGCTGATATGGATATAATCTAAATGAATCTTCTAATGGGGGGATTTATTTTTTTACCGATTCAATGTTCATGTTAATATGTATCTTGTAGAAGGTATATCTCATAATTGGCTGGCGTATTTCAAAATAAGTCTAACTAGGCAGGTGTAAAGAAATTTCAGTACATAAGTATCGTTAAAGTCTTTTGTCCAATGTTTAATAAAACAATAAAACATATAGTTGGCCTTATTCAGTATGTGAGTATAATGAAAATGAAATGATAGCTTACTATCGAAGAATACCCCAAGTCTTTTATTCAAACAAATTTGGGAATAGTTTGGCCATTAACAGAATAGGTAAATGAAATTAGGCAAGAGCGATGAGTAAATATAATTATTGTGCATTTACTAACGTTAAATGGAGATTGTTGTTGGCTATGCAACCAGCTATGAAATCGATTTGTAGGGCTAAGGCATCTTCCAAGGTAGTAATTTTTTTATAAGTTTTCATATCATCAACGTAAATTATAATGTGAGTACTATGGATTGCAGAAGGCACATCATGTTATATAAACCGTTATATCTGTTGATCTATTAGATTTATAAATATTCATGGTTAATTTACATGTTTATTTATTTTATTTTTGTTTTTATATATTTTATATTTCTTTGATAAACAGTAATTAATAGCCTCTCAATAAAACAATTTTTTTTTAACGTAAAAATGTTGAAAAAGGTGTTTGAAAGCCAGTAACATATAATTTTAATTTCACACGCTATGTACTGTAGTAAAATTTAAAAATTTGTATATATATGTATATACGGATAGAAAAATAATAACATAGGAAAAATATAAATTATTCAAATAATATGGTATCGGATTGACATCTATAATCCTAATAGCCAAGCATTTAAGGACATGCCCAATAAGCACCTTCTCATTTTATATCGCTTCTTCTTAATGAACTCTTAACATGTAAATAAGTTGTGAAATGCGCATACCGGTTAAAAAAAATCCCATTTGCTTTTATAATATTCAAACTTTTAAATAAAATATAGCCATTTTGTGTCATTCAATATCTTATTATTTTTATACATAATTAAATAAAGTTTGATCTATTTTTTTAGGTAACTGTCTTGAATTATTGTTTTATATATTTTGGCCATTTGTAGTAATCATGTAGTTTTCGTTAAAAATATGTATATGATGTATATACCTCTTTAATTACAAAAATATTTTATTTTTAGTAATTTTATCCATTAAATGCCACTGACTATAGGGAATATAATATCGAAAACGAATCAGTATATGAGGGAAGTGTATTAATGTTTCCAAAATAAAAATTACTAACCTCAAAGCTTTATATTAAAGATTAGTGGTTTGTGCCTTATCGTGAGAAGTTCATGTCAGTACGTAAATTAGTGTTTTTTTTAAAAATTATAAGTTGAATTATAATTACTCAACAGGGGCCCCTAGTTAGAATAATAATAAAATTTCATTTATTTATTTCTTTGTCAATAATATTATTTTCGGCCATCTTGATAATAAGCTGACAGCAACAATGGCAGAAACCTACCAGTGTTTTTTACGTATGAACAGGAAAGGTATAGATTTCTATAAAATTTACTGTCAACGTTTGAACCAAATTTATTAATTTTTTAACATATAAGTAGTATTTATTAACGTATCATTAATTATTTCATTTGAAATGAATAAATTAAATTTATTTAAAAAGGTAAATTTTTTCAACTAAATTTAATGGTTATATATTTTTTAAATTTTTAACAACAATCATTTTGAGAATGGAGTTTTAATTTTAGCATAACCAAAACCTCCTCATCAGCTACAATTTAAAATAAAAATGGCGCTTAGACAATTCTGTTTATTCTATATTTCTATACTTTTCTGATTAAAAGTAAAACTTGCATATATTTTTGTTTTTATAAAATTTTTAGTTTTAATTTTTTTTTTGTTGTTTTTTTGTATTCTGACATTAAAATTGCCTTTACAATGTACTTTACAAAAAGAAAAAAACATGAAAACAGTACAACACAAAAGAAAAATTGTCTTGAACCCATAATAATTTCATTATAGGACTTCTTTCATATTTTTATGATTTGATTTCAAAACCCCTGATTCATATTTTTTTTTTTTTAATGTATGGTGAACTCTTATAATGTTATAATATTAAAGTTCACCCCCAACGCTCTTCTTCATATTAAAATAATGTTTAACAACTAAATAAAAATGTATAAAGAAAAATAAATAAAGAGAGCAGCAAAAAACAAAAATGAATATTAGTAAATTTCATTTTGAGGTGAGATGAGCAACCTAGCAACATTTTAATGTTAGCGGGGTGGCTAGCTAAAAAAAAAAAATTGTTTTTTACTGTTCTTATATTTTTTGTTGTTGTTGTTATTTTAGAAAATTGTTAAAAATAAATTTGTTTCGCCCTTGATTTACTTTAAAATAACCACAATTGAAAATTTATTGAGTTTATTTAGTAGAAAAAAAAATACATATTTGAGAAAATTACAGTAAGAATCAAAAATAAATTAATAACTTTTAGACTAATTATCCTGGCTCTTCTGAGGGAGATGTTGTATTCGAGTAGGACCTAATCACTATATCCCAAGGATATATATCTTTAATGGCGCATCTTATGTTTTAAGGACGAAAAGGGCATTTGATATTATCCTTGTTGTATTGATGTTTTTGTATATAAACCGTTATATCTGCTGATCTATTAGATATATATGTATATTTTTTTTAACTAGTAAGATTACGTACTGAAGCATATTTGCTCATTTTGATGATGATTGGTGCTTCCGTTATGGAGAAATTGTAGTTCAAAGTAGAACATTTTTGGAAAAAAACGGTCTTTATTTTCTTTCTTTAAAAACAAAATAAAATACCTCAAGATTTTACTATAAAACCCCCCAATATTTATATATTGTTGGAAAGGTTTCTTTTTTTTCTATAACTCATACATATTCATGCATTTTCTATAACTTATACTTTATCTTTATATCGAATAGTTTAGAAGATAGAAGCATTTATTAATTGTTTTTTACCCTTTTTCTATATAAAATGAGGAATGTGCCTCTTATAACAATCTTCTGAAGCAAATGTAACACCAGCTTCTGACGAAATCACTGTATCTTAAGAATAATTGGTGTTGTCGACTTTTAAAATATATATTCTTAATATTGCATTTAGTATTTTAAGTACAAGAAGGACATTTGATAACATGCTTGTTTTAGGGTTTTTGTATCTGTTGATCTATAGTTATTATATGTGTTCGGCTTTTTATCTAGTAAGTAAGCAATCTAGAAGTAATCTGAAAAATATTTTAACGTTTATTTGATCCTCTACCCCTACCTCTATTGTTGAGTAACTTCATTTTCATTTTTTTCTTATCATACTGATTATCATAGATCTATTCTATTTTGGTAACAACCATACTATATTTCTAAATAACTTCGAAAAATAGTGTAAACATATTTTTACAACAACTATTCCTAACCAAAATTTGAGCTATAACCATCATATCTATTAAATTCTGTTAAATTCTGCTGTTTTAATGATTTTCTTCTATCTGAAAAAAAAAATGTTTACACTTAAAAACATTAATTGTTTTCTCGTCTTTTTCTGTAAATTTCCTTATGTGATCGTAATTGTTATTCCATATTGCGAGTGTGTGATTAAAGTCATGTGTTTTACTGTCATATCGGAATTCGAATACATTAATTTTTTATTCAGGTTTATTCTTCTTATGTTGCCATTCCACTTCTGAATGTTAAGTGATTACATGGCATTCTCTTCTCTACATTTACCGCTGTTAGCCAGTTCTCGTACGGTTCTGAAACCTGTCCAATTTCGAATGTTTCTCAGTCATGACATTTGTTTTCTTCCAATATTCCTCTTGCTTTCAATCTTGCCTTGTATAATCAATTGAAGTAGTTCGTACTTCATATCATGTGATCAAATTAGCTTACTTTTCTACGCTTGGCATTTCAAAGTAGTTCTCTGTTTATTTTTAATCTTCTAAGAACTTCTAAGTGCATGACTCTGTGGGTGTAAGAAATTTCAGCATTCAACGATAATACCTCGAAAGCTTCTAATTAGTTTAGTGCATCCATTATCAATACCCATGTTTCTACTCCGTATAAGAGTACATACCAGATTTAAAATTTTAAGTAATCTTAGTTTGATGTTTATTTCTTGGTTAGCGAGTACATTTTTATATTTTACAAAGGAGCTTCTTGCCATTTCGATTCTACATTTTATTTCATTATCTGACGTCCAGCTTTCATCGATATAACAAGTCAGACGAAACTTCGATGAGTTCATTGTTAATTGTTTGCGTTATTTCGTTTACAAAGAGAATACAAATTGTTAATTTTATTAATAAAGTTAAGTTTTCTTAATGAGCTCAAAGTCAAAATTCTAAAAAATACAACCAATAAAAGGTTTTTCTAAGTTTTTTGGTTTAAATTTATAGTAGAATAAGCTGGCAGCTTACTTTAGATACTCACTTTACAATAATACAATAATGAAGTTCTATACACAATTGGTTCGGTCTGTCCTTTTTTTTTTAAATTTACAAAAAATGGTAAAAATTTAAAAGAAAAATTATATTTTTTTTCTTTTTTTTTTTTTAACAAAAAAATGGTAATAAAAATTTCAAATTGAATTTATTGCGGATAATTTAAAATAAAAATTATTGAGGGTGCTTGGGTGATTGGTTATTTATGGAATCAAGTGAATTTTTTTTATTTTATTCATTGATTGTTACAAAATTTCCAATTTTTCCACAGATTTTTTTTTTTTTTTTTAAATAATTTTCTTGTGGGTTGACTATAATTTTGGTTAAATGTTTTCTATATACTATTAAGGTATCTAATATATGTTAGAATATCTAATTTAATATGTGTAGATGTGTAAATAAATAGATTATTTTTTGCCAATGAATTTTTGATGATATTTATAAAAAAAAAAAATAAATAAAATTATGAATTATATTGAAATTTATTGTATTGAATTTAATAATTTTATAAGGTTTATACAAAATGATGGGTAATTTATATTATTCTAATTATATAGTACAGAAAATATTAAATTGGTAATAAAACATACAATATATTTAATTATTTTCGACTAATTAGCCAAAAAAAGGGAATTATTTTAACCTGATAAAATTCTAATATTAATTTTTTGCATGTTCGAACGCTTACTTACAAAAAATTAACTCTCATAATTGGAATGTTAAAAAAATTAAAACTTTTTTTTTTTATAAATTTTTATGTTTTGCCACTATTTTTAAATTTTTATACTCTAGTCTACAAACATTTACTAAAACAGCTTTTTTATCATATTTCATTAACATTTAAACAAATTTTTGGTTTTTATGTTAATTTTATGCACTATTTTTAATATTTTTTAATACAGATCTTGCAATAATTTGTCTGTGAATTATAATATTGGAGAAGAGAGTAAAACCCAATAATTTTTTGGAAAACTAAAAAAAAAATATAAAAAAAAAGCATAGTTTAACTTAATCTATCTGAAAAGTGCTTAACCTAATTAAAAATAATTAATTTGTTATATTTTAGTGCTAATTCTAATTACAGTTTTCCAATCACCAATAGTTTGATTTAATTAATTTGTCCTTATGAGTTATGGACATTTAGTTATATAGTAACTAAGATCCATGTAACAGCCGGAAAAACATTTGGTAGAGAAGAAACCATACGAAAACCATGTATCTCTGACGAAACGCTGGAAGTTATCAAGAAAAGACAACTCAACACTACAGAGTATTAGCAAAGCAAGTTAAGAAAGCTGCAAAAAAAGACAAAAGAAGACACCTTTTATTGATCGGATCCCAAGCTGAGTTTCATGTCACTCAGAACAATATGCGTAACTAGCATAGGTTGATAAATTTAGTAACTAATCGAAAAAGCAACACAAATGGTAACATAGTGACAAATAATGAAGGCCAGATGGAAAGGTGGAAGCAGCACTTCGAAACAGTCAGCCACATCGTACATCAGACTAACGAAGAATTACAATCCAACAACAACACCAGCAACAGATCGACAAATTTAAGAATTCCTGAAGATCTCCCCAGCATCAATAAAATAAAAGATACCATAAGAAGTTTAAAACAAAACAAGGCGGCAGGCAATGATGGCATACCAGTCGATTTACTGCAAGTAGATATCCAGACTATAGCGCAACTACTATAATCCCATATATCATTGGTATGGAGTGAAGAAAGAATTCCACCCCCATGGAAAAAGGGCCTAATTGTCAAACTACCAAAAAAAGGCAATCTGACTTACTGCGATAATTGGAGATGCATTACATTGCTCAACATAGCATATTACATCATAGCAGCAATTATTCAAAACCGCTTGTTAGAAAAACTGGACAAAACATTTCATGAAGAACAAGCCGGGTTTCGTCCTCACCGAAGCTGAACAAGCCATGCAAAAACAAAACAACAACATGCTATACGCAGTATTTATAAAGTTAATCGTGTGGTTCCAAGTTTTATTTTATTCCGAAATCTAGGATTTATTCCACTAAGCCATTTATATTTTTACAAAATTTTTCAAATATTTTTTAACAATTCCGGTTATAATGCTACAATATTATGTGGAACCAAAAATCTAGCTTTTATTTGTATGATTGATAAATCACACTTTTGTCATTTCTATAATGTTACTGCCCCTCGACTATTCAATAAATTACTGGACTATCTTCGTTGCGAAAGAGTTGAAATAAAATTTCTTAAAGGAATCAAATCATGTCCTGAATCTATTAATCATCACGTTATTGAAAACCTTCTACATCCATTAATATTTTCTATTTTGTTTTTATAAATGTTTCATTTAAGTCTACGTAAGTTAGCTTTTAGTTTTGATGAAATAAAGTCTTTTATTTTTGTTATTATTATGTAGTCCGTCTATTATAATGATATAATAGAAGGACATGATTCATTCAAATAACCGGAATATAACCGTTTTTGACCAAAAAGATAAAATGCTCAGGAGCTATGAAACCCGTGAGCAAGGTCTGTTCGATGTACTCTTCATTGGGGTAGAGTATATAAGATATTAAACCATTGTCCAGAGTGTTTTGTACTTTATTATAATATTTTAGAATTAATTTTATGATAAAATTATCGATTCTAATTATGTTTGATTCATTATATTTATTAATGTTGGTAAAATGTTTGTATTCGGAATCGGGTTTTCTATATAGTTATATACTTGAAATAACAGATGGTCGTATGGTACAGTCAGTCACCGGGTGGCGCATGTGGTGCCACGTAGTACAACATCCGGTAACCATATCCGGTTGCACGTTTCCGCCATTGATTGACAAATACCATTATATAAACGGTATCTTTTAGAAACTGCTCACTCTCCTTCTAAGGCCATCAAAGAGTATCCAAGTACTTCGTACAATTAAAATAACTTATCAAAACAATAATATAAATTGTAAATATAAAAATAATATAAATTGTAAACTGTAAATAATAATAAAATTTTTAAAATATATTACATAATAAAGTTTAAACCAAAAAGTGTTTTAATATAACTAATATATAAAAACTATATATATTAGTGCAAACTATTATGCACTTAACAGCCACACTGAATACTTGAAATCCAAAAATATCACAATTTATAATTTTTCCAATTTGAACAAGTCTTCAAACCAAAATACTGTAAGTAGTTAATTCAAAAACATGTCTGAGCTGGTTTTAAAAGTCAAAGAGAAACTAATCCTATATGGTATAGTGGCCAAGGAATGTACTATAATCTCAAATCTGTTTCAAATATAAAATAAATCGGTTGAATTAGGTAATCAATCAGGATCCATTGTTAAAATACTGGTATTGTTTGTCACAGGACACCTTCCATTTAACAAAGTTTAAGATTGACAAGTACGCAGACAGACAATACGCAGATTCTGTTTACAGGAAGGGGTTCTTCTTCTCTAACATCTTCTAGTTGAATGTGATACTAAAGCTGGCAAAAGATATAAATGTATGTATATAAGATAATTGTACAAAATGGTTATCAAATGAATAAATAAATAATATTTTCAGCTATAGACTTTGCTTGACAAGTACCTATAATTGAAGGTGAGTTAAAAAAATTTGCATATAAATATATTGACTGTAAGAAATCCATTAAAATATTTTCTAAGACGTTAAATTTTATATTAAGATTACTATCAAAATTCAAAGCACTAAATGGCAAATTGATTTGCAAAGGGTTGGGTACGAAATCCTCATTCAAAATTTATAAAAACAAATCTCCAAAGACAAAATAATAAAACCCCCAATAGAGAAATTTCTCATCCAACAGCAGCCGCCGAAAATAAAAACTTCAAGGATCTCATGTTTGGGATTTAGGATAATGTTTCTGTGGCTTTTATTTTTCGGGATTATGTATTTGAGAATTTCGTTTTACTGGGGATTTTGCCTAACTAAGTTTTTTCTACCTAGATGCTTGATGTGTTTTTGAAAATTTTATTCAGCTGCCAAAATTAGACATTTTAGATGTACAGTTTTATAATTGCAGGCTCGTCAGCCCTTGTACGTTCTCTTGATTTTTCAACATGACAATAATCACAATATAATCTGGGAATTTCATTCAAATTGCTAAATCTATTTTATTTGTGTTCATTTATGAACGAATATGATGAAATATTGTGATGTGTAGGTTATGCGTGTATGAGTTTTGTTATAGATCTATTGATCTTCAGATATGCAGTTTACATATTTTAGTTTTGGCCTGATTTAAGCGAATATTATGTTGAAATACACGTCTCTGAAATGTCCCTGCTTTTATGTACACTAACTAAAGTAGCCGTGATATGATTCATTATCAATAAAAATAATATAATATAATTAATAAAATGATGAATAGTATGTATAAAAAATGTACCATAATAAAATTTCACTAACTAGATTTAACTAAGCATTATAATTAAGCAAAATAAATAACAATATTAGGTAATTGTATTTAATAAAACAATTCTCTATAATTTACTGAAATGTCTTCGAAGGGTCTCACTAAAAATTTACTAATTTAAAATTTGATTTCTATACGTTTAAAATGGTGGCATGTCATAAGTTAAATTAGGGTTTATATCCCACTAAAGTTAGTCAAAATTCCTATTCCATTAATATGGTCAAAAATCCCAAAACAACTGTGTCATAAGTCCCAATCCTTAAATGGAATTTTAATATTATTTATTTAATAATTTTATATTATTCTTTGATTAATTTTCACATGTCTACCTATTGAGAAGATAATGCCATTCTTTAAATCAATTAAAATTCATCGCATAATGTCCGTAAAGCGATGCGCGTAATACCCGCAACCCCCATCTTCTTTTATACACACACCAATATTGTTTTATCACTATGACTAGATGGAACTTTTCATACAGTACAAAAATTAAGGTACACACAATTAATGATTATTTATTTTGTCCAAGCACAACACGTGAGTAAACTTGAAAATTAATAAACGATAGTGTATGTAGTGCGGTCAGGTCGGTTGCGGCGAACGCAGTGCATTCGCGTGACGTCCGTAAAGCGACGCGCGTAAGACCCGTGACCTCCATCTTCTGTTACACACACACACGCATAATTTTTTGAACTACTATTTTTAGTTATTTTTTTTATGCCCCTAATACACATCAATTAAAGATCAATCAATGGTCAATATATTGTCAATATATTGTCAATATATTAACCGTCGATTGATGAGAAATGGTTGATGGTTCTATTCTCATCAATCTTGCTGTCAAAATTCTCATCAATATTGCTGTCAAAATCTGCGAAGGTAAAAAAATGGCTTTTTGGGGAATGTTCAGATATAATTTTTTGGGAATGTTCAGATAAGGTTATAATATTAATTTATAATGTAATTTTAAAAAGAACAATTTTTATATTAATTTTAATAATCATAGCAATTATTGAAAAAAAATAATTGATATATTATTCAAATGTGCAAAAAAATAATTTGTTGTTTTTATGTACAACATATACATACTTAAAAATTCAATTTATACTGAAGTCAAAAACAGTCCTCCAGAAATTATATTTTCAATATTCATATATGTTTCGAAATTATCAATATATTCAGAACACAATATTACGTCCTTCTATAATAAATGTCAAAATATGGATAAAAAGATTGATAAGTGCATGATTGATGTGTGATCGCTCATCATTCTTTTCATCAATATATTGTCAACATATGAATAAGAAGATTGATGAAAAGAATGAAGGTGGCCTATTACACATCATTCTTTTCATCAATTTTCTTGCTCATATATTGACAATATATTGATAAAAAGAATGATGTGTAATAGGCACCTTACACGTTTGTCCATTCATCTACATATTATTAAAAAACAAATCACAGGAAGCTTATACGGACATGTTACAGTTTATTTTGTATATATTTATTTTATTTTTACTAAACAGGCCACAAGTCCCATTGGAATCATGACTCACCTAACTGAGACAAAACTCCCAAGGGATTTTTGATAATTTTTTTTTGACATTCATTTATGACTCTGCGACTTATGACAGGACACCGTTTAAAATGTGTATATATATATATATATATATTTTGAAAAAATATAATAAAATTTAAAAAATTTAATGCCACGTTTTATCAAATATAAAATTAACATATTGATACAATTGAAATTGTATAATATAGGAATAACTATAATAAACGTTATTATATCAATACATTTTTTTTTAATTTGCCATGAATATACAAGTATATTATATACTTACGTATGTGTAACATAACTTGCGTAAATAAAAATAATTCCATTACTTTCATAAAATCACCATAAATTTCAGACGAAAATTTTCATATAAATCAAATTATTTATTTAATTTTCAAATATTGTATATACAAATGTTGTGTATGTAGTTATTTATATACACGTTTGGGTATGCCATCATTCTGCAGAGTTGTTGCTATAATAAAAATTTTACATTACATAATGTACATTACATTAGTACATTACATATAAAATATTTTGAAATGCAGTTAAATTGTTGTACAAGTTTATTTTGATGTTCTGTGTTGATAGGCTGCCGGTTTGGTAAACCTAGTGATTTTCTTCTCCTTCAGCGGGAATTACTATTATAATGATATCTTTCACAGAATTTATTAGGGTATTAATCTGCTTGTACACACAAAGAAATAATCAAAGTTAATCTATCTTAAATCAGTTATGATAGACAAATGGAGGTGGTTCTAGTGGGTTTAAGGCCAAACACTATCATGGTTGGTTCGCAGCTCAAGCCACATAGTGCCCTTCGAGAATTTCCACCTATACCAAAAAAAAAAGAATGCTTTGCTTTGAACGAGTAACTTAAAATATCACGAGTCGCCACTGATTTGCTTATGAGCAATGTTGCTAAGCAGTTAATTAAAGAACTATAAACAATGTTGCCAAACTGTAAGTAAGACTATGTTGACTGAAGAAGAAAAATACATACTGAGGTGAAAAACATGTGGAAAAACTTTCTTTTTTTGGATCAGTATTCAACCTATGAAGATGAGTTTTAACAAATATTGGAAAGCAGAGTGAATGGAACTATAAATCGCTTCACTTTTGCGGACGATACCTACCATAACTGAAATTTAACTTTATCAGCTGCAACTTAAAAAAAATTTGTGTTTGTATTGAACAACTAACGTAGATTTTTCGACCACAATATTATTTTTATTGCGCTGCCTCGATTTCCTTCAATTTTACCTTAATAGCCACACCTAAATTTAGAGCGTACGACTTGTGTCAAAATTGGTTCATGATAATACATTTTATATGACGATTTCTAAAATACGCTATGACGATATATTGTATATTGGAATGTTAAATTTTGAGAACCGTATTTTTGTTTTCATGACATTTTTTTTTGTTTACTTATGATTGGTATACAAAGCTACTTGTAATTTTGAGTATTTATTTAATTTTTGGTAAGATTTGATTTTTATTTTATCATTCATTTCTTAATTTTTGTTAAATGTCGATTTTTTAATATAAATTTACTTTTTTGGATATTTTTTTAAGTTTTTATAAAAACTTACGTTCCTGGGTGTTTAAAATTATGAATTTAACAATTTTTAGTTAGAATTAGCGCAGTTTACGTTCCATTGACTTGCTTGGTATTGCTAACCATAATATTGACTATGGTAAATTTGAGCATGTGTCTAGAATGTTAAGTGAAGAGATCAGTTTATTTTGATATTGATCTTATAGTAAAAGAAGCTAAAAATAAAGCTGTATAACCGATAATTTAGTTTTTGTAACTGTTCTTTTTTTTCTTTTTATATTTTTAACTGTTATTCTTTTTTATATTTATATAATTTATATTGTTAACTTTCTACTAACAGCAGCATCTTAACTATTTTATTTTTATCTCTGAATAACATTATTTACTAACGATGATGGTTTCTAACATGATGATTGCAATATGATGTAAGTTTTCATGTACAGTAGATGTCTGATTTGCTTGCTTTAAGCAATATCTGACAGTAATTATCCCCAATAATACCTCTTAATTAGTTACAAACTTTACCCAATTAATTTTCAACCTTCTCCAGTAACACCAGATTTCGAAGTCCTTCCATTTTTTCAGTGAGGCTTCCAAACTTCAATCCCATATAAACGTGTTGTGATAAATAGCTTCGAAATTCTGGTTCTAAATTGAATGCACAACATAATTTTAAATTTTTATGAATATCGCTCCAGTCTAGTTCTAATTTTAATCTCTTTTAAAAATTCTAGAAAATTAAAAAAAAATCTACATTTTTCTTTGATTGCCATACAATAATTTTCTCGCAAAAACTTCTTTAAGAAAATGTATGCAATAATATTTACTATACCATAAATATATCATCCGAATTTTCTCTTTAATGTCATTGCTTCCTTTAGTTAGACAAATCCATCAGTATTAAAATAAAAATATAAATTTTACCAGGCACATGGCATATAATATGATGAAAATATTTCATCCCCATTGTAATGAATCTATATGAATATCATGACATTATAATTCTCAAAATAATGAGCTGACCATACTATTCCCCTTATTCGCCTCCTCCTTCTAAATATATCAAAAAACTTAAGCAAATATTATTATTTATATATATATATATAGATATATAAGTATGTATGTAAATATGATATTTTAATATATAGAAAATGAAAATGTCATTGACACTTACAGCAGGACACAATATCGAAGTTAAGAAGCTATATATGAATTATATACTAGTATATACAATAAGTATGGCTATATATTTCTAAATATGCATACGTTCGAAGTTAATAAAGTTTCTTCGTACCAAAATTTCTAACAAAAAAAAAATATTTTCCACAAAGGATGATGAACGGAATTAAAATAATTTTCTTTTCTAATTTACGTTTATATGTATGTACGTCAGTGTGTATACAGTGTGCCTTGATAAATTTAGATAAAGTCTGCGTAGAAATAATTATTTTCAGATTAATTCCAATAAATACAATTACCGATTCCATATATGTATAGTTGGGTCCATAAATAATTGGATATTTTTTTTCCAAATCGATTATTTTTTCATAAAGTGTTGCGGGAGGGGTGGGGGGAATAATATGGAAATATTCAAAAATTTGGAATTTTAATGTTTTTCTTTTTAAATCTTATACACTGTTTAAATGGGTTGGTTGGGTTTAAGGAGAGGAGATTTATTGATGACAGAACACCAAATACTTATCGGAATAGTATAATTAAAGTTGAAATGGTGAAAAAAGTTAAATTCAGAAATTCGTCGCTACTAGCTTCGCGCGCAATATCCGTTAGCTTCAAAAAAAAAAATACCGAACACAACCATCCTGACATTAACGTTATCAATTTGGCTGTATTGCCATCGTTTGTTTTCTACATAATCGATAAAGTAGAGTAGAGTTTAACACTGTCTTGCTAGTCAAACATATACAGTTTGAATTCTTTAACATTCATTCTCTCTGATTATCCTATAGCTCGTTCACCTTACAATGAGATTTTAAACCTATTTGTTTCATATTAAAATGTTGTGTGGATTATTTTTTAGCCTGAATACATTTTAAATTAATGCTTTACATTTCGTTGAATAGATCATGTCTCAAATAATGAAACTCTTCGTAGAATAAATGAAAAATGTAAGTATATTTGCAAGAACAAGATTTAAAAAAATTATTTTGTTTTGAATATATTTCAAAAAATTCATTAAAATAGAAACAGAGGTTGTGCTTGACCGAGGATGGCATTCTCTACAATACTGCCGAGCTCTAATCCACTAACGATTGCCAACTTGTCTAGATAAATTTTAAAAGACCTATATAGAAGGTCTTTTGAAGGATTATAAGGTTTTTAGCCTAAGACACTTCAAATGGTTTCGTCCATTTGAGGCGTTTAACAAAGTTTTGATTGTCAATTATAGCTAAAGCTTCAGTATTAAAATCTTAAGATAGACGAATCTTATCCCTGGCAGTGAATTTTTTTATTTCTGTCTATTTAAGGTATCTTAAGATCTCGAATAATATTAGTATTACAAGGTCAGAGGGAGCTTTAACTATATTACGCAATAATTAAAAAGGCTTGAATAATTTGAGTATGGAATTGTTTAATACAACCCCATAATTGAATACAATTATCACATACTGGCTTCAAGTGTTTGATTATATATCAAAACTTTGTTATATGTTAATAGTTTCTCTTTGTATTTCTGATCAAATTCCGTTTCCTGCCTCTTTAGGTGTTCCAACAAAATTTGACATCTAGTGTCATATCCAGATATTTTGCAGTATTTTAGAATGGCAGGACGATTTTATTTACTTATACTACGAGAGGTGTTTCTACTTATCTGTTGGTGAAATTGAGGTGTAAAGATTTCGCCTTATTTAACTTTATATTGCATTTCTTACGGTCACTGGATATTTCGTTAGCCCTTTGAATTGTAGCTTTTTTTATTACTGTTATAATATTGGATTGTCATTCGCAACGTTGTAACGGTATTGTAACGGTTTCAAATTGTAACATATCGCTTGTGTAAAGTATAAATACAAAATTTGCCCTAGTACTCTATCTATTCGCTATAGGTATCTATTTAAAGAGTCAACTTCCATTTGTTTTTATTTCTCTTTATTTCTTTATTGTTGATAACGATCTTGTGTTTGTTACCACTCTTTTCTAATTTTGTATTTCCCCTTTTTTATATTTAGGATGTGTTCTGGGTAATTAAAATACACTTTTTTGGTGTTACTACTTTGTGTGATATTCCATGCTGCATTTTGGATGTCGTTCATAATGTTTTATATGGCTTTGTCTAATTGTAATAAATGTAATGTCAAATTTAGGATGTCGTTGTATTGCTTAATACCAGTTAATTAAATTTTTGTGTATAATTTTTGTGCTGAGATGTAAGAAAACTACGGTTAGTCTGCGGTTAGTCTGCGGGATATTCATCTTTTATGCTTATGAAGTTTGCAGGTACCTACTAACAAGTCTGTAATATCTTAGAATCAGTGGATCAATAATTCGGTTTCTCTGATGATTGGTAAAGACAGTCTGATTCTCTTATTGCATCTCTTATTCTTTGCTTAACGTCAGGATTAGTCATTTTTGGTTATAATATCCACCGAATATAATTATTTCTACCATAAGAGAGAGCGCATCCTTAAATAATTGGTTTTTATTCACATATAATAGTGGACAATTAAGTCCAACTATGTTGAGTTTTTGATTAATTGGATTACTATAAGCTGCATTTGTGGAATTTCTACTTTATAATAAAAATATTGATTGATATGAGTGATATATTCTAATAATCGCACTACTATCTTTAGGTTGATTGGGTGCACTGCTCTGTGTTTTGCATAACCTCGAGTTACGAGATTGCAAAATTACGAAATCGTTCAACTCATCAATACAAAGGAGAAATTGGTTGAAAAAATATTATATGGTTACGTAACATTAGACGTTGAACAGGTGTATCAAATAGCGCCAATATTAATGAATTCAGTTAGAATTTAAACTGCGGCATACGACCGTTGACATTCAGTAGTTGATAGCTGTTGAAGATGAGAAAGAGAAAATAATCTTTGTCATATTGTCCTTTCTCATTTTTTTTTTATCTAAATTGCCTTGTAAATATTCCAAGTAATAAATAATCAAACTCATATAATTACCCAATATTAAACAATTTTAATAAAAAATACAAATAATTAAACTAATTGTCTCCAAATAAAATTCATTATTGACAAGAATTAAATTTTAATTGATCGTTTATATACTGACCTTTGTTGAAACCTCTAACTAAAAAGAAATGTTTTGTTTATCATCTCAATTACTCTAAATTGAATTTAATCCTATGTATATTGAATTTGAGTAATTGAAATTCACCTTAAATTGATTCGTTGACAATATTCTGAAATAAAAAATATATTTTTGTTTTGATAGTTTTATATTTTTTAATAATCCTAAAATTATTTATTTTCAAATATTTAGACAATAGAATTACAAAATATATTTCAGAATTCTGTTTTAGAGTATATTTCAGAAATAACTGTAAAATGCGGGATTGTCCGTCCTGTTTTATATATATTGAAAGTGAATATGTGAAGGTGAACAGAATACAAAGCTTAAATAATAATAATGTATAACAAAAAAAGCTAAAAAGAGCTAGAGGTAGGAGTATACACCGATTGCTAAACAATAATAATAATTATAACCAGTCGAGACTTACAATAATAATCATAACCAGTCGAGCTTTTTATGTAATGGCATAATATAGGCTTATTGGTTGCGATGACAGAAAAACTCTGCTACCAACCCTCATTAAAAAAGCACTTCATTTAATTTTTATTATTGAGCTTTTATAGGGCTTTTAAAATTTAATTTTATTTTTTAGGCTTTTACTTCCAAATATATAATAATGAATCTGTATAATTTGTATGTCCTATCGAACAAGATTTACATTTAAAAAAGTCGTCGTTACTAAGAAGACGGAATTCTTAGGTTGACATAATAGACATAAAAGCAATACTAATAAGCAATTAAGTCACTCTAAGCCACTGAAAACAATTTTTTTTCGGTTTTTGACACCTTGCTATAATTATGCTGAATTATAAGCTACATACCTATAGCAATCCTGTTGATCTTCTTCGAAGGTAATGGCGATTATTACTAACAAAAGGGTAATAAATATAATATACGTATAAGGTAATATATATATAAGGTAATATTCGACACTTTTGATGAAAGCCAATAAGTTTGAGGCTTTTAACCTGCGGAAGTTTTCTGAGGTTATGTATTGCGTTTCCAACAGCCTGAGTCTCAACCTTGAAAGATCTGAATACTCTTCCACAACATGTGTGGCGGTTTCTTCCTCTTCCAGACAGTGCCTACAAGTAGGGTCGTCACTTATTGCTAGTCTACACATGTGTTTATTTATGGGGTTATGACCAGTAAGTATGCCCACCATCTTCCTACAGTCTGCTATATTGAGAGTTAGCAGGAATTTGATTATTTTGGTGTTTATTCTTGGTGCATATATTTTGTAGACTCTGTGGACTTCAATAGAAGGCTTACAAAGAATGTTCCTTTTCAGGGTTTTTTCTATTGAAAGTTTAATATTACCAATAGATATACAAACTGGCGGCATCATTAGATCACACCGATCCACTAATGACTTATCTTATTGTAATATAGTATATACAACTACACAGAATCTGATGTTGTAAATCGGAATATTTAAAAAATCTTTGATCGACTCTTGCACTCTTTTTCTTTAAATGCCAAGTTAATCGTTCTGATGATTTCAATAAATGAAGTGAAAATCTATTAGCCAACCGTTTGATTGGTGTTTTAGTTGACGGAACCACATATACGTATATATATCAATTACTATGTTAATGTCCATATTCCACAAAATTCAATTCTCCCTCCTACTTTATTTTTGATATTTTATCAACGATTTTCTATAGGCACTGGCATAGACCTTTAATTTTAAGATAACAAACGGGAAAGTTCAATAAGATCTGAAAAGGTTTACATATACAAAAAAAAAGGTGCGGGCACTTCTTCTCAGAAACTTAAAACGTTAATGTTCCCTTTCAAAAACTTCCGTTGAGGTCTAGGATTTCAGGGTTATGTCAAATTTTTTAAGTTTTTAACTTGAAGTAAATGAATTTAATTTTTTTGTAGAAGAGTAGTTATAAAATACAAAGATCACAAAATTATATCAATAGAACGGGAACCGGCTTGTTGGCAGCTTTTATTTGGCAACTGGGCAGTTAGTAAAAGACACTTCGCAAAATGAACAGTTAGCAAAAGGATATTTAACAACTAGACACTTTGAAACTTGGAAACTTAACAACTTTTACAAGGTGACATTCGCAGTTTTTACCAATCAAAAATATAACTTTCAACTCTCTAAATACATTATCTTTTTTTTTATTATTTTTCATAATTTTGGGCTGATTTGATTTGATTTTGAATAGCTCAACTATTTTTAAAAATTTTAAAAATGCTTTGTTTTGCAGATGTTCATTTCATTTTTGAAGAAAGACTTATTTAATTTAAAATATTTTCATTGTAAAAAAAAAATTTAGTTTAAAATAAATGATAAGTATAATCACAAAAAAATTGTAGAAATAATATTGTTGTTATTTTTAATTCCCGTCTACATAAATAAAAGTTGTCAAATGTTCAAATGTTAAGCGTCCAGTTGTTAATAATGTCCTTTTGCTAACTGTCCATTTTGCTGAATCCCTTTTTGTTATTTGTCCATGTACCGCAAATGTACCGCAGCAAATTTATCTATTATCAATTTACAAGACTCGTAAGTGGTAATATTTTAGATATTTTGTGAACCACAATTTTGACATACCTTTAGAATTCTGAGCCGCAACAATTAATGTAATAAATTTTTACTTATTGGTAATTTCTATTAAGATGATATTCTTAACATTATTTTATTTTGTAAATATCTATTTACAAAATAATAGTATTAAATGAATTATTTATAAATATTTATAACAAATAAAGTTTTATTTTACAAAAAAGAAAATTATAAAAATTTAATTTTCTATCTTAAGGCAACCAGAAAAAAAAACAAAAACCCCAAATTTTGTATCTTTACACAAAAAAAAAAAACGAAAAAGTAACGTAAATTTGTAATAATTTTGAATCTTTTGTTTACGCATCACTTTCCATTAGTTGATGTTATTTCAAAAAAAAACAAAAAGCAAAAAAAAAGACAATAAAATAAATAAAAAATAAAATAAATATCAAAAAAATGTTACCCAACCTAAAAAGCAAAACAAAAAAATAAAAAAAAAATTATTTTGACCAATGTAAATATTTACCCGTAAAAGGACAAAAATTATTCAAAATAATATAAGGAATAAAAATAATAAGAAAGAAAAAAGACTCCTTAAAAAAAGAAAAAAAAAAAATAAAAAAACAAAAACAAATAAAAAACCAAACCTTAACGAAACATCATCTCCTCATCTCATTTACTTCTCATATAAACATTTTTTCCGAATTTGAGCTTTTTGTTTTTTTTTTGCTTTTTCTATTTTTCTTATTAATTAACTCAGTCTAATTTTTTAGTTTTTTATATTTTTCGAAAAAAGAAAAATATAAATAAATGAAAAAAAAATACGCTCATGTCTTATAAAAGTTGAATAAATTTAATCATTCTAATGGAACGCACCCTTCTTATGATGATGATTTTTTAGTGTTTTTTTTTTTTGTTTTATTTTCTGGCTGTGAAAGAAAATGTAACAAAAACCATCTAAAAATTTCTGAAAGAAAATTATAGTTGGTCTGGTGAATTCTAAGGACTATTGGAGTAAAAAGATATCGAAATTAGATGGGTGAGACCTACAATTAAGGTGGCCGTTATTGTATTGTAATAAAAAAATATATATTGGGGCTTATTTGATTTAAGCTCGGAATAAGTAAATCAATAAATTACAATTATTGTCAAACTTCGGCTCCTATTAATTATTTTTTCAACTTCGATATTTTGTTTTTAACACCAGGTGGGCTAGAAGTTCCATGTATCACTGCAATCTCTTTTTCCCCCTAATTGTACTTATTGTCGATGAAAATTACATTACAATGACAACCAATTGTTATCTTTATGTTTTATTCAAACCTTACAATCTAAAATTTTGGAAGATTTAGTCCATTGATTTGGCACTTCATATTTGCTCGTTCATTCCAATATTCTGATTTACAGGAATGCTAGTAACTTTTTGTTCTTAGGAATGCTAGTAACTTTTTCTGGTTGCAGGAATGTATTGTTCACCTTTCTTCAAAGGGTTACGGTTTGGATTAGTCAATTATTAACAAATCTGTTTTTACATTTTTCAAGTTTTTCTGTAACCAACGGTATACTCAAATTTTTATCTAGATTAATATTTCTAAAGTATGAAGAAGGCGTTTAGGTTATGACACGTACAATTTTTGATTGCATCTCTTGAATTGTTTAAATTTTATTTTTAAAGGTAGTTCTTCATTTACCTCACGGATGGGGTTAAAGAACAATGATACAGGATAATGATGAATTCTTCATATCTGACACAAATAGGACCAAATTGACTTCAGAGTTACTTTGTATTCCAGAACTTATGTAGAATTTTTCCGAATAAGCCAGTACACGCTATTTTTCTTGGTTTCAGTTACTCTTTTTTTGCGGTGAAGTACTTCTTCCAAGTAAACCCTTTATTTAGGTATTATACTGCCAGGCGTTTCACCTCCTTAGCTTGCGGCACAGTTATCCCAGTGATATATAATCCCTTCTTTAACGAGAAAATCTCATGGACACTTTTATTCTTATCCTGCTGCCAATGTTTTTGTAAATTTTGTAGATGCTATATATTAGTTTGGATGGCAGTTTAACATGGTATAGTATCGTCAGCGAAGTTAGATGTTAATGTGTTCTTATTTTTTGGTAGATCAGAGGTATATACTAGATATAAAAGTAGGCCTTACAAACTACTTTATGGATCTCTGCAACATCTTGAAGACAATTTTTCTTCTTCTTTTACTGCCTATGATTTTAAGAATTTTGGTGGTAATATGATTGTTGATATTAATTCCTTAAGCACAATTCTGTCTGTTACAATTATCTCTCCAATATTTGAACTATTAATTTTGATTTTGACAATAAAAAAGACATTAGTGTTGTGATGCCGAAATCGATTAAGATATTTAATAAAATTAGTGGAACATACCTAGAGATTTTAATTTTAATTTTAAATATTTCACCAAGAGTCTACAGCATATTCTATAAAATATATTCTGACAGCGTTACTGACTTAAAAACATTTTTATTTTTAGACAATACACAATACATATTATATTGAAAAAATATTTAATTCAGGAAAGTTCACTCGGACCTACGCTATTTTCTTGTAACATAAATGGCTTAATATGCACAAAACTGAATATTAAGCAATTTATGTTCGCTGATGACCTGGCCAGAATTGGAAGAATTAATCAACATATGACATAGGACATGAGAGAAGTTCACCAATGGATGGAGCGACATAAGCTGACAATAAATACAGCTATAACAAAATATATGTTATTTAAAAGAAAGACAGGTGATACCTTAAATATTTACTATAACAAATGTAAGTTGAATCCCGTGAACAGTTACAAATATTTGGGAATATTATTAGATGAGAACTTAACGTGGGAACAGCATATAAAAGAACTAATAAAAACGGAAGAAAAATTGCAGAACTATTCAAACCAATAAATAAAAGAGTACCACTAAAAAATAAGAGATCAATTTATTACAGCTTATTTCATAGCGCAATTATGTACGGAATTCAAATATGGGGAAACACTGTGAATACAAATTTAAACATATTACAGAAACTGCAGAATAAAGCGATAAAGAACTTGTTTGGATATAAAAGGCAAACTTCAACACAGTAAATTCATAGACAGCACAAAATATTACAATTGAATCATGTTATAAAATGCAAAAAGACCACACAAATACATCTCATACTTACTAAGAATATTAATACCAATATTAAGCCGATGATGAATAATGAAGTTCATACATACTCAACTAGAAATGAAGCACAAATAAGGGTAACATCTTCAACAAAAAGATTTAACAAACATAACACAATATACAATACAGCATACAAAACGTATAATGAATTACCAGTTGCGATCAAAGAAACTGCTCAAATATCTAAATTCAAAAGTAAAATTAGTGATTATTTTCATCAATTAAATAATAGTAATAATACTTAATATTATATATAAAAAAAATCAAATTTAAATATATTCTATAAAAAACAAAAAATTCCTTATTTTAAAATTAAGATTGCACTGAATTAAAACTTTATTATTTATAATTGTAAAATTGTAAAAAACTAAAAACACTCTGTACGAGCAATGGAGCTCATTTGACTAAATAAATGAATGAATGAATGAATTACCATTTGTAAATAAGGTGGTAATATTTCAAATCTTTGTAATATTCAGAAATATTACCATAATTAAGGGTATTCAATTTATGATCAAATCACACTTGAATAGGTAACCGTCAGCTCCAAAAACTATAATGACAACTGCTATATTACTCTCAATAAGATGATGAATCAGCTCACATTCCAGAAAATAATAAATCAAATAAATTTAATAGAATTGGACATTTTTAAGGATTTTTCCAAAGTACGCTAGGTATACCTCTATCCAAGGATTGTCAATTATTTCACAAAAAGGTAATTGGAGCTTGCAATAGTACATAAACCTGGTTGTAATTTCACAAAATATATATGTAAATTCTTATAATATACAATACTTAATTAAACGGGTTAAATATAAATCCGATAGTGGAGATTATAACGGTGTATGGTAACGTTTCCTATTGAGACACGTGTCAGAAGGTATGGACTAATTTGAAATGAATAAATTTTGTAGAATCTGAAGAGATAAGAAATAGTGGGACACTGTCCTATATCTTTTTTACGCCTACTCTATGGCTTAATACTACAACATAAATTAATTGGTTAGTTTGGCGTGTACTAATATTGGTAATCCTGACATTTTTATGGTTTAAAAGTTCATCCTACAACCTGCAGTCATTGGCTGGCTTAGTATTTACAGATATTGTTTACCCACACATTTTTATTAAAAGCTTGAATTGATTTAGAAAATAGAATGTACGCAGGAAAAGTTTACATCCTATTGTATTGCGTTAGACCTCTGTGGTCTGAAGTTGGAAACCATCACTGTCAAATAAACTACTGTACTGCCTATATCTTTTTGTAGCACTTTTAATATTTAATGCTTATATTGGAACACTGTTATATTTCGATTCGTCCAGGTTTTTCCAGGTTTGCTGCTGTTTTCATGTATGGTTCTGGCCCAGAAAACAACTAATTCTTGCTTGCAATAGATAGATAGTTCGTTAACTTCCAAAATTTGTTAATACATAATATATAATGACAGAGTCTTCTCATACTTAACTTAGAGTTTAGATTATTAGTATCTTAACAGCTGCGAGTCTTATTTTATTCTAATTTGTATTTTGCATTACATTTGCTGTTTGATTTACAATTTATTATATTTTTTTTTGTTTTTTTTTTTCAGATAGTAGTAAATCATCGAAAGAGGCTTCAGGGACTACCTATTAGCGGGGAAGGCAGTTTGAAGGACTCTGGGACTTTAACCCACTAAAAACTCCTATCATTATTGCAACAATAAAACTAGTCTTATAGACTAACCATTAATTTACATTTAACTCAAAGAAACTAAGATATTCGTCTTTTATAGATGAAATCTTCAGATCTCGATGAATATCGGCATTGCGAACATACCATGGAGCATTGACTATTTTGCGCAGTACCTTACTTTGGAACGTTTGGATAGTTTGAATATGGATTTGTTTAGCACATCCCCATATTTGAATACCGTATGCCCAGACTGGCTTCAATATTTGATTATACATCAAAACTTTGTTATAGGTTGAGACCGTAGAATTCCGCCCAATCAGCCAGTATATTTCTTTATATTTTATTATAATATAAACAAGGAAAAATGGTGGAAAATTACAAAAACCTTGTGACTACTGGTATTTTTAAAAATCTTATGACTAGACTTAAATTAATTTATAACTAAACAAAGACATCGAAAACAAAAAAAAAAATAGATAAAATAGAAATGATTTAAGCAAACAATCACAATTTAATTACATTTAGTAATTATCGACCAATTGCCTAATTAAAATGTTTTCGGAGCTGGAGCAGTTGATAATAAATTTGTTAGCTCTAATAGTTCTATATTTTGTCTGTTATCGTCGTACTTTTGAATTTTAAATGGATATCTAATGTACTGTGATACCAAGGGAGGCTTAGTAACATTTTTAGTAGTTTATTTTGTGTAATTTGCAGTCTTTTTTATGACAGTATGCGCAGTTTGACCAGACCAGAGCACCATACAGATACGTACTTTGGGAGACGGATTTGAAAATTAGAATTTTGTTGAATTTAGAGAGAGACGATTTCCTATTAATTAGTCCGTATAACAATCTGATTAATATTTGATTTTTTTTAATTTTGTCGTCGACTAGGGGCTTAAAACTTGCTTGCAATACATTTTTTAATCATTAATTTTCTTCTATTTTTCTAAATTTTACTGAATGGCAATACTGTAATGCGAGTACAAAAAACAGTAACATGTAATGTAATAGAAGTTTAATATGAATCTGTCCATTTGGTATTGTCCAAGTTCAAGAGAATGAATAAAAAAATTTAAAAAAAAAATAGCAACTAAAAATTGTATAAGGATTCGTAAACTTATCATATTTGTGTACGAATACATACATATATTATTATTATATATGCATGTAGATAATAATATGTATGACATGTATACAAATATTGTATTTTATTTTTATTATTTTTATTTCCATTATATCCAAATGTACATATATTTGCAGTTATTCTGATGGAAACTACATTCAGAATATTCCAATAAGGATTCACATTGTTAAAAAAGTAAATAAAACTACTTATAAGACAAACAATAACATAACAGTAACAATAACAAAAAAAGATATTGATGCCCAAAAAAAGAGAAAACAAAACAATAATAAAAATGAAAAAAAAAGAAATACCGAACTTTTAAATAAATGAAACTTTTCGTTTTTTAGTGTACACAGAGTAGGAGGGAGGAAGGTATAGTTTTTTATCTTTAATTTTAATTTTCTGTATATTTGCAAGTCTTACGTAAATAAACTCAAAAAATTTAATGCAAAAAAAAGGAAAATAAAACAAAAAGAAAAAAATTAAAATGTCTCCAGGCTACATTTTTTTTTTGTATCTTCCTATTGGGACCCCAGAAATAATTGCCATATTTATAGTGAAATATTTTTATTTTAAATTAATTAAAAGTTTTAAAACCGTTACCTGCATAGCAGCAGAGTCCTCATTTGCCTAATTATTTATTTTACTAATCGAGGAAGTGAATGAAAGCTCAAATCTTCAAATCAAGATGCTTTTCCTGCATTAATAAATTACTCCTACAATTTATTCACAATAGTAAAGCAAAATTAGTGTGAATTGTTATATTCTTCTAGAATAGCAAAGGTCTGTATTTACTAAAGAACAGTTTGAATTGAATTATACGAAAAGGATAGAATGATAGCTTATTTTGGACATCTGATGTGGTGTCGTCTACAATCAAAAGAACAAAAAGATGTCATGATTACGTAGTATTAGGAACCGGATAGGTGTTTAACGGTGAACCGAAGTGAATATAAGATAGTAAGTAGTAAAGGCGGTACTGTGGGTATAAATTGGAGCAACTGTATTTAGACCTTCGAACACATAAGCCACTTAGATTACGCTGACAATGTGTGTTTATTGCCACAACGAATTGACATTTAACTGATATGTGCTAGAAGCTGCGTGGCACAGCAAAAGAAATCATACACACAAATCGCGTATCACAACGACCCAATCCTCCATAAAAGATTGTAAATCTAGGAGGTGAGTAAATTCAGCTGAAATGGATATCGAAGTGCACATAAACAAAATTGGCACTGTTTGCAGGATGTTCTCAAAAGTATGACAGTCAAACAACATAGCTCTGCGTGCTAAAATAAAACCTTTCAGTTCAAATGTAAAGCCAGTTATTTTGTATACCTCCGAGGCATGGAAAGTTTCCGTCAACATCATTAGGAAACTTAAAGCGTATATCAATAGATGCCTACGGCGGTAGTTTTAGTTTAAGAGATTTCGACAAATTTTAGACGCGTCTTTTCTTAATTTGTGGTTGGTAATCTTGTCTAGGTAACTAGGTAGAATTGAATTGATAATTTCAGTTGCTTCTGAAAACCCGATTAGGACTTGATTATTGTGTCTTTTTAATGTCACGACTCAAATAGTATATTTGTTGTAGCTGGCTGTTTTAGGGTAGGTATCACTCTCCCCATTATCACTTGTCCAAGGAACTTAGTATTAGAGCCATCCTGTATGATTGTAAGGGTTTTCGCATATAATTCAATATTCACTATCGTTAGGAAAACCTTCACTTAAAGTTCGAAATCTGGCTCTAGATATCAATAAGCAGTTGCAAAGGAAGTGTTCAAGAGTTTCTCTCTCATTTTGTTTTTTGCAGCATCGTAGGTTCATTACGTTCTAGAGTTTCTGTCACATTTTCGTTTTTGCTGCTGCGACAATGGTGGTTGAACGGAATATCTAACTTGGCAGCTTGGTTTCCTACCGGCCAGTTATCTGTACTTAAATCTGTACTCAGTGGTCTCCCGTTCCTTTTTATGTTACCAGGAAACTAGACTAGAGAAAAACGGCTAATTATGATTTTAAATTCGTTTCATTGTTGTTTCACCAATTGTAATCACTAACCAATTATAATCTCAATAAATTAAATCGAACGCAATGTCATAGTCTACAATCACGAGCTGTCAGGTTGATTAGCACATTCTTAAACTTGCTCGATTTATATTAATATTGTGTCAATTTAGTCCACACATTGATCGAAACATTGTGAACACGTCACCAGAAAAAACAAATCTGATTATCAGAATAATTGCATTTCAAAATATGATTTTTTATTAAAATATATAAATTTGAAAATTCAAGGATTTTTGGCAACAAATAAACTTAACTAAATTAAAATGAAGAAAATATCAACTCTTCTATAATAAAAAAAAATGTCCTTACATTATCCTCCAGTATGGTGTGAAGTAATAAAAATAAAATCTTTATTTTCATATTTCCATTTTAATTTTGGACCACACCTTTTGTTACACTAAAATAAAAAACAAAAAATGCATTTTAACTTCAATTTCCCATTATTCTTGAAATATTCCTTTCGGTATAATAATTCATATTTTTCTTTCTGTCTTTATTCTAAGAATAATATACATATATATTTTTTTATATACATATATAATTGTATATATATGAATATCAAGGCATAAATAATAATATTTACGAAAATAAAAAAAAAAAACAAAATAACAAAATAGTAAAAAAGAAAAAAAATTCTTATATTCATTCTTGCAAAACTTAGACATCTTTATAATAATTCCATTATGAAAAGTAGAAAAGATTTATAAAAGAATACGGGTACCATCAACACTTAGATAAATTTGCCTGTGTTGTAGAAGTGATAATTTAATAATATGTAAATTAGATTTTTGCATAGAAAGGTTAATATAGAAGCTCTTCGTAATCGAAATTTCCAGTTGACTAAAATATTTTGGAGCCCAATTATTGTACAATACCCACGGCTTTCTTTGACATATTTTGACTACCATAATTATCAACTATAGATCTATTTTATTTTTATTCTGTACTGGCGTATCTGGGATATCCCAGGAAGCGCCACTTGGGTCCCCTTTTCTTTATTATTGTAACTAATGATGCCTCACAATTTATGGTACCACCTAAGCTAAATTGCTTTGCAGATGATTCCAAAATTAGAAAAACCATTATTCTTCAAAATAACCCAACTTCAAAATTATCTTAACAATTTTGCCAAATGGTGCTCCACTAACATCCTCGAATTAAATGCCTCTAATTGTCAAGTTATTAGCTTTAGTAGGAAAATTCAAAGCTCTATTATTGAATTTGATTACCATCTTGTGCACCAAACTTTAAACCGTTTTGAGTTGACTTGTCTGACTTGACTTAATCTAAGTGTTATTCTGCATCACTGACTCAATTTCAAAGGACATTTCAATTCTATTATTAATAAAGCTAAATCTAGGATTTAAACTGCGCTGTACCAAAGAGTTTATAGATTCCTACATTACAAAACATTTATACATCATATCTGTTAGATCGACACTTGAATATGATTTGCAAGCTTGGTTTGCATATCGTAACGTTGATATTTCACGTATTCAAGCAGTTCGGCGTAAATTTTTACTTTTTGCACTACGTGCTTTTTCATGGTTTGACTCTTTTAATCATTTTTCTTACGAAGATAGGTTGCTTTTGATAGACCTGAAATCTCTCCAACAATTAGTGGCTGGCATTATATTTATCCACCAAATTATTGCTGGGAATATACTGGCAACTAAAATTAGGGATATAATAACTTTTAGAGAGAATGTACGTGATTTATGTTCCGTTGATCTGCTTGGTATTGCTAGCCATAGTACTGACTACGGTAAATTGTAGCTTTTGTCTAGAATGTTACATTCGAGAGCACCTTGTTTTGATACTAACCTGGATAAAAGTAGCTTAAAATTAAAAATTTATAATCAATAAATATTTACTGTAAAGCTATTTGATCTTTTTCTACTTTCTGTTTGTATTTGAATTTATCTTTTTAACTTTCTACTAACTGCAGCATCTTAGCTATTTTTATCTTTTACTAACATTAGTTACTAACGGTGATGAATACTAAGCCACAGGAAGATGATCTCATCAATTAGCAACATGATGCAAGCTTTTGTCATAAGCGGTCCGTGATCGGTAAAAATGGAGGACGCTTATGAGTCCTGCTTAAGACCTACATGGTATGTTGGCCACCAAAGCAAGTAATTATAATTACAAGATGTGTAAGGTTTATATAGATATATTGGATTGATGTCTCTATGTAATTTTGTCCATATGTAATTTTGGACCTTATCCAACTGACAAAAATCTTCAATGTAGGCGTAAGGCTCAAATTTTTCCCGAACCAATGGAAGATTTCGCAAATCCTAATGATATTAAAACCCGGCAAAATATCAGTATTTTTTAAATAGTAATGCTGTTCCTCAAATAGAAAGTGCCAAGTATTTCGGAATGCATTTGGATCGCCGTCTGACCTGGAAAAAGCACATCTACACAAAAAGAATCCAACTAAGCACAAATTTCAGAAAATTATATTGGCTCGTCGGTAGAAGGTCGCAAATGACACGGAAAACAAATTGCTGATATATAGGATGATACTCCAACCAATATGGACTTTACAATTATGGGGAACAGCCAAAAAAACAAATATTGAAATATTACAACGCTTCCAAAATAAAGTACTGCGAGTTTTAGTTGATGCACCTTGGTTTGCGGCAAATTACATAATACACAATGATTTGCCAGTGTCGATGATCCAAGACGAAATTAACTGACACAGCCAGAGATATCGTGATATATTAAATAGTCATCCCAATGTAAAAGCACGTACACTTATGAATAAATATGACACGACATACAAGATTACAACGAAATACACCAGGAGATCTATAGAAATTTCTTCACATTATTATATTTATATTTTTGATTATAAATTAGGAAATTACTTTTATTGGATTGTAATTTCACATGTCTATTATTAATTAATTCAGTCAAAAACATATTCACTTATTGTATTATTATACTAAGTTCCATAAAATTTTTTTTGAAATTCTAATTCATTGGTATTTAAAGGAGATAAAAAATGTATTTTTCTAAATAATTGAAGTAGGTGCTATGAATTGCTATGCTATGAATTTTAGACTTGTATACATTGCAGCACCTACTATTGAATGAATTTGAGATTTTATATATAATTTTATTAAATTAAATTTAGTAAAAAGTAAACGATAAATTTGATTATATGTAATAGAAGGTTAAGTATATTCAAAAAATCTAAGTGCTAGAAAATGTAAAATTTTTCTATCAAAGGTGGATTCGAAAACTGTAAAATTAATTCATAAATAATAATGCGTACTTTTGATAGGTAATTTTTCCGATGAAAATGGATTCCAAAATCCCATTAATTGGAAATTTTTAAATTTAATTTTTAAGATATTTATTTGAGAAAGTAATTTTCAAGATTTTTAACAATAGAATACAATATTGTTTGCACTAAACTGTAACTGGATCTGTATCAGTTGAAAGGTAAACCAGCATTTCTGATCGTCACATTCGATTGAAAATTGTACTGAAAATAATAGACACATTGTATTTTACTCTTCAGACTTATATAGACACCATTAATAAAAACATTATAATAACTAGAAATCCATACTTTCGAAAATTCATATATAGTGGCACACCCAGTATGTTGATATTCGTTTGTTGTACATTTTTTTACTTATAAAGTCTGATAACAAAATTTTCAAAATACGTTTACACCATTAAATTTTTCTCAGTGTAAAACTCTATTTTTTTCCTATTTTCTTCAGAAATAGAAAAAGTATCCTGTCTAGTATTAGCCGTTGTAGACTTTTTCATATATACATACATGTAATGAAAAACTAAATATAAGAAAATATTAATATGAAAAACGTAAGATGTTATGTATGTGTGAATGTGTGTATTAGAGTATAAGAAAATATTTTATTTCCCGTCACCTGCGGATGTACCAGAAAGCTAGTAAAATAACGGAATAATGTAATTTTTTTTTGCTTTTTTTTAGCTTATTTTATTTATTTATTTTTTAAATATTACAATCATAGCTAAATATTAAAAGAAAACTTTGAAAACAAAGTGATTTTCAAATCTTAAAGAAAATTATTTTAAACTGATAATTTAGTTGAAATTAATTGCATATGCTTAGGAGTTGCTTGTAAATTGAAAATTCAATTAAAATTTTAAAAAATTAAGAATGGTGTTTATTTTTACGAAATCGCGAAAAGTCTTGGGACATTTTTTATAGTAAAGCTTAAGCTGTAATTTTGATTTACAAGGTGGAAGCGATTTCGATTTTCAAAATTACGATTTTTTGCTTTCCTAAATTTTGATTTTTCATCTCGAAAAAAAACGCTGTAATCAAAGAAAAAGTTTCTTTAAATTATTTAAAAAAGCGTGAATAACGGTTTTTCAGAAAGCAAGGAAATTTTTAAAAATTAGATATTTTATAACGAAACTTATAAGCACGAGACTAAAAAAAAGGCGAAATGGTGTAATCCGAGCGGTAAACATTTTCTATTGTTCATTGGTGTAATCCGAGCGGTAGACTTTTTCCATGTCTGTAACGCATGGGATGAAAGAAAACACTGCAGCTAAGAAAGTCTTCGACCCTAGAAACTCACAAGGGTGTAGTGATATAACGACAGATTGTAAAAAAACTAAATGCTAATTTGAAGATGGCAGTTCTTGGGGATCGAACACAATGAAATGCAATGTTAAAATATGAATAGTCAAAGTCTGGGATTTTATTTTTCGTTTTTTACGACGATTTTTCTTTTTGCGTATGAAATACGAAATTACCAGCAACAAACTGCATACCATTTTTTTTATTTTTGTGTTTAGTTTTTCGACTTTGTGTATACATGTTTATTTATATGGTTTCTGAGTAGGTGGTAACTTAAAATTTTTTTGAAGATGTTTTTGATTATTTGCGAAAAGAAGCTTTATTAAAATAAGTAGCAGAGGTTGCCGGAATCAGTGTCATGGATAAACATGAGTCAGAATAGAACGAACTTGTAAAGATAATCTATTTTTGAGGTTGAATTAAGCCGAAAATTTAATGAAAATTTAATGTAAAATCCAAACAGAGCCATATGCCATAATGCGCCAGCCTTTACTATACATGCTCTAATAGCTCGTTCAAAATATTTTGACATGTACTAAGAAGTCGAATTAACGTTTATTAATTCTTAATAATTTTAGAAATAATCTTAGAAAAATTAATTATTTTACAGTTAGCTTAATTTAACGGGGGTCAATCCGCATCCACATCAATCAATCACTGTCATAACACTAAGTCACATGTGTCCTTATAATCACAATTTGACCATATAATCTTAAACTATCTGACCTAAGTGAATGAATAAATAAATTCGTTAAATATTAAGTATTGTACTTAATATTATGTAAAGAGTTTGTAAGGAGATTTTTGCAATCCAAAATTAAATATAGGAATTTTCAAATTATCATTGAGTGAGAGAAAATACTCGCTACAAGAGTTTACACATAATTTTTTTTGCGGATTCATTATTCCTATATTTGAGAAAATAAGTATATGCAATTATGATGCATATGCGTTCTCGAAAGGCCAGGAGAGGCTATTGGTATTAACAATAAGGCCAGCATTGCTGGAAATTGCCAGGATTGTCCTGAAAGAAAGCATAACATCTCTAAAGAACGGAAGAACTACCCAGATGTAGTAGGTAGGCAAGAAGAAATCACGTCGTCATTTTTTCCGATTTAGTACAATAATTGTCACTATAACCTGAATAGGGTAAATAAAAGCAAAAGAAAATATTATGTACATATTTTCCTAGTAATTACTTACATCAAATTAAATTTGTCAGTAACGAATCAACCATATTGTTATTAAGTAATACTGATTAAGTAAATTAATTCTTCTTTAATTATGCATTTAGTGCCTGTTTTATCAATACACATATCCTCATCCTCAATTTGGTGATGACGGCGTCCAGCATTTATACCATTTTTACGGAGCTTTTCCTGCTAGACGTTTAGTATTAATTCGGCCACTTTTCTACCCTCGTCAGTTGACCTTTTTCCATTCTATTACCCTCCAGTTTCTTCGTCCATTTCGATTATAACGGCAAATATCTTCAATGTCATGACGCGCGTGAGTTTTCACATGGTTTCATTACACACCATGATTTCGTTGCGACGTTTCTTATCTCTTAATAAGTGTCTATATTTTTGACTTAGAGTTCTCCTTTCTATTGCTTGCAGTTTTTGTTTTGATTTAGATGTGTTTGCGGTTCTCTTGATAGTGTATGTTAGTATGGGCCGAATACAGCTTTTGTATATTCATGTTTTGTTCTCTATTTCGACATCGTGGTCATGAATTTGGTTTTTGTTGTGCATACCTCCATGTTGTACAATTTAGCAGTTTCGCATAAATCTGAATAATAATCTTTTCAGATTATCTTCATTCTCTGCGAGTTTTAAATTATCATCTGTGTAACATTATGATCTTAAAGAGTAAAATTCTGAAAGAGGAAAATTTTTTTTTTGTTCTCTTTTAAAATTTAAAAAAGAGATGTTTTGGAAATCACACGGTCATTTCTAGAAAAACATTCATTTTAAAAAATAAATTCAAAAACTTTATAAAATATGAAATTCATAAATTTTTTTCTTATTTGTATAAATATGTACATACACATGTGAATGTTGGATATATTATATGGATATATATATATATATATACATGCACGTATGTATTTACAAAAAGGGTATTATGCATTTTTCATTCAAAATATTTCTTCCTTCATATTTTCCCTCGCATTTCCTCTCAATCCTTTTCCATTGTTCTGAAGACTAGAAAAGAAAATTAAAAAGAAAAATAAAAATAGAAAAAAAAACAATAAAAATAAAAGTGTAGAAATAAAAATCATATGTATAGTGAAAATGAAAAACTCAAAAAAGTTTTTACATAGTAAGTTTTCTTTTCTTTTTGTTTTGTTTTTGTTGTTTTGCTATTCGGTAGTTGTGTTTTTTTTATTTAGTTTTTCTTATTCCCAAATGGACTTGACGTTCATTCTTAAGTTCTTTGTTTTATTTTATTTTTTTTGTTTTTTCGTTTAAAGATTTCATATAGACTTACATTACACCTACATATTTATACAGATATAAAATTATTAGAGTTATGGAACTATTCCGTTTATATCACGACTAAAAATTAATGTAAAGTATTATGGTTTTATATATCACTAACAATAGAAGTATATTTTGAAATGGAAATTGTACCTAATAATAATAAGAGAACATTTTTTGTATGTTTTCTAAGTGTATTTGGGGGCATAAGCGGTCTATATTGTTCCGCCATAACACACAAATGATTTTTGACGAACTGCTTGAGTTTCTATACCTTTTTCAATTTGATTGATGTCAAATTTTTCTGAAAATTAGTCGTGATCTCTTTACACTTCATTTTCCTCATGGGTTCCACTTCAGCGAATTGTTTTTATTTGTCCTACCAGTGCATGCCCAATTTACTTTTATTCTGGACTACTACTTATACGTACTAGCTCTTGTTTCAAATAATAGTTCTGTGATTGTAGTTATTTTAGTCTGCAGATGATGGAGACTTGAATCTACTTAGTTATTCTTTGGAATAAAAGGATGGAGGAGGAAAATAAAATGACATATTTGGACAAGTAGAGGGATTTTTAGATCTAAATTTAAAAATAAATATTTTTTGATGTGACTACAAAAAAAAATAATTTTAATTACAAACGGTAGATTATTATTTGCGTTGAATATCAGTCATCATTTGGTTCAAGTGTTTTACCTGGTTTTACTATTAGGTAATATGATAACAAAAACGCACAATTCTGTGAACGAAGTGTAATTATTATTACTATGTTAAAGTACTTGAACAAATCGGAATAACAATTTTACAAAGTGAAATAACAATTTTATTAGACATTCCTGTACGACAATTAAACCCATCAATATGTCAATAAGATAATATTAAATAAATAGGTAAACCAATAATTTTAATTAATAAAATATAAATTAATAAAAAGCTTGAACTCTGTAGCACATATTCTGTAATAGTCGACTGAACGAAAATGATTATGAAACTGAAATCTCACATAATTTATGCCAAATCGTTTTTTTGGATCTACTTATGAGATCGTAGATTGAATGAAAAGCTATTTTTTTTCATGTTTCTTTGGGGGTATAATCGGTGAATATAGTTCCGCCATTACACCCTATTTTTAGTCCTATTCTTCATCTTAATGTACTTAGATTTTGATTCAAATTGAAGATGTATAATTCTACTCGCTGCAAAGTTCTAGCGAGATACTCTAGCTTAAATATTAAATTTTTTAATAGATAGGATTTTAGTTTTGAAAACATTAGATTAAAGGCTTGTAGTAGCGTTGTATTTGCTTGTCCTAAATCATATAGGTGTTCGTGTATCAGTTAACTAGACTTTTTTTTATTTTAAATACTGTTGGGCACAACGACCACATAGAATATGTATTTTTTTTTTTTGTTTTTCACTTTTCGTATTGCAAGGATTGTTTTCTATATATACACATATATATATTATATCATTTTTTTTATACGTGGTTGGTAAAGTTGGTTTGTTATTTTGTCATAAGTGTATTCGTTAAGTTATAATTCCCATTTTTATTAAAATTTATGAAGGGTTTTTGTTTTTCTTGGCTTTAATATTTGCATTTTTTGTTTTATTTTAATTTTATTTTTAGTCCTGGTGTTTTTAACTTTGGTTTATTTAAGTATATAATATGTAATATAAACATCGATGTATATGTATGTGATATGTATATTAGGTACCTATGTTATATAGCATGGATAAAATTTATGAAATGAAAATTTAATTTATATGAGATTACATATTTGTTCTTTTTTGTTTATGCGATTACAATTCATTTTTTTTTATCTTGTTTTTCATAATTTTTATATGATTTTTTTTCTTTTTAGATTTTGCATTTCTAGTCTAGATTGAAGTTAGACGTAACAAGATAAATATTTGTGTAAAAAATATATATGATTTGTTTATTTAATTTTAATAAAATAATTGGTTTTCTATTAAGTAATGAGTTTGCGTTGTTTTGTTTTCTATATTTGTTTGCTTTGGATTGGGTCAATAGAAAATTATATTTCAAATAATTTCACTGGAGTTCTAGTACTAGTTGTGTTAAAATGAAATTATTTTTTGTTAATTAATAGTGCATAAGTTAGATAATAAACAGGATTTTGAAAATACAATTTTTTATCTAATTTTTTTAGTTATGTTCATTAATATAGAATTTTAGTAACTTATTTATAAAAGCTGATCATTAAACTGCTTTATTAGCTTCTGTTATGAACTAAGGACTTTTTAGATTTAATAATATAAAATTTGATTGTCTATAAATTATATACGGTGTTGTCTGAAAAATTAATTGTGCATTCGTACGTAACACAAACAAAATTGGCTATAGCTCGATAAATAATTCAAAAATAATTAAGCAGTTTTTATAATTTGTTTGAATAAAACTTAAAATATTAAAAAAAAAAATAATTATTCGTTTTGGTGACTCACAAAAAAAGCACATAAAATATTATCTATGCATTAAATTATTTTTTAAAAATTATGGTTCGCTTTACCATCTAAATTCAGATTTAAGATAATTTTAAGCAAAATAGAATTAATTTTCAATAGTTAACGTTTCAGTTGTTTCTCGTTTCTTGTGAAGTGAAACTAAATGACAAAATGACTACAAAGACATATCTATCGGTTAAAATTAGAACTGCAATTGTAGCATAGATTTCAGTTCAAGAACTGTAACAAAAATATCATTACATGTAAAAACAAAAATATTTACTTTTAATTCCACCAAATTTAATCAAGTAAAGAGGAAGAAGCTGAAAACATTAGGAATTTGATAAATATAACCCTTCATTGTGCGGAACTGCCTGACTTAATGAAAATAAGCAGAGTCATTCCTATATATAAGAATTCAGGTGATGACACGATCAATAATTTTAGACCTATATTCATTTCATCAACATTTCTGATACGCCTGATACGAACAAAAGAATATTCCGAGATAATCAAAAAAGAAAGTTGAGAAATTAAAGGAAACATTTTTTTTAAATTTTTTTAAATTGTATTTAAAATTTGCCCTTTTCTTAAATTAAATTTCAAATTTACCTCCATTTTTTTATTTTTATTCATTTTGCATTTTGGACTTGACAATGAAAAATTTTATTTAATTTTGAAAATATGTATGTCAAATAAACTATTTTTTAGTACCAATTTAATTAAATAATTTAATTGTTGTGAGGTTTCCTTTCGCTAATAATTTTTTAATATTTGATTGCAAATACCGATATTTCGGAAGTAACATACTTCCTTCATCAGTGCTTGTGTTTAACTGTAAATGTTAATTCATTTTTCCCCTTTTTATATCCTATTCCCTCCATACTAGATATCTATTTTAACTGTACTTTTAAATTATTTTAAATAGCGGTGACTATTCATTCCTTAAATTCTACCTGAACCATCGAAATTGCTAAACTCTTGTATGTGCCTAGTTTGCTTATTTTGTGTACCTCTTTTATTGATGATAAATTAGTTTTATTAATTTTATGGTGTTCCCCAATTATGTGTTTAATAATTGCCGACCTAAAATTGTGAGTACCTCTTATTCTTACTAATTCGGCTTCTCTTAAGTGTTCTTGGAATCTCATCGTAATTAACCGTTTTGATTGCCCTATATATACTTTTGAACAGTTGTGACATAATATTTTATATATGAAGTTAACTTTTTCCATCTCCTTTTTATTCTTTGCTGATCCAAGTATACTGCTCATTTTTTGACTTCTGCAAGTTGTTACTAGTTCCAGGTTGTGTTCCTTAAAGACTTTCTTAAATTTATCGGTGAATGTTGAGTGCGTTACGCAAATCCTTATAGGTTGCAATAAACTCTTCATGTTATTGCGTTCGATGCGGTGCCGTTTCTTCCTTATCATTAGGTCGATGATTTCTTCATTATATCCATTTTTCCTAGCCGTGTCTTTTATGTAGTGCCTTTACTTTTCAAAGTTAGCCTTTGATAATGTAAAGTTATCAATCTGTTGACCATCGTATGGTCTGCTGTCATTGTTTGTCCATGTGGGTGATTTGACTTTGTGGGGATGGTTCGTTGGATAGTAGTATCTTTTCTGTAGATATAAAATTTTATTTCCATCTTTATTTATTATTCTGGTTCCATCGTTACTTATTATTTTTATGTCGAGAAATGGTATTTCTTTATTTTTTTCCCTCTCCACCTTTTCTCTCTACCACTTGTCTTTATACGTCATAGGACTTTTTATAATTGATGATCACCTGGTATTTTATAGTACACAGACTGTATTTTCAGTTGTATATGATCGCAATCTATCGATATGGTATCTTCAGTCACGCTTTCAATTTCCTGTATAATAAATATCTTGTTTTCGCACGTCCGCATTCTAATCCGTGCTTCCAAAATCGGCCACAGAGATCTCATATTCGTAATTCTTAGAAATTATTTTTGTTTCCACAGTATCAGCCCTATACTCTACTATACGATATATGTTAGTATTGGTATAATACATACTTTATCAAAATAGCTGAGCTGGTTTTGTGTTCGTATATCTTCCATCAGTGTATCAGACGTACCGACTTTATTTACTTGTTCTTCAAACTACATTTTTTGACCAATATATGGTGGAATTTCGGTACTAATCTATTTAAATCGAGTTCTTTTATTTGGTAGATGCAGAATAATATGTATGTTTTCAACAGCATTTTGGGTACATTCACATTTTTTATCTTATCAAATTTCAAATTAAATCAATATTTGTAAATTTCGTAACATTTTTTTTTTTGTTTTTTAAAATAAGATATTATTTTGCAAAGTTTTCTAATTCAAAATTTTATGAAAATAAAATTTCCAAATATTTTCTTTAATAAAATTTAATCCTTTTTTTCATGATTTTCCTTTTGCTTTGTTTGTTCACTTGTTTTCTATTTAATTTATGATTTTTCATTCGTATTTCAAAATTAATTTAACAGATAATTTTTCTTGTATATTGAAAACATTAATCATAATTTTTATTTAATTTTTTTTTTAATTTGTTTTTATTTTTTTTTCTATAAATGTTTAAATAAAAGAGATTTGAGATTTTCATTGAAGTATATGAGACAGGTTTTCATCCTTTTTTTCATAACCAATTTATTCAGTTGTTATTATACTCATATGGTATATATTAGATATTATGTATAGTATTGTTGTGTAATAATATCTGAAGAATTTCTTAAGACGATCCTTTGTAATAAAAATTTTTTTATATAATGAAAATTACATAAGTTTATTTCGAAAGTTATGATAGTACGAGCAAATACGCACAAACAATTGGTCTTATATCTTTAATTTAATATAAATTAAGGTATGTAGAGTAGATATCATCCATTTTCGTAAGAGTTAGTTCAAGTCGAGTACAAAACACTGAAGAAGTCTGCAAGTAGTAGACGAAATACGCGTATCTGTATGATAAGCATATCAGTAAAATTAAAAGGAAAATATTCGACTATTTTCACTGTTTACCAAAATTTTACTCTAACGCTGGAAAACAGTTAGTTCAAATAATATTTTTTATATTTATTTTGTTACTGTACAGCTGTACAAATCAATAAATAGTTTGCTTAATTTAGCACTTAGCAGGGTGTGAGAGATAAAAAAAAAGCAAAAATTTATGTTTCAAGTGGAAGGAGGGTCTATACTACACCTTTTGAGAGTCATTGAATCTTAAAAATTTCGTCAATGTAGAAATACCTTGATTTAGGTCTTTTTACTTACTTACTCATGTGACTAACGGACCATATCATATCAACAGAACTGACTCATCAATTTTGTCGGTCACGGGCTGATTTTCTCCAGTTGAAGATGCGAAATTGTTTTAAATCCGTCGATACTTCGTCTCTCCAACGAAGGTTTGTTTTTTCCCGACGTCTTGCACCTTCGGGTTTGGATTTGAAAATTGTTTGGCTGGAGCATTTTTGTTCATCCGCTCTAGGTGGCCGATTCTAGAAGTTTAACAGATTTGAAAAATATAGTGCCGCCGTGTTTACTTCCGCTCGTCGCACTATGCGTACCAGTACTAGATTGAAGAAGTCGCATGCTAGTGCATCTCCTATTTGAAATTCGGTCTGAAAGAAGTCAAAAGTGTTTTTATCAATCACCACAGCCCAGCACATTTCAAGTGTTATTTTTGACAATTGGATGAGCTTGGCTGGTACACCAAACTCCGACATAACAACATACAGTTCACTGCGGTATATGGTATTTAATGCAGACTTAAGATCGATGGATAGGTGGTTTGTATCGATTTGTATTCATGGGTCTTTTCCAGGGTTGGTCTTAATGCGAACATCTGGGCACTGGTTGATTTTCCAGGACATTAGGCATGCCTTCTTCCATCCAGACATATATTTTTTTCTTTTTGTCGAATATTTCTATTGTTCACATTTTGAGTAAGAATAGCCCACTTCCCCTTAAGAATAGGGCCAATAAATTTTGCTTGTGTCTTAATGTATAAGGGAAATAAAAATTAAATTAAATTTTGAATTAAAAAATAATTAAATAATTACACTTAGTGGTTCAAATTCTAATTCCCGCAATAAATAAATATTTGTACATCACTACAACATGAATGGGACGCATTTGCGGTCTTGTATTTCATAAGTGTGATTCAATGATGAAAATGATAATGTGTGATTGATGAATAACAAGATCTATCTAAATTCCTGTAAGTTTAGCCATTCTTGGGTAAGTAAATATCTTTTGTACTTATATATTTCTAAAACTACTAGATTATATTTTTTTCCAAACATTTCTTATTGTGTTCAAGCCTGTTTTTATCACGAAAGGCTTCCAGAACGGTTTAGTCTTATTGATTTTATATAAAACCTACTTCATCCAAATATTTGACTATACTTTAAAAAGCATGTATATTTAGCTTCACTTTCTGGATATTATATCTTAGCATGTTCCAATCATCCATAATTAGCTTATCCAACATCCAATCCACCTTAAAAGAAATTAACAAAACTCTCTTCAATGAATCTACAATTTCGTTTTGTAATAAGTTGTATTTGGGTAGTATATACTGGTGTTATATTTATTTTTCGGGTTGCCGTCTCTTTTAATATCTCATATTTTACATTCAAATAAGTATATCTCATTGGGTGTCAGTTTCTTGAAAATTATGACTCAAGCTCATTTTCTATTACCCTTAGAAACATAGAACTTTTGGCATATAGTCGATTAATTTTACTTGGCTCAACAAGTAGCTATAAGAAGTAGATAAAATTATTTTTCAATTACATAAGATATCGTCCTAGTTCTTATTTGTGAATGAAAACAATAGGGTTGGTAATATAACATGTACAATATATATGACAATGGTAATATGACATCAAATGTATATGATAATATCAATCAATATCGTTCCGCGGCAAATAACTCAATGAACCGATAACAGTATACATGGAATTTGCATAAGAAAATACTCCTTTCCATTTGAAAATTTCTATTTCGGCCAATTTCGGTGATTTTTGGTCTTAAAAAACCCAATTTCGGTCCTTTCTGGAAGTTGAAAATACCACCAATCGATAGAGCACCCTCGGTTTAGTTAACAAACCTTTTTTTTAAATTATAAAATAACGGCTTCTTCACCTCTTAGAAAGCTGTTATGCATGCTCTGGAATATCCGGTGTAATTCTGTAATTAGGTAAAACAAAAAAAGACATAAAAATAAAACTAAATAGTTGGATATTGTGTAAAATTATAGATCGGACTGTAATTGTTGTTGTTTTGAAATTAATAGCGCTATAATTTTTGAACTAGAAGTTAACTATTAGGCTCGAAATGTATAGAAAAAAATTAGAATTTAATAATTAAAAGTCAAAAATAAGCTATCTTAACAAAGTGGTATTTTTTAATGAACAGGTTTTAAATGACATTTTGTTGATAGGTAAATAATATTTGACATTAGGACATTTTACATCCTAACCAAAAGTCCTAGAATATTCTGTATATTAAAATAGATATCAACAATACTAAATTTTTTGGTTGTGAATCTGAAAATACGAATTGCGTAGTGTTCGTCTTGACATGGTTGGACTGGCAACCCTATAATGTATATTCATTTTTTATTTTCTGTAAAAATCATAGATGAAAATTTATGCTTATTTTTTCATACATCATATTTTATTTTTCTAATTCTATCTAAATATGCTATGTATGTATATGTAAAATGCTATAAAAAAAGATGATATTCTATCAAAATTGAAGAGTATTAAAAACAAACTCAAATCCGTTGGGTTCATCTCAATCCAAAATATGATATATAAAAAAAATATTCCTTACTTTTAAGTTGAGGATCTTATTTAGAATATCTTTTTTTACGATTTACTTTTTGATGATTTTTAGGATGTATATATACATATATATTGTGTGTAGTGTACCCATTATAATGTTAGGTGTTTTTTGTTCTTTTTTTGGGACAGCAAGGAAGGTCTATTTTAATTTTTTTTTATTTTTATTTCAATGTTTTCGAAATTATTTCATTTTTTTAGGTTGAGTATAGCGATTCTTGAATTTTTATGTTCAAAATAATTTTGTATATTGGTGTTTTTATTTTTGATTTTTTATAATTCTAAGTCTATCTAGAAAGAGCTAATAAATATACAGTAATAATTTATGAGAATGTATATATACGAAAAATATTATTTTTACTATTATTATGTATTTTGTTTATTATTATTTTGATGATTTTATTAATTTAATTGATATATGGTACATTTATTGAGAACAATAAGTTTATTTATTTTATTTTGAGAAGATTGGGTGTTAGGGAATTGACTCTTCTTACATTAAAATGGATATTGAATTGGACTATTATAATTTCTATTGATTCATTGAAGCACAGAAGAAAAAATGTAAACAACTGATCCAACCAATTACAAATTCAACAAATCTTAATAATTATCCGATAAGTTTGTTTCCTAATATTTCTGCCCTATTTCATAAAACTATTATTTTTATATTATTTGTGAATTTACTAATATTTTACTGATAAAGGATTAGTAACCCTTAAAAGCCCAACCTGGAATTTTTGAACCAAAAAAATTTTTTTGTGTGAAGGTTCATCAAAAAAGTATTTTTTATTCTGAGACTTTCTAATTTTACGATTTCGGGCTAGAGAATTAATGATTTCAAGGATGGTATCAAATTTGATACAATGGGTTTCAGAGAAGAAAAAAAAAACAATTTATATAATATTAAAAATTTGTTTTCTTCAATTCTTTTAATCTTTAATTTCATTTTTTTAATTTTTAATTTATTTATTTTTTAACAAAAAAATATTTTAACAATTCATTTAAAAATTCAATAAAAAAAAAATTCACTTATTTTGAGAAAAACAAAACTTATATTAAGATAACACTTATTTTAAATAAATGATGATAAAAAGGAAATAAAAGCAGTTCGTTCAGAAAAGAAATTATAAACTATTTACATAAAAAGAAATTAACATTATCACATAATTAGTTTATTTATACTTCTTTAAAACAAGTGGGTATAATCAGTGGGTAGTTTACAACCAGATAAACGATTTCGTCTAACTGTACCTGAACTAAATATACCTTTGGAAGCCAAATAAATGATGAGATCCTACTGATGTATAATAATTATCAAAATAAATTCAATGATTTGTATTATACGTAACATTCCTTAATAGGCGAACAACAACGGTTGCCGAAGCTCCTAGATCAGGCTCATGAAGTTTACGAAATCTAGCATGGTTTTCTTGTCGGAATACAACTCAAATTGGTTAAAACAAACTGTTACTTAAAACAAACAGTTTGTAACCCCACTTGTGAGGCTTGTTAGGCTGATTTAAATAGCTTTTGCCTTTACTTGAACACATTTGTTCGTTTACACATAAATCTCTATCATATGCAACTGTTTTAAATTTCGTATTCAAGTGGTCAATTATGGGGCGTAATTTATGCATTCGATCATGGTTTTCATTTGTTCTAGCCAACATTTTGTTATTGTCGTCGAAATGTAAAATTTTTTTAATTTTTTCGAAGCGATTTATATTCATAGCTTTGTAAATGCCTTCGTAACCTAAATGATTACTCCAATATGAACGAATGTTTGGCAACTGAATTATTGAATAATATGAAGTATACCTATATAACTTTCAACTTCATTTTTTTTTTAAATATTTGGTAAGTTTGTAACGCATATTTGTGTTGCGTACAAGTTTGTTTGTTTTACAATATGTTCTATTATTTCATCATCGACGAAGTATTTAAAAAATTGGAAAGGTGTATGCAAATTATTAATTTCAGAAATATATTCATTAGGTGTAAAACGTAAAATATCTTCTTCTATTAACTTGTTACGTTTGCGCCACAAAATATTTTAATTTTTTTAGCCTTACTTTCATTTTCTTCAGCAAAAAATTTGTTATTGCTGCAACGTAATAAACTAAATATATTTACTTTCTATTTCTCTTAAAATACTATCAAAAATATATAAATATTAAATATTAAATTAACAATGTAAACGTATATTTTAAATTTTACAGTAAATGTTTGTTTCTGTAATATTGTATTGAATTCGATTTTCGTTGTTGCTGCGTACCATAAGGTGCATATACTATTGTAAGTAGGAATGACTCAAGTCTGGTTCAATGCAAATTATTAAGGCAGCATGTGTGTTATGTATCCTTTGTATCTATTTATCTATTTATCTTTTTATATTTTTTTTGGTTTTTTTTTGTTTACTTAACTTACTTTATTTATTTATTCTTGTCGTTCTCTTCTTTTGTTTCACTTATGCTTGATCGCTTCTTAGTACATTTATGCAAGAACAATTCCATCTTGATTTTGCAAATATAAGAGGTTTAGAATCAAATTATTTTGGAGTTTACGTTCATCTTTCCACTGAAAATCTAGCTGTTTTAGCTCTAAATGAAACTCAAGTGTTTGCAAACGCAGACGCTAACAGGTTTAGCGTAACGGGTTACAAACTTGAGTCTTTTTTTAGCCCTCGTAGAGGGATTGCTTGTATGTCCGCAATGATGTGGCTTACCAAATTCTGAATAAATATAATAATAGCTCCAATCCGGAATTCAACTACATTTGGGTAAAATTTCTTATAGGAAGCCATATCATACACTTTTGTTTTTTGTATAGAAGTCCAAGTATTTCGAACAATGACTCTACTATAGAATTTGATAAATTATCAGATTCTATTAATAGCATTCTTCAGGACTATCCTCAAACAGAAATCACAATTGCGGGTGATTTTAATGTCCACAACAAAAATTGGCTTCAATACTCAGCACAAACTACGTCAGAAGGTAGATATGTAGAGCTGTTCAGCTCCCTTCACCAATTAACTCAATTGGTAAAAGAACCTACTCGTATTCCAGATTGTTCAACCCATAGTGCTTATACTCTGGACTTATTTCTAACATCACATCCGGAAAAATATAGCATTTCTGTAAATAGTCCTAAAGGCAACTCTGACCACTGCCCTATTAACTCGCGCTTCATAGCTTCTAATTCCACCAATCAGAAAACTCCTCCCAAACGAAAAATATGGCAATTCAATAAAGCCAATTGGGATGGTTTAAACAGTTTCTTCAAAAATTTTGATTGGAATATTATCTTTCGTCACAGAAATGTTAATCTCACTGCAAATGCATTAACTAGTACTATAGTTTTCGGAATGCAGCTTTTCATTCCTAATAAACTTAAGAGTGCTAAACCAACTCAAAAATATAATTGGTTCAATAACATATGCAAGCAAGCAGTCAAAAACAAAAAGAAAGCTTTCTATTCCTACAAGAACATACCGAGTGAAAGCAACCGGATAACTTATAAACAGGCTAGTAAAAGCTGTAAACGAGTATTAAAACAGCAAAAATTCCAATATGATAGTCGCCTAAGACAACAAATTATTCACTACCCAAAAGGTAGTAAAAATTTTTGGTCGTTTGCTAAAATAGTCAAACAAAACTTTTCATCATCAGCAACACCTCCGCTGATTGATAACAATGCTGTTATTTCAGATCCCGAACTCAAGGCAGACCTGCTTGCAAAAATTTTCGCAGGAAACTCTACATTACCAGCAACAACAGCAACTCCACCTGCCTTTGAACCAACTGAATGCTCACTTAAAAGAGTTTACTTCCGTCCTCGAGTTGTTGCAAAAGTTCTAAAGGATCTGAATTCCAACAAATCTACCGGGCCTGACAACATCCCTCCATTAGTACTAAAAAATTGTGCAAACACCCTAGCCAGACCGCTGAGCAAACTTTTCCACAAATCATATGTTTCTGGTATTTACCCATCCTCATGGAAAATAGCTCATGTCCAGCCAATCCCAAAAAAGGGTGACCTTAAAAATCCCTCAAACTACCGGCCAATTGCTTTAACATCAGTAATATCAAAGGTCATGGAGACTATAATTAACTTCCAGTTAAAAACATATCTAGAAAGCAATCACCTTCTAAGCGATTGCCAATATGGTTTTAGGTCAAAAAGGTCAACTGGTGATCTTTTGACCTTTTTGACTGAAAAATGGCACCAATGCATAGAAAAATACGGTGAAGCTAAAGTTATCGCTCTAGATATCTCCAAAGCTTTTGATCGCGTTTGGCACGCAGCATTACTAAAAAAACTAGAAGCATTTGGTCTAGGAAACTTACTCAATACGTGGATTGAAAGTTTCCTTTCAAACCGTTCAATACAAATTGTTTTGGATGGGTTTATGTCCCAAAAATTCAATATCAATGCTGGTGTCCCTCAAGGCTCACTTCTTTCTCCAACATTATTTACAATCTCTATAAATGATCTCCTATCCACGTCTTCAAATCATATACATAGCTTTGCTGATGATAGCACTCTTGATTCCTTGTATTTTTTTGAGAAAGCTGCTGAAGTGACCCAGACTTCGGTAAATAGAGAACGAAATAACATCTCTCGAGCTCTAAACAGCGATCTCCAAAAAATTCAAGCCTGGGGAAGTGTAAATAGGGTAAAATTTAACGCTTCAAAAACCCAGAGCTGCCTAATATCAACAAAGCAACGGCCTTCATTACCAAACATCCTTTTCGATAATGTAAATATTGAAAACTCCGAAACCTTAAGAATTCTTGGAATGGAGATAAACAACAAACTTTCGTGGCAGGACCATATTTTTGCAATTGCAAAAGATGCCGCGAAATGTTTGGGATTCTTAAGCAGAAGTAAAAAATATTTTACATCATCCAACCTTCTTCTAATATATAAGGCATACATTCGACCACGACTTGAGTATAACTCACATATTTGGGGCGGTGCACCCAACAGTACCCTCCAGTACTTAGATAAAGTACAAAAGCGAGCCATCAAAACTATTAATGATGGAGATGTTACACAACACCTAACATCGCTGAGTCACCGTCGAAATGTAGGAGCAGCCACTCTGTTTTATAAATATCTATTGGGTAATTGTTCTGACGAAATTAAAAGTATTATGCCAAAAATAAAACCATTCCAACGAAATACTCGCAGAGCAGCCCTTTCCCACAAATTTGTAGTCGAGCCTCTTCGAACCAGAACTGTGAAATACAAAAATTCTTTCATTAACCGAACCTCTAAACTATGGAACACTCTACCACCTTATGTGTTCCCCCAAAAATACAACTTGGAAGTTTTCAAAAAAAGAGTGAATCAATTTCTGTTAAGTTGTCTGTAAACCTGTGTTACTATTTCTATTTCTCATCTATTCTCTTCTTATTTTCCGTTTATGTTATTATTTATTTCCTTTGTACTTTCTTTTATTCTATTACTATTACTAACTGGTTAAAATTCTGCGAAAGCAGCTAGGGTGTTTATCCCATTATTTTGGCCATTAAAAAAAAAAAACAAAAAAATCGTGAAGGCTTCTCATTTTGAGTTTCTTCTTCCAAATCTTCGTCAAAAAAATCTAAAGACATATTTTCTATTTCACAGTCGTTAAACTCATCATTAGAATCATCCAAACCATCTTCGCTTTCCCAACCGTCTAGAATTCCTTCAATGTCTTTATCCAACAAACAATAATTTTTTCCCATGGTTAAAGGACCAATGTATCCAAAAAAAAATACAAACATTTTTTTTCCCTAGATGAACCAAATCATAATATATTTTAAAACTTTCTACTTATTTGTAATAAAAATATTATTTTTTAATACTTAAAAATTTTTTTACGCGCCAAAAATATTTAAAAATATGTTAATTTACAATTATTCTAATTGCAACTTAGTTATTCTGCAGTCAACGATAAACTGCATATTATTTTTAAATTTCTACTCAAACACACACAAAAAAACCATATAATGAGCGTAATTTGAGTTAAAACAGTTCGTATTAAATAAAATACAATGGACTTTGTGGAAATATATTAAATAAATTAAAAAATGTGAAAGTTTCAACGGTTTGTATCAAATTTGATACACGAGACGTTTAAGGCTTAAATTCAATATGTGTATTCAAGTATTAAATGCCAAATCAAATATTACCCTTAGGCTATAGGAACAGATATGCAATATTTAGTTTTGCAACTATTTTATGGTACGGTTGTGTTCCATTCGTTTATATGAAAGTGCGAAATTGTCTGCGCCTAGCCTTAAATCAAGTCGGGCTTAGATATAAACTATACAAGTAATCAATAAACTAATTAAGTGTGACAATTTTTTGTGTGCTTAACTCGTAGATTTAGAGAATATATTTAATAGTATATAGCTTACTAACTTACTTACTTGTTGGGCGTTAGGTATGGGGGATGGTATATAATAGGCGAATAGTAATAGCTAGAGAGGCTAATATACTGAGTATAAATGGAGTATATACCCCAGTATAAATTTCCCACAATATGTAGTTAATCTTATATACATAATATTAAGAAATTTATTATTGTCATATATAAAGTAAATAACGCGAAAAAAATATTTAATATAACGGGTGTTCCAGAACATGCGTATCAGGTTTTTAAGAGGGCAAGGAGCCGTTATCTTAAAATTTAAAAACAAGTTTGTTAACTAAATCGAGGGTACTCTATCAATTGGTGGTATTTTCAACTTCCGGACAGGACTGCAAAACTTTTTTTAAGACCACAAATCGCCAAAATCGAAATCGAGATCTGAAAATGGGAAGGGATACTTTTCTATGCAAATTCGTAACTTTTGTAAAAGTAATATTTTTCTTGTTTTTTGTTTTTTGTTTAAACTTTGTAAGAACCCAAAACTGAGATAAAAAATGTGCTAACATGAAAAACAAATTTATTTATAAAATTAATTATCATTAATTTTAGTTTACCAAAGGAAAATGTTGAACATTTTGGTTTTATTGTTATTGATTTTAAAGAAAAATACTAAAAAAACAAGAAAAAAAATCATTTAACACACTTATTTTGTGTCGTAGAATCTGAATTTGCATTAAAAAGTACCCCTTCCCATTTGAAAATCTCGATTTCGGCGATTTTAGGTCTTGAAAAACCGATTTGCGGTCGTTTCTGGAAGTTAAAAATATCACCAATCGATAGAGCACCCTCGATTTAGCAAACAAACTTGTGTTTAAATTTTAAAATAACGGCTCCTTCCCCTCCCCTCTTAAAAAGCTGATACGCCTGTGCTCTGGAACACCCGGTAGAGGTTAATTAATTCTAATTTTTGTAAAAAAATTTTATTTACGTAAAATGTTTTATTAATTATTAAGTAAAATGTCTGTGCCAACAAATCATAACCGTTTATGTCAACATAATAAAAAATCGAGAAAAAATAATCACCATGACTTTTATGACTGTTGTTACAGATATGTCGAAATAAAATGCAAAAAAAATGATTGAAATAAAAACTGAACCTGAGCTGCAATGTAGGAGATAATATTTATCTCTTTCTTTTAAGACGATCTGTACTGCAATAAGTAGAATAACAGTAGAAAATTTCCTTTTTTTGTACGTACAACAGAAATACAGAAATTTAGTAATTATTCTTATAATGCGGGGAATTTTAGAGTTTGGTAGACACTTCGTGTAATGTAATTTTAATTAATCGTTCAAAATGCCCTTGCCAAATTATTTAATTTAAATTTCGTTACCGTACACTTTGTTAACCTAATTTCTCTGAATTCGGTAAACGGTAGAAATAAAAATTCAGATAATATAATTACATAAAATAAGTCCTCATTTGATTACACTTATGAACTATGCAATAATTTCATGTTAATTACGTTAACTAAAAAGATTAAAGCCTCCTCTCAAACACTTTCGTCGACAAGCAAGATAGGCTTCAAATTCTTATGCATACACGATGGAATGGAACGATATGGAAATTCTTAGGTGGTTCAAAATCGGACATGCAAAATTGGTTTGTAATAAAATTTTCCGAATTTCAAGCCATATTTCAACAAGTGTGTTCGCAAAATCAATTAATCAACCGACATATAATCTCTACAACTTAAAAAACGATATAAACGGCTTCGTTCAAAATGCATCCTTACTGACAGTAGTGATATATTATTTTTTCTCTGATTTTTCAATAGTTTAAACTGTGCATTTATGTATACAAGTATTAATGACCTAATGCGTGGAAATAATTAAAAAAAAAAAATATTATGTTAGATTAATTGTTTATTATTTATTTTTAATTGATCAGGCTCGTGTCGATATTTGGCCAAAATGTGCGGTTGTTGCTGTCGTGTCTCGCTATTCAAAGTTAAACAAAAATTCAAAAACATGTATTTTATATTTTGCACAGTATGTCGCTGTCGTTGTCATTATATTTGAATTTCATAATTTCTATCGTGGCTATTGAATAACGTTTAAAAATATTAATAATTAATGTCCGCATTTTGTTCTAAGTTGGTAGTGTATTCTATTCGATAGGCAATAAATCTATCGTCATAAGAGCATAATTAAAAAAAGTTGAAAAAACGAAAATTATTTAAAAATCAACAAACTAATAATATACATTCAAAAATAGGGAAAACCTAAATAAAAAATATCTTCGCAACTTTGTTTCAGGAACAAAAGCGACAACATCATTGGCGAAAAACTCAAAGTAAAAACAATACTTCAAAAATCAAATTCAAAATTTTCTTCACAATATCAATTTGCCATCAAGCAGTTGAAAAATTAGAAAAGTAAAAAAAAAAACAGATAAAAAATAAAAATAAAATTAAAAACAACAATTCAGTTTATTGCCACCTACAACATGTAGGGAGACTTTAAGTCTAATGCACCATCATATACCCTATATTCATATCGTTTACGATAATCCATCTAAATCAGTTTTTATTTTGTTTTTTTTGTTTTTGTTTTGGGTGATATTTTCATTTGCGAATCACAAAAATTACATGATCTCAGGCTCAGAGTTTAAAATACATACAATATTGTATAGGTATACAATGTTTATTGTATGGGATGAAGTTAGAAAATAATTTTGCTCGAGCCTTTAAGAATTTTCTTTTTATTCATAATATGTTATTATCAACAACAAAAATAAGAATAATAAAAATATTCATTTTTTTCAATTTCATTTAAGTTGAATAAGGAAGAAGATTTTTAATGTTCCTCATTTTCTAAGATTTTATTTTTACAAAAAGAAAAGCGAAACATCTTTTTCTATAGTTTGTATACATATTTACCTCCTAAAATGAAATTTTAATCAGACTTTATTAAAGTAAGCAATCAAATATAGGTGATGAAATAAATATACGTAATTTGTATATGGATGTGTGCGTGTGTGTGGTAAATTAACTGTAACAGAATTGGAAAAACTTTTTAATCAAATACACAATCAAAGCCTAAAGCCTAAAGATAAAGCCTAAACACAATCAAACCCTAAAGCCTAAGCTGGGATGCTATCTAACAGTAATCTAGCTCTATCTCAGAATATTTATCTCTAATTTAGATTTGCGGAGAGGCGGTATCGTAGCCAATGAAGGTTTACCGAGGTGCGATTATTGCTAGTTGAAAACTTTAACCAATGCCTCGCCATGTGATCGTGCAATATCGTTCGCCACCGCAATTTTTGATAGCCAGAAATGTCTAAATAAATATTTGTATGCACAGCCGCTGTTGCATTCAAAAAGGGGGATATCTGCATTTTCCAAAATATTTGCAACGGAGAATATCCTTTTTCCAGAATTTTTTATATAATTCAAAAAAAAGAACAAGATTTTTTGAAACTGACAAACTAGTCAGATCATCGACGGCAACATTTATGGACCGGAGCCGGCAGTTAATATATCTATTGCTAATATTAAACTATCGATAGAAAACACCCTGAAAAGGGAAACAAACATTCTATGGAAGCGTACTGAAGGCCACAGAGTTTTCAAAATATATGTACCAAGAATAAAACCAAAATAACCAACTACTTGCTAACTCTTAATGAAGCAGACCGCAGGAATATGAACCTACATGTGAATAACCAAATTTTTAAGATAATGAAGACCCAACCTGTAGACACTGTCTGAAAAAAACAGAAACCTTCAGACATATTGTAGGAAAGTACCTAGCACTTTCAAGGCTGAGACTCAGACTGTTGGATACGCACTACATAACCTCAGAAAATTTCAGAAAAGGATGAAACTCTCAAAACTATTGGTCTTTAACAAAAGGGTTGACTAGTTTCTAGTAGAAGTGGAAGAGGGCATAAGGGCTCACCTCTGTATGAAAAAAAATGGTTTAAGCAATAAAAACTGATCAGTTGAAGACGTTTTCACTGACTAGAGGCGCTGTAGAGCGGATGAAATAAAATAATTTTGGTAAGAAAATGTTTTATTATTTAGACAGATATTCTGAAATACATTGTCGACGTTAGCCACCACCCTATATAACAACCATCGGTTTTAGTAGATAATACAAATCTTCAACAGCTTTGATGTTATACCACGCCTAGAACCCTAAAGGAAATTATGATAAGCACATAAATAAAATTACTACAAAACTAAGTACTATGAGGCTTTTTTAATTAAACAGTTGTAAAACTAAAAATTGCATTTCTGTGCCTAGTCTTAGAAATCAGCAACTGTCTAATGTTGACTATAAAATGTTTTTTTATTTTATAAAATTAAGGTAAAATCAGCTTTTAGTTTAGCTTGTGTGCTCAATTTAGTGTTATCACTTGTGTCAATATTGTATATTTTAATAAAATGGAAATACATAAGTGAAGTAGTCCACGTTTCGTCATTATCATCTTTTGGTTCTACAGCTCGGGGTGAGCCTTAACCATGTCCACAACTTTCCTCCATTCTGCTCTATCTTGTGCAACTGTCCTCCATCCGTTAACTCCAATCTTTCGACAGTTGCCCTCGACTTCGTCCACCCATTGTGATCTTGGTCTACCTCTTGCTCTTGTATTGTACGGTACTGCGTCTAATATTCTTTTTGGCATCCTTTGATCATTCATCCTCATCACATGACCTGGCTGCTAATTTAATTGTCCTGGTTAAAAATTTTTAACTGAAAAGGCCTTTGTGTGCGTAGAAACATTTTTTTGCTGCTTGATTTCTATCATTAATTGTCAAATGCATGTCATTTTTGTTATTTATTAAGACACCTAGATATATAAAACTATTTACTCCTTCAAAGTTATGATCATTTATTGTTATATATTTGGTCTTAGCCTCGTTAATTTTTAGTCCTACAGTAGCAGCTTCTTTTTCTAGAGTCAGAAATATTTCTTTTAATTCGTCAAAGGATGTTGCTACAATAGCAATATCGTCAGCACACGCACTTATTATAGATGATTTTATGAATATGAGTCCACGTTTCGTACAAAAATAAATTGAACTAATTGGTGAACATTTGAGTTTATGTGCAGTTGTTTGATAGTACGATTAACTGAGAATCATCGTAGGATTCACTAGGATTCACTAATGACTAACACAATTAAAATACTTGAAAATTACTTGACAAATAAAAAAGGAATAATCGGTTTTTTATATATGTTACATTTAAAGTTATTCTCTAAGAATTTCTATTTGTAAAAATCGTCCTATATTTAAAATTTAATATGGGGATGGAATTGAAATATTCTGGGTGTCGTATTAGGCCCGCAACTAGTAGTTTGCTCACCTTTAATTTAAGATGATAATATTATCCTTTTTATTTTATATCTAGCTATAAGCACATACTTTAATATATATATATATATATATATGCAATATTGTACATACATATTATATATGTATAAATTTATTTTTATATTTATAATAATATGCGTTTAATGTTAATAGTTGATATAATGATGAAGAAACAATGATATTGATAATTTGATGTTAACAATTTTTGGTACAATTTTGTTATAATTTTATGTTTAAAAATAAAGAAAAATAAATAAAAAGAAAAATTATACAAAAAAACAAAAAAAGAATAAAATAAAATAGAGGGGTATTATTAGATATTAGACAAGTGGGTCAGGATTTGTATTAAAGTACTTAACAACAATGACAAAATCTAATATTTGGCTTATTTCATTGCTTTTTATTTTTTTTATTTATAATAATAATATAATAATAATGATGATCATAATGATGATGATGACTATGATGATGACGATGATGATAACAGTAATTTAATATGATATGTTTTTACCATTTTTATAGGTTATGAATATTATGTTGCATCAAAATTCTTGATGACCACTTAAATATAAAATGGTGTTAAAATTTCTGAGTATTTATTTTGTTTTTTGTTTTTGTAGCTGTTAGAGTAAATTAGAAAAATATTTAATATATAAGAAAAATATATCATATGTATAGACGTAGGAGTAGACTTTTCATTTTATTTTTTTTATTATAAAGGGTTTCTTTGAGGTATGGTAGGTATAGCTAGTACTATTACGTCGTCTTAATCATATTGATGAGTAGATAATAGGTGCTGGTAGATGTAGTTTTAATTTTTATTTTATTGTCTTTTTTTTTGTATATATTTATTTTAATAAATTTTTCTTATATTTTATTACAAGATACCGAAAGTATTATACTATAACAGAAAAATCAGTGACATTTGAAACAAGAACAGTTACACTCAATAAAGTAATCGATTGTTAAATTAAATAAAATTTCAAACTCCAAAATATAAATAAAATAATATTGTATTTGTAAATATTATTGTTTTGTATGAGATATTTGAATATTAATAGGTAATTTTTTAATAATGTGTATTTTTTATTTTTAGTTATAAAGCAGGACTGGCGAAGATTAGCATAGTACGGTACTACCAAAAATACTTATTATTTTCGCAGCGAATTTTCTTATTATTGGATATTTAGAATTTTGGATAAATTTGGCATAAAAATGTACTTCATCATCTGTTTCAAGAAAGATGGTTTTTAATTCGGAATGGCATTGGAGATCAATTAATTACATTTGCAAACCAGATGGTGCTATGCTGGACGATTAACATTGAATGGTGATTGAAATATTTCAAAATGTTTATCATATAAAGCAATTTCATTGAATCTTGAATCGAAAGCTTTTTCCAATTTCTTCAGACAATTACCATATTTAACAAAATACTTTTGTACAGATAAACTAATATAATTTAATTCAGAAATCTTATTTTTCTGGCATCGCTATGCCTTAATTGATTTGATGACAAATGTAATTTGAGCATAAAAAATTTGATTTCACCACAAATTTCAGCAGATAGCTTTGGTTCACCGTGAAGTTTTAAATTTAAGCTACTGAAGTGACCAGTCACGTCTATAAGAAAACTTAAATCTGGCAACCAATTATCATCTGACAATTCTTCAACAGAACTCCCTAAAAAATCTTGTTGAAAATCTGCAAACAAACATTAGATCAGACATTAGACAAAATGAATAACGTCTTCGGGAGTTTCTTTCAAATATTCTTGAAATTAAAGATGGAATAGTCCACGACTACGAATAATTTTAACCTACGACATTTATTACCTAATCCATGGCATGTGTAAGCCTGTTCAATATCTATTCTAGCTTCAATATTTTTAATTTTTTTATTTCACCATTACATTTTTTATTACTGTTTTTGATTTTGTATTGTTTATGAGGCCAAAAATTAATAAATATTATGCTTTATTCATACTAACAATATAGATCTAAATTTTTTTATATTTAGAATATTTTACAAATATTTATAAATTATTTTGTTAGCCCAAATTATATCACAAAGAGCCCGGGTTGGCCAGGCCTGTATAAAGTATTGATTATTATGAAATTTTATCTATTATTTTGGTATTTTTTTAGTTATATCTTATACCTCACTCGGGAAACAAACCCGTGTCTACCATGTTACAATTGAAACACATTTCTGTGCTCCAACCGATTAGGCCACGAAAGGAGTCAATATATACTTTTATCGAATCAAAATTAGTCCCCTAAAGAGTAAAAAATAAAATAGATGGTGGTCAATCTTCAGATTTTAGAAATTATAAGATAAATTAAATTTGCCGTAAATTTGGATTTTTTTAAATCTCAAATATTCGAGGTTCTAATAAAATCATGATTAGTTTGAACACATTTACAAATTGATATAAAAAATGTTTTTAACATCGTTAAGTACATTTTTGAATTGGTTTTTATGTTTATAGCAATTTTTATCAATATTTGATTCATTTTGGTTTGTGAGGGGGATAAAAGTCTAAATAAATAATAAAGAAAAAGAATAAATAGAAAAATTAGATACTGATGACACTGTTAATATAAAATTATGAAAATATAGGTCGATATTTATGGTTTTTTTATTTTTATTCAAATTATTATCTCAACAGAGCTATAAGCTTGTACAGAGTGTATTGTTTTTTTTTTTGTAGTACATTATAAGCTATATATACCTATACATAAAAAGAAAATAATAGAAATATTCAGTGCAAATAAAAATATTAAAAATACAGAGAAATAAAGACAACAGAAAAAAAAATCATATTAATTAATGTAGTTAGAGATACTAAACAAAAGTTCAAGATGATTATACGTCATAAGTTAATGATTATACATAAAATAGAAATAGATATAAAGTTTATATTTTATGGTTTTCTAAAAATGAGTTTTTAACATAGACTGTAACTGTTATACGTTTTTTTTAAAAAAATCACATTGAAAGAGTTATTCTCTGACTTTTTTTCATATCGATTATTTGTAATAATTATTCTTAATCAAAAAATTTTTCACTCATATAAAATAGTTAATTCTCAATTTTTATCTTTTTCTCTTATTTTTAATAGTTATGAAATAATTTCTATTTTTTCTATGATAGTAGTAACACAGCAATTTTTATTTTTTTCGATTAAAATAAAAATTATTTTCTAATTGTGAAGCTATTTCAAAACATCTACTTGAAAATTTGCATCGAAGTATAGCATTAAGTATCTATTTTCATACAAAGCCCCTTCCAATAAGCTTTGTAGTTCTCGAGAAATGGTTACTTTAATTTTAATTACTTCGGGTGGCCATCTAACCCTTGTTTAGTAGAGTAGAGTCCTGGGACTTGATTTTTATGAAAATAGAAATTTAGTGCTACTTCGATGCAAATATGCAAGTAGATATATTATGTGTTATAAGAATAATAAATTATTATTTTTAATCTTTTTTAAATAAATTGAAAATTTATGGATTGATAAAAGACCTCTTACCGATCACGTACATATATACTTTATTCGATATTACGAATACTACTTATGAATGATTTTTTTCATTCAAAAATTGATCGATAATAGTTATTTGCAGTCACTGGTTTTTAATAGTTTTTTTTAAATTTATGTTTGGCCAAGCTTTTAATTTTATCTTCGAGTTGATTGTAGAATATGTAGCTACTGTTGATAATTGCCTCTAGTTTATTCAATCTAAAAACCTGTCTGATACTGTAGTTGATTTGCAGATCTAGTACTGTAACCATGTATGTCTTGGTTTTTTATTATTCTATGTTTGATTTTATGTTTTGATTTTCAATATTATGTGTATAGATAACCTGTGACATTTTTTTTAAATCATATAATTTTAAGATACTATATTTATAATGTATTTCATTCGTGGTCGTTCTCATAGGTAAGCCAAATATATTTTTTATAGATTTGCTCTGTATTTTTTGTAGTGCATCCATGTGTTTTTATGAAAAGTATTGCCCCATATTCCAATACCATATGAAATTGAGCTGTAAGACAGACTGTAGTATATTGATAGTTTTATTTTATGAGGTACTCTTTTACCAATTTTTCTCAAAACACAAGCTATTTTTCTAGTTTTTGTGATTATATTATTGACATGACATGAAAATTTGTAGTTAAAATTACGAGATGGCTGCTTCCCAGTGTTGTAATTTTTAATTAAATTTTTATATCTTTTTGAAAAATATAATTTATTTATATTTATTTAAGACAGACAATACTAAATGCTGGCTTAAGTCTGTCTAAGGAAACCAGCATATATAAAAATATAGAAAAATTTATTTTTATAAAATTAATAAATGTATTATAAGTTTTAATTTAATATTTTTTAGCATTATTCATATTGTTGGGAGGACTACTGAAAATTTTTTATTTCATTTTTATTTTTATTTTTCCATTTAAAAATGCCTAAAGAGAATTCGTTAATTCTCAAATTAAGACTATACATTTACACATTTAAGTTTATTAATAATTTTTAATTATTTTTTATAATTTAAAATTAAAATTCGATTCATATTCAAAATTCAAATTGTAATTAAAAGAAAGTAAAATAAACAAGAAATAGAAGTAAGAAAGCAAATAAAAGAAAAATTCACCTGATGTTAAACAATCAAATAGAGAAGAAAACAAAAAAAATCAAAAAATAAAAATTAATATTTAACTACTATAATCAAAATTTACTTAAATATAATTAATATGAACTATAAATTAAACTGTAAAAAGAAAATAGACAATTGATAGTACTATTCTTAATTTAAAACTTGGTATGATTTTGTGCTATAATTTTTGAGTATTTTATTAATTAGTTTATTCTTTAAGTGAAGTTTATCTAGTACTTTTAGTTTCTTTTCTATACTGTTGTACCATAGTATGCCCAAGTCTATTGTTGTTGATGTTCCAAAACATGATGTATTTCTTCGGGATATATGTATCAAATTGTTGCTTCAAGTATTCACTTGATGTATTTCATTTCTTTTTGGCAGAACGGTTGTTGTGTACATTAAAATTCTGGACATCATGGATATGAAAAATAACTTTAAGTTAAACTAAACTTACTAAAGGTAAACTTACTTTAAGGTAAGTGATTTACCAGTAGTATGTTATTTGTCCAATGAATAAACTCTGTTTTTTCACGCCAATTATAATTAAATAAGTTTTTTAGTGCCCTATTTTGGATGCTTTGTATTTCATGTATAATTTGCTTCGTTGTAGTTCCCCATAATTTAATTCCATAACTGATATGACTATGAAATAGAGCATAGAAAACAGATTTTTTCGTAGCATAAGGAATTAACGAAAATATTCCCTTTGAAAACACCAGCTACCGAAGACAGCTTCTTGCATAGTTCAGATGTATAAATAGTCCATTTTATCTGAGAATCAATCCACAATCCAAGGTATTTATATTCTGAAACCATTTCTAAGATTTAATTATTTAACTCAATATTCAGCTTTGGGCATGATGATCCAATAATCATATATTTAGTTTTCTTTATATTTATAGTTATTTATATTTAAGTTTTTGTGTGGACATCCATTTATATTTTTTTTCTAGTATTCATAAACTCCAATTGGTTGTAGTTTTCTGCTCTAAATATTCGCTGTATACTATCAATGTATACAGTTAAGAGTAAAGATTTATAAAATGAATCATTATAAATATAACATCTCCCTTACCGCTTTAGTTCTAACTGATCCAGTCCCTCACAGTTGACGTGCAGTTACAGTAAAAAATTTACGAGAATGAGATTTGTTATAACTTCTGGCTACATTTACAACCTTTATGTTATTTATACGCAAATTTTTATTTGTTTATTAGGTCTTTGTTTATCTAACGTATTAAGATAAAATATTTATTAATCGGGGAAAATTTAAATAACTTACTAATGGATTTTAAAGATGATATGAATTAAATAAAAATTATAATATATATTTAATATTTAAAAATTTAATTTTAAATTTTAATTTACACCAGTTGAAGACAAGGCACTAGGTACCTATCTACGTAATACATGTTTTTTGTTCTCCCACTTTATTTCTTTTCTATTTTCCTATTTAAAAATTATCTTTATTTAAAAAAATTTTATTCAGAAAAATGTACTCCCACATTTTCTCTTTCCTTCCTCTATTTCTTCTACTTATTTTTAAATATTTTCTATCATTTTATTCCATATTCATCGTAGCATAATAAAATTATCCTTAAAAATAACTTTTTTTTTCTTCAAAATGTTATTATGATTTCTTTAAGTTATGTCCAACATATATATACGTTCTCTATATATATATAACACCGTATATGTATGCATGTAATAGATCATAAATAAAAATAACCAGAAAATAAAATGGAAAATGTAAAATGTAGAAAAGGAAAGCAAAATAAAGTAAAAAAAAAAAAAAAAAACACGCCTCCAATTTTAAATTTACGACCAATAAAAAAATAAAAAATGCCATACAAAAAATTCCCCCACATTACCCCCAATCTAATTTTGCATATTTCTACCATAACGGTAAATTTTATTTCTTTTTTAAGGATATTCTTTTAATTTTTTTTTGTTTTTTTTTTTTTTTAAATTTTATATTTTACTTTAAATTATAAAACGCTTGCGCGCTCCCTATACAAAATTTTTCTTGATTTTTTTTTTTTGGATTTGAAAATATTCAAAGAAAAGAAAATTTTCTTTCATTTATTTTTTTTACCTCTATTGTCGCTTGTTGTACGTTGTACTACTGATTGTTGCCTTAATAATGTTATTATTAGTGTTGTTTTTGTACTACTGTTGATTTTTTATTGTCATTTTAATTCTAAACATCACCCCCACCTACATTTAAAAATCCAAAGAGAAGAAAATTTTAAAGAAATTATTTTTTATTTCTTTCCTTCATTTTCCATTTTAAAACGTCGAAAAAAAATTGTAAGGACTTTTTGTAATCATTTTGAATATGTATTCGAATATGTATTAAACACACACACACATAAAAATATTTGTAATATTGAATAGGTAGTTTAAATTATTATTCTTGTTAACGAGCTCCTGCTGTTGCTTAAATTAAAATTTTAGAGTAAATTTTGCTGATTTAAAAAAAAATGAAAAAATTAAAGACGTTTTTTTAAAATTATAAATAAAAAATGATATTTCGTCAACGTTTATTGGTTAAATGATAACCCATTTTATTTTGATTTAAATTGTTCTACTAAAAAGGACGAGTTAAATTTCCGAATCTAAATATTTTAATTTTAAATTATTCATATGAAATTGAAGAAGGGCTCGAGAACAGAAAAATAATTTATTCACAAAAAGGATTTAAAATGAAAATATTCTATTTTGTTTTGTTTTGTTTTTAATGCTACAACAACAACAACAATAACAATAATAATGATAATATCATATTGAAATCATTATACCCTTACAACCACTACCAAAATACTATATATCAAGGAAATTTTAGATTGCTTTGTTATTTTGTATATCGTATTGTATACCTCTATTGCAATACATAAATATTGTGTACAGTTTCTGAATGCTATTGTTAAAAATTTTCCTTGTATCCTTAAAAAAGGATTTTATTTTTGTTGTTTTTTATTTTTATTTTTTGTGTCCTTATTATTTATTCTAGATTTTGTTGTAGGTAAATTTTATTCCTTTTTACCATTTACCATATACTTAACATATATATATATAAACATTCTGTATTTATAGAAGGGTGAACATTTTTTTTTATTTTTTTTTTTTTATTATTTTCTTTTGGTTATTTTAGTTTGTTTGAAGTAGAGTGAGAGAGTAAGATATAGAAAACAAATCTTATAATATATACATTTTTTGATTTAAATAGGGTGGGATTGCTTTTTGTTATTTATATTTTTATCTGCATTTTGCATATTTTTGAATAGGTGTATTAACAACTGGATCTATGAAATCTGTAAAATTAACCATCAGCACTGATTTTAGGTGCCTATTATGTATTTCGATCGAAATTAATCGAATCGTTCATCGTTATCGTTAAAGTTATTCGATTGTGATCGTTAGTGTCATTATGTATTTCGATGAAAATTTGATCGAAAGTGTTTAAAAATGCTGCCATTGTAAAATTCAAATCTACGATGAAAATGACATATGTTTCATTCTTTAACTGTCAAATTCAAATTATTATACGAAAAAAAAAAACAAAACAATAATGTTATATTTAAAATTTTTAAGTTGAAAATAAGTTGAAGTGTTTAAATAAAATATAATTATAAAATTATAAGTTTTTATAAATAAAATGATTTGAGCAGAGTTAAATTTTTCAATTTCTGATAGTGCTGAAAAACGCTATCAAATTGAAATAGCCAATAAGTAATACGTCGATTCCAAATATAATTAAATTGGTTAGTGTATTAAGATTCTGTGCGGTTTGTACCAAGTAAATGATTTTCAACGTAGGAAATGATTTCCATGTCGGACTAGCACAGCTAATTTTTTTTTGTTCTAAAAGAAGTTTTATATGTATTTGCAAACATTATTTTTATGATTAAAGCAGAATTACTGAAATAATTGCAGCAGTAGATGGAAAGCTTATTCAAATTAAATCACCGAAGCAAAACGTACAACATTTATGTTATAGTAGAAAGGGATTTTTTAGCTTTAATGCAATTCTGATAAGTTTATACTTTATTGTAATTAGTTTACATTATTATAACAGTTTTTGTTTTTAGATATGTGATCATAATCAGGTAATTGGTTTTGTGAGTGCAAGATATCCTGGTACCTCTTTGGAAAATTTATAATGGTGTCTCATTATTTACACTATAACTTTTCATATTGCAGTCTATTTGTAACAGGCTTTTCATTCCTATTAAAATTTATTTCAATAAAAAATTATTATGTAGAATAAAGTAAAATACCTACTTTCATTTCAACTTTAAACTTATTTTTGTTTCAAAAAATATCATAAATATAAAACAAAACACCAAGTGTCCAATAAAATAATATAATGTCCAATATAAATAAAATATATTTGTATCTCTTTTATTTTATCCTTTCAATTCAAAATTGAAACAATTTGTACAAAATCTCTCTTTCGATGTCTCTTTCGTGGTCAAATTTTACATCGATAAACTTTATCGATTTCGTCGACAATTTCTGAACGATATCGTAATACATAATGGCAATTTTACATTTTGACATTTCGTTCGATCAAATCGTAATCGTTATCGAAATACATAATAGGCACCTTAATTTCTCTATAATAAGCTCGTTTGCAGTGGCTATGTTTTATTGTGCTTGCAATCAGTGTACTTGACTTAGTTGTAGGATGATTCTTCAATCAGTTACGATAAGTGGTAATAAAGATAATCATATTTTTAAATCCATATGAAATAAGTGGTGTGTTCGTATTACTTTATTTTGTTGCCTTTAGGTGAAATATAAGTATAAGTTGAATGCCGTAGAGTAACATAAACTACCTTGATTACTAATTAGTTTTCCATATCCTGTCAGTTAGCCAAAAAAAGTTCTAAGTGGCATATTTAAATGTAATATTTTTTTGTAAAGATTTCTTTTGACCAAGTTAGATGACTATTCTGGTACATAACAAAATATCTAAATCATCAATTGATATTTATTTGATCAAATGTGGACGGCTTTTTCGTTTTAATGTGAATGTTGTTAGTTCAGTTTTGATTCGCTTTGATTTTCCATATATTTATAGCCATTTTGATATTGCATTCAAGTTATTTGTCCTAAATTTAATGCAATAATTTTATCATTATATGACACAGGAGTAGTTGTGTAATATGCAAAAGCCACAATAGGTATATTTAGCAGTGTATAACAAATAAAGTATCGCCCAAGAACACTATTATGATTTTTAGAAGATTTGAAATTACACTTTGCAGCTTAGCAAAGTAGTAATAATTTCAAGCAATTCATAATTATCATTTGATAGGCACAGTTTGAACTCGTAAGCTTTGAATGGCTTGAAAAACTAAAAAATTGTGAGGGCTTTGGAGTAAAAACACAAAGTGAATTTTAAATATATATAAAGTATTGTTATAAAATTCTACCTTAAAACAAATATAATGATATGGTTGTCAATAGCAATAATAAAACATTTAGATATATAACCAAATTGTATTAAATTTGAACTGATTTGAGCCACACTTAACTCATGCGCTCAACTCAAAATATTGAATTCATTCAGTTAGCTTAATTTTAATCCACTCAAAACAAAACTCCAAACATGAGTGAAATCAGTATTCTAGTTCATTTGAATTGAATGGTGAGTCGATTTGCCTAAGCAATCACTCTATTTACAATCTTTGATTGGTAAACATTTTTTTTTTCTAAACTAAATATCATGTGAACACTTTCGAATTAATTAACTTTAATTTTAACTTTTTAGGCCAACTTTCTATAAGGTTAAGTTATCTAAATGAGTTTATAATCAACAGTATCCTTTGAGTTTGAGTCTCAATATTCAGAATTTTAATTTATTTTGTTATGGTTCACTAATATCGACTCAAAGCTTTGTTAAGTTTGAAGTGATTTAGTGAGGTAAATTCATTCTAATAATATATAATTCAGCTCAGTATTACTCCATTTTTTGTCTCCTAATACAGTCAGTTGTCCAACTGGGCTTTACTTATTTAAGGCTGGACATGTTTTTTTTTTACTTTTATATTTATTTGAACAATTGATAGCTTATTAACTTGCTGATATCTTAAAAATCTCTTAGCTAATTATATTGCTGGCTATTGAAATCTATTATTCTGATCACATTTTTTTATTCGGGAGTATCTTTGCTTTTGCATGATACTTTGTGCTAGGTGGTAATATGTCAGGATGATCTGTTAATTTATTTTGGTACTTTGAACTGTAGATAACAATCTCTTTTGTGAGGGCTATTTGTATTCAGATCCTTGTGCAGCAGCCAGCTGAATACATACTTGGAGCTGCTGTTATGTTGAGACTGGCAATCATTTTTTATTAAACATTTTAAATTTAAAAAAAAAAAATCATATTTCTTGTGGTCATTTTATTGTTTTTATACCACCCTTAATTTCTAATCAAAATATTCACAACATAACAAGAACAAAAACAAAACTATAATAAAATGAAAATTTTGTATTATTGTTGGGGGTAAAATGAAAATCATCTATGACAACAGTAAAATCGATTTTTATGTCACATACATAAAATTCACATATAAAATAAAATGTAAGTGTATGCAAGAAAATTGCTTGAATACGTAGTATAAGGGTGAAAAAAATAACATTAAGGACTCTAAAATAATTTCGGATTATGTGTGGATGTTCTGTGTATGTAAAAATGGAAGAAAATGTAAAAAATGAACAAAAAAAGGGAGGATTTTTTTTTTCTTTTAATTTTTTTCATTTTGGATTTTTCTTTCTGGTTTTGTATAATTTTTTTTCTTTTTGGGGGGGCCTGAAGTAATACGCAACAAAAGAATGTTGCAAAAAAGAAAAAAAAAGAACTTTTTATAAAGGAAAGAAGACAACAAATTTTATGAATGTTTTGGAGTAAAAATGGAAAATGAATTTTGTATGGATTTACCTTTTTTTTTTGTTATTATTATTCTTATACAGATTTTATACATTCGTTTGGGTGTGTGTATATACATATTACATTTACTATATATATATAGTTTTAGAAGTTCTGTTTTAGTTCTGTAAAGATTCTGGTATTGTAAATATTGTTTACGTATTTTCTTTAATGAATTCAATTGAAAACTTTAATAATATTCCAATTATAAAAATGGAAAATTTTTGAATTTAAAATTATGACAATTTTGAAAATAACTTTTGAAAAAAAAACAGAAGACTTGACACATTTTCTTCCAATTAAAGTATGATTTATTATTTTTGAATTTTCCACTTCTGCTTCTATTCCGGATCAAGCAAGAAAATAAATTTTGAAATATATGAAAAATAAACCTGTGTTTTAAAGTTTCAATAATTGGAAATTCAGGTCACTCATACTGCTATATCCCTTCTATTCCATTGATTTCCAGTGAGCATACACTGGACACCTCATTTTCAAGCTGCTTTCAATGATAAAATTCTTGTTTCTTTCTTTATTTGAAAATATTTTGAATTGTTGTGAGGCAGAATGTTTAGAGCAAGCACATTAGACGTCTATTAGAGATGAAAGCTTGCTATATTTTTGTGCAATATTCATCATGATTCAGAATTTAAAAACGATTCAATTTATGCGTTCTAAATTTCTCTGTTATTGTATTTTCTGATTCAATACATTTCGGTATGTTAAAAACAATTTTTTTTTTTATTTATCCATGTAAAATTCTTGGCTACATTTTGATGTTTTAAAATTCGCCAGAAGTTCTATAGGTGTTGATTAGAAATGTTAAGCTTTCAGTTGTTGAAACTTCATTTAGTTTGCCTTAGGATGCATCACAAAGAGGTCAGATGTTGTTGTAAACGATTTTTTATTTCTTAGTAGTAGTTGATACTTTTAGTAGTTGATACTTCATTTAGATTGACTTACGATGCATCACAAAGAGGTGAGATGTTGTTTAAAACTTTTTTTGAATTCGCCAAGAGTTCTATAGCTGACGATCAGAAATGTTTGGCTTTCAATGGTTGATAATTCATTTAGTATAACCCATGTCTATACATTTGGCATCACAAGGAAGAGTGAAGTTCTTAAAACCTGTCAAATAGCATAATCAACTGCTACTTTTTGAATTTATTATTTTTTCCAGATAAAAAAATTTTGATCGCAACCGATATACTAAGGTTGTGATTTTCCTGATTAACTTTTTGTGAAACCTTTTTTTAAGCTTCTTTTAAACCAATCTATCCCATGCTTTTCAATTCTTGTAAAGTTTAAATCTAATTAAATGTTTAAAATTATTATTTCAATATAATTGGTATTATAAATACTAAAACATTTATTTCATTATCATCATCTTAAAGCGTTATACCTTCGGTTAATCTTCAGCCTTCATCATAATACTCTTCCAAAAGGGTTGATTTCCACCTGCTCATTGGTTTTCTCTTACAACGGTTATTGGCGAACTTTCTATTTAACACCACTGCTTATTTTCGAGTTTGATACATTCTCTTATTCTTTGAGTCTTTGTAAACCTTATCATATTTTCATTCTCAATTATATTATGAATCTCGTTGTTATTTCTTATTATATATTCCTCCATTCTCAAATATTTTTGGGCCAAGTATTTTCTGCAGAATTTTTCTTTCGAATAAATGTAGGCTGTGGGATTCGGCTACATTTATGGTCCATACATTACATCCATGCGTCATTATGGGTCGCATTAGAGTTTCGTACATCGTCATATTCTTTTCTTGATATTAACTTTGATTGTAGTAAATTTCTGTTTGCATTGGAACATTTGTTTCCGCCCTGAATTCTGTTTTTAATGTAATACTGCATACTGTTATATATTCATACTGTTGTTCCAATGCATGTGATTACAAGCTTAAAAGTTGTACTCTGCGATTGTTTTATTTTGGTTACTTCTTTTTTGTTATTTTATTGAAATATTTAGTATTTTGTTTTTTCTTTGTGGCTATAGAATCAGCCTACTTTTTTCCCGATTTCAAACAAACGTAATACATATCAATATTTAAATAAAAAAAATAACAAAGTATAATTCAAGTAAATCTTATATTTCCGCTGTATGTCCCACTGATAGGGTTTCAGGACAGTGATAATGATAATAAAACTGACTTTTTGAATAATTTAAATTGTTTGTTTGGCTTTTTGAGTAGTTGCATTTAAATAGTTTTTAGGCTCATTATTATGTTAACAAAAAAAAATCAACTTTAAATTATAGACTTCAAATAGTGACCACTGGTTGGTCTGATCCATTATTATTTTATATATATTAAAACTTTTTTGTTTAATATATTAAATATATTTTCACAAATACGGTGTGGGGTTCACAAAAATTTCATTTTTCGTTCAAGTTCAATTTAATTAAAAATTCATACTTTATATATTACTAATGTTGTATCACAATTGAATATTTATGCAATGTAATTATATTATATTTTTTAAAATTAAATTTGACTATAGAAATAATCTTGTTTTTGTTTATTATCACTATTGAATAAGTCGCATTATCATATCCTTCCATTTCTGTTTAATCTCAAAATAAATGCAATTTTACCCTTTCATCAATTTATTTTATGCAATTTTCATAAATTTTGAATGTCACAAAATATTTTTATTTAATGAATTTTATAAAAATTCACTTTTTCGTAAAATATCTATCGTTTATTTGACATCCCTCACACTAGTTCTGAATAATTCCAAAAAAGAAAAAAAATTCTTTCGGATTTACGTACAAAGATTTTTAATGAAAGTTATTATAGTAGTAGTAGTAGTAGTAGTAGTAGTGGTGGTGGTAGAAATAGTGTATGTAGATTATAAAAAGTGAAAATTTATTGTCAAATAATGGTTTAATCCTTTTTTTTCTTGAAAATTATCATTATTAAGTATTTAGGGTGGCCAACTTTCACAAATTTGGAAGAGTTTAGTTTTTAAATATAAAAAAATTATATTTCATGTTCAAATCGATTTCTAGAAAAAAGAAATAAATATTGAATTTATGATTTTCCATAATATATTTAATTTAAAAATAAAGCAGGGCAGGCTAAAGGCAAAGTTATATCATGTTCTTATATACTCGTATGTATATTGTACCGAAGTTAGTTTTATTTATTTTAACTTTGTATAAAAATATAGCATAGCTGTGTTTCACCAGTTTAAAAAACAGCTTTCAACTTTAACAGATTTGTGAAATTTGTATATCATTTGTTCTAAATAAGTTTGAATTAATAAACTTTGATAAATTAATTGCATTTCACAATGAATGAAATTCAAAAAATTCATCATATATTTCATTATTTTTTCTAAGAAACGTTTTTTCCTTAGTTAATCAAATATTCACATTTATCATCATTATAATATTTTATCTGTAAATTGGAAAAAGTACATTTAAAGTACTATCTTATCCATTTTACAACTGATTTTCATTATTATTCTTTTAAATGACGGATATTAAAAAGGAGACGTAGCGAAACTAAATATTTCTTTAATTTAATTTTCAATTAGAAATTTCTATTTCAAATTTCACCTCATTTACAAGTAATTTTAACATATAATTAATTAATCAAATTGCCGCAACCCTCCCATGTCCAGAATTAAATTTAAATTACATTTTTTTTAAAATAAATTATTACGTTTGTGGTTCTTGTCTAAGATAAATAATTCAATGATAAATTGAAATGATGGAAAACAATTCATAATGAAATTGAGTACGATTTTTGCGGTGATAATAAAAATTATAATAAAATTTTGCAATACTGCCTGGTAAGAAAACTATACAATGATATTAAGTAATATAATCTTATTTGTAATGTAATTTAATATGTACTGAAATTAGCTCGAAAGTTACGTTTATAAACAAAAATTAAAAAAAAAAGTTTTAAAGTCTATTTAAGCCAATTAAAGATAAGTTTTGATAATACTCAAGAATAAAAACAATAACAAATCTGCTGATGGACTTATATCGAATCTGCAATAATTTATTAATCCTGTTTTAGATTATTAGACCTATATTTACCAACGTAATACAAAATGAGTATATATTTTACTAGCAAATTGAGAAAAATATTTGGTCCCAAAATGAATAACGATGGTTCATATAAAATCAAACGCGGAGCTAGAAACACTGGTTGATGGATCCATTATTCTAAAATTTATTAAAGCAGAAATACTTAGATGGGCAGTGTATTTCTATAATATTGTACTAACAATTTCTTATAGGTTGGCAACACTGAAATATTTAATACAATATTTTATATAATAATATGTACAAATATGATCTATATTTAGATATATATGTATATATTCATTAAGGAATTCGAGCTTTAATCTCATCAATCATAACTTCTGTTTCATCCTTTTCTGATGAGTCATTTTACATGAAAAAGTCCTTTAATTTTGACGGCGTCATGGATGTGTGCAAATGAAATTCTTCTTATTTTCCTTTTTTTTTTTGTTTTGTTCTACTAGCCTCTTCTTCTGTTATTTCTCCATCCAATTTTATTTTTGTTGCTTAATATTATTATTATAATGTTAAAAACTCATTTTAATGGAGATGTACATAGCCAACGCAAGCAGGGTAATGAAAATGTTGTAATTTAAGCAAAAACAAAATAAAAATTATTTTCAAATATTATGATTTTTTTTTTGTTTTTGTTTTTTGCAAGAGAAAAAAAGGGTTAATCATAATTATTATTTTTAACTTGGAAATGAAAGGATTATAAACGAATGATGGATTACATTTTAGATTTAATGATATTATAATATAATTTATTGATATTTATAATTTGACTTCAAAATGGTTGAGTAAATTTGCTTTGTTAGTATAGTTTTTTTTTTAGTTTTGGTTGTTTTTGTTGTTTCAGTAATTTATGGACACATAAATTTTTGGATAAAAGTGTTAATGGATTTTAATATATTAATAATAAAAATATAATATTATAGTTTTGTTTTTTGTTAATATAAATAGAAATTGATTTTTGAATTAAAATATTCTGTAAAATTTCAAAGATTTTGAATTCATATGGATGGGTAAGATGTTCTATAGTACAGTCTACTATGGATTTCAATCTCAATAAAAACTTGTATTTGGTTTGTTTTTTTTATTAATTCATTATTCTGGAACTCTATATTTTTAAGAAAGGTTTAATCAGAGCTAAGTTTTAAAAATGTTGGAATCAGAGTTTAAGCCGGTGTAATAATAATTTGTCAGAATCAATCGTTAAACATTTTAAATCAAATCAGTACGATCATAAATATTTTGTCAATCAATATTACTTATCGTACTAATGATTTTGACCGAAATATTTATGGTATGATTTACATTAAACTAAATAATCAATCATATTCATAATGTTTGATTAGATTCATATTATTGTTGTTGTACATATGTACCTATTAAAATAAATGATTATCGTTATAATAAAAATAGGTATTACAGTGGTAGGCAGAATTAATTACACACTCAATAAATTTTTACATAGAACTAAAGAAATATCGCTAATTTTTTAATAAATTTTTACAGTTAAATAGTTTTGTTTTAGTATTTTTACATTATTAATGTTTAGTTACTCCACCTTGTGCATCAATAACAGCTTGCAATTACTTCATATTGAAGTTCTTAAATTTTAATTAATTCCATAGGTATTTTTATCTAAATATTCAGTATTTCTTCAATCCTTTCAGCTTTTTTCTGCTTTTATCAATTTGTTTCCTTTTCATTGTTTCATAAATGCGATTTTATGCGCAGATATTCTGTATAACATTTAAGTCAGGACTCTTCGTTGGCTAAGTTAGAATGTTCAGTCTGACACTTTCAAGAAATCGTTTTACAACGCAACCTCTATTAAATGAAGCATTATCTTGCTGGAAACAGCAGTTATCATCAGGAAATATTCTGCCTCCTTAAGTGAAAGCATGTTCATTTAATATTTTAATATATCCAAATTAAAATAATGTTGCATGAAACAAAGCTCCACAGCCATAGTAGTAAATGCATCCCCAAGACATAACACTTCCATCGCCTTGGGAATCAAATGATTAAACCACTTTATACTTTGACTCTTTTGGAAGATGAATGTATTTTTTTCCCAGAGATTCCGTGGAAAGTAAATTAACTTTTCTCTGTCCACAATACGTTATATCAGTACTCCAATGACTCATTAACATATTGTTGACCAAAAGCCTTACGTTTTGAAAAATTTGCTGGTAAAATATTTACTACTTTATGCACCCCATAAGTTTGAATATTAAAATATGTGCATATTCTTCGTATTGTTCGTTCACTCCCACTTTTTTTCTAATAACTTTTGCTGACCCAAGAACAATTTTAACTGGGCTTATATCAGGATTTTCTTTTTAATTACTTAACAATTTTCAATAGCCTTCTTTCGGTCTCTTAGTAAAAACTTCATTCCTACTAGATCTTTCCCTGTTTTTCATGCTACCGTATTCCTATTTTTTCTTTACAAGGTTCTAAACAGTTTTAAATGAAATTTCTGCTAACAACCGAACTAGTGTTAAGCAACAACTTCTGGGCGATTTTCAATATTTAATTCGTTTGTTTTACGTATTATGGATGAAAAATGAATCAGTAATTTCAACAGAATAAAATTATTTGAAACACTATTAAGAGCTGCTCTTCGTCGCTTTTAAATATTAGAATACAAATTCAAAAATAAAAATTAATTAAACGCTATCAAAAAATGCATTTATTCACTTCAATAGATCAAAATGCAATAATGTGTAATTAATTATGCCGTATGAAACCAAATGTGTAATTACTTTTGCCGGATGACATAGCAAAAGAAATATGTTACTACCTGAGTCATTTGAGATTTTTTTTCAGACCAAAATTTAAATTTAAATTAAGAACACTTTGTGAAATTGATTCCCAAACTTTTTTTTAACATATTTGTAATTTCCATCCTTAGAAAAGAAAAACAAAAAAAAAATGTAAAAATTTGTAGAATGTGTAATTAATTTTGCCTCCCACTGTAGATTAAAGTACAGATCTAAATAAAAAATAATCAAATTAGAAATGTTAATTTTTTTTTTTAATTAAAAATATTGTAGTATTAGATATTATGTCTTTTCATTACTAACACAAAAAGGACAAGAGTTCGAATCGCAATTGAATTCCGAAGGGATTTTCCATAGCTTGTAATTCATAGCATAGCTTTTCCTGTAATTCCCTTTCCAACATATTTTTGGGAATATTTATTATCACCAAAATAAAATGAAAATTGCAAACTAAACATCTAGTGTAGTGGTTATGTAATCAGAGGACAAATAAGTCGAACTGGGATTCCACTCAGACATGGATGTTTACTTGAATTTTTCTTTATTTCTAATAAAATAATTAAATTTTATGAAATTTATTGATATTATAATTTGGTAATAATTTGAGTCAATAAAATGGAGCTAAGATATTTAAGAGGGTCGCCTGGGGCCTTAAAATAATAGTATTTTTCAAGATTTATAATCTGAGAGTTCATAAGCCAAAAAATTAATAAATAAATAAATACATACTCAAAACCAATCTAAGTTACTGATAAGAAGATAAAAGCAAAAAAATTATGCGGCCATCCGCATTCAAATACTTGTTAATACACAAGAAAATCTAAGCATTCTAAGAGGTTGCGCAAGCACCTTGAATGTATCTGATATAATTGTATGAGAAGAAAATTCAATAAAAATTGTACGAGAAGAAAATGCATTAATCCACAAATGATTTCAATATCTGCAATATTTTTCTACAGATCAGCAATTGCTCAGATTCTAGAATTATAGCAATTGTTTACATAATTTCTGCACAGAATTTATGTCAACCCTTCTTTGTTTTTAAATACATTTGTATAATGTTTTAACTGGATTTTTTATTACTTACAATATATTGAATCCACCAAGATATGATAAAAAAGTTTGATAGTCAAAGATTAGAAAATTAAGTCACAATGTTAAATATAGGATACCTGAATTGTATGTGTTCCAAAATAAAAAATATATTTGCCATCCCGTAGATAATATTTTTTAATACTGTGGTTTGGAAAATTTTAAATTTATTTTGCAGACTCTGGGTAAGTAACATCCGATATAGTCAGATTTAATAAACAATAATTACGAACATATTGTGTTTAGTATAATCAGACATACACATTTTAAATTCACCATACCAGTTAAAATATTTGACTCTTCTGAGGGAGATGTTGTATCGGAGTAGGATCTAATGACCATATCTCAAGCAAAGCTGGAGTTGCTAGCTTTCTAAAAATATATATCGTCTAAGTAAAAAAATATATATCTAATATCAAATCTATGACAAATTAAGCTTGTCTTACTTTGAAGATTGTTATTCGTAAAAGGCACATTCCTAATTTTATATAGAAAACGGGTAGAAAAAACACCATTTTTTTTAATAAATTCTTATATCTTCTAAACTATATGACTTAGACATAAAGTATGTAGGTATGAGTTATGGAAAAAAAGAGGCCTCTCTAACAGTATATAAATATTGTGGTGGTTTTGGTCTTGAGGTATTTAGTTTTTCAAGAAAGAAAATAAAGATTGTTTAATTTTTCCAAAATTTTCTACTTTGAACTACAATAATCTAATTAACGGCAACACCAATTATCATTAAATGAATGTTAAAATATGCTCCAGAGCGTTATCTTTTTAGAGTATGTAACTGAATATATATATATATATATATTTAATGTAACGAATTTTATACAAAAACATCAAAATAACAAGGATACTTTCAAATGTCCTCTTCGTTCTTAAAGGATAAGATGCGCCACTAAAGATATATATTTTTGGAAAGCTAGCAACTCCAGCTTTACTTTTATATTGTCATTAGGTACTACGCCGATACAACATTTCCCTCAGAATCCCCAAATATTTTTTGCTTCTTTCGACCTCTTCAATCACCTCTGCCTATATTATTCAATACTAGCATCACACCCTATATACAGTATTATTTAGAATTATAGAATATTTTTTATCGTCTAATACTTGCAGGCTTCATTTAAAAATTCCGAGTTAGTCAATTAGAAATATTTCAAATGTTATAGCATAGGTAAACAGTTGACTTAGTTCATTTTTAATCGTGACAGTTATTAAGGGGTAATTTTATTGTATGTTCTACAGTTTCCTATAAATTTAAAACAATCAAGATCACCCTCTATTTAGGTCAACTGCAATACCACGCTGAATACACTGATTCTCGTCTGATCACCGAAGTCAAGAAAAGTCGGGCCTGATTAGTACTTAGATGGGGAACACTGAAAATAACAACCATGAATAAGCAACATTGAAAAATGGGTATGCAGTAGAATACTGAAGATATGATGGGTAGATCAAGTGAACAATAGTGAGGTTCTAAGTAGAATAGGTCAGTTGTTATTAACAATCAAACACAGATAAAACACTTATATGGGATATATGATGCGAAATGACAAATATCATTATTCTACAATTGATTCTGCAAGGTAAAATTGAAGGTGTGAATATGTTGGCAGAAAAGAAATGCCATGACTAAGAAACATCAGGCAATGGACGCGCCAAACGGTGGAAAAAGCAGCGCAGGATATAAAGAGCTTCAGAAATGTGGATTCGCAGACATTCAGTAATGTATATGCAGCTGAAGAAGAAGAAGGTCTTTTGTCAGATTGATTTTATATATTTCAATGCTTTCCTCTAAGAGCAGTATCTTCGAATATTTGTTACGATTTACCATTAGATCTATATGACTTCTTTAGAAATGCTATAACTCTCTTGGATGATGCATTATGCTACTTTAGAGCTGAACTTCGTTATAAGGTCTTGTAGGTTGAAAGCTATGTCAATTGAAAGTAAACCAGCTGCGAGAAAGAGAAATATGGTAACTGTCCAGCAAATTAAATTAAATTCGATGTTATTTTGAAATGAATATTTTAAGGATATTTTCATAATAATTGAATTCCTGAATCAAATTTTAATTTATTACCCATATCCTCATAAAATATCTTTTTTTTTATTTAAAACGGAAGTGGCCCTAGTCGGGGCCGGCATGTAGTCTTTTAGCCCTTTATGCCCTCCTCCACCCTTAACTTATTCGACCCTTTTGATACAGGCCAACAGGTTTGTGGGTTCTATCCTGCAGAAGTTTTCTGAGGTTATGTAATGCGTTTCCAACAACCTGAGTCTCAGCCTTGAAAGAGCTAGGAACTCTCCTACAACAAGTGTAGATGTTTCTTCCTTTTCCAGACAGTGTCTGCAGGTTGGGTCATCACTTAGTCCTAGTCTACACGAGTGCTTATTCATGTGGTTATGCCCAGTAAGTATGCCCACCATTTTCCTACAGTCTACTCTATTGAAAGTTAGCAGGAAGTTGGTTATTTTGGTGTTTTATCTTGGTACATATATTTTGGAGACTCTGTGGCCTTCAATACGCTCCCAAAGAATGTTTGTTTCCCTCTTCAGGGTGTTTTCTATCGATAGTTTGAGAATAGACATACCTACTACCGGTTCCGGGCCATAAATATTTCCCGCCGATGATCTGGCTAGCTGAAAATATCACTTAAGTAATATTTTTCAATTCAGTTAAGCGTATACGTGACAGATTTAAGTTGACATGATGACTACAAAAACTTCACAGTGCTACCAAAATGGTAAAATTTGCTATCACTAATCTTAGAGAATCTTACGAAAAAACATATTCAGCTAGACTAATTTTTCAATGCGTCACTGAAGCGTCTAAGAAAAAATTTGTAATACTGAATAGTTTGTAATAGTTTGCAATACTGGTAATAGTTTGTATTACTGAATGTTATTCATGATGTATGTTGTTCTAGGAGATAAGGGAGATTCGGGATCTTGGTAACTTGGTATATATATAAATATATATCTTTTTTTGGGATCATTAAATCTGTAAAAGAATGCACGAAATCAAGTTCGCATTGTGTCTCTTATAAACAAGTCGAATTTAGATTTATTTCCACAATTGAGTACGAAGCATTGAAGAAGTATCTGATACTAGTAAATGAATGTCCAACATTCTTTTTATTCCTAGCTCTTTCAAGGCTGAGACTCAGGTTGTTGGAAACGCATTACATAACCTCAGAAAACTTCTGCAGGATATTATTATATTCTTATGTTATTCTGAATAATTGAAAAATGTGACATGAGTGGCGTTATAAATTATAAGAATATAATAATTATAGTAAAATACTTACAATGTTACCTAATATTATTTTTTTTGTAATTCGACATCAATTTGAAATTCCGAGAAAAACTTGTGAAGTCAGTATGTCTCAAAGATTAGAGTAAAGAAACAACATAAAAGAAATATTTTAAATTTATTTTAATTAAATTCTTTTTTTTTTTTTCCAATATTAAATAAAATCACATTTCCAAAATATCTAAACCGAATTTTCTGTTTTGTTTATTTTTATTCTTTATTTTTTGATAAATCAAAAATGAAATCAATTTGAAATTCAAAATTATTTTTATTCATATAATATTATGTCCATACTATTATATATATGTATCTAATACATTGTTTTCCTATATTTTAAATACATTGTGAATGAACTGCTGGGGTACGTCATTCAACAGTCAAATCAATTCCGCCTTTTTACATTTATTCTTAACAAAAATGTACAAAAAAAAAGACAAAAAAAAAACAGAATTTGATTTTCAAATATTCGATAAAAACTAATTTTCATTCTTATTTTAAATGTCTCCTGTCCAAGTAATCCTAAAAAGGATATTTTCAAGAAATCAAAAAAAAAAAAAAAACATAAAACCAAAATGTAATAGAAGAAAAGAGTCCACCACAATGTCCACAATATTCACCATCATACCAGTATTGTTGAATGTCCAGTTTTTGAACATTATTTCAAAATGCAAAGACGACGACAAATTTTATGTGCACATGTATGTACATGTATATAGAAATTTCTTTTTTTATTTTCTTACTAAGGATGTGACGAAAACTAAATAGAATGAGAGTTTTTTTTTTTATTGAAAATAGCAAAGAAGTTTAATTTTATTTTTGCTCGTTATTTTTAGGGCGACAAAATTCACTGTAATCAGCTAAGAAATTTATAAAAACCTTATTTTTTATTTTTATTGCAATGTAGAGATGATTTCTTCTTTTTTTGTAAATTATAATAATATCACCCCATCTGCTTTTCTGATTTAACTTGTCGTAAATATTCTTAACTTTTTAAATCTGTATAGTCTAAGAAATTTTGAAAAATTTAAAATGATGCAAAAATTACAAAATATAGACTGGACTGTTAACAAATGTATTGATTAATGATGTATCGATAGAAAAATTGAATAAAAATTTAATTTGCAAATAAAATTGACAAAATTAAGGATATTTTTATAATAATAATTTAATTACTGAATCATCATTATATTTAATGTGTAAATTGAAAAAAAGTACGGTACATCTGAATCATTTCAAAAATGGAAGGTGTACCACAAGGCTCTATACCCATGTAAAAATTTAATTGCTATAAGACTCTTTCGCACTCTTATAACACTATTATAAATACTCTTAAAGCAGTATTCGTGTTAATTTGAGTACTCCGCAGTTGTTGCGAAACGTTATAAATACAATAAAGCACTAAAATGAAGAATCGTTTAAGGCACCGGAGCAAGTGCTGTAATATTGTTGTAGGATTAGTATACCTATATGCATTAGTGTATATGCTTTTATTTTGAAATGAAATTCATTTGAAATAATTTATATTATGCGAGAGTGAGAAAGCTAATTATTTTTTATTTTAAAAACATAAATTTATATATATTTCATGAGAAAGGGAAATAGATATCAAGTAGATATTTTCATATTTGTATGTTAATGATTTTTATAATATAAAAAGTGTTTGCTAATAAATAATATTTTGCGGTTAAGATTAATTGTATTAATATTTAAAATTATTGTGACCAAACTAAAAAATTTTGCTGGGAAAGACATTTTATGGACATTTTAAAAACATCTTATCATCTTATAGCAATATTAATCCCATTATTCCCGTAAAAATATCTATATAACACCTGTAGTGCTTATCCGGAGTCATATAGGAGTCTTATAGCACTAATTTTGTTTTTATAATAATAAAATATTACGTTAGATACTAGGTCCTGACTACTTTAAAATATACATTGACGATATTTTGCGGCTTAATCTCAATGACTCTGCTTCGCTTTTTGCTGATGATTCAGTCATAAAGTACTCTTTAAGCAATGAACGTGATTTGAAGATTGCGATGTTAAAAGACCTGGTATTAATCGAACTATTATATTATCCACCTATCGTATTAATCTAAAAATAGACTACTATTAAACATCAAAACAACGAAAATCCTGTTTGAAAATAAATTATTTTCTGATTCAACATTTCTACACAACAACTCACGTATTGAAGTAGTTAAAAGTCATAACTATCTAGGCCTCGTAGTAGATTCCAAAATTAAATGGGAAGATCATATTGATCTTGTTTGCAAAAAAATTTCTCCTTATGTTTTTATTCTACGCAAACTAAAAAAAAATTTCGATGAAAAAAGGCTTTTTATTATATACTCGGCATATATTTTGTCAAATGTTTTTTATGTCAACTCTATATGGAGTGGAGCGCCAAAAATTAGCTTGAAAAAAATTTAAATACTAATGAAAAATCTATTAAAATAATTCATAATTACACAATATTGCATCCGAGTATGATTTATTCTGAAAAGTACCTTAGCTTCGAGAATATAATATGTAAGCGTGAATTGTACATTCTGGGCTTTAAAATTATAAACAATCAAATTAAGCATTATTTCATTTTGCAAAGATATGTAGATGTGCATAATTATAACACCCGAAACAAATGCAAATTTTTATCTATCGCTGTTCAAAACAAACGGTCAAAAGACAAATTGTCTCTACAATTGTTTAAATTTTTTTAAAGATCTGCCTGATAATATTAAGTCAATTAATAATTTCTGTCTATACAAAAAACAAATCGTCCAACTTCTTAATGTTTAAATGTGCAATTTTTAAATATATTTGAATTAATGTAAAGTTTTAATGAATTTCTAACTAATTGTATTTATTTTATATTAAAAGGGAAAAACACTATTGTCAAACAATTGAATTTTTATATTATTAATAAATTATAAGAGCAGACAGCTTCGGCTACCGTGATAAAATTCTTATGTACAATGTGTGTCAAAATTACAACTTTAAAATTGTTATTCAATTTATTTATTATATTTAATTAATTTGTAACTATTTTTGAATTAATAAAATTGTAAGTGAACACAGATAAATAAAGAAAGAAAAAAAAAATCTAGTTTCGTTATTATTCCTTTAAATTAAATTACAGATATTTAAAAGGAGGTGTAGCGGAAATAAATATTCAATTAGAAATTTCAGTTTAAAATTTCACCCAATGTATAAGTACACACAAATTCACCCAAATAAAGAGTTGCTGATTTTCTTCGCCAGAATTAAATTTAAATTAAATCTTTAAAATAAATTATTATGTATGCGGTTGTTGTCTAAGATAAATCAATAAAAAAATTATATAGTGGCAAGAATACAATGAAACGATGGAAAACACTTGTGATGTGTTAACTATTTTCGATTATCTATCCCACACAGATATTTCAATAAATTTTATCTGAAATAGCTACCTACTTAATTTTTTATTTTTTTATAAAAATATTTTTTTTTTACATTAAGAAATAACACGAATGCTTAATTACCCAAACAAAATGTTTCTGTTTTTGACAATTCCTTTTTTTAAACTGTAGTTTTTTTGACAAAGTCTTTGGATTGTGATTAACAATTAACATGCATGATCCCACCACTGACCAATTACCAACACAATGCATAATGAAATTGGGTACCATTTTTATCAAACTTTCTAGAATTTCGAGCAGCGGGCGAATTTTAGTTAATTTTTAATTAACATAATTTCTAATACTGAATATTATTCATTGGTATCGCTGCGGGAGGATATCCTGTCTTGAGATCCGGGATTTTGACATATTATGCAGTAATATATGTATTTTTTTTTATCCATTAACTCTGTGAGAGAACATAGGAAAACAAGTTGACATTTTCTGATAATATTTAACACGATTTTCCGATAATATTTTTGTATTTTCAGTGTGAGTACGAATTATCTAAATTCTAATATAATGGTGGAGGTTTAAATGTTATTTATGAATTTAAATCTATTTTGAAATCTTCTAGGTTATACTTACTAAATTATGTTGAATGTACCTTTTTTTAGCTTATGTATGCATCTAATAATATTGTTTTTCACATCTGCCCCATTATTAATCATCTCTCAAATATTTATTAGCGAATACATATACCAACAAACCTACCTTTATTTTTTACGTAATGGTGTTCAAGACTAATCAGAATTTACTTTGATATGTCAGGACCGCAGAATAATACTCTGACTGCAAATATAATCATATACGATGATATAACAGTTCATCATTCGACTATAATGTGCATTACTGAGCTAAGAACATGTGTAAGTCCGTATCATGCTAATGATTGTCATGGTATTACTTATTTTACTGATATTATATACCTACTGTTTCTTATAACATTAAAGAATTTTCAAATTTAAATTGTAAAATTAATAATGCTAAGTTGGGACTAATTTGAAAATTTGTTTTTTTTGCTTTTTATTGTTTATTTAATTTTTGGGTACAAAACTTATTCTACTCTAAATCAATTCTGAAATTTTTGCTTTAAAGTTCTCTCTTAATTTTTGATTTTTTAATATAAAAAAAATATTTATTGTTTTTTAAATTAATTTTTGTTTGATCTAAGCTACTCAAGGATATTTTTTTCGATAAGTATATTTATTAAACTCTCGTAGACTCAAAAAAGTTTGAGTATTGAACGTACTAACGCAGGAACGTATTGTCTGGAAAATGAGATAACAAATAATTAAGTAAAAAACGAAAAATGTTTTGGGCCAACAATATAGTTTTCAATATTTATTAACGGTAAAGCTGGATTTCTAAATGTGCCGATATACCGTCACGGTCGATTTTGACAGATAAATAACAAAATAGAATTAACCACCGCGCCGAAAAGATAAACATAATTTATCTTTTCCGTGACGATGGTCATAAATACCAGGAAATTTAACATACGGATACGAGTATGTACGACTGGTAATAAAGTCAATGACAGTAAAATTATTTTATGTTGCATTACATAAAAACTAACATCACATAATCATGTGACACTTTATAGTTACAGACAAATGAAGGCGGTCTACTGCATCAGAAGGAAAAGAAGTATAGGTACGTTAGGCTTAGAGAATATTAACACATTGGTAGCTATGTCATACTTATTTCAATGAAAGTAAGGTTTCCCAACAGGTCATGTCATTTAAATGTGTATGACGGTAATTAAGGAAGAAAAAACAATCTCATTCGAATGTGTTTGACTTTAGATAAGAATTTAAATTGTGTGGGAACACAAAAATAATAATGATCTTGGAAATATCTAGAATGTATGTAAATTAGAAAGAAAAAGCTTTGAATTTATTTTTTATTATGATTTTAATGATATATCATGCCACACGTTTATTTAATTAACGTTAATTACAAATAATGTTCTACCTTCATTTGAAAGTTCTTTACTAAAAGCGAGACATACAAACTTGGTAAATCCCATCTTATATTTTCCATACTTTGATTTTTCCGCATAAACTTTTAAGAACCTTACATTATCTTCACTTGAGCATAATTCGAATATTTGAATACCTTCATATTGTAACGATGAATTTTGCAAGTTTTAACAAAAAAAAATATTTCAAAAAAAAATTTAAAAAAGTGTCATTCATAAATGAACACCTTGGTACTGTAAAGAAAAATTATGTGAAAATATCTACATAGGCCGAATCATATCTATATATAAATAGATAGTTTGATATTGGGTCGTTGGTTCATGAAAAAAAAACTAACATAAGGGTACCGGAAAACAAGCAAACCAATTTTTACTACTATTTTTTATTTCTTTTTTAATTTATAATTCAATATCGAAAGTCCTAAAATAATTTTTTTTCTTTCCTTCAAAAAATTTAATTTCTTTAAAAAAAAAATCCGCGAAAGGCTATACGGCGATCAGTGTTTCAGAAGTTATGAGATATTTTGTTCCACCCCTCCTGTTTTTTTTTTTCATTTATTTTTAATTCCTACACGAATTTTTATTTTATTCTAAAGCAAAAAAAAAAAAAACAATTTAATTTAGTAGGTAGGAAGTACGTATCATATTATAATATGTACGGTTTTTTTTTTATAATTTACTTTACTTTTGTACTCGATTTAGTTTTGGTGTTTTCTAATGAACATGCAAAATCGGAAATAAATTTTTTTCTATGCTAGAAGAATGAACCACAAACTTTTATACTACAATTTTATCATAAATCATATCCTATAATATCATTTCGTTCTGCCTACTGTGAATATCGGTTTTTGTGAGGTACTTTTAGCTGATGAATAGGAGTTTAGAAAGAGAGAAGTAATGTTATATACCAATTTTTAATCTTTTTTGCAACACTTCAAAATAAATTTTTTAAATTGTCCAAATAGAAAATATTTATTTATTTGATTTATTTTTTAGTTTTTTATTGATTTTGTATTGAATTTTGTGTTGATTTAAATTGTATATTTATTATGTTTTTGACGTTCTAAGCGATGAGCTCTAACCGATGACGAACCGATGAAAAAATTGGAATGATAACATTTACGCACACATATGAAAATGCAATTGCAATTGATGACATAATCTAATGGCTGAGAGCTATCTTTTACAACGGATTTGGTTAACTACAATTTTAATTTAATGTGAACACACCCAATTACGGCGCGATCTATTATCACTTTATTCTCTATGATAATTCTATTATATTTCTTTTATGAAAGAAAATTGGTTAAGATAAGTTAAAGCATGATTTTGTGATAAAATTTTCTTTAAATGATTAATGCGTAAATGGATGTTCGATTAGTATAGCTAAAAAAAATGCAGCTTTTTGCTTTGGTCTGTATGAACATTTTGTAAAAATTCTCTTGGCAGTCAATGTATTAATAAGAAACTTGTTTGTTATAATATCAATATGACATCTTTAAAATTCTAATTTGTTTTTTTTTTTCAAACATTATAAACGAATTAACTAAATTTCTAATATACCATTGAAAATAAATTTCATTCGGCTTACAAAAAAAAAAAAATCAAATACCTGCAATTAGGTAGTTAGTATTGATTTTAGTTTCAGTTATATGAGTTGACTTTATAATACTGTATCTAGTTAAATTTATAAAAAAAAAGAAAACAAAAACAAAAGAAAATAAAATCGAGGTCAATTGAGGTGGAATAAAATTGGGAATATGAGATTTTATTTAGTTATATTTTGTTGTTGTTTTCATTGTTTTAAAATTTTTCCATTTATTTTTATCGAAGTTTTTCATTTATTAACTTTGTCCTACCGTATTCAATTTAATTGGATTCTATTTTTTGTTTTTGTTTTTTTTTTTTACAATTGTTTATTTAGCGAAACTCTATATACTATTAAAATATAAAATAAAACATTTTTTTTTTTTTTATATTGGTTAGATGGGATAGGGTAGAATAATGGTCAGTAAAATTAGTAGAATACTTGTATTTGACATTCAAAAAGAATTTTTCAAATCTTCTTAATTTTCAACAACTGATTCAGTTGTGTTGTGATATTTTACTTTTTTATTTTTTTTTATTTTTTAATTAATTTTTCCGGAACTTCATCCAGATACTTATCTAGGGAATTTTCTATTGATAAATACCTACCTGAAAATATATGAAAAAGTTTTGATTTCTTTAGTAGCAGAAAATTTTAACTGGAAGATGTTGTCTCTAAGGTAAAATAAAATTTAATTTTATTTGAATTTTTTTTATGTTTGTTTTATTGGAAATGAGAAGAGGCCGAAGTGTATTTAGGTCGATTTTAATTTTCTGATTTTTTATCTAAAGTAAATATATATTCACCTAATTTGGTTGAAGGTAAATAACATTTTTTTTTTTTTGGAATCATTTTGTATAGAATAAGAGGCGGAATCTATAGATTTGGATATTATATGTACATCAGTACATATATGTATATCTATAGATACGAAGATATCTATAGATACTATATATATTTATGTTCAAATCATTTAAATTTCAATCAATCATATTGTATATAAGTAACATAAATATTGTTATCAAGGGGATGAAAATAAAATCAACGTCATATGGATATTTGATTTCCAACTGAGACTGAAACTTTTTTATTGGGAGTTTTTTTTTTGAATTTTTCAAAAAAACGGACCATAACGAAATGCAATCTTTCAAATAAGCACTGAAAACAAATCAGGGTTGTAATTATTAATATGGTAAATGAATTTTTGTTTTGTAAAGAAGTGAAATAGGAGTTTTGAAGATAGTAAATTGATTGCATTTTGAATATTGCCTCGGGTGCGTTGCATTGGAGCTTGAGTTCTCTTTGAATCACAAGACTGGGATAAGGACAAAGCTTTATTAATTTTTATTTGAAATTTATAATTTTTATTGCTGGTCTCTCTATGAAATGTGTGTATTCCCTTAAGCTTTTGACAGTAAATCTGTAGTGTATAAGTTTGATATAAGTTGATGTATAATGTAAGTTTTAGCAGTAAATAAATACTCATAAAATACAGTCATAGCTTTTATTACAAGATAATACAATGTATACTTCGTGTTTTGGATATTGTTTTCCATAATTTAAATTTATTCTTGGCACTATATAATTTTTTTTTATTAATTTATCTGAAACAACAACCGCATACGTATTATTATATTTAAAAAAAATTAAATTTCGTTTTAACTATGGAGAGAAAAAAAATAAACCCTGTACTGTGGTGAGTAACGGTAATTTAATGAATTAAAATGTTTCTATATGGGTGTTAACATGTGTGTGTGTATACTTATGTATGTGTTATGTATATTATGTATGTGTATACATGGGGTGAAACTTAAAATGAAAATTTCTAATTGAAAATTAAAAAAATTTTTAAAAAATATTTATTATTATTAAACATCTATTTTAAGGAACAATAATGTATTTCGATTGTAAAATGGTTCAGACATTTGTGCCGTACTTTTTTCAATTTACATATTAAAATGGTATGCTTTTGAAATATTTGGTTTTAAAGACAAATATTTCCATTCAAAAGAGTTTAATAGAGAATTTGAAGTTGACACAATAATAATAATCCACATACCAATTAATTCTATTTCACAAATGCATAGTCAAGCTACTGACAAGAACATGCAAACGAATAAGTTGGTTAAGAAGAATATGACAAAGCAAAATAACATTTTATAATTTTATGTCCCATTATCAAATTAAAATTTGACTCCTATAACTTATTAACTTTTTTGTTTTATTTTTAAGTTTCCAAGCCATTTAGTGAAGCGATAGAAGTTTCAAATACATGACTTGATATACTATAACCTTTCTTACTATTTTTTTATTGTGCAAATTGTTAAAGTTTTAAATATGAAATTTGACGGAAATACTTAAATTAAAAATAATTGAGCAAAAAAAACAGCCAGAGGGCTGGCGCAAGCTGCTTTGAATCTCTCATGTTTCATTGATAAGTCTAATTCAATTTTAACTGAGTCTATCTAGAAATGTGTACAATATTAATTATATAGTTACTTATAAACATGAGTTAATAAATACATGAGTCTACCAAATAAATAACGAATGTACACGGTACAATTATCCTCAAGAAAACCGAAGCAATAACATTTGACTCGTTTACAAAACGAATTGCTGCGACTTTAACTCATATTTAATTTTTATAGTGTTATATATATAGCTATAGAATATTTATATACCTATATATAGATTAGATAATTATTTATTTATTTATTTCAATCTACTGGGTAATCTCTTACAGATTTAAAATAAGATAAAATTAGAAATGGACAACAAATAAGCTCAAGATATATTTGATAATGATCTAGTTTGTCAAAATACAAAGATGAAATGTGAATAAAAATATCAAATAGGGTAAATTGTATTAATTGGTATTTTAAATTTATCTACTACATAGCTCGAAACAATGACTTGTGGTGGTTAATTTTTCGGTCGTAGAAAATATGAATACTTAACTCAATTTTTTGGTATTCTAAAATCGATTTCAATTTTATGCTCATATCTTCTGGGGATCAGGCTTATGATGTATGACTTCTTTACTCTCAAATTAATTTATTTAAACAAAACCCAATATTACAATAGAATTTAACATTATCAAATAAAATTACATAACTATAGCGACATCACATGTTATGCTATATAAGTTTGGGGAAGTAAATTTAATTAATATATATACGATCTAAAAAACAAATAATTCAAAATAAAGCTATAAAAATAAAGCTTTTGGCCCTTGTGGCTAGATGTCCAGCAATATTTATATACAAAATACTCAGAACATACTCACAAATTACTAAGTTTGGTTAATCAAGTATTTCTGATGGTCACAGACAATGTAAATACAAATATCTTAGTGAGAATATCATGGGTATGCAACAAGAACAGCAGGAAATGTCAAAAAAATATATTCCAATATCACATTTAATGGACTAGATACTCCATTTATAATAGAGCGTTCAAGTTATAAAATACCATCTCTAGTGAAATGAAACTAATAGCTTATGAAAATTCAAGAGATAAATATATATATAATATAAGTATGATGTATATTATTATCTTTCGAATGTTTAGTAGATAATTAATTATTAATTTGACTATGCATAAGCATTTAGTAAGTATGTATATAGCTTATTCACACAACTTATCTTTATTTTATTAATGTTTGGTTGTACTGTTATTGTTTGCATTTTTTATTATCCTACATTGTTTACACTGAATTATATTTTGTTTGAATATTTTGAATTTTATTTATTTATTTATTTATAGAATATGTTTAACATAAATTTATGTAATAATAAAAATTATATTGTACAATACTGAATTATATAATTATAAATAGTTAAATTAAATAAATAAATAAATAAAATTTTAATTTATATTGTATGTATACACTCTTTACGAGCAATTGGGCTCGTTTGAGAATATTTTCAAACAAATAAATATAGTGTGCATATAAAATTTATACTACTAAGAAATTGAATTGAATGCCGTTATGAGAGAGTTCTCCTCATTCGGAGTTTTTTAATTTTTAATTTAATTTTTACCAACGAAGGCGATAAACTCGATGAGTGGCTCACTAGGTTTCTGATCTGTTTTTTAGCTAAAGTATTATTGTCCATCCGCAACAGTATCTGGTGCAATTAATTTTGAATTTGTTGGCTATATTTTCTGTTCCAAACATTTTTGTCAGACACCAAATCGCTTCTTCATGTATTTGGTTGTGATTTTGTAGACAAGAGATAACCAAAGGTATACTGGCTATGAACAAATTGAATATGAACACCGCTCTCACAGAATTTTTTGTTTGGTTGGACCTCCTAAATTATTCTGTCTTCTATTTTTCTGTTCTCCCAATACATTCGGCTTACAAGAAAAGTAAAACAGGATTCACAACGAATATTATTAGGTCCTTGAGTGATGAATTACATACTATTGCTTAGTATTTAAATGTTTCATAAATATCAACTGCATAATTTACAGATTTCTGGAAACCTTAATACAACCCTATTTCATTTCTAAAAGAAATTTATGATTATTTAGAAAATAAAATGAAAAATGTTTTTTTTTCTTTTTGAACGCAAATCAAATTTCGTAACACCATACAGAAAAAAAGCAAAAAAAAAAATAAGAAATTACCATTTCATAACTTGAGGGGATCATTATTTCTCATGGGGGTAGTTTATTCATGTTTTATTCTAATAAACAAAAAACAAAATAAATAAAAAATCAAATTGTACAGAAAACTTCACTTAAACTTATCAAGAGAATAAGAAAATTTTCAGATTGCTACATTATGGGCATGTTTGTTAAACGTGTATAGTTCCATTCTTATTCGGTTTTGTTTTTTTTTTATAAATTTTCATTTCTGATTATCATTCATTTCTTAAAAAAAAAACATTTGAAAGTAAAATATCTCAAAGTGCGAGTAAATCAAATTTGGTATTTTTGTACAAGTTTTTGTAACAAAATAATCCGAGACTTGTATTAAAATTCAAATTAACATACATTTTAGTTTAAAAAATCTATACAAATATTTTGGGGTTCATTTTTATACTATGAATCACATACCGTACTAAAGTATGTCTGCTATAGTATACATTAGAAATTTTATTTTGTAGCTGTAAAGCAAATGTTCTGAAAATGGTCTCTATTACAAAATAAAATCAATTTTTTTAAGGATTCACAAAAATTAAATGAATGAAAAATGATTTTGATTGAAACCTGTCATTTTGGTTATTCTGGATTAACTTTAACTTTATATACCCATTGTATTCAAAAAATGCATAATCACGAATCTGAATAATAAAGAATCTTTAAGATAAATATTAAGAAATTGTTTAGCATTAAGTAACACTGGTATTGATAATTTTATTTTTTGGTCCATTAGTTTTAATTGAATATGAAAATATTTTAAGTCCATCATTATTCATAATGTTTCCTTGAAAAACAGGAAGAATTAATTTTTTTGATTAAATTATCATTTTTTGTATTAATATAAGGTCCTATTTAAAAAAGAAAGGCATGTAGAAGAAATTCAGAGTAATAAAAATGATAATAACTAATAATAATAATTTAAAGTTCGGTGATGATAACAACTCTGTGCGTAATTTTTCTTTCAGTTACTTTACGGTTAAAACATTTTTAATGAAATTCACCAGGTGAAATCAGAAGCTGATCAGTGAATTTAAGTCGATTAGGTCCGATCTAAATACACTGAACATGCACTTTTTCTAAATCGTGTTATACTACACGATTTTAATTTCTGGAATATTTTCTCATTAGCTAAAATCATATCCTTAAAAAGTTAAACCGTATGATAAATGATTTACGTCCCATTAGTATAATATGAAAGAAAAATTATTACACCAATATTTTTAATTAATAAATGCATATCTAACTAACAGGAAATTCATGGTAAAACATTAGTGAACTTCTCAACCGATGTATCACAAGGAAGCGTACTACAACCTGTACTATATTAATTATCTACTTCTGATTCATCGACAAGACACGATGGTTGTAACACCACGTGTAACACCAGACGATACAGTAGTTTTAGCTTCAAGTATTTTCCCTCTCCCTCAAATGACATACATAAGCTTAAGAAAAATTTAGATGTCACAAATAACTAGCCAAAAAAGAGGAGATAATTAAAACAAGACGAAGTCAAATCTGTCCAAATTAGTTACACTACTTGAAAATAAATCTGTCCTCCACTTAAAATCAATAATAAATGGCGGAATCGGTTAAATACTTGTGGCTACACTTGGACCCAAAATTAACCTGAATGTAAGCAACTTATTCTAAATTCAACTTATACTGGCTAATTGGCAAAAATTCACAACTCTCTCTAGAAAGCAAGCTTTATAAAAGTATACTGAAACCAATATGGACTTACGTTATCGAACTGTGGGGTATGACAAGCAATTCAAACATATACATTATTGAAAGTTTTAAGGCAAAGATACTTGGAGAAATCGTCAACGCGAATTGGTAGGTTCGAAACTCAGTTATAAGAAATGACTTACAAGTGAGATTTGTAAAAGAGGAAATAGCTGCTCTAAAAGATATTGGACCCATAAATAAACGTGATGTGTAATAGTTAGTGTTATATCTGGAGCTTCCAAATCTTTTGAAAAAATTCTTAATTTTGAAATAAAATGTTACTAATGTGAATGTACATTTTTTCGGAAATTTTGTTTTTGATATAAATCTTCTCTGAAAGCTGAAATACAAATTTGGCTTACTTAAACACCACGGTACTGAAACTGCCTTGTTAGAAATCATTAACTATATTTATGCTGAACTTGATAACAAACATGTGAAAATACTGTTCTTACTAAATTTCCTCTAAGACATTCGATGGTTTTGACCAGAAAACACTTTACTGTAAACTTAGAATAAGGAGAATGGTCTCTATTCAAATTATTTCAAATTTGATTTCAATATTATACTTCACAACTGTAATTCTTTAGACTTTGTGTAAATGACAAGTAAAATTTAAAATTATATGAAAAATCATTATAAGAAAAATAAAATATGAACAGACATAATGGCAATAATTCCGAACATTTCTAGTTTAAATTTATACTAAATTTCAATAAAAAAAAAATGTTGAACATACCTAGATTACTTATACATTTATGTAATTTTATAATATTGTATTTCTTTTATATTATTTTATGTAATAATTTTGACGTTGAAATATATTTCAAAGTTAAGATTATAAAACTTAATTGACAATGTGTATGACAGTTTGCTTATTATTAATTTGATTTTTTTTAATGACATAAACAATAAAATTTTTAATTTTTTAATTTTTTTCGAAAAAACAGCGGGATTGCAATATTAAATCATAAACAAAAATCAAAAATAAAATTAATAAAAATTAACAAAAATCTCCCTTGGAAGGTTTAACTCCAAAAACCGTCTAATAGGGTAATAATTATCGGTTCTCGGACTATTTGTACCATAGCCTTGAAGTTAAAAAAAAAAAAACAAAATTTTAGAAAACCAGCTTTTTTAATTAATTGATTAAAGTTTTCAAATCGAGCTTTATAATACTCGCGATCTTTATTATTTAAAAACTGATTTAAAGATTTAATATATCTTATTTTTTCTTCAGATATTTTTCATTTGTCCAGTGGTGGAGGTAATAGTTATATATATTTTTAGGTTGTCCTAAATTTTTTCTGTAGTAGCTTTGAGTAAAGTGTATTTAAATTTCATATGAGCAGCAGATACTGTAAAGCAAATTTCTGGTCATTCTTGTACAATAAAATTTTTAGTTTTGAAAATGGTATTAGCGTAAAGTTTAATAAGCAAGATTTTTACTAAATGCAAGAAAATGTCTATAAGTCATTTCTACCGCATTTAGATTTTCGTCTTTTATTTAACTAATTGTAAAAGTTTAACCAAAGTGAAACCAAACTATATATTAAAAGTGAAACCAAACTATATATTTTCCCATTTTTTATATGTATGTGTCAATTACGCTGTGCTTAAAATTAATATTTTGAATAAGCGAATGACCTCAGGCTCAGACATTTTTTGAATAATTCGATTAATTTGGGAATATTGATGTAAAACATATTTGAAAGCAGTTGTCATTATCTCATTTTTGTTTTGGGGTACACACGAATCACTCCAAAGAGTTATACAAGGAATTTAATAATAATTGGGGTGAACTTTATTATCTACCCGGTCCGCGTTGCTGGCTCAAAGTCCCTATAATCGAAATGATTTAAAATAATTTTTTAAAGACATAAATTTAATCTCATTCATTCATTTTGTTTTAAGAAAAAATTTAAACTAATATTTGAATACAATTTGTAAAATTTTTTGAAAGAGTACCTGATCGGCTTCCGTTTTTCCAAATAATTTCTTGAAAAAAACAACAACCAATTTATCATCAATAAAGGAGGTACACAAAACAAGCAAACTAGACACATATGAGAGTTTAGCAATTTCGAGGGTACAGGTAGATGATAGATTGAATAATGATTTAGGGAATGGATATTCACCGCTATTTAAATTAATAAAATAATTGGAAAAAGTACAGGTAAAATAGATAGCTAGTATGGAGGGAATAGGATATAAGAAGGGAAAAAATAATGAATTAATGTATACAGTTAGTCACAAGCACTGATGAACGAAGTATGTTGCTTCCGAAATATCGATATTTGCAATCAAATATTAAAAACTATTAGTGAACGGAAACCTGACAACAATTTAATTATTTAATTTAAATTATCACTAAAAATAAAAAGCCGATTAAAAAAAATAAAAAAAAATATAAAAACAACTATTTTAGTTTAAATAATAATAAAGTTATAAAAAATAATAAATTGGCTAATATAAATTAAAATTAAAATCTGTTAAAACAAAACGAAAAATCTCTCAGAATTTATATATGAATCTCTATTAAAATTACTCAAAATTTTAGAAAACGTATGTCATTATTTTATTTATAAGGGAGTACCTGAAATACAATTTTTAGTTTCATAGAAACTTTAATTTTTTAAATATTCCTGATAGGTGATGGAAGTTGTATGGCTACTACCCGAATCACTCAAATTATTGGAAAACGGTAAAAGATATGTTTGCTCATTATATTTGTAGTAGATGCTGGGAGTAGTATGACAGCTGCTCGAAGTCGTCGGAATTTTAAAAAGCGAGTAGGCCTATAACCTTCCCTCTATTCCAGTAACATATTCTGAAAATTTCATCCAAATCAATTCAGTAGATTTCGAGTTTATAAATAACATAAAGACAGATATAAAAAATTTAATTTTTATATATATACTAGCTGTATCCGGTCCGCGTTGCTGGCCCAAAGTCCCTATAATAGAAATATCTAATTTAAAATAATTTTAATTTTTATCAAATTTCTTAATAAATCATGTCAAGACTTCATAGAATTTTGGCTAATCTACTATTTCCTTAATTACAATCATCACTTGCTTTGAAAACCTTATATCAAGCTGGGATTTTAAAGTTTATTCTTGTAGTTTTAGTGCGCTTAAAGTGAAGGCAAATATTTTTTTAAAAATTATTTTATTTTAAGTAATAATTGATTTTAGTTATTTCTTATTATATAACTTTAAAACAATAATTGGAAGAATTTAAATAATAATTGGAAAAAATATAGCAGATGTTTAATAAGGGTGTTACATTCATTTATATTTTGTTACATTAATATTATAATTTAGGTATAAATATGTAACTCACATGCCGATTGTCTTTAAGCTAACGTAAATACGTCTACCTGTTCGAACTTTGCAAACGGACAAAACGATATTTGAATAATAAAAATAATCGATAGATAGATAGATAGATAGATATAAATAAATTCAATCTGATAAGGATGTTTTTTGTTTTTGAATTTGACAAATGGATCGCATTGATCCTTTTTAGTCTTGTAAAACTTACAAATTATATTGAAAATTAAAAACATTTCGATAATAATCTAATCGCTTTATACTGCATATCTTTATATATCTCAAACATTTGCAGCAAAACAATACCAAAACAAAAACAAACTTTATTTGCTTCACGTTGTAGACAATATTAACTATGAGGCAAAACAAAATCGAAATAAAAACTGAAATTGTTTGCCACACGTTGTTACGTATTTAACTTGCAACAAAACAACACAAACTTAAAACTTGAGGAATTTTGTATGAAAATTTTGTTGCATACACATGGAAATTTTACAAATGTATGAAGTACGGCAAACCAATTCTACAAAATTTCAAAAATTTTGGATATGTGGCAAAAGTGACACTATTTATCTCTGAAACTATACTTGATATAGTCAAACTCTGACAGCAGCATTGAAATCTCAGGCACTTCAAAACTAAGAAGCAACTTCTAACTCAAAATTGTCAATTTGGCGTATGTGTCAAATCAATTCCATAGCCACGATATATAGCCATATCATGATATCAACAATATTAAAATATTGATATTACATGTCCTGCCAGTAGTACCTACTTTATAATGTGTATTGTAGTAGGTTTTTTCAGAAGGAGCCTAAGAGGTATTCTGAATCATTAATTACGTAAAATCTAATTTAAACATAATTTACAATATTCAACTCTAATAAAACTCTAATAAAACATCTTTTAATTTTTTCTTATTTCTATTCTAGTATTCTAATAACAATGGGTACTTGAAATGAACGCTTCTTTTCTTGTTTTTTTTATTTGTTTTTCTCCATACAATAACAACAACAAAAAAAATAGAAAAAAAATATCCTTATCAAGATTTCTAAGTATAATGATGAATCCTGACAGGAAGTTGTTTTTTTTTTCTAATTTTTTTTTTGTTATTTTTCTTTTGTTATTTAAGTTTTCAATTTTAAAAGAAATGAAAATTAAAAAAACAAAAACAAAAAAATAATAAAAATACATTTTTAGCAAAAATTTCAAAGCAAATTAAATTGAACTTTTTTATCTATTCATACACACTTCATTCTAAAAATAAAGAGAAAAAAAAAACACAAAAAAAAAAGTAAAATAAAAAATTGAAATGAAAATGAAAAACGAATTCTTCATATTAGAAAATGGAAAATCAAAAATGAACGAAATTGAAATAAGAAAAGAAAAAAATGAGAGGAATTCAAAATTGAAAATGAAAATTCTTTCATTTTAATGTGACAGAGGGTAATGTATATGAAGTCGTATTAGTGGTATTGGTAGGGTAGCAGTAGTATAGAATCGTGTAGATTCTGGTATGAGAAATGAATGAATCTAAATGATATGGACTTACATCAATCGGATTACAATCTTTTATACATTCTTAGATATTTTATATTTATATATATATATATATATATTATATTTATATATATATTTGTGTGTGTGTCCTTATAATATTGAAAATTACAAATAAGCTCGTTTAAAGTACAAATAAAAAACAAAAACATTTTAAACAGATTTTTTTTTTTTTGCTATATCACAGAAAATCACACACAATGTAGTACATGGAGTATCAAAAATTATTTAATCAAGAAAAGGAACTATATATCACATACAATGAAATATTGAACCAACACCCAAGTACTAAAACTCACAGGTTGAGGAGTACACCACAAATATTAGAAGGATCTGTGGAGACCTTAGCTTGAATTTTATTGAATTATTATAAATTTGTATATGTTACTAGTAGATAAGCTACTACAAATCATTAGTAACATCATACATGTTTGATTATTGTATAAAATTATACAGATTGTATATAATAATCGAAGCGTAATAAAATAAAACTATATTTATTAATTTATTATTAAAAAATTATTTCTGCTCAATCAATGACAATTTTTTTTTTTTAAATTATCACTTCGGTTTAAACAGATTTAAAGTCAACTACTATATGTAATTTTCGGCCTATCCAAAAGTTTTAGACATAATATATTTAAAATCTTGCATATGTACATCTATTTTAGAAATTGAGATGACTCTGTGACTCTTAAACCAATCCTAACATGAAAATGTGTATTAATTATCGTTAAAGAAGTGTAAGAAGTTAATGACATCAATTAGAGTGCACTGAACGATGTACTTCGAATATATATTTATACTTTCTATATATCTGTAAGTACATGTCATCTCAAAAATTCATATATACTTATTACGGTCAACCATTGTTGATCGGAATCAGAAATATAATATTTAACATATTGATATTTTTAACATATTGATATTTTTAACATATTGATAGTCAAAATGTAATCTGTTACAACAATAATTTTGTGCCAGAATTATAAATCCAAAGACCTAGGGAATGAAACGAAAAAAGTTGAACTAAACAAATAGATACTGACAAATCATAACCAAAACCAGCATTGCAGATCATTAAAATAAATTCTACAAGATTAAAACATTGAAATGATTTATGTTAGGTGGATTTAGACATTGTGGTGATAATAATATTCTGTGAACCTATTATTGGGTTTCTAAAAAAAACCCATATGCACAATACAACACCGTGTTATATATTAATTATAAAAATTGAAGAAAACTATAAACTCCTTTAACTTTCTTGTTTATCACAACAAACCGGTAGAAAAAGTCTTAATTTTAACGTTTGGATGTGTATAAGAAAAAAATATCCCCGCATACTGCAGTAGGACTGTAAATTATTACAAAATAACTACATGTTTTTTTATTTTGTCTTTTATGATAGGTTTTTTGAGATCTCTATCAATATCAGGATACAACAAGGGGCAAAGATGACAACTAACATATTATTTCCATATTGAATACCTTTTACATTAACATAATTCTATAATGGATTTAAAATAATTCATTTATTTGAATTATTTGTGGTAATGCATTATATTATGTAATGCATTATTTTTTAATATAATGTATTAATTCAATACATTACTTCTTTAAATAAATAATTCAAAAAATTAGTTTTAATGTATTGTTAAAGAAATTAATGCATTATATATCTAATTAATAATTATGAAAAATAATGCATTAAAAATATATTGCAAAATGCTCATCTCAGCCGGGGTGCATTGATAATACTTTGCAATACTTCATGTTTGAACGTTTAAATATTTTGAATATTAATAAATTATTTAGATTTAATTACCTATGTTTGAATACTGTATGCTTAACCTGGCTTTAATATTTGATTGTATATCAAAATTTTGTTAAAATGTTGAAAACGAAGATGTCGGTCCAATTGGCCAATATAATTGGTTGTATTTTAGTTGTCGCTCTTATACTTTTTTTTCTTCACGATATTTGCTCCATATGAGCTATGCGTCAAGCGTGACACCAACACGAATTTTAATATGGTATGATGACATTGTTTATTGCAACCAGAATGCGGCTTTATTTTTTGTTTGTTTGGGAGTATGTGTGAATATTTTGATTAATTTAGTTTAATTGTCTACTTTTTACATTATCTGAAAACTTTTTTATTAGTTTGCTGGGATTTATTTCTTAGATACTTCATTTATGTTATTATACACACCGCTAATCTGGGATATCACTGGTGTAAAGTAAATACAGTATGGAACCCATATTACTCCATTGGTTACTTCCGCTTGTTTAATATAAAATTGATATAAGTCAGTTTACTCGTTTTGATAAGCAACATGCCATTAGTTCGACATAGAGTTCGGGTAGCATGTGGTGCATTTTGTAAATAAGTCCGGATTTTAGCATGTATTGTAAAGCAGTCGTACTTCGAATATTATACCTAGCAGAATGCAATAGAATGATAAAATTTTACAGTACTTAAACTGTTAAATGAAAAAAGTGCGTTGAATTGTTTTTAAATTTTTTATAAAATTTTTCTCATTTCGTCCTTTAATTTTTTATATTTACTGTATATATGTACATTTTCACAATAATATAGCTTAAGGATATTCCTATTAAAATATCCCTAAATACAAAAAAAAAAAATACAAAAATATAAAAAACGAGCCCATCTTTAAAGCTCATTCCATTAAATTCTTCTGTCCCTGAGTTTTGATTTTATTTATTTTTATCTTTGTTTTTGTTTTTTTTTTTTTTAGGAAGGATCAGAAGGATTTCAATTTTTCTAATTTTGTTTATTGTTTTGTAATTTGTAAGAGGTTTAAAGTGTTTACAGAATTTTTATTATTTTTTGTTTTTTTTTAAGGAAAAATTCAATGTTAAAAATACAGAAAAACAAGTGAAAAAAAAAATAAATTAAGAAAATTGAAATTGAAAAATTTTTGAAAAAAAAAATTCAAAAAAAAAAAGACTGAAACTTTTTATATAAAAAATATTTAAAAAAAATAAATAAATAAATAGCTATTAACTGAATTTGATATTAAGGGTAATTGAAAAAAAAAAAATAGAAAAAAAAATATAGTTAAACTGTTTGTTGCTCTGGCTCTTAAGTTATCAGTATAATTTATCGGCTTTTTGGATATTGACATGACAGTTGTATTTTATTTTTAATTTTTTATTTTTATTTCTTGTTTTACGAAAAGGTAAAAATTTTATGGGGAGTGAGATCTTTTCAATTATTTAAAAAGAAATATTTATAAATATAAAATATTAAAATGTCCAGAGGCTTGGTGGTAATAAAAATATCTATACTAGAAGTAATTACTCTTACTCTTCATTTTGTTGAAGTTAAAGAGGAGAAATAATTTTCTATAAATATTACAGTTTTTTTGTTTAAATAGCGATAACTCATCGAAAGAGGCTGCTGGGACTGCCTCTTACCCCGGGATTAATACTGTAGTTTTGGTGTAAATATAATCTTCTGCGATAATATAACACACATATCATTTGTATAAAGTTCAATAATTAGGTAAGAACAGTTGTAAGGTTTTATCTCACTAATGGCAAAATATAAATTTCAGGGCTTGTCAAAAGCTTATATTTTTACTTTGATAATATAATTAACCCGAGCCAAGGCCAAGTATACATTCTATATTGCTAAAGAATCTTAGTTTTGATTTTTGTCGTCAGAGACTTAAAATTATGTAAACAAATGCTTATCACTGTTATATCATATGCGGACCAATACCTTTAGGCAACGGTAAAATAACAGGTTTTTTCATTAAAATTTTTATAAATGCTTTCATTTCAAAAAATCAGTTTCAATATTACCTCTGATTCAGATTCCGAAGAACATTTTTATTGACTCAGTAATTCATTGAGCGCTGTTACTAGACATAATCAAAATATGGATAAAATTGATACATAAGTCATTTAAGTGACATTCAAGGGATCTATTTTTGGTAATTTTTAAATTTTCAGTATTCGAGTATTTCAGATAATGAATGTTTAACTCTTTCAGACCAACTTTAAGCAATTGTAAGATGTGATGAAATGTTTTATAAACCGGAATTAATGATTAGTTGTGTGTAAAACAGACAAAAATGGGTTGGTGACTAAATCCACAAGCCAAAATCCACAAAAAAAAAACAAAATCCACAAAAAAAATATTATTTAGCTAAGACAGGATTACCAAACTATATTTAAAAATATATATATATATATATTGCCCTTTTCCGGAAATAAATATATAATTTAAAAAAATTAAGTTCCGTTATTATTTATAAATATTCAGGAAAAGGGCAATATAATTTTTTTTCAAGCTGGTAGGTAACCTTCCTTCTTATTTCGGCGATTTTTGTGATCGTTTTTTGTGAATTTTTTTTTGTGGACTTTTTTCTGTGTATTTTATTTTTCATGGCAAAAGCCATTATATGGATTTAGCTTTTTGTGGATTTAGTCACCAACCCAAAAAAAATATTTACTGCACCAGCTAGCTAAAATATTAAATACTCTTATATAACTAGAACTTATATTGGCCACTTTTGGAATACAAGAAATTTATTCCAGAGAACCTAGATCTGACTATTACAGGGTACTTCTTTGAGAGATCATATCAAATCGATATTTCGTCTAGGGAAAGTTGGAAGAGCAGCACGGTTCTAAACAAAGAACACGTACACCTCTACACTGATGGTTCAAAATTGAATGACAGAGTGGGGGGTGGAGTCTACCCGGAAAACCTGAATATAAGTTTATTCTTCAGTCTACCAAGACATTGTAGTGCGTTTCAGGCGGAGGTGATGGCAATAAAAGAATCCTCAGACTGGCTGAGATCCAGCGTATTATCTGTTAGAAATATCTGGGTACTCATAGACAGTCACCCCGCAATTAAAGCACTAGAGTCGGTAACCATCAACTCAAAAACCGTGTTGGCCTGTCGCAGTTGTTTGGAAGAACTAGCGGATAGGTTCAACGATGGACCAGGACATAGTCCGGGTAACTGCATGGCAGATCAACTTGCTAGAGAGGGTACTATATTAGAAATCTTTCCGTAATTTATTGTTTCGCAATGATGCAATAAAAGCTTCAAATGGTTCAGATGGACAGTTAGACCAGACTGCAACATCACCAAGCAAATCTGGCCTAACTGATCACTAAAATCACAATCATCAAACTTCTGCAGAGAGGAGGAGGAGGATGAAACGGTCTAACACCTACTCTGTTCCTGCCCTGGTCTTTACCATAAAAGGAAAACCCATTTAGAAGCCTTCTTTCTGGACTCGCTTGATGATCTTGAAAACACTGGTAAAACAAATCTCCGCTGCTTCGTTAAAAGCTCAAATTGGTTCAACGAGTAGGGTACTACGCGAGGAAAGTTTCCGTGGTGTCACAATGGACGTCACCGGTCTAAGTGTGTCGACGCACTGTCGGCAGCCACTACTACCTACCTACCTACCTATATAACTAGAAAATTGTCATTACATCAAATTGTGACACGCTTTTATAACGTTTTTACTAAGATAAACTTACTTCTGTATCTATACTTGACCCTTTCAAACCTATACTTTAAGCGATTGTACGATGTAATGAAATATTTCTATACTGTATAATAATTGATATTTCGATTTGAAAATCCAAAACCATAGATTTATATAACTCTTGTTCATAGCTGTATAAAAACTGGACAGTATTACCTCAAAGTTATATGATCCGAATGTTGTGTCGTACTATGATGTTGTGAGCTCTTCTTTATGTGTGTAAAATAAAATTATTAAACTTACCAGTAACATGATAAATCTTGGTTTTATAAAATAAATCGAAGTGAATTTTTTTTTCTTGTGTCTGAATGGGTTAATAGAATTCATCTTCGCCTGATAAATTGATAGATTTACTTATTTAATTGTTATTAAAAGCATCATAGTTTGGATCCAAATCTAGCAAGTTTTTATTTTATGTAAATTTTTTATGAATGGTAACCAAAATGTATGGAATCATATATTCAAATTTGACCATCTAAGTAAATTTGTTCATCTATCACAATGTTTTAAATTAAAATTTTCAGAAGTAAATACTGGTATTATGACAATTAATGTTATCGTACTATTTTGTAGGACATGTCTTTTGAAAATCTTTAAAATGTTATTTTTGAAATATTGTTTTAACAATTACATGAGCTGATAGGAAAAACAAACTCATATGTCATGGGAAGTAGGGGTACAGTACATTTCGCAAATAGACATGTTATCTGCGGAGATTTAACCAAAAGCTTGTATAGCAAACAAACGTTGGATTATTAAAAATGGATTGTTAACATTTCAGAAAAAGCAGATAATTTATTTTATATATCCAACAGCGGCTAGGTAGATATTGTAATTTAGAGTTGTAAGATTAAATGTTTGAATATCCATTTGTATTTTGTCAATAGCGCTCATTTACTCAGTGTTTATTTTGCTAAAGGTTTCTGGTCAGATATTTAGTTTGTTAAGTGAAATTTTTGGCACTTCAATTCTTCAAATCGATTAAAGTGATTGATCATAATTTGAACTAGTTTTAAAATTATTTATTGTATTCATAACTATATTAATTAAATATCAATTTTTAATTCAAAATAATTTACTTATTTAATTTATTCACAATATTAATTTAAATTAAAGTTTCTGATTAATAAAATTAAATACAATCCAACTACTAGAGAGTTATCAGCTGAAAGAATATAAAGTATAGTTCTCAAAAATATTTCATTGAATTAGAATATATAATAACTAAAAATTGTATGTTAAATTGTTGATAACAACTGTTATTTACATTTTATTATAAACGTATGTCTTTCAAAAATCACCATATTATTATTATTTTTTTACTTAAAAGAAACAAAATATACATATTTATTATAATATTTTTAATCATTTACAATAAATACATCATTAATCATTAAAAGTTATAGTAACAACATCAACATATTTCACATAATATTATGGGATGCACATATACAATAATAGCTATTATATGTTTATAAACGTATATTTAAATGAATTCAACCATCAAACATTAATGTGGTTTTCATCATCATTATCCATAGATAATTTACAAAGTAACGCAAATTTAATAGTTTAACACCCTTAGTTTTTATCACAATTCAAATGTCATGATCATTATCATCAGCATATTATCAGCATAATTTAAGCAAAAAAAAGCTAGATATTTTGTATATAATATGTTTGTGTGGATATGAAAAGGTGAACATGTCCAAGCCATCTATCATAATTTTATACGGTAATGTTCAAATCAACATATTTATGCTAAAAATATTTTTTTTTTTTTTATATTTTTGAATAGCTGTCCAAAAAGAAAATCATCAAGTTTCCATAACTATAAAAAAAAAACAAAACAACATTAGAAAAATAAAATTTATTTATAAGATTTACATTTTCCTGTAGATTAATACATACATATACATACATATTATATAGATTGTATGCAGGACCATCATTATAAAATATAGTATATGAGTATCTAAAGTATATTTTGTAAAATAAAAAAATCTCGTTAATACATATAAAAATCATTTACAATGTTTATTTCTCTCAGATAAATCGTAATCCTGTTCAGATGCATATTTTATTTTCAAGGATAATAGAAAAAAAAAATAAGAAAAAATTTATTCAAGAATAAAGATGAAAAAGGAGTGTTATATTATTGTAATGATGAAAAGTAATAGTATAGAAAGTAAAATATTGTTATTGCAATATTTGACCGGAGATGAACAGTAGTGATGCCAGATTTAAAAAATTATTCTAGTTTATGAAAATTACCAATTTTGTTTTTCATTTTCATTAATTTAATATGATTTTAAATTTTAAGATTTTGATACATGAAATTTTGTTTTATTCTAAATACTAAATTAGAAACATGAATTTATATTCTAGCAGTATTTTGATTTTAGTTTTGGATTTCAATTGTATGGGGCTTAATAGTACATAGTACATTATTGATACCTTATATTCTTCTCACTTAATATATGTGGCAAGAAATCATAATTTCTTATGTTAACATAAGAAAATTGAGATAAAATATTCGATTTGATTTTGACAACTAGCAATTGATTGAATTTTTGCTGGGGTACATAGTCGCTTATGTCTATATGACTTTTAAATGTTTTTGACATATTCGCTTATTTAACTTAAAATATTTTAAATATATTCCTGCAATCAGCAATGAAAATTTATAAATTTATAAGCAGTTTTTACAAATTTGGAATATCATTTATAAAAATTTTCAAATGAAGTAAGGCTTTGAACGGGTTTGTTTACTTAAGGCACAACGTATGAGTTTTTTTACAAAATATAGTTTTTATATTTCACATTTTTACATAATTTTAGCGATTTAAAAAACCGTTACAGATACTATATTTTTAAACTGTTATTTAGATTTTAAAATTAATTTTACTAGAAACCTCAATTTCAGACATAAGCGGTTATGAATTGTAGCCACAGATATTATAATTTTATGAATCTGGAAGTCTTAAGGTTTTACAGAGTTGATGAATGATTTTGATATTTTTCTATAGACACCTGCAAAGTTTTAAACAGTTTGTTGTTGATGACGCAAATTGAGGTTAAGATGTGCATTATTATATACCCAAAGAATATATTATACCAGAAGTCTCATTTGTATATTTTTCTATATTTCTAATTATAATGCATACGGGCGAGTTAGTAATTTTTTTTTTTTTTTTACTTCCGTTTAATATTTACAATCTGAACAATTTACAATTCAATAAGTTGCTTGAAGAGATAACACCTTCACTATTTATTATATATTATTTATTATTTATTATATTATTTTATAGGTCGCATTGAATTTTACGTTTTAATCTTCTGGGGCCTGGGTCCCTCATAAGATTGTTTACCATGTTTGGATGTACTTCCAATTTACTTTGCACTTTGAGCAGTATTTTAATATTTCATCATGTACTGAAGGAAAATCGTTGTGGATTAAACTATTTGGCACGAACCATGGAACATCGACCACCGTTCTCAGGACTTTGTTCTGAAATCTTTGGATTACGTCAATGTTGGTTTTAGCTGCATCGCCCCAGAACTAAATTCCGTACGACCATATAGTTTTAAGAATAGCTTTGTACAGCATCACCTTGTTTTCCAAAGACAATTCTGATCCTTTATTCATTAACCAATATAGGCTTCTGAGCTTTTGTTCCAATTGTGCACACTTACAAATTTTGTGCTTTTTCCATGTTAAACTGGAAAAGCACATTGAATTTTATGTTTCAACTGTGGAGCCAGGTTTGGATTTGACTGAGGTTCCACTGAATAAGATTAGAGGCTCGTATTGGATCAATGTCTGAAGCCATAAATGCCGCATCATCAGCAAAAGTTGCTACTTTCACATCTGATGTCGTTGGGACATCTGCCGTATAGATGAAGTTGAGTGTGGGTTCAAAAACGCTTCCTTGGGGAACGTCAGATTGAACACAACAATATTCATTCAGCCCATACATGTGGCATGTAGACATATTTCAATATTTTTTTAAATCAAAGTTCAAAATGAAAAAATTTAAGCACATACGATTTGCAATGAACTTATGCACGTGCATTATTTCTTTATAATATGAATGTTTGTTTGGATTGAAAAGTATACTGAAAAGTAGGTAAGTACATTTTTTTGAATTTACAAAGAAAAAGAACAAACAAACAACCTATCATTCGATTGATCGCCTATTGATTCCCGTTTTATTTCTTCAAAAAATAAAAATACTACAACTGATGATTGATCTGATGAAAAAGAAAACAGTATTCCGTATACAGTTCACAAATCACGATTTGTAATGCATTACTTTTATTTTTAGAAGTTTTTCTAGATTATGTCATTCTATCATTTTTGCTTAACTACATACTTATTTCAGTACATACAATATTACCTACATTTATATTCTTATATTTTATTATTATTTATGTATGTAGCTATGTATATTCATATCATATTCGTAAGTAGATAATTCGTAAAAGATTTTGAAGAGCAAAATTATTGTTTTAAAGATAAAATAAGAGCGCGGGTTGTAATGTGGCAACCCGTTATATAAAAATAGTATTTTGAAAATTTTTAAGGGATGAGACTTCGTTTTAATAAATGTTCTTTGGTATAATAATAAGTGGATACCTATAATTTTTTGAACAGAAATTTGTTTAAGTTGAACCTCAAAGAAATATGGAAAAAAATAAATTTCTAATATTTAAAATACTTCGAAGAGGAATTCTGAGGTTAGTTCAGTAGAAAAATTAAATATATATAACGTTATTCTATTACAATTAAAAGAAAGGTGTAGCTGTAAAATAATATAAAAAAGTAAGTTTGTACTATCAAAATAAATATTTAAGGAACATCATTTTACAAAAAAGTAAATTCAATTCAGTAGCAGAGATGCAAAAGAAGTAATAGGTTTAAAAAGAAGATTTAACAATGACATATGTGGGTATTGCAGTGACTATAATCATTATTTAGATTTAAGATTAAGAAATTAACAAATTTTTGTAAAATTATATAACACCGGATATTCGAATATTAGACCCTGTTTTGCAATTTTTTTTATTGGAGTATTAAAAAAATGTCATTTATCACAGCTTTATTTTATGAGTTCTAGTCACAGCTAGCTATATGAGTTTAACAATAGCGATTTTACTTTCTAATTCTTTAAGCACCTTAGTAGGACCAATATTGTTTGGTATCACCCTTTAAATATGATCCTATCGACAACATTATTTTGTGCTTTACTATATGTATTATTTACTTTGTCATTATATTCTGTAATCACCATAGGCCACAATTTCTTACTAAGCTTATATTTTTGCTTGAAATGTTTTGTGTTGCTGTCCCAAAACCACTAAAACAAATTTTACAATAAAATAAAAAAATGAAAAATGAAATTAAAATTTTTAATATGGCAGCACTGTACATTAAGTATTTTTTGTTTCTTGTTTTTTTGCTTCACTCACTCATTTCAATTTAATGTTTTATGTAAAAAAATGTAGATTTTTATTTTTATAAAGAAAATTTTATGAATATAAAAAACAAAAAACAAAAGAAAAAGAAAAAACGTAAAATATCCATATATACATGCATACTCGATTTAGATTTCAGCTCATTAATATTCTGTAGTGAATCTTGAATACTAAAAATGATATTATATATCATTTTTAAGCCCTGACTGTCTGGATGCTGTTGTTTTTTTTTCATTATTATTTTTATTTTTATAAAAAAAATATGTAAAAAAAATATTTAAAGTATACCTAAAATATAGTCCAGAGGTGAAATTTTTATTTATATTTTTATTTAATGTGCATATTTATATACATATACATATACGTATATGTATATACATATTATGTGTTAATATAAAAAACTAGAAAGTGGTTTGCATGTAGAATATGATGGGGTATGGGGGTGTATCAAATAAATTTTCAAGATTAATTGCATATATACAAAATTACATATTATTATGGAACGTTTGGGTAATTTAAGTGTAATAGAAGAGAATTTTATTCATAATAGTAATAATGTTATAAATTTGAAGAAAATAAGAAATTGTTGTTTTAATAATATTTTAAATTTATAGTTTGTCATTTTTATTATGGAAGTCGGAATTTATATAAATGATGATGAAAACTATTTGGGCTTAAAATTTTAATAATAAAGATTAAAAATTCTAGGTAAGTTTCACTAATTTTAAATATTTAAAAGATAAAATAAATTAATATCAAAAACACAAGTGTAATTACATTATCAGATATCAGAAATCAATTTTAATTAAAATTAGTAAAATATATCAAGAGTTTTCAACTCTTTATTATATAAAATTTTTCACTTATAGAGCCTTTTCACCATATTCTTTAAAATATATTCAATATTTTAAGTTTAATATCAATTCAATATGGCTTGATTCATTCTTTGAAAATGTTTATTGACTCACTGAAATTACGATATCGACATTGAAATACTCTTCTGTAATAATAGTAGTAGAAATATACTATAGTAATAGTATAATAAATATACTATAGTTCAGAAAAAGAAACGGAAAATTTAAGCTGCCAAAATTATCTATTGGTGAAATTTTTTAAATTCCTACAGGTATGGTTTTATAATCTAACTATTATGATACACCATTCATCACAGAATCGTAAATATATCAATCATTATTCATCATGGCTGGAAACTGAATTTGGAAGAGGTGCGAATAAGTTATCTTCCTGTGTTATTCATATTCTACAAACCTTAGATAAAGAAATGTCAAGAAATAAGTAAAATTCTTTGTACGAATCAATATAAAAATTCAATTTTACTCGTATGTTTGATGAAATTTTTAAAATCAAATAAAATTTTCCATTCAATAAAATATTTCTTCCCAATAAAAGGACATATAGTTTTATGCTTGCCGACAGAGTTTTTGGACGAGTAGAGCTTGCCTACTGAAAAAAGGAGGAGATTTTGTCTTCTAGTGAATACAGAGATATATTAAATAAAACTGGAAATGTGTTGTGCGCAAATAAAGATTTTTTTTTATATAAATTTCAAGAAGAAGCTAAAAATGTTTTAAAAACTTTAATGCCTTTTAAAATATCCACTGCACGAATTTTATAATATGAAAAGAAAGCCCAACTTGTTACCGTTTCAATCGCAACAACATATGCAGGAGACTTGATATGATATACTAAAAAAGAGCTGTTCCATTTAAAACGTGTTCAGAGCTAATATTATTGTAAAAACTAATAGTGAAGAAAAACACAAAAGTGAAGCCATACCAAAAGAATGCAGGGAGATTTTACAGTGACGTATTAAATAGTTCTAGTCGAGAAGAATACGAAGAAAACGATTAAATACAACATACAAGGAAAACGAAGAGACTGTTTAATAAAACACTTTATATATTTATTTATAAATTTAAAAAATAAATAAAATAAAAACTTAATACTTTATATAGTTGTTGTTGTTGTTATATGTAGTTTATGTAGTTTTGAGTTTTTTTTAATTTTATGCAGTTTTGACAAAGATTTGAAAGTGCTGTTTAAACAGTTTTTAAAAAACGCCTCATTTTTATCACTATTTTTTTTTTGTTATAAATAACGAGACGTATCTTTTTTTATTGCTGTTACAAAAGCGAGTCCAACATTTTTAAAAAATTAAATTTGTTTGAAGCTATCATTTAAACAGTTTTGAAAAAACGATGGTTTTTTAAATTTAATTTCCAAAATGCGCCATGGTGGAATCCAAGATATAGATGAAAAACTTATAATATGTCACTATAATTTGTTGTTAAAGAATTTAATTAAAGATGTTCTTGAACAGCCTGTAGAATGTTTTAGTCCCATACAATAGCAATACAATAAATTTTAAATTTGAATTTAACCAGTTTTGAAACTGCAGTTATAATCTTTTGAAACTGTAGCATTGAAAAAGGGCGAACTATATAAAACTCCAATTACAAGGTAATTCAGTACCATAGTGCTTTTCAAAAATTATTTCGAACATCCTCAAATTTTGGTTGTTTTTTATAAGTATTCTAATCACAAGAAATTTTGGTTAACAGTGCTCCAGCTTCCGAGATGTGATCTGAAGTTAATTTCGACCTTAACATAAACTGTTGTTCTGTTTGTATTCTAAGTAAAAAATAAATTCATAGTATTCCTCCAGTTTGCTGATCACATTTCTTTGTCTAATGACCTTCTCAATCGTACCGAATACGACGATTCGGTGGCAAGAATTATTGTCATTATTGTTATTAAAATTATTAGTTGATCGTTCCATGTAGATAGTTATATATTAAATATTATTATCTTATATATAATACACAAGATGAACTACGTGGGGAGTAAAAACGCAAATATAGCTGAATTGTAAATTACACCACAAGAAATATTAAAATTTTAGCAAGTTCTTAAGCCAAAAATAAAAATATGCAAAACGTTGGTGAATACTTAAAACATTTAAAATAGTTACACATTCCACAAACCAAAAATAAAAAGTATACAAAACAGTGGCGAATACTGGAAACATTTAAAATTAAATACCAATAAACCGAAAAAAAAAATTCAAGGTATTCGGTCCCGATACTTGGGACGCCGGACCTCTTGCTTTTATAGTAGCGGGCTGCCGCCCCCAAGCCCCCGCTACTCATTTATTGGAACCCTGTTTTTGGCGACGGCCTTACTTGATTTTGTCTCTATGTAATTTTGTCCACATTATGTAATTTTGTCTTGTGTAATTTGGTCCTATCTAATTTTGTCTTATGTAATTTTGTCATGTAACCATATTTTACGGCATTGAATGATGGGGTTGTCAAATATTTAAAAATAAATTTTAACGCTCTGTGGTATATAGGTAATACAAAAGTGCAAATAAATTTGTTCACTAAACTCACTACCACTCACTTTTCACTTGCTCACTAAGCTCAGTAAAAAAATATGGGATATATAAAATATAACCATATTAAAATGATCAGATTGTTTATTTTTATAATTTCGAGACTGAACGATTAACATCTTAACTGCTTGGTATTCACAATAACATCTACAAGACATTATAGACATTAACATTGTCTATTTATCATTTTTTTTTAATTATTTTTCGTATAGCATCCAATTTATATGTGGAAAACTACATCTATTGTAAAGTAAAACTTTGCCTTCATAATAGCAAAGTTCAGTTTTATTTTAAATGACAACGAACATGTATTCCAAATTAATTTCAAAGAATAATTGAAAAACTTTGTATGTACATACATTCATGACATAAGCGGGATTCGAACTCGAAATTATCCTTTTGCTATTACATAACATAGTGGATAACATGTTATGTATCACTGCACTATCTTAGTCCGTCTAAATTAACGACTGTCTTACTATACAAATATTTTTTGATTATGTAAAGAACTAAATTTGATGAACTAATTGTTTAAATACACTTCAGAATATATTCTACAATAAAATCCTAAAACCCATTTTAATATTTTATGCGAAAACACTGATGTATCGATCTACTATGTTGAGAGTAATGGGATTTTATTGCGTTAAGTTATATTGAAATTGGTATTAATTTCGCCATAAAGTATTAGGTATTTTACTTTAATTCCATTGTAAAGTATATATGTTCAAGAATCAAACGATTCAGAAAACAACAACAATTATACCAAAACAAATACTTTTTTTTATATAAAATCGTGTCTTAAAAAACTGCTTCAGTGCAATTGCACAGGGGATTCCCTAGTAATAATATATAACATAACATTTAAGAATATAATAACAGACAATAACCAAGATATACAACAAAGTAAAAAATGATGCATTTTAGAACTGCAACGAAACTCATTTTGGAACTGTAACGAATTTTTAAATATATTTTGAAGGTGAATAGTATAATGAGCACTATAGGTAGTGCATGTAATGCAAGATAAGAAATATTAATATAAAATTTAGTATTTTTCAAAAATTGAATTACGAGCCCTTGGAGCTGGACGCTTCAATTTTTAAAATACATAATTAATTAATCTTCTTTTTTTAAATATCAGATAAATTAGAAGATATCACATAGGTACATAGATTATGTGAAAAATATATTTTTTATATTTTTTAAATTCTTACTACGAAATAAGTCAACAAGAATTTGGTGCTCATTCAAAAACTTAAATATATAATTTATAGTAATAATTATAATAAATAAATATATATATTTTTTATTATATGTATATAAAATATACATATATTGTATACATATATGCATTTTAAATTTATGTAGGTACATTCTCTTCACGTATACATTCATCTTATGAATGTTTTTAGGTCTTATAAGCATTGTACTTAATTCAGTATAAAATTTACAAAATGAAATTACCGAAAAATTATTATTATACCATAATATAATATTAAGTAGCAAATAATTCAGCATTAAAATCTCAATAATAGATGTCATTAAAATAAATCCTAATCTATATATTATGAAAATAATATATAGAAAAAATGAAAAACAGGAAAAAAATAAATAAAAATTATTTCCTAAAATTTTGAAAAAATCTTTTAAATAATCGTCAATTAAGATGAAATTTAAACATATCTTCATTATCCTTTAAAATAAATGAACGTGTATATATTATAGGTGGTGGTGGTACATTGTAGGAGGATATTGAAGCACTTCCTTTGAATACTAAAGAAAAAAATGACATTATGTTCTAATTTGAAGGTAATTTATATTCGTACAGGGTGGTAACAATTTAAAAAAAAAGTATTTTAAATTTTGATTAAACTTAATTTTTTATATAATAGAACTGAATTTTCTGGTTCTATTTAACTAACAGGACTATTTCAACATTATTCTCTTAGAAATTTGATCTTCATTTCAGGCATATCGATGTTGAATGTTGTATTCGAAAAGGTTTAAATTTTTGGAATTTTTTTAAATGATTTAATTGTTAACCAGTATCGCCTCACTGGTATGTATTTTTATTTGCAGTAGTATTCGATATTTCAGAAGTAACATACTTTCTTAATTAATTAGTATGTGACCAGTTGGCTTTTTTGTTATTCCAATTACTTTTAAATAGTCATATAAAAATCAAATACTAATCTTGTAATTTGTTTAAACCAATTATTTGACTATAGGAGCTCTTAAAAAAAAAAATTCGAAATTTTGTATTTGAATTCAAACGATACGTGAAATATGTCCCTTTCGATTGAATCGACCTTAATTAATTTTTATTGTTTATTTATTGATATATTTTACAGCAAATTTTTAGATAAAACTTTTTATGCAGATATACCCTTTTCTTTGTAAACTTTATATTTTGTATTATAAATTAAAAGTCAGCATTAAAATGTTTCATTTCAATTGAAAAAACATACTTGTATCTAACTGCTAGTTAACACTCTTATAAATACATTTTAAAAATGTTAATAAATAAATAAAATATATAATATAAATAAATTATATATCAACCTATGTAACCTAAAATAACTGTAGGATCTAATGATACTATAATATCAATAGAAGACAGAGATATAATAAACTGCTAAGATTTAAATTGACTTCAAATTTCGAAAAGACTAATTTTTAAAAATAGTGCAATATTGAAATGGAAAAACTTTGATTAAAAATTCTTCATAATTATATTTTTTAGTTGTATAATTCATTTTCCAATTTTTAAATTATTTGAATTAATCTGATTAAGCTAAAGAAAACTTTATTAAATGTGTTAAATATGGGAGTAGGCCAATCAGCAAATTATGCAAACTTCCTTATCGTCAAATACCATTGATAAAACTTTCAATTTTCTCAATTTTTCATTTAAAAGAAAGCTTTTACGAAAAAATTATCTCATTTTACTAAGACGAAAACTGTATTTTTAATACTTGTAGTTATTGCATAACTTTTGAATCAACCTTAGAAAAGCTTGGTCCGCTGAACTCTCCGCAATTTTTACAAGTGAAACTACACTTAATTTTATGAAGTTCTATAGATTTTGTGCTTCCTGCATTTGAATTTTTAGTGTTATAGTGAACATTTAAAAGTATTGGTTACATAATTAAATATTGATAAATATCTTAGAAAATTTCCCTTTTACAAAAAATTCAGTTGGGACCACTTTAAAATCGGAAGCTGTTTAACTTAATCAAAGTTATTCACAAAATTTTCAAAAATTACAAAATTTTGCATTTTAGCAGAAATGATAAAACTTGTAACATAAATGACAAAACTACTAACAATTGTGACAGAATACCAAGCAGTTAGAAATGACGTCACAATTTTATAACTTCTGAATTTGTATGGAAAAACTCTTAGGACTGTTGACATTTTTTTTAGTAGATTTGACCCGAAAAAATTATTCTAAATAATAAAATATGGTTTTGTTAAACATCGTATTTGACTTCCGAATTTGTCTAAATAGGTGGTTTCCGAGGGGCATGTCAAATTTTACGAAAAATATAATTTGAAATTACTATTTGCGCTAACTATCCCATACCCATTGAATTTCTCAAAAACCCCCGGTAAATTTAATATCACATTATTATAGATATACAACTATACCTATTTAATTTTTTTTTTTTTTACTTTATTAGATTTTTATGAATTGCGAAAATCTATTAAAATATCCCGTTAAAAATGAAAATAAAAAATTTTTCTAACTAGAAAAAAAAAGAAATATATGGCATTAAACCTTAAAATAAAGCATTCCTGTTGCGGACTATGAATTATAAATAAAAATAAATGCGTTGACAGCCAATAAAATAAAATTAACTTAAAAATAATATATATATATCATTGTATAATATATACATATATATATTATACAATTATACACATATTATGTATCGAAAAGAGTCACAATTTATTATTAGAACCACATTTTATGATAATCCTTTAAATAGGACATTTGCAGTACAATTCATCTCAATTTTATTTCAGTTTAATATTAATGTGTACATACATATTTATTTATTAACTGATATTTGAAAGTAAAAATAACAAATAAAAAAATTAAAATAAATAAACAAAAAAAAAAAAAAAACAACAGGACTATTAACAATAAATTTTAACTTATTTTTAGACAATTTTTTTTTTTTTTGATTTTGGTTGGATTTATTGCCAAGCACCTCCTTTAATAAATTAAGTTAAAGGATCAAATTTCATTGAAATGACCATATTCAGCAAAAAGTTTTATTTTTTTATTTTTAAGATTCAAAAGGATTTCTTAATTTTTTTTTGTTTTTGTTTTGTTTTTTATGCTTTCTTAAAATATCGCGGTAATTAGGGTTACCAATTGTAAAAAAAAAGATTTAATTCTTAGGATGGATTTAGTTATGATTATGAGTATTGAAAAAATCTGTATTTATTTACATATGAGATTATAATCATCCAATTATTATGTATTACGCAATTTGACAATTTCTCTTATGTGTCGAATATTTTTTACTAACGTATTCAAATTAGCAGCAAAAATATTTGGAAAACAAAAATTTCTGGAAAAAAACGAGAATAAAGAAGTGATGTAAAATTTTATTGAATATCATTTAATATAATTTTTGGGATTATTTTTTAATATCATTATTATGTACAAAATTATATGCTATATGTGCTACCGGTAAAAGCCGTTCTTAAGGCAGAAGTCATTTTATTTTATTTTTAATAAGCTGTTTTACAATATTATATTTTATATTGAATATGATGGGTCATATCTTCTAACTCCAGAAATGAATTATAAATCCATAAATAATTTCTCTGGGAGTTAAATATATATATATATATATATTTTTTTTTTTTTTTTCAATTCAATTTGTTATCAATTTTTTATATATACAATATTTACTTAAAATTAATATTACAACAAAAATTATAATTAAATTGAAATTGACAAATTCTTTATAAAACTATACAGTAATAGGCTGACCAATAGAGTGTTGTATAATTTATTACTTACTTATTTACAAAAGAATGTGGGGTTAATCTAAAAGTATCTAAAAAATCTAAAAAAAGAAAATCATATACATAATATGTATTTGTATTTGTATGTCAAATTTTGAATTAAGTGGGATTTTAGAGTTGGATTCAAAATCAAATTTTGAATTTGGTGGGATTTTAGAGTGGAATTCAAAATCTGGGTTGCCCCATTTTTTAGAATATGTATTATGTATATGGTATGTGATTCTGAATTAAGAATGATTTTAAAGTTGAACTCAAAATCAGGATATTTTATATTTCTAGAATAACCTTGAACCAACTAACTGTATAAAAAATTAGTCCCTAGTCTTCAAAATAATAAAAACAGTGCGCGGTACGAAGAACAATTCAAAATCCTACATTTGACTAATATAACTTTAAATTTTATATTTTCTGTAGCAACTACCTCTTCTTAATATTTTCAGTTAATTACATAGTAAAACACATAATTTACTAAAACAAGGCTTCGGTTGTGACAAATTTTACTTATTTTAATATTATTGATTGACAAGATAGTATAGAGCTAACTCATTTTGTGTGAACGTATTTTCGTAAGTCAAGCGGTAATCCAAATCCAATTTAAAAATACCGGTGGAGATGTACCTTCTTTGAATTATGAATTTGAACGAATGTTAACAAACGTAGCGTACTTAGGTTTCACTTCATTTAATTTATCATTTGTTTAATGAACAGACAATGTCTTTTGTAGTTTCAGACGTTTTTGTTTTCCATATTGCAATATATTTCTGTACAAAAAGCTTCTTTAAGTTTACATCCATTGAATTCATGATTCATAAGCATCCTCTTTTAATTATTTTTGTTGGGGATATGATGAATTTTATATTTGTTTTATACCCAAAATCTGGCAACTCTATTCGCGATACTCATAAACCATTATTGTTGAATTTTTGGCCCATTTTTATTCCAAAATATACTATAATATAAAATAAAAATAAAACCCATTCGTATGCCAAATAACATTGCTATTAGATAAATTTTCAACATTTTCAAACAAACAAAACAAAAACAAAAAAATATATAATATTATTATATAAAAAAGGACATTTTATACTGAACAGAATTATAGACAAAAATTATAAATATAAATAAAAAAAAAAAATTACCTAAAAATTACTGAAAATTATAGCAAAAGGAAGTGAAAACGATTCGCTAAAAAAAAAATAATAATAAAAAAAAATACAAACAAACAAAAAAAAAACACAATGAATCGGAAGAACTGAAAAATAATTCCATAAAACACATTAAATCCAATAGAATAATCGAAATGTCACATTATCTGGTGAATTATTGGAGGTTTCTGGAATTTTTCTGTTTTTTTTTTTTGTTTTTTTTTGTTTTTTATTTCCTTACACTCACTTCTTTTAACTACAATAACGGTGATTATATCCCATTATATAAAGATTCTGAATATTGTTAGAATGTTTGTTATTTTGTGTTTTTGTTTTGCATTTTTTGTTGTTTTGGCCACAAAACTTGATTTGATAGCGGGTGAACATGACTTTCATATACGATGGGCCTAATATTCTTCTAAAGAAAAAAAAAAATTGTTTTTTATTTATTAAGCGATGAGGCTGTATAGTTTAATGTAAATGGGACGCATTTTGAAAAAATAAATACAAAAACAAAAAAACAAATACAAAATATGTATGAATCCCTTTATGAATCTAAATGGAAATTATTTTTTATATCCTGAAAAACGAAATTATTTTTGTATATTCAACACATTATAAATATTTACAGTGATGGAAAACAGAGTTGACAAAACATGTTATGTAGATCGTTCTTAGTCATCACATGGTTTTCCAAATTTTTCTTAGTTTTAAGTTTTTGTCTTGAAGATATAAAATTCTTAGACAAGTTTGAAAATTTGATTATATTTACGTATTTTTACGTAAACCTGTCGATATGGTACGTATCTTATTGTTTCTTATTCAAATGTACTAAATAAATGAGAGAGCGTAACGTACAGTAACTTACAGTACACGCACATTAATAGCGGTCAATTAAGCTGTGTAAACTACTCATGAGTAGATTGTAAAAGGAACGAAAGGAAATTTTATGTTGTTTAGTTTTATTCATTAAATTTGGCTTTATATTATGTAAATAGGTATTTTTAAAATAAAATGGTTACTTATCATATTTAAATAATTTTTTTGACGAAAAATATTTCAATTTAAATATTTGTTTATTTATTTTTGTTTGTTTAAATCTTAAATGTCAATATCAAAATTCCAATTATAAATATGACACTAAATAATTATTCAGCACAAAAAAAAAATTTATTCAGCACCTAGCGGAAAGTAGATCGTTACTAACCATTTTCTACACAATAACAAGAGGTAGTGTAGCTGTATTCAAAAATGTGTAAAAATGGTTAGTTACAGCATATTGGAACGCTACTAATGTCAATATCAAACTTCAAATTATAAATAGATCTGACACTAAATAAATATTCAGCACAAAAAATGTTATTCAGCACCTAGCGGAAAGTAGATCGTTACTAACCATTGTTACACAATCAAGAGGTAGCTGTGTTAAAAAATGTGTAAAAATGATTTGCTTACACAACATTATGGAACGCTAATATTTGTCTATGAAGCTTTAAGGAGAATAGTCGAGAATATTTATCAGTTGCAGCAGACCAGAATAAAAAGAAAAATCAAAATGAAAAGAATTTATAAACAAAATATAGATTCATTTAACAAAAGACTAACAATAGCTCGTCACTTTTATGATATAAATATATATAAGGAAAGCTGGATCTTGGAAATTGAACCACTGAGTTTTTTAATTTTAATAAAATATTATGCCTGCATGAGTTTTTTGTATAGATGTTGTTTTTCAGATGTTGACATTTTTTTTTTTTTCTCCTATTACTCCGCGTGGTAGCATAGGGCTTCGATAGTGAACCTCCATTCCTCTCTGTTGAGTACTACTTCCTTAATATCGTCCCAGGTATAATTGTTGATTGTTAATTCTTGATCGATTGTGCGTCTCCATGTGTTGTATGGTCTGCCGGGTCTCCTTTGTCCTTGTGGATTCCACTCTAGAGCTCTTCTTGCCATATCACTTTTTGATTTCCTTAGTGTATGACCTATCCATTTCCATTTTTTTCTATTTATCTGTCTGTTGATAGGTTCTTCTCCAGTTATCATCCATGAATCCTCGTTGCTCACTATCACTGTTGTTTGTCCTCATTGCCTTGGTTTTCTCGATATTTAATTCCAGTCCCGATTTCTTTGCTTCTTCCTGTAATCTGTTGACTTTGTTCTGTAGGTCCCTTTGATTCCTTGATATGAGGCATACATCATCTGCGTAATCTAAGTCTTGTAAGTTGCCGAAGAGATCCCATTCTATTCCGTTTATTTCAATGCAAACTTTTCTTAGAATGTCGTCTAGTATTGTGTTGAAGAGAAGTGGAGATAGTAGACATCCTTGTCTAACTCCTATATTGGTGTAGAATGGATCACTGATGTTACCTCTGTGTTGAACTGTTGTCTCTGCATCCTTATACATCGCTTTGATGATGTTGATGATTTTTTCAGGAACTCCCTTCTTTGTAAAAGTTCTCCATATTGCGCATCTCTTGACTGTGTTATCTATGAATAGTAGATATAGTGGGGCATTCCATTCTACTGATTGTTCAACCGTAAAGTATTTGCCGTAAAGTATTTGCCTGGTCAACACAGCTTCGATTTGGTCTGAAACCTGCCTGCCCTTTTCGTAGTATTGGTTCTAGTACTTCTTCTAATCTTTTCTTTATAATAATTGCTAATAAATAATATTATGAATAGTATTTAGAACCGTGATTCTTCTCCAGTTGCTGCAATTTGCCAAGTCTCCTTTCTTAGGTATCTTGACAATCATTCCTTTCTTCCATGATGGTGGTATATCTTCTATCCATGCTTTTCTGATGTGGGGTTCAATTGTTTTTGCGAATAATTCGGGATCCAGTTTTGCTATTTCTGCTGGAATTCCATCTTCACCTGTTGCTTTGTTGTGCTTCAGGATATTGTTTGTAGCTTTGATTTCTTCTATATTTGGAGCTTGAGTAGATATTGGCAGTCCCTCAGTTGGGTAGATATTTGCATTGTTTCTGTTTCTTATGTCTGCTTCATTATTTGTACTTTCTTCGTTGCTCAGTTCTTGGAAATGTTCTCTCCATCTCTTTAATTGATCCTCTAAGTTTGTGATGAGCGCACCATTTTTATCTTTAATTGGTGGTTTGTTTTAATATTCCGACTGGTTTGTTAAGTTCTTGATTATGCGATGTAATTCTCTCAGGTTATGTTGCTGTGCTGCTTTTTCTGCTTCTCCGGCTAAATTTTGTAGAAATTTCCTTTTATCTCTTCTTGCTGCTCTTTTTACTGTTTTCGCTATTTCTTCATATTCTCTTCTTGATGCCATCCTGTTATTTATCATTTTCTTCATTTTTCTTCATCTCTTCTGTTAATCAAGGCCCATGTGTTATCGGTTATCCAGATTTTTCTTTGTGGTTGTGAAATTCCAAGATTTTGTTCGCTTGTTTGGTTGTAAATTTCCAGAATCTCTTCCAAAGTGTATTCTCTATTATTTCTAATATTTTCTCGTAACGCCGTAACTATGTCAGCTCTTACTTGTGGATTTTTTAAGTTGTTTATATTTATTTTCTTCTTTCTATTTCTTCTGCCTCTTCCTTGTTGACTTAGTTTCATTCTGAAGTCCCCAGTTAGTAATTCATGATCGCTGTGTATATCTGCTCCCCTTCTATTTCTCCTTTGATTGTTTCCTGATGCATATGTGATCTATCTGATTTCTTGAGATCCCGTTTGGTGTCGTTCATGTGTCTTTGTGTGGGAATAGACTCCCTCCGATTGCTAGGTCGAAAGTCTGACACAACTCTACAAATCTTTCTCCGTAGTTGTTTCTTTCTCTCCCTAACCTGTGCTTGCCCATTACCTCCTCAAGTCCATTGTTGTTAGATCCTATTTTCGCATTCCAGTCACCCTATGATATCTCCCTTATTTATGACTGCTAACGTTGTTTCTATTTGTTCGTAGAAGTCTTCCTTAATATGGTCCTCAGCGACATCTGTTGGTGCATAGCATTGAATTATTGTTACATGTCTTGTCATATTTCGAAATCGCCCTATAACAATTCTATCCGAGACTGCCTTCCAAGAAACCAATGTTTGTCTTAATTTCTTTGATATTAGTATTCCGACTCCACTTTCACCCCCTGTTTCCCTTCCACTGTAAATTACCATGTTTCCATTCTCCGTGTTGATATTTCTCCGGTGTTGTTCCATCGCATTTCACTTATACCTAGGATGTCTATGTTGTAAGTAGCCATTTGAGCTTCTAATTGCGAGAGTCTTGAAGCTTCTCTAAGTGTTCTTACATTCCATTGTGAAATTCGGGGCCTTTTTTGAGTGCCAAAGGTCGTTATCAAGTAGTCATTCGAGTATCCGAGGCTTCTTCTTCTATTATTTCGAATCCATTGATTTACCGATTATGTAGGTGATTGGCCTACAGTAACCGGTCCTAGGAGATGGAGTAACCATCTAACGCTGCCTAGAAACAACGTGGCGCTACCTTATTACCGGTTCGATCTCAATTAATGATTTTCATTCGATTAATCTCGAATTTTCAATTAACAAATTTAATGATGGATTTTTTTTTTTATAAATCGCCACCAACCAGGTTCGAACCGGGGTACCCTTGGTCATGGATCCTGTTACATAACCACTGCGCCACCGAGGGTGTGAATTACACGATGTTCACATTACACGAATTTATTCAGTACACAATACAGATAGTGTTGTCCAGAAAAATATTGAAGAATTTTTGACACCTGTGTTCGTGTATAAAATCCATTTGTTTCAGTAACAATCCTAGAGTATTTTGTGGCTCAAATAGATTTTTAAAAGATTTGGTAGTCTATTATTCTCGTTTTAATAATGTTTAGTAAACATTCTTGGCTGCACAATCAAAATTTAGAGCGGTTTTCAGGTAGTTCGTTACAACAAAAAAACAGGCGTGTCGAACAGTTTCGGAGTTAGTATCTAATATCTATAATATAAGAGACAGTGTATGATAACAGAAATTAAACTTTTTTGGAATATATTTCTGTTCACCATCATTAGGTTACCGTAATATATTTTTCCACCACTGTTTATATACCTACCTTATATATCAAAATTGCATAAAAGAAATTTATATTTTACTACATATTAGTTTTATAAACACATATCCTTAGGGGATAATTTTAATGGTCGCATCATCTCTATTTTTTTTTTTTTTTTTTTCAAACATTTGCTTAAACTTCATATCCATGTAAATAAGTTCGGTGGTGGAATGGATGAGACGAAAAATCCTTTCCTATTTGTTTTTCCCTGTTAAATAATAATAATTTTAGGCAAAGAATAAAAATGTTGAAAATGTAAAATACATTACAATTTTTATTTGCAATGTCCTTATTTTTGTTTTTTATATTTTATGCAATATAAAAGATATATTTTGTTTGTTGTTCCGTTTTTTTGTTTTGGAAAATTATTTTAACTATTATGATGATAACCAAACTATTTTGACAAAGAAAATTATTTTTGTAGAAAATTCTTTTTTATTATTTCAAATGAAATATTTTTAAAATTTTATCACACAAAAAAATAAAATTATTATTTACAAATTTGGAACAGCAATTATAGTTACACAATTATGATTAATACGGTTAATGATTCAGTTGAAAATCTAAAATATCAATTTATATGTCATCTTGAATTTACTTATGTTAAAGAAATTGCTATGTTAATAAAGCAGTTAAAAATTAGGAAAGCTCCTAGTCAGGACAAAATACCTAATATTATACCTTAAAACTTGTCAAAGACAAGCTATAAAATATTAAGTAAAATTTTTAATAAGTGCATGGAACTAAACTTTTTTCCAGAAATATGGAAAGTAGCCTAAGTTACATGCATTCCTAAACAAGAAAAAGACCCATCACTGGTTGGAAGCTATCGTCCAAAAAGCTTATCCAATTGATTAAGAAAATTTTTCGAAAAAATTTTAAAAAGTCGCCTAGAAAATTTCCTGCTAGATAAAAATTTTCTGCGAACGAACAATTTGGATTTAGAAATAAACATTCCATAACACATCAAGTCTGCAGAATCAAAAATATAGTTAAAAATAGTTTAAATAATAAAAATTCAGTGGGTTTGATAACACTTAATGTCGAAAAAGAATTCGATTCTGTATGTCATCAAAGTTTGATTCACAAAATGATTAACTATGAATTTCCAGTTTATCTTGTTAAATTAAAAAAAATTGTGGCTGTCAAAAGTTGACTTATACTCTTATTGGAATGTATCTTTGATGAGAATCGGTACATAATACCAAAATCAAAAGAACTTATTTGAAAATAAGGTGCACCCTAAAATGTTTTTCACAAAAAATTAAAATAAAAAAAAAACTTACAAAATAAAATTTTTCTGAGTGTGAAAAACTTTAGATTTCTGCATACATAAGAATTCAGAAAAATCTTTTTCGTTATTTACAAAAATCCATTATGCACAAAATATTATTGAATAAATAGGTATTTTATATTCAGGATATTACACTATCATCATATCCTTGTTATATTCATACTTTTATATAATATGTATATCGTCCGAATAGTTATTGTTGTTGTCGCTATAATAACAAAAAAAAAATGATTTTTTTTTGGAATATTAAAAACAAATTCAAATGGAAATTCAAATAGAAAATAAAGCTTCGATGTCGAAAAAAAAATTTGGGAAAATAATTTTCTTTTATTACTTGTTTTTGGTTACTCCAAAACAAAAAAAAAATTGGATATTAAAATTAATATGAAAACTTTGATAATTTCCACCACCACAAACCTAAAACATAAAATGGTTTTAACCACCACAAACATAAAATATGTTTTGAATATGTAATGTGTATACTGATGGGTTACATTATGGCAGTTCGTTATTAAATTTTTAAAGAAAAAAACCTTTTTGGATTTAAATTTCTATGTTATGATGCTATTTTGCAGAATCAAATTTAATTTGATGAAATTTGAGTTTGGATTGTATTATTTTTCTTCAATAGGAGATACATGGTTTGGAATCCATTCGACTGCTTCGGCCAGATCGCATAAGCGAGTGATAAATTTTGTTTTATCTACATGGTAACGCTGTTGTTAAAAACTATTGTAATAAACAGTGACCACCTTTACACATTCTGTTTTGTTTAATTAACCTTCGATTTGGCGGCAAATGAAATATACGTAGCGGGCAAGATTAACATATCTTAATATTTTTGGTTTTTCCATATATTTTGTTTGGAGAATTTTTTGACAAAAATAAGTGATTTTTATGTTTTTATGATTATTTTTGTATGTGCATTACTGTTACTTTTATGTTTGCTTTTATTACCTGGGAATATTTATCCTTTAAGATATTTTTTTGGAAATACCGGTGTTTTAGAAAAAGGAAGTGCTACTGGAAACTTCCGTTGCTTACAAGGTACTTGTAACAGAGTTAGTAGTTCCGACAACAACAGTGTGTCTACTTCAGTGAAATAAAAAAAAATTAAATAAAATATATATATTTTGGAAAGCTTATTTATTGAATTTTCAATATTTGCAAAAATATGGCGGAGTTTAAAATTTTATGTGCCATTCAGGTAGGCAGGTAAGTAAATTTTGTAAATTTTAGTAAAAGTGCAAAAAACACAAAAAATTAGTGTTTTTCTTCAAAAAACCCATTTTTTAAATTTCCTATATTTTGGTATAAATATTAATAAATTTCTTCGAAATCAAACAAAACTATTAAAAATATATGAAATTTAAAAAAAAAAATCAGTTACACGTATATGACACTTTTTTTTTATAGAATTTTACTATGAGAAACACAAAAAATCAAAAAAAAAAAAAAATGCACACAAAAGATACAAAAAACTTATTTTTACAGGTTATCGTTTGAGGAAGAACAAGCATATTTCTCTAGATTGGTGAAACAAGTGCTAGATGATGAACATGCTGATGTAGAACCACCGAAAGAAATAGTATTTGAACCAGGTGCTGGTCCCTCAAGAGTCGAAAGTGATGATAATGATGACAAAGACGAAAATGAAGAATCAGATGATCAAAGATGATGCATCTTAGACCTGAGTGATGGTCACTAGATGATGAATCAGCAGCACAAGAAGAAAATAGTCACATTGTTGATTCAAATCAATATTTTATTGGAAAGGATGGGACAAAGTGGAATAAAATTCCGTCAACATATCAAAGGGCTAGAAAACAAAATATTTTCCGACAAAAATCGATAGGTCCGCTATCCATTAACAAAAAGTTTAGCTGATTGTGAAACAATCGCCGCAATTTTCAATACATCAATGGTTGACATAAATTTTTAATTTAACTTCGTAACAGAATTTTTCTTTTATACCAAAAATAAAATTAAAAACAAAATTTTTTTTTAAAAAACCTGCGCTTTATTTACTTTATGTTTCAAAATATATTAATTTTAGTATATTTCTATTTCAATTTAAAATATTTCAGAACCTTTTATCTTATTTTTCAACTTTTATCGAAATAATTACAAAAATTTTATTGAGTACCATACATTTTGTTTGAATAAAAAAAATATTAACATATGTTAATCTTGCTCAACAACAAAGAAAAAAAATTTAAATGCCGAAAAATTGGTCATAGACACGTTATTCTGAACTTTGTTTTATATATTCAATATCTACTCAAAAAATTAGGCACTGATGTCTGATTTCATTAAGATCGGCCAAATAATGAAGCTTGTATGCAAAAGTAAAAAAGTAAATATTAACATACGTTAATCCTGTCCAAGTGAAGGTTAACTGAAATAGTCGAGGAACTATTTTCTAATTGCTACTTCATCTGTTGACGAAATATGATTCAGGATTAATTTCAATGCATTGGTCAAATGGCATAAATTCACATGTTTTGAGACTTTGTTAAATGCCAGAACTGACAAACTAAATTTCTATATTTGATTTTTATTTTATTTATTTTTTTCTCAAAAAGAGCCAGTTTGCTCATGTACAGTGTATAATAAATTAATTTGTAATCAGTGAGTAATTAATTATTAATAAAAAAGTATATAAAATTAAACTTTTAAAGGTTTAAAGTTATAAAATTTAAAGAAAGTGAGAACAGTAAAATTACAATAGCTTTTTTCTAAATATTCATCTGTTTCCTCTTTAAACTTACATGCTGGGTGGCGCAGTAGATAGAGCGCTTGCCTTTCAACCGGTTCGATTCCCGGCGAAGTAAAAAAAAATACTTTATGGGTTTTTTGACCAGGTCCCCTTGGCCATGGGGATATAATAAAAATGGCAAAAAAATAATTGAGAGTATAGTCTGGTAACAAGTTAAATAAAAATGAAACTTATCTATTTAAGAAAAGGCTTAGTTCCTGACAATAGCAGTAGTTTTCCAGATTTGATGAGTGAACCCAGTAATTTGTTAAATAAATACTCGAAATATTGTAGATATTATATTGTAGTAAAATTCCAGTATCGTACTTAATTAAGCACGAAAAGGTGATTCTACCTAAGTTACTGTCAAGAACATAAAGAAAAAATGTGGGTTGTTCATCTTTTTAATATTTTTCATTTTTTTTATTGCATTTTTTATCGTATTGTTATAAATTAAGCGATTTTTGACGCCACTGACAGCTGCTATTTACTTGGAGCAGGTGTGATATTCTTGTATGACAAAACTTTATAGGTCTTACGGGTTTCTTGTGATTCTGACGATCTTTTGTCTTATTTCATCCAGATTCCGAGATTTTCTTTGCAGGAGATTTCAGTATTCATAAAAGGGTGACTGGCTTCGTTTTTCAAGTCACAATAGTCCCGAAGGTAAGAAATTTAAACTAGTTTAAAAAATTTTCAGCATTTTTCAACTTATTAAAATTCCCACGAGTGTACCAGACCGAAACCACCAGAACGAACATCTCTTGAATTTCTTCACCACACACTCAGATAAATACACCATTTTTGTTAAATCTCCCCTAGGTGACCTCGACCACAGTCTTGTAAATACAAGCTTCCAACTAGGCGCAATTACCAACTAAAATAATCTCTCCAAAAGAATAGTTTGGCATTACACCAAGCTGACTGAGACGGTCCCAACAATTTTTTAAAATCAGTTGACTAGTCGTTGTAATAAAAATAAAAATGTCGGCTTTACTGTAGAAATGAAATCATTTTTTCCTAATACTTAGTTTAAAAAGTGTATAACGTAATCCTTCTAGTTGATTTAATGATCTATGCAGGAAAGCTTTGGTCAATATGTAAGAGAGTTATAAAGTGATGAAAAATAAATGTAAAAAATTTATTAATCAACAGAAATTTCTACGCAACCAAATGTATATTTCCCACTACCCTCAAGGTCTTGGGAACGGTTTATTCCATGGATATAAATAGTTACACTAAAAACACTAATTTATATTGCCAAATTGCATTTCAAAGCCTCTTTGTAACCTATTGCATATGCCATTTGTCAGGAATGCGAGAGGCTTTGAATAACTAAACGTACATCGTGGAAGTACCTAGACGATTGAAGATAGTTATGGGAATTCATTTATAATCAGAATCTCTAAAATTGGAAATCGCATTCCATAACAAGCATTCTCGAGAAGGGATTATGTGTTTGATTTACCAAAATCGTGAGCATCAATAATGTAGTTGACAACCTTCCTTCTCCGCCGAACCTTTCTACAACTTCTTTCTCTTCTTTTCTCTAACTATTTCTTCCAAAAGCCAACAGTAAGAAATTATAAAGGTGTCTCTGAACCAAGTTTTAATCATATAAAAATATAAATTTTTTATAGCTTTGTTTTTGATTATTTGTAATTGTTGTAATTACGTGGCTTAAATTTCCCCAGCCAACGATACCATAGACAAATGAACTGTGGAATACTTATGTTGAGAGACAAAGTTCTCTTCCATGGTACTCTGTTGGCTATTTTTCTCTTGGCGTTTTCTTCTCTTTTTAATTTGAATATCTATTTGTCTTTTCCAGCTCAATTCAAACCCCATTACTACTCCTAATTATTTGCACTTATCAGTTTTTAGTATTGGACCTTGTGACGGAAGACGTAAACGTACAAACGTATACCGTATGGTGATAAACGTTCAGATTTTTGGTATCTTTAGGAAAATAAAACGATTGAAATTACATATACGTTGCGGATGAAATTTCGTATATAGATTGCTATATTATGTTTACATGTTGAGTCCTGAACTTTATTTTTGATTCCATTCAAACACGAGTGATTTTCGTATGTGAGTGAATAATATTTTACTCAATTCAAATGTTAAGTATAAATAATTGAAAAACAGCTACTAAATATTATTTGAAACTGTAGTGAACTGATATTTAGACATACCTCTTAAATTTCTATCATGACAATTTCCTTTAATGTTTCAAATTCAATAAAAATTTGTTTTTTTTTTAATCCAAGAAAAAAAAGTAATTTAAAAACAAAAACAAAATGTTTTTTTAATTCTTATCACAAATTTTCAAAAAATACACACTTAAAATTTGTTTATAGCTCTGTAAGTAATTGGATTATCCTTGTTTGCATGCAGTCCACCACTATATGTCAATCAAAATTATATACAAAAAGATGTATATACTATTATATATATATATGTATAGGCAAAATAATCATATACCTATCCTTTTAAACTATCCCTTCTATAGGACATTCCATTCTTACTACATATTTATCAAAATTCTAATTTTACATTTAAGGTCAGACAATAGGTCGATTTTTTGAAAAAAAAAAAAAAAAAACAGAAAAACAAAAAAATAGCAAGGATTTTCCTTTACTTCCACTAAAGATAAAAGTTAAGTGGAACAGGATAATATAATTCTTGAAAGTACTCAAAAAAAATATGTCCTGAGTTATGATTCAGTATAGCTGCTGTGTTAATATAAATGTGAGGGAGGATTGATGATAACATGAATCACTAAATATATTTGATATGAGGAGTTTGTGTGTGTGGACGTGTGGTATGTCCTGCTGTGTTAGAAACTTTTCAAAATAACAAAAATATGTATATATAAAGGTGAAACAGAGGTGGTGTGAATTCCCAAATCGGATTAGAGTCTAAAATTTTGTTTATTTTCGTTTTTTTTTTTTTGCAAATAAAAAATGGAAATTTTTTTAGAAAAAATAAATAAAATTAAATAAAGATTTTCATAAATAATGAAAAGAAAATTTTTGGAAAAGCTACTTTGAAATTTGTTTTTTTTTTTTTTTATATTCTTTTATGTTTTGTTTGAATTTTTTTTTTAAATTATTTTATTTTGAATAGTTTTTATAATCTTTTGAGATATTTTAATATTTGGCACAGCACGCAAATAATAATAAAATTTGTATTACTACAGTAACTTATATTTCTAATTTTGATAAAAATTAACTTTTTTAAAGTAATAAAACAACCAAGTTGGATAATTCTAAAATTTGAATGCCATTAAGATAAAAAAGGCTATCTCTCTGAGAAGGCCCTCTCTCATAGAGTTAAACACTTGTAAGAAGAGTGTTGTTAGAGTTTAAGTATAAAAATAGTTTATAAAAATACACTTGCTATGAGAGTTGAACTCTCATAATACTTTCATAGAGCTGAACACTTGTTAGAAGAACGCTATGAGAGTTTAAGAATAATAATACTTATAAAAATAGCGGTGTGAAAAATATATTCATATAAAGAGCAATTGATTCGACAAAATGGAGAAATTTGATTGGTACTACATAAACTTCAGAGATAATTAAAACAAGGTAATTCAAATTATTTATACCTCTTATTTAATTATAGTATTTACGACACACTTATGAGAAACTTTTTTCAATTTTGGCCAACATTCTAATGAGTAATTTCACTAAGAAAACAAATTCGGTTTCAATAAAAAAACAAAGGCTGTAATATTTGAGAAATCAAACAAAATATTGAAAACTATGTAAATACACTGTTGTAGTTTCTAACTATTTTTATTTAATTTGATAACAATTATAAGAAAAATTTTAATACACGGTGCACTGAATTTTTGTTACAAATATTATGTAAATACCTTTTATTTAATAGCTTAAATTTCAAATATTTTAAATATTATAATTCAAATATTATAAATCGTGCGATTAAATTTCAAGCACTGAAAAAGACATTTATATTATTAAAATTTGGGAATTATTAAAACGATAGCAAAATTATAGTTTAAATTCAATACATAACACATACACATTTTTCTTCATTTAATTTTTTATTTTAATTTAATATATACATATTTACTTATGATTACACATACATAAAATTAAATATAAACTTTATTTAACTCAACTCTGCATAATTATTCTAAAAAAATTAAACCAATACATTTATATTAAAATGTTTCTACCTCTTTCTGACAATTAGCCTCATAAGGTGAGTTAAGCACTCATTTAAATCCTTATATATTTCCTTTGTACGCTATAACTTGTAATACGCTAGTCAAATTTGGTCACCTCACTACCAGAGCCATGTAAATAGAATTGAATCAATTCAAAATAAATTTCTTATATTCGCACTCCGTAACTTACCAGGGTCCAATACTTTTTTAATTCCACCTTACATTAATAGATTAAAACTTTTAAATATGATCTTAGAGTCTAGAAGGCCTGTTGTAGATGTTATATTTCTTATACAAATTCTTAATGAAGAAATTCCCATGTCTACCCTTAAAACTTTTATTAATTCATACTTAAATACTAACACTCGTTTTCGTAACTCTAATATTTAAACATTATCTTTTACAGAGCTAATTATGGTGGAAATGAACCTATTAATTGAATGCTTATAACCATTAATATTAACAAAAATCATATTTCAAACCTCACTCTGTAAAGAATTAGTTAAAAAATCTTTATTTCACCATTCACCATAACTCCTACAGTTTTGATATATTTAACACTTACATACTTTTTTTCTTTTTTAGTTTTGTTTTCTCTTTTAGACTATTTTTATATATGTATTAATAACCATTTGTTTAATGTTTAAAATTTTTAAATAATAAATAATTTTATGTAATTGTTAATTTTAACTTAATTTAGTATAAATTTAAAAAAAAACAAAAAATTTGAATCTTTGTACAAAATAATATAAATTTTTATTTAGATTAAAAACATATTGTAACTGTTTGAATTAAAGCTGAAATAAATAAATAAAAACAAAATAAATAATGAGTTAACCTAATTCTAACTTTTAAATAACAAATAATCTTAAAATACATGATCTTTCGAACCAGGCTGAAGGTTGGTGATTTACTTCCTAATATTTTAAGAAATAATTTCTATTTCCCTTATTATGTGAGATTTTAGGTATAGAATACAATAAATACTAAGGGCCCCTGTTGAGTAATCATAAATCAAGTTTAAGTATTAGTTTTTCTGTAAAACTTGTGTACCCACAGGTTTTGTTTTATCACAAAATCGCGTGTTAAATTGAATGAATAAATGAATGAATGGCAGGGATTAAACAGATCTATATGTCAAAATATAAGTTTCAATAAGTTGTTTTTCAATTCAAAATATAACTAATGAATGTTTTAATGCAATGTGAATTTACCGTGCTAGTCTGTTTTATTTGTTTTTTATTCATACTCCTGTCATTGTACTGTATGCAGAATAAATTTATTCCAAAGATCCAAGAAAATTTTAAGAAAACTTAATATTTATATTTATAACTATCTTACCTAACCTACATTAAATGTACCTCATATGCACTCTCTTGATATTTGTAAAAAAAAATGCGGTGTGGTGGTTTATTTTTTTTACTTTTTATTTTCCTTATTTTGGTGAATAAAATTTGTATTTGTATAATTTTGAGGTGAATTGTTGACAACTATATGATGTATCTATTTCACACTTAGTAGTGGAGCAAAATATGTCTATTTCATTCTTTTTGACAAAATATGCCTATTACTTAGCAATTCGATTATTGTCAATTCTTCTTAATTTTTTTTTCAAAACAATTATTATATTATTGAATGTGTATTTTATATTATTTTCACTTGCAATAATCCAAACATATAAAGCAGCTTTTGACACCGTCTGGCCAATGGTCTCCTATACAAAATGAAAATATCGAACTTTCCCTTATCTATATTTATAAAAATGGACCTATGTTATGAGACAGTTTCACTGTTACTCAACAGATTTTGATTAAATTTTCGGAGTATGTTACTGATATCCAGGACCTATCCAGCGGCTATGTAATAGGTAGCATAGTTCTAGTGCTATTTCGAATTACGCAGTAACAAGAAACATACCACGTGGTGGTATATTCATCTCTTTTTTTAGTATAATAAAACAAAATTATATTTGTTTTTTTTCTCAAAACTATTTTTATTCTATTTATTATTGGAATCAAAACCAAAGAATATTCATTAACAGATATTCTTTGATCAAAACCAAAATAAAAGTTTATTAAGATAATTATTGACTCACACATCTATTTTGTTCGTTTTTTCAGCTAAATCAAAAACTACACTGAAAGGCCTTCCAATTACAACAAACATTTTTTTTGTTAGTGTTCACTTTGGAATATTGACATTTCGGATTCACATTCCCATCCCGCACATATAACAATACAAAGTGTAAGAATATATTATAGTAGAAAAATTGATAATCATTAATAACTAATAAAAATAATATTAATATACAATATACAAAATTTATACCAAATAGTATTAATATAAGGCCCACATTTCGAGAGGGAAAAGGACCTAAAGTTGCCCTGCAGTTTTATCTGTAGGATCCAGAATTAAAATTAAATAACTAAATGACTGGTTTAATTTACAAATCAATTTTTAATTTACACAAACCTCATCAAAATGGAAAATACCCCGCACTATTTCTAAGCTGCACAAGCATATCAACACAATGCGATTATTACAAGTTAAATCCGAAGTAGTTAGATAGCACATTTTCAACTATATTCAATTAAACAATATCTGTAGAAGAACCAAAAATATGCTTATACTTTTGTAAGAAATTCTTTTAATGTCAAATTGCAGGAGACGAGATAAGACCTGAACAGATTGAAGATTAATTTTTAGTAAAATAATCAAAACTGGTTTCACTAATTTGAAACAGTTCCGATGTTGACTATTAATGTGCTGAAGAAAAGTAAGAAATTTTTACATATTATTTTTTATATGGGGCATGGAAAGTCCCTGAATTTACTGTCCATACTGATAAATATTTACTATTAATTTCAATTTTCAATTAAAAGTACAAATAATGATTTACAATGCAAGTAGAAACATATAAACATAATTTGTTAATGGATTTGTTACTAATAAATTTTATTTTTACTTTGTTTTCATTATTGTTATTGGTGAAAATGTAAATTTCCAACAGTATGAATTGTTCAAATATTCCAACACAAAAAAAAAAAACAAAATAAATAAAAGTAAAAAGTAAGTAACAATATAACATGAAAAGTCAATTGCAACTGAAAATCGTAAAAACAAAAAAAAAATGTTTTCATAAACATGTATAAATAAATAAATTTATATATTTGTATATACATATGTATACATATGAATAATCGTATATTTAGATATAAATTTTCTTATTTTTGTATATTTTTTCTAAATCTGAATTCTCCTCTTATTTATTTGCTTTTATGTTAACTTTTGCTTTTGTTTTTTTTTGTGTTATTTTTTACTGTCCATTTTTATTTTCTTTAATGTCAAGAAAAGATCCAACAATCCCTTTATTTTCCACCCAATGTGTTGTGTTTCAAATTTCACTGTTATTATTATTGTATGCATGATAATGTGAACATGTTTCAATGAATTTGGGAATGGGGAGGTTTTTTTTTCGTTTTGTCCTCTCGTCCTTTTTTGGTTTTTTATTTTTTTTGTTGCCTCTTAGCGTAAAAAGGTTTTTTTTTTATTCTATTTTTTGTATATCGCATTTCTTCAAGGATTATCCATGAATATTTTTGGATATTTTATTGTCCATTCGATATTTTTTTGAACCTTTTGTATATAATGATATTTGTAATTCTGAAATACGTATTTTGGTTATTTTATTATATTTTTTTATGTGTATGATGTTGTACAGCGAGTTTGAAAAAATTTAAATATGTTTGTAATGAAGATAATAATATTTCAATGTAAGTAGCTGTTTTGGTAAGGAACATGGTCTAGTATCGCGATGTCTATATTTTGATAATCTTTTCTGTTTCTATATCAAAGGACTTTGTTTGGTTATGTTATTTATTTTGCAATAGTTTATTTTTTTACTTATTTATTTCATTTACATAGTAAACTCTTACACACTTACTCTTACAGAATAAGCAATAACAAAAAAATATATATATATATATATATAAAAATGAGAAAACCCAAAAAGAAAGTAGTACTTTAAACTGTTAAAAAATATAATTATAACAATTTATAACGCAATATCTTTAAATTGAGTTCTATTTAGTACAAATACATCTACAGCTGGAAAAGCATTAACCATATCGGAATGTCTTTGAACAAGTACATTTCTGCCATAATGTGTTTTACGATATTGAGTATATAACAAATTTTGCAATCTGAGTAGCTTCGGAGGTAGATATATATAGCTAAACCGAAATGTTATAATTAATTGGACATATCAATGTTCGATGTTAAAATATTGCGAGCAAACATAATATAAAGTGCAAATCTTCTATTAGACAACTTAGTCAAACCTAAAAAATTACATTTTGCATCAAATAATAGTCTTCTTGCAGTGAGTTGGAGTATTCTTAGCCGTTTCACGTTAAGTATTTTTTTTGAATTTTTCAATGCTTCCAATTTGAAAATTCTATAAAGGATTCCAAATAATTACACTATAATCTAAAATTGGTCTTACTAGAGATATATATATATAACGTTTTTAATGTAATTAAATCTCTAAAGTCGATAAAGTTTTAGTTTGTAAAACCTAGAATTTTATTAGCCTGAATGTAATCTACATTTATGATCCTTGAAAAAATTTTATGAAAATAAAAGCCCAGACCTTTTACATTATTTGAACCAAACATTTTATTTTATAGAATATAGTCAAATCATCGGTGGTATGCTTGGTTGATCTATACGCCATTTTGACATTTTTGACATTAGAGTATTTCTTGGGGTTTTGCGACATGCTCTTTTTTCCGGTCTAACCCGTTTTCTTCTATATCTAATACTTTTTACGATAATGAGAGGTAACTTTGAACCACATCCACTTTTTTTATAATTTTTTATGCAACTTTGATCTATATCCAAAATTTGGGCGTTTGTATCACAAAATATATGAAATATCCACTATTGAAATTATATGTGTTTATTTGATCCACGTTATTGTATAATACACATGGATCACTAATTTATAATTTTTTTTCGATTCAATTTTGATCCACAACCATTATTAGTGTAATAAGTTATCAAATTTTGCAATCCACATGGATCAAAAATAAACGGTTTTTCTTAATGTCAATTTGATTCATGTACATTTATTTATATACATACTCCATTTTACCGTATATATAAAGAGCGTATATATAAAGTATATGTATTCAAGAGGTTGAAGTATAATGAAATATTCAAGTGGTATAAAGTATATATATTCAAAAGGTTGATTGCGTTCATTCTTTCATTGACAGAAATTAAAAAAACATGGAGTGCATAGCCCCTTGCATCTTGTAAAGTTACTCAACGGAATGCAGTCATTGGAAGTAATTCAGATGACACTACATAACGATTTTAAAAATTTTTCTATCCCTGCCGCAAAATTAGACTTTAGCAAGGTTCCATTTTCAAAAATAAAATGCATATTATATGAAAAGGATAAACATTTTGAATAAAACATCCTTTTCGGCTTTTGATTATAATTACATTAGCATAAATAGGAAGCCTTCCAAGATGATCCTTCCAAAACCAAAAAAATTGTTTAATGTTCAGCCTCTTACTTCGAAGTCGTCCAAAATTGACAAAAATAAAATCAGTGACATAAAATAAAACTTACTGAAATATCTTCTTCGTGAAAACGTAACTTATTTAACTGCTGTGCTTAAATAATTATATTATACTATTTCAAACGTGCTATCATGTTACACAAGATAATGGCTGTGAAAGCTGCAATTACTTAAAAAAATTAAAATTACATACCTAAGTACAAAAATATTAATTTCTGCTAAGAGTAAAGCTACTTAACAAACCTGTGAAATTATTTTTAACGTAAATGAATTATTTATTTTTAGTTTTGTTTAATAAGATGAATGTTATTAAACAAATATTAATAAAAAACTGCTAATACTTAATACTTAGAATAAAATTTTGCTATGAAAGCAATTTTTAATTTTTGCTAGAAATATTTTTTTTTGTTTTATTTAATAAAAACTGAAAATTAAACAATATCGTATTTTATTTTTATGTTTTTGTTTTGGTGAATATATAGAAATTTCTTACTTCAAGAAAAATTAATGTTTGCTTGACACATGCGTCACCCTTGATCCACATCATACAGTGAAAAACTAAATTCACTTTAAAATTGGATATGGATCAAAGGTGAAAATTTAATTTTCTTCTTAAAATGAACAAACCAAGAGTTATTAGTCTAAACATTTACATGAACATATCTTTGGGTCACACACATAATTAGGCCAAATTTGGAAAAATTCTATCGAACAGTTTAGTTTTTATAGTCTTCAAAACTTTAAACTTATTTTTCTCAAAATAACTTTTTGGCGTATGGATCAACCAAGCATGCGACCGACGAAATGTTATATCGGTGACAAATATTGTCTAAAATAGGACTTTACAATAGACTTCGTATAGTTTAGTTGTAAACCACTTTTTAGAAATCAACCATAAAATGTGTTTAAGTCGTTTTACATAGCGGTATAATCATGTAAATAAGCTATTTTTGAGAAAATTTTACCATCATCTGCAAACGAAGAGATTACAAAAAAATAGAAATGGCGTGGTACCCAAATGAGATCTCTGAGCTACTTTGGATTCAACAAAAAAAATTTTTCGAGGAAATAGTGCTGTGGAAATGAAGCTAAGTAAATGACTTCACCAATAAAATGTACCATCATTAAATTTCTTATTGTTAGACGAAATGTAAAGTAAGTCTCAGCAAACCCTTTTATTTCTCTACAAGCATATTGCACTTATTAGCAAAAACTAATACTATTATAGAAAAAATTCAAAAAACAGCACCTGCCTTTTTTGAAAGCTGTTACAATTCCGAAAATCCGCTTATAATAGCGATAGTAGATTAAGATTTAGTATTAAGATCATTTTAGTTAATAGACGTTAGTTAAGATTTAGGTTAGATTTACATTAGGTTTTATATTAGCATAAAATAATTAATGCTAAAAAAAAAGGTTTTTACTTGCCATTTTGTCTTTTGCAAATTAAATTTATTCTAAATATTTAAGTTAGGTTAGTCTAAAAAATTACAAATCAAAGGTGTAAATATTCTAGTAATATAAGATCTTAAATTATATAATTAAAATATATGAAAATAACATATTGTACAAATACATCAGGGCAATAAATAAAATAATAATAATAAAAAAATAAAGTAAGTCTCATGATCATAAACAAACTCAATACACCGTATGAAACAGCTATATTAATCTATGAAAGCTGTCCAAATGAAAGTGTACTAATTACTCAGCTTCTAATATGTTAGGTGTTGGTTAATTGAATATTGTACCAACCTTTGAGCAAAAAATCTTTGAACTACTATATTGTATTTGCTTACTACTATAATATAGAGTAGGGTCTTCGATGTTGAAAGCAATCCATATTAATCATCTCATATACCTTGTATATTTACCTGTTATACATGATTAATTATATCTCAAATTATGTAGGTTTTATAGAAAAAAAGAAACCGTTAGTTTTGTTGCAAACACAAAACGTAGAAAAATTCAATATTTTAGACATATAGTGGGAAAAAAATGGATTTCGTCAAGTCATGATTCAAAGATAAATCTAATGAAGAAGAAGAATTGCATAGGAAAAAAATGTCATGGTAAAGTAGCATTAGGATTTGAACAAGTGTGCAAAATATCGATAATTTAATGAACGTAGCAATTACCCGCATGGGAATACACGACACGTACCTAGCTAAAAAAAGTCAGAATAAGACGGCTTCATTAGCTAGGCCATGTAGAGCGTATGGATGAAAATGCCCTGACTAGAAAACTCTTCGAATCCAAGCCCCTGGGAACGTCGTCGAGTTAGGCCACACCTTCATTGGGGAGATGAAGTATCGGCAGATATAAAAAAAACTTCAAATCACCAACTGGCGAGATTCCGCCCGTGACCGAAATCAGTGGAGGACAATTTTGCGTCAGGCCCAGGACCTGCAAGGTCTGTAGCGCCCGGCAAATAAGTAGGTAAACAATTACCCGAAATTAATATAATATAATAATAAAATGTTCGCTAAAATTATTATGCATATTTATCCAAAACATATGATTTTAAGCATCAAATTTAGGATAGGCAGCGAACGGAGAGAGATGAAAGTTGAAATCTTACACGGTTTACTGAAAGACTGAAGAATTGATGGAAAAAAAATTGGATAAAGAGTTGCAAGAAAAAACAGTGAATGTAAACAATTAGAAATATTATATCTACTAGATATCATACCTAAACAGCAATTATATCTGGCACAGCTCTCTATTTGACGTTTTGTTAGAAAGTATCATATCAGTGTGAATAATTTAGAACTACATCTAATAAAAACAAAACAAAATTTAAAGAAATTAAAACCTTATTTGTGAAGTAAGGACAACAACTGCAAATATGAGTAGAAAAAACAGAGCTGTGATATAGCCCTGTAACAAAGGCCTGTGCTCTCAAAAGGATTAAAAAATGAAGAAAAGCCAAATTTTTCTAAGAAAAAAAATCGTTTTTAACACTCACTGTATTTATATTATGTAAAAGAGATGTAAAATAGAAAGAGAAAGAACTGTAATTGATGTTATTCTATTTATTTTGCTTTCTTTATTTCATTTTTTTTTTATGATCAATATAATAATGTAACAAAAGTATAAGAATAAATAAATAAATAAATAAATAAATAAATAAAAAGAAATAAAAAACAAAAATTCTGATGGAATTTAAATATATAATAATATGTAAGGTAGATTTTATTTATATATGTATAATATAGGTATATTTAAATTAACGGAATTTATTAGAATATTAAAGGTTGATATCAAATAATTTTGTTTAAAGATTTTACCTTATTTTGTTAGTATTGATCGTCTGTTGCTAAAATCGAAAAGTTTGTTTTGTATAAAGATTGAGAATTTTGAGAAAATTATATTAAAATTTTAATTAAAGTTATTTACTGATTTATTATAAGTCATATTATCAAATATTATTGTCAAAGATTGTGTAAGAAATGGACAATGGTCAAGCAAATGAAATTAAATATTATAATAAGAGATCATCTCCATATTGTGTATTGTGGATGTCTGGCCCTGATATTATACATACTGTCATCAACAACGTTAACTAATGTTTACACGTTTTTGTTCAACACTATTAAGGCAAACTATGCATTCGAAACAATTTGGTTATTTGTACACAAATGCCTTTGATGACAGTTTTAATTTGCTGTAATGTCAGCTTTCAACTTTTTTTGTAAATAATGATAATTTTAAGCCGTTATAATTTGTCGTTATAATATTCCACTTTTCATTTTAATAAACAAAATTTTGTAAATTAAAACAATTATTTACTATCAAATTCCTATAAATAAATTAAATTTAGTTTCTAGATATTAAAAAAACAAGTAATTTAATTACTTACTTACAACACTCCAAGTTCAATGACCCTAAATTAGTTAAAATAAAATTTATTCATTTCTTATAATATTCAATAATAAACCTCAAAAAGAACTCTCTAAAATAATTTTTGTTTGCATTTTTGTTCTTTTTTTCATTATTGAAATTATTCAATCAATTTACCAAGAAACAAATAATTTACATTTGTAAAATCAATTTGCCAAAACAAAAAAACCAACAAAAAATTCAACTTCCAAAAAACACCATAAAAAATGAAATAAAAAAAAATATAATAAAAAAGAATAATAATAATCATGAATAAAGCAATAAAATTCTAACAAGTTTTTGGCTACAAAAAAATTTTGTTTTCTTTTTTTTGTTTTGAGGGGATACAGTCATCGATATGCATAAAATATTATCGACCGGCTCGCTACTTTATCGTAACAATTTTAATATAATAAATATACATATTATGATCTGAAATTGAATACATAGTCCTTTTCGATCCTTTTTAATATTAATGAAATCATTATTTTAGGTATTCTAGGAAATTATAGGATAGATAACTTTAAATAATGATTGACAAAAATGTTCATTGGTTTTTCTTAATTTATTTATTTGTAGTTCTTCTACTTCTAAATGACGTTACAGCCTAAATCGAGCTTTGCCCTTTATTATAGCCCCTGCAATGGTATGCACACCTGGCTGATGCTCTCAGCGTTGAGCGGCAAAGATGAAGACCGTATCGAACCATTCCAGTCTCGCTATTTTTTATTAACATTATAATTGAATTTTGAGTTGAAAATTGTTTTGAAAAGACTTAGGTAGGAATAGTAGTGGTCACCGGCAGTATGCTGACACACTTAGGCCAGTAAGGTTCATTGTGATACCACGGGAACTTTCATCGCATAAGACCCTACTCGTTGAAACATTTCGAGCTTTTTATCAGTCGGTGGAGGTTTATATCTTAGCGCCTTCAAGGTCACTTAAGAAAGAAAGAAAGCTCCTAGATGGGTTTTATTTTTCTGATAAATACCACGGATAAATTTCATTCTCTTTCTCATACTATCTTCTCTTTCTCATACTATCTCATACTCTCTTTTTCATACTAGTCTCACGTTCTGCAAAAGTCGTTAAAGGGAGTCCAAATCTTCTGGCATGTTGTCTAATAATAATCCATAGTGCTTCTACCATAGAGCTGATGTCACACTTTTTCAACAATAGTACGTTAAAGGAGCATTTCAGCGTCAACATATGCGAGATTTGCTTGGTGATGTTGTATCTGGTCTACTTGACCATCGGAAATATTCAGCTGTTATTGCATCTTTGCGAAGCAGTAAATTAATTGACAGTAATAAGCAGTAAAATAATTTACTAAAAACTTAATTTTTACCAATTTGCTTATAATTTATAAAAAAATTAATGTTATTTAGTTCAAAATAAGTATTTAAATTTACGTATAAATATTAAACATTTTCTAGAACTAAAATTATTTCTATATTTTTTAATAACTTTATTTGAGTGGCTTTTGAACACAATATAGGTTTTTTCAAGCCAGGTCTTTACATTATTTTATTTTTTTTTATTTTTCTTATTTTCTGATTACATATTTTATTCTTATAATACATTTTTAATTTTTCTATATAAAATAATTCAATGGCTCAATTTTTCTTATGCATAATAATTATTGTATGAAGTTAACTAAAATTATTATATTTAATCATATTAAAAATAAAATATAAAAATAATGAAAAATTAAGTTAATTTTTTATTTAGAACAATTACAAAATTATTAAAATTTTTAGTTTCGCTACGTCTCTTTTTAAATATGTATCATTTAAAAGAATTATAATGAAAATCGGTTGTGAAATGGTTCAGATATTTGTACTGTTTTTCAATTTACAGATATAGAATAATTTGTTGTTGCAACAACAAATATGCGTATTATAAACGTTAACTTTATTGATTATTATGCTCAGTAAAACAAAAATATTCTTTACTTTATTAAGCCTTCAAGTCGTAAATTTATTTATTTCAATTTTTCTTGGCTTCTATTTCTTTTTTTTTTTACTATTCAAATTCAGATGAATCCATAAAACGCCAAACAAAATCATAAATTTTTTTTTTATGCATTCATAAAAAAAGCACAACAACAAAAACAGGATTGAAACATTTTATTTTAACTCCACTTTTTCTTAAGTATAAAACACTACTTGATTTTCCTTTTATTTCTATTTCAAATGAGATTTCTATAATTTTTATTGCAAATTTATCTTTTTTTGAAATGGTTGAAAAAAAAGACTCAAACCCGCATACAAATAAAAAATCATAGGCATAAAAAATTGCCTTCATTATTACAAAAAAAAAAAAAAATAAAATAAAATACAAATGGAAAAAAACGTTATGCATACCAGTCGCATTCATTCATAGTCAAGAATGTATACGTAAAATATTTCCAATTTCATCCCTTTGATTTTATTCATTTCACCCAGCAGTGTAGAATGGAATGAATTACATGCGAAATAGATGATTGGATTGAGCATTTGTGAACCAGTACAGTAGAAGTGAACAAAAGTAGGAAGGGTAGTAGTAAATTGTACAGTACCAGAATTCAGCAAATGTTGCATAATAAATTTTTTTATTTTGTGCTTTTTTTGGCGTCCTTATTGCTGACATTATGATTTCTCGAGTTTTGGATAAATTTCATGATGAAATAAAAAAATAAAAACTTGTGTTTTATGATTTGTTGGTGTTGTTGTTGTTTTCATTTTTTTTATTACATTTGGTACTATGGGGTTAAATATTTTTAGGATATTTTATTATATGGCTATATGGTAGAGGTTTTTTTCTTTCATTTTTTATTATTTCAAAGAGGGATGAAATTTGTTTTTTTGATATGTAAAAAAGAGATAAGATGTAATGTTATGTAATCGAAATATGTAGCAATTGAGACATAAATTGTGGAATAATTTATGATTTTTATCATAGAAAAAATTACCAAATTGAAGAGAACTTGTTATATCTTGATGATTATTACATGTTATGATTGGAATTTTGAAAAACAGATTATACAAAAGAGTACAGAATATGGGGGAGAAATTGTAAACTATAAAATTGAATTTAAATAGTTTTAGGTTTTTTCATTATTTTCAACTGGATTGTACCACTATTAAACTACAAAGTAACTACAGATTATAATTATTGTTTACTTTTGTATTAGAGATCTATCTTATATTATGATTACTACTTTAGTTCATCAATCTACTATCTACTAAACCATCTGCTATGGTTAATTTAAAAAAAACATATCTTCAAGAAATAATTATTATTTGTTTTTCTTTGTTTTTGTTATAATGCCTATAACTATAACTAATTTATTATTAATATTTATTATTATTTATTATTCATATTATTATTTATTATTAATATTATTATTTATTATTAATATTATTATTTATTATTAATATTATTATTTATTATTAATATTATTATTATTATTTGTTATTATTATTATTATTGTTATTATTATGATTATTATTATTTATTATTAATATTATTATTATTATTATTATCATTATTATTATTGTTATTATTATGATTATTATTATTTATTATTAATTTTATTATTATTATCATTATTATTATCATTATTATTATTATTATTATTATTATTATTTTATTACTTAATATTGCATAATTGGCCAATTACATAATATTGGCCCAATTTAAAGTATGACTATAATATATATCATCAGCACTAACTGCAGAGGTTTTTGGCTTACCTATAACTAATATCTAGCTTATCGTATATTACATGCGGTAATCTAATATATTTGGACTGAGTATTAAATTAGTATTTGTATTATTAGTATGATTTATATCTTATATATACTAATATTATTTTGCTGTCTGAAGCTTTTTAAAAAATGTACAGCAAAGAATATCAATCAACACAATTATACTACACAATACTAGACATACATGGTAACCCATAATAATCCTCTGCAACACAAACTGGATCGTTACATATATTTCAAGAGCAAACCTATAACCTTAACATAAAGTATCTTATATTATAATACGATCCTAATACTTAAACCTTATTTCCTTTACAATACAAACTGGATCGTTTTACATATTCCATGAGCAACCCCATAACAATTTTAGTAATCATTATTTTCACAAAGTAGTTGATTCATTTATTGTTGACATTCTACTTATTACCACTAGCCAGGTGGCTAGAGAGTTGCAAAAAAGGAAGAAGCTACAAAAAAATGCCCCAAAACAAATGCAACATAGACAAGAAAAACAAAAGACAAAACCTAGGCAACCTAGTGCACAGAAACAGAATTGCATTGAAACTTCAGAGATACCTAAAACTTTTACGTCGAAAAAAGTCGTAGAAGGCTTATCATATTCACAGGTAACACAAAGAAAAGAAATTTATTTATTTAAGACTAGAGAAATCCGAAAGAACAAAATAAAGTTTCTACACAAAAGTTGACTGAAAATACCATTATGCAGATGATGCAAAATATGATAAAAACAATGAATGAAATCTCAACAAGACTATGCACATTAGAAAACAAACATAATGAAATATATATGTATACACCAAAAAATAAATCCGCAAGGCATGGTTAAGAACGCACTTCGTATAGTCACGTGGAATGCCAATGGTATTCTGAACAAGAAAAATAATTTGGAAATTCTATTGAGAACACAAAATATTGATGTATGTCTCTTGACAGAAACACATATGACAGATAAGTCATCGCTTAAAATAAATGACTATACATGCTACAGCGCAAACCATCCGAGCAATACACCCAGAGGTGGTAGCTCAATTTTAATAAAGAAAGATATTAAGCACCACGAGGAAGTTAGTCTAGAAATAGATGAATTCCAACTAATCGTGCTACGAATTATGTCTGTTAAACAAAGCCTTTGTGTCGGTGCATTATACTGTCCACCCAAATACAACATAAAGAATAACATGTTTGAAGAAATTATTAAACTACTTGGCGAAAGATTTATCCTGGGAGGTGACTACAACGCCAAGCACATAGATTGGGGGTCTAGAGTAACCTCTACGAGAGGAAGAGAGCTAAGAAAAGCTATAAAAGAAAAAGGCTGCATTTACCAATCTACCGGTAAGCCTACCTATTGGCCAACTGATAGAAATAAAACTCATGATCTGCTTGATTTTTATATAACAAAAAAAATTTCACCCAATTATATTAAGCTAGAAGATAACCATGATTTGGACTCAGATCACTCTGCAGTCATACTAAGTCTATATGAAAAGGTTATTAAGAAACAGTCGAAACCTCTGCTAACGAACAAGACAACTGACTGGGCTAGCTTTAAACAAGAAATAGAAAACAAAATAAACATAAAAACAAAACTAAGATCCAAATGTGATATAGATTCTGAAGTAGAAAATTTTATTAAAATTATTCAAAATGCTGGATGGAATAATACAAAAAATTGTGAATATAAATCGGTAGGATTCAACTACCCTAGAGAAATATTAAATATGATAAAAATAAAAAGAAGAGCTAGACGCAGATGGCAACAATCGCGTGGTCCGGCAGACAAAACTGTGCTAAATAGGTTAACTCAGAATCTTAAAAGAAAAATTAAAGATCTTAAAAATGAAAATTTAGAAAAATATATAAAAAATTTATCAGCTAAAAGAGAAAATAACTACTCGTTGTGGAAAGCAACAAAGAGTACAAAAACCCTCGATCTCTCAAATCCCGCCAATCAGAATGAAAAGCGGTGAATGGGCGAGAGATAATAAAAATAAAGCTGAAACATTCGCAGATCATCTTGAAGAAATTTTTTGTCCAGACGAGACAGATTCGGATGATCTCACTGAAGAAAATAATAATTGGCAAGAAAATGTTATATCACCATTTTCAGAGAGTGAAATAGTTGAACAAATTAAAAAACTCAGAGATAAAAAAGTTCCAGGTTTTGATCTAATTACATCGGAAGTCCTGAAAGAACTTCCGAAAAAAGCTATAACAATGCTAACACGCATTATAAACGCTGCTATAAGAATAAGGTATGTGCCGAATATGTGGAAAATAGCAGAGATGATACCAAAGCCAGGTAAGCCCATAAATGAGGTCAAATCCTACAGACCAATATCATTACTACCAATAGTATCAAAATTATTTGAAAAACTATTATTGATTCGAATGAGACCGATCATAGAAAATAGTAATCTGATTCCAAATTATCAATTTGGCTTTAGATCTAAGCACTCGACAATCGATCAAATTCATAGAATAACAGACATAATAGAAAAAGCTTTAGAGGAAAAGAAAGTATGCTCTACCATATTTCTAGATGTAGCCCAAGCTTTTGATTAAGTATGGCATCGAGGCTTAATAAATAAACTAAACAATATGTTACCTAAACAATACGTAGATATACTCTCATCATATCTAGAAAACAGACTATTCAGAATAAAACAAGACGAAGAGTATTTTACTATTAGAGATATTAAAACGGGTGTGCCTCAAGGTAGTATTCTGGGTCCCATCCCATACTGTATTTGCTCTACACCAATGATTTACCAGAAATGGAAAATATAACTGTAGCTACATTCGCTGACGATACTGCGTTGATGGCAGTAGGATCAAATATTGACGAGGCTACAATTAAATTGCAAAGAGCAAGCGATAAGCTATACCTCTGGACAAAGAAATGGAAAATTAAACTCAATGAGTTAAAATCAGTACATGTAAATTTTACAAATAAAAAATTAGAAAATCAACCACCATTGGTAAATCTGAATGGGGTCAATATACCCCAAGAAAACAATGCTAAATACCTACATTAGATGTCAAACTTAGATGGAAAGAGCACGTTAAAAAGAAAAAATTTGAGCTTGAAAATAAGTATAGAGAAATGTACTGGCTCTTAGGTCGTAATTCTAAATTACCTATACATAACAAGATTTTGTTATATAATCAGATACTCAAACCGATATGGTTGTACGGCATACAAATATGGGGATGTGCCAAACAAACACATGTACTTTGTATACAAAAATTCCAAAATAAAGTCTTGCGCAACATGGTAAATGCCCCCTGGTATGTTCGCAACAGTGATTTGCACAGAGATCTAAAAATTCCTTGCATAGAAAATGAAATAAAAAGATATGCAACAAAGCATATAGCTCGTCTGGAGGGACATGTTAACGTTGAGGCCACTCAATTGCTAGATAATCAAAATGATGTCAGAAGGCTTAAAAGAACTAAGCCACTAGATTTAATACGATAGAATTTCGTAAACTTTTTCTTTAAGAAAATCAAAATAGCAATAAATTAATGGTTAGTCCGTTGGACTAGTATTAATGGAGGGGTGTGGTTTAGTCAGTAAAAATCTGGCACACAATGGAAGCTACGGGGCTCATTGTGTCTATGAAGATTCCCACCAATCCACGCACAAAAAAAAAAAAAAAAAAAAAAAAAATTCTACTTATTACACCTTAATACCAGTATTGTATTAAATGCGACAAGTTTACTCAAGTGAGTTACCATTATATTCATTCATTTTTGCACCATCTTACCAATTAGGCCTATTTATAAATACTTATATAGACACTATAATGTTGACTAATAATGATTAATAATGACTAATAATGTTGAAACTATATTATAATCAAAACATTATGCACTTGTTTCTATCGTTATTTTATTTTTATTCCATTTTGTTCCATAATGATAACTAATTGGAATAAAAGTAAAACTAAGGGACATATTTTTAACACAAATACATATACTATCATACAAGTAATATTAAATACATATTTTCATCCAAATGATTGTTTGTTATATAAATTTATCCATATTTTGGTGAAATCAAAGACTCAAACTGCCAAAATATTCCATAGAAAATTTGCTACATTATTTTCACAAATTTTGGCAACTAAGTATAGTACACATAACCAATTTCAACAAAATTTTTCTTTGCAACAGTAACTGTCATGAAAGTCAACTGGCTAAATTACAAAATAAATAATTTTTCAAAGATATCAAATTTTTGAACTATTATCATGATTGATGGTTTTTGACACTAAAATGTAAAGTACATTTTAGAGCACCCAAACACAAGTAAATTATAAACTGTCATATACAGAATTCGAATTAAATTTCTAACTTGTAAAAAATGTAGCAAAAGATAACTAAAGGGCATACATTATACTTAATTAGGAGTTATATTGGGTCATTCAATTACCAAATTCAAATTTTTTTAATAATTTTCATAAATAAATTTCAAAGCAACATGAAAACGCTTTGATTCGATTATAATAATAGACTCCTGAGAAACATAAATTAACCCGCTTAGATATCGATTTAGAGATTTATTAAGAGCTAACTTCGTTTTTGTACACATTCTGGATTTTCCAGTTTTCCAAATTTTTCTCGTACAATTCAAACTGCATCTTAATTTCATTCATAATTTGACTGAATTTGAAATATCAATGAAAATACTTCAAATTGACCCTAATTCAATACAAAATCTATAACACTATAGACAATATTGTCACTCTAAATGGTCATTCAATTTCCATTGTATTTGGATACAAAGAATGAGACACTATCCAAAAGAAAATCATTTTTTTGTCAATTATTTGAGAAATTCCAATGATAAAATTAAATAATTATTCAAACCATAGTTGAAGATAGTTCTACATATTTCTATTTGAATACACATTATGTATGTATATTTGTGCATATATATTTAGAAAAAAAAAATATTTTTATTTAGACCAATTTAATTTCAATGATATAATATAATATTATAATTGTACATATTTCAGTTAACAAAGAGAGGTGTATAAAAATATTTTTTTTTTTTTATTTTTATTTAATTACTTATGCATGTATGCAGAAATTTAAATGTTACAGTACAGTAGCGAGACACAAAAAAAAAAAAAAAAATCAAAATCAAAAATCACCATATTTACTTTTCCTTATTTGTTTATTACCATCTCATAATATTTTTTTATTCAATTCTCTTTCCTCCTCAACGTAGATATGCGGTTTCAAACGAAAGATTTTTAACAAAAGATAGTTTTCAAACAACTCTTACTTCTGGCATACATACAGTACATACATACATTTCTTCGGCATATTAACTATCAACATAATGATTATTGAAGTCAGTAAATAAGAAAGTTGGTTTATTTGGTTCTGGTGATGATATTTTTTTTTTTTTGTTATTCGTATGGTAAACTTCGCATGACACTTTCATGAAAACAATTACTTTGTAGAAATGAAAAACAACAAAAAAAAAAAACAAACAAATCAAAAAAAAATATATAATTCGAATTCCTTTAGTATAACAAGTATGGTAACAATTCCAGAAATCGACAACAGTCATTGAATAATTACCGTTTTTTTTTTTTACAATTTTTGTCTTTTTGTTTGTTTTGCAAGTTTTTTGCGACCATAATTATTCAAATTAATTTTCCATGGAAAATATATAGAAGGTAAAATTCAGTAGAGATGCAAAAGATATTATAATATAGAATTTATTGCAAAGTACGAGCCTGAACACTGTGAACTTAATAGAAATAATATTTAATAATAATAGTTAGCTATTTCTATGCAAATTTTAATAGAAATATATTATTTAGGGGCGGGTATGAAAACTGATGTCTCAAAATCTTGTATCTTAACACGTTGATGTTTATGACAACTGTTATAGTCGTCAAAAAGAAATCTTTCACACCAAATAACGAGAACTATAATAGTTGTCATAAAATGAATCGCTCTGAAATGTTTCATATTTTGCATTTTCTATAAATTGGACGTTGATCTGTTGAAAGAAACAAATAATGATTTGGTGTGATTAATTTTTGTTGCGTAATTTTGTGATATAATTTGGGTATTTCCCTATTAGCAAAATAAAATAAAAAAGCCAATGACAACTATTATAATCGTCACAATTTCATAGGAATTCGTTCAGTACGTAAAAAATTTCGGAGTGTTTGTTTTTTTGTTTTACTTATTTTGTGATAGCTTGTAAGTAATTGTTTTTCTTTTTTATTTTGTTTTATTTGTAACCAGTTGTAAAACCCGTCTCAAGACGTGAATTCTAAGAAATATAATCAAATATTAGGTGTATTACACTAAGTCAGGTGCGAAAATCTTTTTTTTTATTACTAAAAAGATCGAAATAATTAGATAAATTGAAAAATTGTTTCTTACAAAAACAAATTGAGTTATATAACAAAAATTTTTTTTTCTTGAAAATTTATTTTCTTTTTTCCGCACCACCCAGAAGCCTATTCCACATTCCGATGCAAAACACCGTTGACAAAGGCAGCATTTTACTATTTTTTCTCTAATGATTAGATGTTAAAACCTCTTTATATACAACATTTTTTGTATATAGTTTATTGGAATGTGGAATTAATTGGCCTTGCTCCCTTCCCTCAGTAGGTTTTATTTGAATATCACCAGACAACCGTATTCTGGAAATTGTTACGTTAGGTTATTACATTTCCCTCCAAAATGCTTAAAACTCGGTCATAATTATTTTGATTGAAAACCTTTAAAATACTAAAATAGAAATCCAAAATTTGTATCCATACTATTCATAACTTCACACAGCATTTATAATAACAACAACTTATTCATATGAAATAAATCAAATATAAGTAATTTTTATTAATATACATGTACTTATAGTTTACAATATTCATATTAAGCATCTGACTGAAACTGAAAAAGAATAAAATATATATCACAGATATTTTATTTACAATAACAACTTCTTTATATATGAAGTAAAATAAAATACAGAGATTTTTTTTCTCTTGATTTTACGTTTTTATTAATTTCTTCTACTTCTAAAGAATAATCTTATTATTTTTTCATTTTATTGGTCATGTAATCCTACATAATTTCAAAATCAATTCTAGAATATATACATACATACATACGTTACAATTAGAAGTCTTTTCATTATGCATACACAGTACACATTACACTAAGTGCAGATTCGATTTCGAAGCAGCTGAGAAGAACAAATTTTGGTTAAAGTTTTTTTGTTTTTTTTTTTTTATAATGAGAAAAAGTTTTTGTTTACTTTACTTTTTGTTTTGTTTACTATTTTGTTTTTGTTATTTTATTTTGTTGTAGCAACGGTTGCTACGGCACGTTGGCAGCAGGATTGTTACGTTTTATTATATTAAATAGGCCCCAAATACGTTTAAATCTGTTTAAAAACTTGTTTCGAAATTTGTGGAATTTAATTGTGTGTGGGGCTCTTTCGAAACAATTTTAGTTTACAAAATCAAAATTTTTAATGCGCGGAGTCATAAGTTTCTGAAATTGCTCAAACGTGTATGGTGTTGTTTTGAAACCAAAATGTAAATATAATCAGTTGTTTATGTTTTTTTGTTAGAAGTAGATTATATTTTTCATAATATGTGCTTGTAACCAATCTTTTATATCATTTTTTTTATTTACTTTTACAATTATTATTAATGCGATAATTTTCCCCGCCATTTTTTTAAATATAACTTGTCTTGACTTAACTATAAAAATAGTGAAGTTTCTCTGTTTGTTTAAGCAAAAGTTTAATAGTGTGACAAGAGCAATTAGTTTCGAAACAAATTTCTAAACAGACTTAATAGTGTATGGGGCCTATAATACAGTTTTCGAAAAATGAGCCACATAATTTCAACAAAAACTTGAGAAATTATTGAATAAAGCAAAATCTGATGAAAAGGACAATTTGGGGGATTTAGATTCTGATTCAGATTTTCAATCTGAAGATTATATTTTGCGATGATGGAGCATATGGTGATTATCGAAATTATCAATCTTATAGTAGCGAAAACGAGAAATCTGACATGAACTAAATAATTAAATTAATTACGAGTATAGATTAACAATTACATAAGTGCTTCAGTACCGAGACAACATTTTGAGTAATTGGACATAATATACTAGAGAAATTTTAGAATTCCCATTTAAAATAATGAATCCGGAATGCAAATTAAATGTTTCTGTAAATTTAAGTCCTTGGAAACTTTTAAGGAAACACGAAATGTATTTTTTCGTGTTATTCAACCATATTTGAATAAGAGGCAATATTTATATTATGGACAATTATTATAATAGTGTTGGATTATTAGAAGAATTTTTGGTGTACCAGAACCATACAATAGAGAGATTGGGTTTAAACCAGAAAGATAATCCAAAAGATATAACTAAAACAAAACTTAAAACTGATGAGTTAATATGGGCAAGAAAGGAAAATGTGTACGTCTTCAAATAGAATAATAAAGGTGAAGTGAGGAACCTTTTCAGAGACATAGCTTCTTTTTTGAACCTATAACGTCTTTGGAAATTCATAGACTCATTATGAGTCTTAAAATATCTAATTCTGCACCTAACGATTCTTTTTCCAATAATTTTTTGAAGAAGATTTCGCTACTTATTGTTGATGTTTTAAGTTATGTTTTTAATCTCAGCGTTTATCAAGGAATCTTTCCTGATGAGTTAAAAGTAGCTGAAGTAATTCCCCTTTTTAAAAAAGGAAATGTATTGGAATCTAATAACTACAGACCTATTTCTATACTGCCTGCTATTTCAAAAATTTTTGAGAAAGCTATTAAGTCCAGAATATTACAGTTTCTTGATAAAAGTAAATTTTTTAGTGACGCACAATTTGGTTTTAGGAAAAAACGAAGTACCGAGGATGCACTTATAAAGTTCTGCAGTGAAATTTATGGTGGTATTAACAATGGTAATTTCTGTAGTGGTTTATTTATAGATATCACTAAAGCGTTTGATACAGTAAGTCATGATTTACTATTAACTAAAATTTATAATGCGGGGTTTAGAGGTTTTATTTTTAATTGGTTCGAGTCATATCTTAATAATAGGAAGCAACGAGTCAAATTGAATGGAAAGTTCAGTGACCTTCTTAGTATCAAGGTTGGTGTACCCCAAGGTTCAGTATTAGGTCCTGTTCTGTTTCTTATTTTTATTAATTCATTATTGCAACAACAGTTCAAGGGTATACCTACAGCTTTTGCGGATGACACTGCTTTTTCATACAACAATAATAATCTACTTGACTTATTTTGCGATTTAAATTTTGACTTGGACCTAATTCGAAAATGGTTTTATGTTCATAAATTAGTTATAAGTAATAAAACTAAAATTATGCAATTTAGGCTTAATAATTGTCTCCTCGAGAATCTTAGTATTTGGTATCATTCTCCTGATTGTCCTAAATTTCCTTTATTTCCTATACAGTCTCTAAACTCTTTTGTCTTCTCTTCGCCTTGTAGTATTTCTTGTTTTAACATTGAAAGTGTAGATACGTTTAGGTACTTGGGTGTTTTACTTGATAATAAACTGAATTGGTCTGCACATACTTCCTATTTAAATAATTATTTTAAGAATGTCTTGCGAAACATTTACCACTTAAATCTGTATTGTTCTTTAAAAGTTATGCTAATGGTGTATTTTGCTCTATTCAGTTCTAAGCTGCAATATGGAATTAGTTGCTGGGGTGGTTCTTATTTTAATAAAATTCAACCTCTTCTCATCGCTCAAAAACACTGTATAAGGATAATTTTTAAAAAAAATAGACTATTGCCTAGTTTTCCTTTATTTAAAAAGTTGGATATTCTACCACTTAGACATTTATATCTGTTTAAAACATTGAAAATTTTTTTCAATAGGTCGGGCTATCTCGCTCACCGATTTGTTACTAGATATCATCTTAGAATTAATAATTTATACCTTGTAAATGTTCCAAGAGCCCGTACCTCTCATTTTTGCCACTTTTATGATTATATAGCTCCAAAATTTTTTAATATGTATTTATCCTTATTCTTTAAGATCGGACAGATCACCTGTTTCATTTTGCAAAAATCTTCGATTTTGGCTTTTTGAACTGGATCACCTTCAAATTGAATCTGTTTTTAATACTATTTAGTTTTAACTTTAATTTAGTTTTTTTTCTAACTATAATTTTTTTAATTTTCTTTCAGTCTTCTAGTTATTAATTTACTTTTTATTCTTGTTATAATTTTGTATTTAATTCTGCTTACTCTCGTTTATTATTTAAATTTTGCTTTAAATTTTATGAAATTTTATTTTAAATTTTATTTTTTTCATTATATAATTTTAATTTTAAGATATTTTAGTTTTTTCATATTTAGCTTTAATTTTCTACTTTACTATGTATGTACCCAACAATATTTTATATTTTTAATGCTTGTATTTTTGCTTGCAGTTTCATTCATCACATATTCTAATGAATATCCGAATGATCCTATATTTATTCTTATTATTTTTATTTAGTAAATGTATATTTTTAAGTATTGTATTTTACTATAATATGAATAAATGAATTAAAAATCTAAAAAATCTAAGTAATTTCAATAAGTACTGCTCATCATCCACAATTGATTCAAGCTCAAAACAAATATAATAATTAGAATATATCAGTCTGGTATATGGTCTCCATATAATGAAATTCATATACATAGGATTACGTCATATATACATGCACTACGTCACTTTCCGTGGTCTGACCCCTAAATTTTGCCACCATATGAAAATAATTTGAAGGCAATTCATCTTGCTACTCTGAAGAGAAGAAGCGAAATTGCTGATGTTATCTTCATCACTAAAGTAGTTAAAGAAAATATTAACTCCCAAATTTACACGCTGGGTGGCGCAGTAGGTAGAGCGCCTGCCTTTCAACCGAAAGGTACCAGGTTCGATTCCCGATGAAGCAAAACAAAAAAAAAATGCTTTATGGATTTTTCGACCTGGTCCAGTACCCTTTGTCATTGGGATATAATAAATGGCAAAAAAATAATTGAGAGTATAATCTGGTAACAATTTAAATAAAAATGAAACTATTCTATTTAAGAAGGCTTAGTTCCTGATAATAGCAGTAGTTTTCCACATTTAATGAGTTGATAAGCCAGTAATTTTGTTAAATAAATACTCGAAATATTGTAGATTGTAGTGTAAAATTTCAGTACCGTACTTAATTAAGCACGAAAAGGTGATTCTACCTAAGTTACTGTAGAGTGTAAAAAAAAAAAAAAATAATATATATTTTTTTTTCTTTACTTCAATTTCAATACAATTTACTTAACCTAATCTTAAACTATATAATACATTAAATAAATCAATGTTTTGTGATCTAGTCTGAGCTGTCTGGTTTAATTATTTTCTAAGACAATTTTATTAACACGAATTAAATTAATTATTTCAAACTTAGCCTAATACTACTAATCCCTTCCGCTTTGCTAATATATTTATCCTTACATTTCATCGAATTAATTATGGAATAAATGAACCTATCCATAGAATGATGATTATGGGTAACAAATATAAGAACCGCATTGATTTCTCTCTCTCCAAAGACACCCTATAGATCAGCTTTTATATTCTATATTCAGCTTTTAGTAAATTCTGATCTCATCTCTCTATATCCAATATTCTTATAGTTGCTAAGTTTTTCTTAAACAAATAAATAACTATAAAATAAATTTATGTAATCATAAATTTAATTAGAAATTATTAAAATTTACATAGCAGCTTACTTTTAATAAAAAGAACAAGTTCCATTTATTAATATTCAATATTTTGAACATTAATACATAGATATAAATTTATATCCATATTGTATCTATAAATATTACTTACTTATAGTAAGAGTTTAAAATAAACAAATTATTTTTAGGAATTGTTTCGTTCATCATAACACTACTAGAACTCATCAATAGGTATTTGCAGGCCCGTGCCTGAGTATATGGTCGCTTGGGTACCAATGTATTTTGGTCGCTTCCAAGATAAAAAATAGAAAAATAAGTATTTTTAATTAGAAAATAAAATTTGTGCATCAAGTTCGCATTTTTAATTTTTATTTATATTAATATTATGTACATTATAATGTATATTAAATTAAAAATTAATTCTACGCGATTATGGCCTAGTCTTCAATCTCTTCATGTATATTTAAAGAACCAGCAGTTGCATTTTCAATTGTGATAACTGAAAGATTGCTGAGGCGTTCTTGCGTCGTTGATGTTCTCAATTAATTTTTATTGTCTTAAGTTTTGAAAAACTTCACTATCCAGATGCAATAGATACACATATTGTTAGCAAAAGTTTTAAACTTGTAACAACTTGAATTTGCCAAGTTGTGTTTCTATAAATATTTTAATAAATCTTCGGGTTGCTTTCTATCATTTATGATAGTTTTCAAAGAAAGCAATTCTTCACCACTAATATCATATGATTCATCACCATCTTTAAATTTATTATGGAGATCGAAACAACTTTTTTTTATATCCTCATTTTCCATATTAATAAATTTAATTAGAAATCCAAAAGTTTGTTCAAAATATGATAGAGATTGAAATAGAGTGGTAAGCGATGAAATAGTTGTATCTGGTATTATATAGAAAAAATTAATTTTGAAATTTTCTTTTGGACTAAATTAAATATTTTTATCTCCTTCATAGTCAAGTTGTTTACGATGACGTCGGTGACGTACACTAATCAACGGGAAATTCTGATTCTCTTTCAACTTTTTCAAACAGTTCGTTAGAAAGTTTCAAATAGTTTTCGAAACTTTCATCATTTCTGATATTTTTGAAAAAATTCAAAACCTCACTAATTGATTCAGGAACTGCTATGCCAAGAAACTTTCTGCATCATTTTACTAATAATATCTACTTTCACCAAGATTTCATGCCATAATATTGGTTGAACAAATAAATTTATAAGATTTAATTTTCATTGACAAACAAACATTGAACTTCATGTCGAGATATTGCTGTTGAACTATTTTCAGCTACTTCAATTAGGCTGTCATAAATTTCACCTAATTCATTTCGAAGTGGTCTAATAGATTTAATTCTTGCTTCCCATTGAGTTTCACTAACTTGCTTCACTTTAAAAGATTTAAATTTTTTTTTTAAATTTGCCATCTAAATAGAGAACTATAGAAAAAAAATTGTATATTGCTGATACATTACTAAAAAAGTCAACTGTTGCAAATGAAACTTTAGTAATATCATTAATGACCAAATTTAATGTATGTGCGTTGCATGGCATAAACAAAGCTCGTGGATAATTGTCCAAAATTCTTTTTAGCAATCCATTATGTTTTCCGGACATATTGGAGCCATTATCGTATCCCTGGCCACGCACATAGTTAATACTTAATTCAAGATTCTTTAATTTTTATATTAAGAAGTCATAAAAAAATTCTACAGTACTTTTTTCAGAAAAGCCAATGAAATTTTCTCTTACTTCAATTTCATCAATTTGACTATGTACATACCTGCAAATCATTGTGATTTGCTCAACATGTCCAGCATCCGGCGTACAGTCCAAAATGACTGAAAAATAATTTGCCTCTTGTATTGATATTAAAATATATTTTATAATTTGGTTTGCAAGGATAGTAATTATTTCATTTTGGAAGCGGTTTCCTATATAATGTGACATGTGGTTCTTTAAAGAGATTGATTTTTGTACACGATTAATGTGGTCCGCCATTATATCATCAAATTTCCCTATCACTTCAATTGATTTTAAAAAAATCTCCATTATTTTTTTCATACAATTTGCATGAATCGCTTCTAAAAGCTAAATCCTGTCCTGCAAGAAATTGTACCACAGATATCATCCGTTCGACAATTTGATACTATCGTTTTTTCTCTGCGTTATAGTATAATTTCATTTTCTTATCAATTGTATATTTTTTTCTTAAAATTTCATTCCAAATTTGAAAATTTGCAAATGGTGCAATTTTCAATATGCAGCGATCTTTTTTCGTGGCGAGATAAGTTTGCAGAAGTATGTTGCCAATCATTAAAGTCTTCATTAACTAGTTTTATTTCTTGTTTTCCAAATATTTTACAACAGAAACAAAATATATGCACTCACGATTAAATTTTTCCCCAGTAGATATTTTTCTGTATAAATAAATCTTTGAAAATGATCTTCCCATTTCATTATTCGGATATATTAATTGCACATTTTGAATGGGCTGGTTACAAAGCTTGTTTTTATATAAAATTTTAATTAACTAATTTTTTTTTACAAATTCATTCAACAATTTTTTAAAATAATTTCCTTGTCGATTTAGCCACCTTTTAATTTGGCCGCCTGCCACGCGCACGAAATAAACGCTGGCCAGGCACGGCGCTGGGTATTTGTAGTGTTAGGCTATACAACCTATACAACTCCTGGTTTTTAATTTTATCGATTTTATAACTTATTACAAGATGTCATTATTACATCTGTGAGTAATAACATCTCTGAGTTATATACAAATAAATAAATAAATCATTAGAAAAAAAAAATTAAGCCTAATGACGTTGATGATTATAACCGCAATATGTCGTGAATTGGTGTTAAAAACGATATTTGAATGTTTTATTATGAAAATGTTTAATGATAAGTGCCTCATTACAGCTTAAAAATTTTTATTACTACAAAAGTGTCATTTGTTGAGTATATGGTTTGATATTAATATAAATATGACAACTACAGTTGTTGTCATTTGATTTATAGCTCATATTAAAATATCAGAAAACAAATGATAACTATAGTTGTCAAAATATGATTTAATTTTGATTTAAAGATCATTATTGTTTACCGGATTAAAATATCTCAAAGATCAACGAACTCACATATAACTGTTGTTTCTGAGTCGGTTTATGTATTCTTAATTGAATGTCAATGTATTAATAATTTCTTCGATTGTTTGTTTTTATAAAACAACTAATTTTAAACGCAACCGTTGCGCTTATTGGCCCTTATAGGCAAATTAAATTGAAATAAATTGTTAATTTTCAGTTTTTTAAGTTCAATCGAATATAACACATATAATTCATAAGAGTTCTCAAAAAACTATAAATTTATAAAAATGCGACATTTTAATAGACACGATTTTGACACACGAAATTTCGTAGGACTCCCAATTATTAACCCATCTTTTTGCTAATGATATAACCTAATTAAATTACTTTAGGGTGGTATGATTAATTTACATTCGTATATTCATTGTGTTATTAAAAATGTTAGAAATTTTATTTTGTACTCAAATTAGTAAAAATTTTTAATTTTAAAGCACACGAATAATAATTTAGCAGTTACCCCTTCTCGTCCATATCTAAGAATTATCTAGAATTTGCTATTATTATCTTTGTAATTATTTGTGTAATGAAATAGTGGCTTTTTTAAATATTTCGGGAGGAAAGTATATAGCAATCTGATAGATTTCTTACACCGACCAGGTTATCTCTAGAATTGTGCTTAAAACAAATAATGGTCTAAAATAAAATAATGATAACAGATAGTGTAATCGAGCCATTTTGAGCTACATAACCGAACAACTAAGTGTTGTTTGTGCTATTTGTTTTTCTACAACGCAAACCGATTAAAAACTTCCATCTATCTATCTACTTGTTGTAACTTTAGGTATTACCTAAACTCTAAATATTATAGTCTACTCAATTTTAAGTCACTTGTCTGCCTTTGATGTTTGCTAATTAAAAATAATTATGATTATTCTGATCAAGAGAGATTTTGAGTAGGATTTTGTAGGATTCCTCTTTCTGTCAACAGAATATGGAGTTGCCTGCGATGGATTAACCAATCTTGAATAGATGTTTGTCGAATGAACCGGGGTCCTATAATAAATCATGTCAGCGTTTTGTCATTGTACTTGCTTTCATGATTACCTGATTTAACCGACTATTATTTAATTTAAGAGGTTTAAACAGATTGCAATAGACCTTGACAACTATTCCATATTGTAGTATAGTTTTTTTTTTTAATTTTTAAATTGAGCCCACTTTTTTGTAGACAAGCGTTCGAGCGGGCAATGTTTGGCCTTAAAAATCTACTCTTCGCCATTGTTTTTGCAAGAATATCTGCTTCCTTTTTTCCTCATCATAGCTTATGTTTAAATTTTTATTTGTCCAGTAGCCTACATAAAAAAGACTCTAGTTTCTTCTGCTAGCTTTATTAAGTTTTCATCAATGTTAAACACAATTACTTAATTTTTGAAAATAACTTTTTCTATTTCGTTCTTTGGTTTTTTTTTTTAGCTTTAATTACAATTATTTTTAAGTACTGTCAAATTAATAAAAAAAATAATTTATACCAACCCAATTGATTCAAAACCATGACTCGTACATAAAAATATAAACAATAACAAAAAAAAAACTTGAATTGTTCTAATATAATAAATTAAAATTTTTTATTGTATCTTATTAAAGGTATTTATTAATGTATGTATAATATCTAAGAGATATGCATAATATCATGAATATCTTTAAGATCTATTATAACTATAATGATATGATTTTATTGCACATACAAAATGTATAATTAATTTTTTAAATAAGGAAAATTTTCTTAAAAGAATTTTAGAGAAATATTGAAAGAAAAACAATTCTTGGAAAAAAAATAAAAATAGTAAAAAAAATATTAAGTGTTGCTTATTTATTTGTTTTTCCGATTTTAAAAGTGTGATAATTATTTTTATTAAATTAATTTGTATTAAAATATTATAAGAGTAGTTCAAAAATATGTCTGAAAGGAATTATTTTCTTTTACCTTATGAGTTCTGATTTTTTTATTAGATATTTTTATTACTGATTATTTTATTCTTAACGTTTATAATGTTATCTAGATTGAAGGTTTTAAATACCTCAAAGTTATACTTGCCATATTTGCATTAAATGCATTTTTATGGTGTGAGATGTTCTATGGAAAGTGACTGATTGTACTCGTATGTATCAGAACTTATTTTTAAAAAAATTTAATAATATGTTAAAAGCGTGATTATGTTGAAATATTTTTCAGGAATCTGGTGTCATTAATTTCCAAACAATCAAAATATTTTTCTTGTATTTTAACTTTACAAAAAATTTTGACTTAGAACATCGGTTTTATCATCGTTGTGGGTTGACTTCCCACCAATATTGTGAGTAATGGAATCAAATATGACAATTCTGTTGCATTCAAGCAAATTTCAACTTCCATAATACATTGAAAGCTACAGTATTTAAGTCTTTTAAATTGGAAGACGGAGAAACAGGCCAAAACTTCGTTGAAGAGACGAAATGTTGTCAGATATGAAATAATTTCGTATCTTCAACTGAAGAGAAGTTGCATGTGATCGGATAAGACGGAGGACGCTGATGATGGATTAGGATGTAGGACCAACATGGTCTATTGGCCGCCTAACTAATTTGTTTCTTCTATCACATTATAATATATTTCTGTGGCAATAAGTATATAGTTAAGTGCACTTAAGTGGTTTCATATATTTTTGGTTACTTAATAGCCCTTTCCAAGCTTTACTTCCTGTCAAAATTTGGTTTTTTTGTGATGCTAGCTATGCTAAAAATTTGCAAAATTAATAAAAAAAAAATTCTCTAAAATTTTAATTTTTGGACGGATTTCAATGTTGTTTCATTTGTTTTTCTTTGTTAAATGAATTAATCCCCTTCAAAGTGGCACAATTTTTTCATAAATGATTAAAAAGTTTATTTTGCGTTTCCTGAACAATTGACAAAATTCACTTAAGTGGTTATTACTTATTGACACAGATTTTAAGTGTGTACATAATATTTTAATTATGAAATCGAAGTTATTATTATTCTTGGGTCTTCTGTCGAAGGGTTTAGAAGATATAAGCTAAATTTAAAACTTTTTGAAAAAAATTTAAAACAAATGCCTAGTTTTATATAGAAAAAGGGTAAAAAAAGACAAATTTTTTTAATAAATGCTTATATTTTCTAAACCCTTTAACATAAACATAAATAATGTATGTATAAGTTATAGAAAAACAAAAAGGCCATTCCAACAATGTATTAATATTGTGGAGGTTTTATATTAAAATCTAGAGGTATTTCGTTTTTTAAGAAAGAAAATAAAAATTGTTTTTTTTTTTTTTCCAAAATTTACTACTTTGAACTACAATATCTCCATAACAGCAACACCAATCATCATCAAATAATGTTAGAATATGCTCCAGACCGGTATCTTTCTAGAATATGTAACTGAATGTGTATATATATATATATATATCAATGGTCAACAGATATAACGGTTTTTATACAAAAACCTCAAAACAACAAGGATACTTTCGAATGTCCTTTTCGTCTTTAAACGATAAGACGCGCCACTAAAGATATATATTTTTGGAAAGCTAGCAGTACCAGCTCTCTTTGGGATATGGTCATTAAGTCCTTCGCCGATACAACATCTTCCTCAGGATCCCGAAAATTTATTGATTGTGAAAATTTAATAAATTTAGCAGTTACTACGTTAAAAAAAAATATCAAAAATTGTTATTGCCATTTTGGAATGTGGATATTACCCAAAACTGAAAATTAGGATATTTCTAGCCAATATGTTATTTAGATGTTATCTAACAACTTGGAAAAGTGTAACCACGTTCACAAAAGTTTATATTACAAATAAAATAATGAACAACCACCATTTAGAGACTCAAGGTAAACGTGAATCAAATTGCTAGATAAACATCTAGATTTATGAGCTTAATAAAAGTCAACTCTCTGAAAATCTTTCTTTACACAATATCTACGCTTTTTGTATTTTTCAAAAATCCTGTAGTGGTGAAACTATATGTCGTAGCGGAATTAATCTTTTTTGATCGATTTATTCAGGAAATATTGCCACTACGCCATTGTGCTAACCAAATGTTTTTCTCTCTCTCCTTTTTTAAAAATAATCAAAATTTAAAGTAATCTTTGGATTTTCCACTTAATTTTTTTATTCCATTAAAGAGACTTTAACACATTGGATAGCACAATAGGTAGAGTTCTTGCTTTTCGAAAGGTCCCAATTTGGATGAAAGCAAAATACTTCATATGTTTTTTCAATCTTTTTAAATACTTTTTGTAGAATCTTTTCAATAACTTTTTGTAGAACTACCCGTACATAAATTTTTCGTTCACTGATCACCAATTTATTTATTTAGATATAAGAAGTTATTTATAAACGTTAAGAATCTGTAATATCGATATTTGCATAAAAAAAAATATATTCGTTAAAGGAAATTTATATAATCAGAAAACAAGTCTGATTATGACAAATAATTCTTTCATCTATTTGTAATCCATTGTAAAGCTTAATTGGAAAATATTTTCCAAAGAAAATTGGTTAAACCATAAACAGATGATAGTGAAAATTTGTAAAAAAAATTATTTTAAATACAGAGAAGAAGATTTTAAATTTTTGTATGTAAGAACCAATTAATATTGAATGGCATGCGATGTATTAAAAATTAAAAAAAAAAAATTTAGTTAAAAACCGAAACGCAGAAAAAAAAAATTCTTAAAGCTTGTTGTAAATTGTAAAAATAAATTTATTATTCCACTTTTAAATTTATTTAATATCAGTTAAGTTTCTGATTATTTATTGTTACGAATCGGTAATTAATTATCCATCTTTTTTATTAGGTATTATGAATGATATCCACTTAATCCAAATGTGGTTTATCTGTTGTCTTAATCCGTAAACCAAATTATCCAGGTATACGAATTTATCCGTTTTATTTATCCATATTTATCCAATTTAGAAATATCCATTTTGTGATAAAAAAAATATAATCCAAAATATTTATGCTACTTCTTTATTTATTAATTTATTTTGTATTGTATAAACAAATATATACCAACAGTACGAAGGTAATATGTTACTTATTTGATGAGCCTTTACTTTCTAATCTAGCCCAATTCGTTTTAATGTTAAATTTTTTTTTTATATATTTGAATAAAAATATAATGAACCGCTCTTTCGATGATTTCCGATCCGACTTTTTCTTTTTTAAATTTTAATATTTTCCGATAATAAAACGATGTTATTCGACCGAATTCCACCTCAGTATTGAAAATTATTTTATGAAAATTTTAAATTTTTGAATATCATAAAGGAAAATATTAGAATTGGAATAAAATTTATTTCACCTCATTTGAATATGTAACTTTATGTAACTTGCGCACTTTAAAATCGTCTAAAAAAGATTGTTTGGTTTCTTTTTTTTTTAAATCATTGTTAAAAAATTGAAAGGGGAAATAAAATTTTACCCTTCTAAAAAAATTTAAAACAAAAAACTGGAATAAAAAATATTATTCAACCCTTTTAAAAAGTTGTAGTTAAATTATGATTCAAATATGTTAAAGGAGTAAGTGAGATAGCTGAAAATACCTTAAAACATGACAGAATCTTGGTTTTTAGTACATTTTAGTACACGAAGTAAACATACGGTAAGAGATAATTTAGACGTTACAAAATAACACTTTTTATAGCTTTCATTAATTTTAATTTTACGAAAATTCAAGTTGGAATGTTAAAAGGAGTTATCAAGATATCTAGCTATCAGTTGTTTAATCTTAGAAAGTTTTTAAATTTCTAATATAGATACTCAACAGTATTGCTCAAAACTATAGTACCCCTAAATATAAAAAAATCAAATATTAATATTAATGAATGGGTGCCATAGATGGGTGGTGCTATAGTATAAATATAGATGGTTACAATAGTTATGAACGATACTGTGTAATATAATACATATGTATAAATATTAATAAGTTTTCATTTTAATTCTGTGTAAAATATCTTTTGAAATACATTTCATGTTTGTATATGTCTTAGGCGCCTATAACCGAATAACTAGACACTTTCACCGGCGAGGTTCATTGTGATACCACGGGAAACTTCCTCTCATAACCTACTCGTTAAACCATTTTAGGCTTTTTATAAAACAGTGGAGCGCTTTGATTTCAGCATCTTCAAGGCACCCAGGAAGTTCTGAAAGAAGGTTACTAGATAGATTTTCTTGTTTTGATAAAGACAGAGGAAAGTGCAGATTAAATGTTTGACAATTTTATCAGCTGAAGATCATTATCAGCTGAAGATCATCAGTTACTTATCACATATAATTCAAAATTAAATTAAATTTACACAATAACAACAGAGGGCAATAAACCAAAGCTGAAAGGACACAAGACAGCTTACTTTGATTAATTTATCTGAAAATGTTCAAATATTCATGTTTACATTTGCTGATGATACGGCGATATTGAGCTGATCGAAATTTTGTATTCGACAAGTTGAACTTACATTTTTTTTTACAAAATTGATTTTATAATTAGAAACTTAAGGTGAAAAATTAATTGGATTCTGAAAAGTCGGAATTGTAGTAATTTGTGGAAATATTATAATTTATCGTATTTCTACGATGAAGTATTTAAACTATAATTTAACACAATAACAAACAAAATTTTATATCTGGTATGTAATGAAGCATTATATTTAATATGTAGATTAAAAAAAGTACGGTATTTTACGGTACGGTAAGGTACGAATAAGGGAACTATTTCTTAAATGATATATAATTAAAAGGAAACGTGGCGAATTCAAATATTTTGTAAAATTTTTTTTATTTTCAATTAGAAATTTCACCCAATGTTACAAAAATTTAATTTATAAAATACAAAAATTTTAATTTATAAAATTTCCGCCTTTTAAATTTAATATCTTTTTTTAAAATAAGCTAGTAGGAACGGCCCATGCTCACGCACGGTTTAATCATTTAAATACGTTTTATCACAAAATTATATCTTAACTTAACTTATCTAAACCAACTCTCTTTCATAAAAGGAATAATAGACTTATCATAGAGAAAAAAGAGATAATAGATCGCGCGGTAATTGGATGTGTTTACATTGAATTGCAATTGCATCTTCATAATATGTGCGCGTAAATGTTATCATTACAATTTTTTTTATCAGTTATTCAGTTCATCAACGTTTTGAATTTTCTATTCTGTAATTTTGATATTTTCTATTTTGACAATTCAAAAAATTTATTTGTAGCAAATATTTATTTATGTGTAGTAAAAAAAATTATTTATTTTCACAAATCATTGCTACATATTTAAATTTAATACAATATATAGACATTTTGACAATTTTGTGAATTTTGGAAAAAAATTTTCACTGTTTTAATTAATCCTACATTCCTACGTTTATTTGAAATAACTTAGTTACCCTTCAATTTTTATACAAAAAATTTTTACATTGGTAACACTCGCTCTCTTTATGTAAGTGCTCAACTTAAATAGCTATTTATTTAGACAAGAGGTATATTTATGTTAAGAAATGACAGCCCAACAACTCTGTGATTGATGCGTCCAGTAGTTAACACTTTAAATGTTTTCTATGTATTAGTGTAAGAGTTTGATTCTGAACTTGGTAACATCGAACATTATATAAATTAGCCATATTTTATTTAAATATGATTTGTAAATTGTTTGTTTTATTTTCAGTTGTTATTAAAACTGTACCACAAAAACTAAAAATAACATACTAATTCACAATATGTATTTTCATAAAATTTTTGATTTTTTTTTCTAGTTTCAATAATTTTTTAATTTTTATTTTGATGATTTCGCCGAGAAAAGAATAATATGCGTTTGTAGCTTTAATCATAATATATAATCAATAAAAAAATATGTTTTGAAAGAAAACAAAAACAATTTGAACTCATCCAATCATTTAAGTATTTCATTTTTGTTTTACACTCCAAGCCAGAAGATTGGTTTAATCGATGATACATCTATATTATAATACACAAGAGCACGATTTTGAAGACAAACTTTTCGTGGTTTTTCGTTTTTTTTACACTCAATCAATTTTTTTTGTCGATTCTCTTTTGAGTCAAATTCTTTTTATTTTTTTTTTATTTATCTTATTTGGTTTTTTGCACTTTTAGTAGGAAACAAAAATTAATTAGTATGGTAATACTATTAATATAGGTTTTAATATCCCAAATTTTTGTGAGTTCGATTCTCTATTAATTAAAATTTTTTTTTTATTTTATGTATTATATAATAATTTTTAATATATTGTATTATATATAAAAATATTTTTTTAATAAAAAAAAAATAATTTTTAATTATTTCAGCAAAATACGAAAGCGTTTAGTTTAATATAAATCTAAGCATACAAATTATGTATACTTATTACTTATCAATACATGGAATGTATTCACAGTTGACAATTTTGACACTATGATGTATCATGTAGATGTTTGCATATAATATAATATTATATTATACCAATTAGCATTTATCCTACTTATATCTGTATACTCAAACAGCTAAAATGTAGGTATAATAAATATAATATAATTTGTACTGTATTTTGGTTACGAAGTCTTATTAGTATATTTGTGAAATGTTATGTAGCTAAGCTATATCGAACATGTTAAAATTTTATTGTTCAAAATATAAAATATAATCATTTTATACTCTTTTACAGTTTGCAGGAACTTTGTTTAAAAACACATTCTTGAAAAAATAGCAAAATTATCTTCAGACATATTATAAAATTTAGCGTTGCAGTTTTTTTTATTACATCATTACTATTTATGTACAAAATTACACCAAACATTAAAATTCCTGTAAATGGAAAATGGTATCTAATTCATTTTTTAACTTTGGTTTAAAATACTATCAAATAAAATCAATAAAATTTATGTGCATGTCGCAATTACTGTGGTATTAGATAACTGACGTGTGGATGTAAACCGTGACGTATGGTTTATAAACCAATACTGTAATGTATCTCTTTAATTTTGGTCCAAGAATCTGTTCTTACCCATATTTCCATCAGATTGACTGCATTTCAATTTTACTCTTAATTGTTGTAACGTAACTGATGGGAAAATATTTAAAATTATATTACATAATATAATCTCAGCTCGATTGCACTGTTTAGAATATTATTTTTACATTGTGATTTCAAAGTAGGTATCACCTTTACAAATAGTAACAATGCGGGACTAAATATATAAGTGTTGATCCGGTTTGCATTCAAATATAAACTCTTAACAATATTCATTCAATAATTAGAATAAAATATTAATGAATTTTTAAATAAATTATAAGTATTCCCCAAAGTTTTTATTCAATTTTCAATAACCATCATAACATTCCATTTTTATTCATTTTTTTTAATTCAAAATTCAAAAAAAAAAAACCCAAATAGTTGAAATGATTATTGTTTTTGTTTTTATTTCATTTAAATTTAAAGCATAATTTCATTGATTTTTTTCTTTATTTTAATTTTAATTTTAATATAAATTTATATATAATATATATTTAAATATGTAATATATTATCGTACCAGTGTACACATATACGATTAAATATTATACAAAAGAACGAAAAAAAAAAACGAAAACAAAAAAAAAAGAAAAATTTTTGCATTTTTGACCATATTGAGTTATTACAATACACAACCAGTCCAGTTCAATATTAACTTTGTTTTAATAAAGTACGTTACCTGGATCTCATTAAAATGAAAATTCCAAAATACAATGAAAAATAAAACAAAATCGAAATAAAATAAAAATTAAATAAATTATAGAATATTTGCTGACTAAAAATAAAATAAAAGAAAAAAAAATTAAAATAAGGAATTCATCATGTTATTTAATTTATTCAAGCTTGACATTGTCATTGGCAGATGGCGATTAAATGAATAATGTGACATTTGCATTTTTTTTTTTTTTATTATTATTATTATTATTATTATACATTGATGCGTATTAGGGTTGCCAGTTTCAAATTTATTATATTTCAGAAATTATTTGTTATTTAGAAATTATTATTTTTATTTAATTTTGTTTTTTTGTTTCATTTACTACTGCCAAAATTTATTTGCATTCTATATAAGGTATAATAACTAATATAATAAGCAAATATTTATGATACAATTTATTTAATTATTGACTTCTAGTAGCGTTTTCCGTCAAAGACCTGCCTTTAGATGAAGTTATAATCAGTTATTTTTATTTATTTTTTTTATTTTTGATGTCTTATAAATAACAGGAAGTTCTTCATTTTAGTCTTCTCCTTTGATTTCTAGTTGCCCTTGCAGTTTGAGTGATTAGCTGGTTCTATGCTTAGAATTACACTGGTGACGGATTCAATGTTTAAGTCGTGTTCGATGACTTTATTTGACAAAAACCAAGGGGCGTTTACGAGTGACCTTAACACCTTACTTTGGCATCTTTGTATGATATTAGTTTTCACTGCGGAACCCCCAAACTGCATCGAATATGCCCAAATAGGTATAGATATAGTATAAGCCCTAACACACTTCCTATGGGAACGTCAGATTGTATTTTATATAGTCCGGTACACGTATTAGATTGCTTCACATAAAATCAATTTCATAGAAACCACATGGTAGGTTTTTTTTCAATTTGAAATTAGGCCAGAATGCCACACCTTATCGAAAGCTTGAATAATATTGAGAAGGGCAACAGCTGTGTAAAATTCTTTGTTTTCAAAAGCTCCATTATCTCTTTTACAATACGATGTATTTGTTCTATGGTTGCATGCTGGTTTAGAAAACCAAATTGATGAGCCGGAAAAACTTTATGCTCATCTATAATTGGCAGTAAACGATTCTTTAACAGTTTTTCAAGTATTTTTAAAAGAACTGGTAATATGCTAATCGGTCAAATTGATGCACTTTCCACTGACTTTTTGCAAATTTTATGTATGAGTATTATTTTCGATACCTTCCGTTGAAGTATCTCAACCTTACCAAACCATTGTAAGGACTCATTATCAGGCTTAGTGCTTTTTTAAATAGCCCATGTAAAATTTCGTCTGTCATGAGATCACAGCCAGGGGATTTACTTGTATCGATATCCTTGATAATGTTTTTTTGTGGTATAGTTTAATTTACATTTATTACAGGGTGTAGGTAGGTACGGTTTTTTGCCAGATTTTTCTTAACTTACGTTTTTCAATTATAAGATAAAGTTATATATGGCGGTAAACTATAATCTTACTACTATAGAACAAATCATAAGTTAAAAATGAAATACAAACAATTTTTAATATGGTGCACTTTTCACTCGCTTTCTTTATATAATCAAATTTTGATCAAGAATATTTTAGAACGGACCTGGTAATTCAAATATGGGATTATGTTAAGAAAATTTACATTCAAGCTATCTAAGGCTTTCCAGATAAAGCATTCCATAGTGTTGTCAACGTTTCCTCGTACTAGTATTGCGAACTCTACAAAGGTAGTACATTGAAGAGGCAGTTACATGCAATGCGAAATAAATTAATTACCATTAACATAATGATTTATTTATTGAATAACTTTTGAATTACAGTAAATATTTGTCAGAATTAATCAGGATCAAAAATGGAAATATTTCTGGAGAAGGCACAGCTCTCAGTTTTTCAAGTATTAAACGCTAATCTGTTTTTCAAGCGCCAATTAGCTATTCCGATTGAATCATAACTGAGGAAACTGGTCATCTCTTTTAGCTGATACAGCGATACATGTACTTTAAGATTTTTGGAAAATTGTAGGATGTCACTAGAGTGCTATCACTTTAATATTTTCAGTTTTTTAATATGTCATATAAAATTTTCTGAAAAACCAATTCAACAACAAAATTATTTTTATCGGAGTTATTTACTACAAAATATGCTCGTCAATTATAACAACAATCAATTGGCAACCTTAATTATTACCGCTTATGATTTTTTTTTTAATTTTTAGAACTTTATCTCCATTGTAAAATATCTCAGTTTCAGAATTTAAAATTAGAGAGTTATACACTGTACAATTGAGATTCATTTCATTCACTCATTTTTTTTTTATAATTATTTTAATTAATGGAATTCAATATAATTAGAATAAAATTAATCATCAGAACATCTTTTAAATTTTGTCTTTTAAGTTTTTATAAAACAATTTTTTTTAGAAATGAATATTTATTGAATTTTTTTTTATTTCTACTACCAATTAAAAAATGATTTATAATGATACAAGTACATATATTTTATAAAATGTAGCTGTGATGATTCATTAGGATTTTGGTATGTATATTACATATAAATCATTGTAAATTTGAACAAAAACCAGTAGTTTTATACATTAATTTTTTATATTTAATAGTTTTATGCAAGTATATATTCTACGGTTGCCCAGATTTAGCACCAGAACTATGTACAGGTAGTTGTAAGAGATTTCAAATGTTTCATGTCAGGATATCGTCATTTACAATTTTGTCATAGCAGCGGTTCTACTCGTAGAATAGGTAATGGTCGTTTGTGATGTGATCAGTGATAGTGTCGCTATATAGCTTTCATTGACAATTTTAATCCTAAATATCATCTGAATATAAATATTAGAACAATTTATCAATTAGTGATCATTTAAATGTCGACAGTTTGTCACAGACGATATTGTAATACCAAAACAAAAACGAAGGAAAATTATGGTCCTGATCATTTTTATTAATTTGACCTGAAAATTAACATGAAATTTTCGGAAAATATCGAGTGTGTGTGAGTATTTAACATCTTAGAAAAAAAATTTAATCAATTCTATGACACTGGAGGAATACCCAGAAGAATGGTTAAAATCAACATTCATTACGATGGTTAAAAATATCAAATGTAAAAAAAATTAAAGATCATTGACTTATAAGCTTAATGAGCCACACATTGAATATATTTTTAAAAGTTATTCACTTTTGAATCTATAAGGAATGTGAAATTACAATTTGTAGTATACAAATTTGGCTTTAGAGGAGGCCTTGTTACTCGGGAAGTTCATCTCGGTCTCAAGATTTTGATTCAAACTGTCGAGATGTTTATAATGATATTTTTCTTTGTTTCATAGATTATGCAAAAGCTTTGGACAGCGTTCAACATAATAAACTTGTGGATCTTGATTAAGATAAAAATATATTGAAAAAAATGCAGTTGCTATGTTCAGAATTCAGATACACCTTATATTTTGTTGTAAAGTACTTGTTTAATTACAATTTTTTCTTATTTTAAAAGTCTGATTTAATGAAAAAAAATAAGTGTAAGTGACGTAGTAGTTTTTTTTAACTTAGCAAGTCTTCATACCATACTTTATCGAAAACTTCATATAAGTTAAGTTTTTCATATGAGTTAAAATTAATACTGTCAATTCGATTAACTTATTCAGTAGTGAAATGGTTTTGCCTAAAGTCAAATCAATGGCTTGGTGTCATGTTTGTTATTACATCATATACATATTTTTGACATATTTGACATATTTGACATATTTGACATATGACATTTTTTTGACATATTTTTTCCATTATTTACTTATCTATATTTTTTTTTCAACTTTTATTATTTGCATTTAAAATACAAACTCAAAACTAACTTAGCCTAGAAAATGTTTAAGAAAAACGACTTTAATATGCTATCACTACACTTACTAATTAACATTTACACTAATTTAAATTTTTATGTTAATTTTATTTGCTTATTTTTTGTTTTATTTCACTCGTAATTGTTAATGTGTGTGAACATGCTTCTTCTTATATGCATTGTAAAAATCAATCGACACGTCGTCGACAAAATATGTCAAATTATGTTTTGAACAAATGTGTTTAAATGGCATCATAACAAATAGTACGATACGATAAAGTTGGCGACAAAAATTTTATCAAAATTCAAAATTTGTCGTTGTCACACTGCTACATTTCATTTTGGCAATAATTCTAAATCATTAAATTATAAATGTTGTTCTTGTGGTTTTTGAATTGTTGTTTGAAAATGAAAATGTTGCATTCGTTGGACTTGCTATGCAACATTCTATGTCGACAATGTAGGACGACAATATCGTGTCGTTTTCAGTGGTTCAGGTTTAAGTGTTGAACTTAATATGTATTTAATACCTGATTCTGATAGAATGTGTTTTCCAACCACCAATAATCTTTTTTAATTTTGTCTCTATCTGGTACAGACATGTTGTAATTTAGGCTTATCTCCATTAATCGGGCTGGATTGGAATCAATGGTCTTACATGTGACCCGTCTTCTGTAATGATATAGTATAAGGGGATTATTTTGATTTGGAATATTACCCTTTTTGTCCGGAAAAATAAAATACTCAGAAGCAATGAAGTCCATGAGCAAATTCTTTTCAATGTACTCCTCGTTGTGTAAAATATATGTGGTGATATTAAACCATTTTCTGAAGTGTTTTGTGATCTGTCATAAGGTTTTCGAATCAATTTTATCAAAAAATTGTCGATCTTGATTATGTTTGCTTTCTTGTACAAGTATTTATTGTACTCAGCATCGGGCTTCTCTATATATTCTAGTACACACTCTTAAGCATTTTCCTTCGAACTTGCGTAGTTTTTCTATTAAATTTGCGCTGATATTTTACCAAGTATTGGTATTATTAAAATGTGTAATAGCATTTTATTTTGCCTCTAACTCTTAAGAGTTTCTTAGCTATCATAAACGACTTATTGCCTTTTAGAAATTGTATGATTAATATGCTCCGATTAGCTCAAAATTTAGTTGAAGAAAAACTTTTCAATATTTGACCACTTTTTTGTTTGCTATATAAGTAAGTTATTTGGAGATCTTTTTTTAGGTCTGAACTTCTTTTGTCAACCGTGTTACGAAACAGCACGGTTTCGCGCTTGTCAAAGTTCACTTTTAGTAGCCAACTTTAGCAGTAGTCCAACATGTTTTGAACTTCGTATTGTATACTACTAACTATGTTATCTGCTGCATACACTATTATATCGTCGACGAAGGCTAGTTCATATAGATATTATCCTTTACTCGATTTATTAAATTGAGCAGGTCTGTTAAATATATTGAAAACAGAATGAGCCGTTGACAGCGTTGTTGTAGTCCATTTTCGATTAAAAAAGTTTTATGTGATTACTTTTATAGTGATCACGTAAAGAAAATTTATTGCCACATACCTTTCTTTGGATAAGCGAAATTAGGTGTGATGGCAAATTATATCTTAACAGTCTGTATATTAACCTATGCAGCCAAACCGAGTTGAAAGTTTTTTTTCTAAATCGACAATGCCATACCTTTTATTTATGAACCAACATATTATATCTGACGTCAGTTTGATTATAGTGTAGGTGGTTCCATGATTATGCCTAAAATCGAACTAATTTTGGGTTATGATATTTTTTCATGTCACTGACATTCGAAATTTTGTTGTTTATGAAAAGAAGCATAATAAAGTTTGAAATTGATTAGTGGAAAATTTAATATAATAATGAAAATTAATTGCCTTTTGAAGATAATTAACAAATAGAGTTCAGCGAAATTTCAATATAAAATAAATTAAATTGGTATGAGTGCCCGTTTAAAAGTATATATGTAGGTGTGCTTTAGACTTGATTATAAATCAGTAATTCATTGTTTACTAACAGTTTTCAATATCATCATCTAATATTTAGTTTTCCTTTTTTATATTTCAATGATGAAAACACAATCACGACGAATGACGAATTTATCGCGTTCAAATACATGGGATTGTATGTAAATCGTGACGAATAGCCCAAATTTCGCGTTCAAAAAATAACTAGATTTATTTCTATTTTACTCGTCAACGAATGACATTCAGTGATACCAACATAAATTGGTTTTACTTGATGTCATTTGTTTGTTATTGTTGTTGTCAGTTCAAAATATAAATAAATTAAGTTACAAAATTGTTTTAATAAAACACTTTCAAAATTTAAATTCAAATAAAATTTTTTCTCCATTTTTTTTATAAAGAAATTTTGAAATATCAAAAACACAAAAATTTTTTCAATAAGAAAGATGGATTGTAAGTGATTAGAAATGATATTTTTTGAACAGGATTTTGATTGGCTACTGATATTTTGAACATTTTGGATTTCATCTTAGAACATCGATTTGATCTAGGAATTGCTCCAAATTGATTTATTGAACTTAAATCACTTACATTTCTCCAACTTCCATATGAAAGATATCCATTACGCAAAGAAATAATTTGGTTTAATAATATTTTTTGAAGTAATATCAATTTCAATAATAACGACAATTTATTTATTCTGTTTTTGTTTTAGTAGTTTTGAAGTGTGTCAAAAAAGCAGTAGCGAATAGTTCGTCTGATTGTTTCTGTAAGCGCGAAATTTGGTTATTCGTCATTCGTCGTGATTGTGTTTTCAGCATTATATGCGAATTCGGTATCAAAATACATTTTCTTCGATATATTTGAAAACGGAATAACTTGTTTATTAATCGGCAAATGAAATTATTAATTTTTCTGTAATTAAAATTAATACATTTTTATTAAGACAAAAAAAAATTATTTTTAAATTTCTACTCAACAATTTTTAATTACTAAAAATATTCATTTAACTGACATTGATCTCTTTGGGATTACAATATTAATATTATAAATTATTAATTAGTTATAATTGATTGATATTATGATAATAATTAAAATTTAAAAAAAACATACGATTTAAAATATTTCTTTTAATTAAAAATTTACTATTAATTAAATATTTATATAATATGAAAATATAATTAATATATTCAAAATAATTATTAAAAACATTCAATAAACTTGATTATCATTGCAAAACACCTAAAACAGAAAGAGAAAGAAAAAATTAAAATTATTGAAATATTTACAAAGAACTAGTTAATTTTTTTTTTTAAATTAAAATATATTAAATTATTTTACTTATTTCGTTTAAATACTTAAATTGACCTAATTTTTTAAATTTTATTAAAAATATATTCACAATCGTCAATGGCATCAACTTGGTATAACAAAAAATATTTTAATATACTCGTACATTATATTATTTCTCTCTGAATTCATCAAAATCAACATTTTTATTATAATTATAATAAAATATTATATTTAAAATTTTTATATTAGATACAATAAAAAAAAAAAAAAATCATAATGAAAATCTTGAAAAATGACCATGAAAATATCTGCATATATAAAGAAAATTAAATCAAAACAATATAATAAAACAGAAAAAAATGATGAAAATTCAAAGTAATTATCTCAGTTTGATATTTTTTTAAAAACAATAAAAACATAATAAAAAAAAAAAAATTGTTTCAAGAAAATCTGCGATTGTTTTTTTTTTAATTTTTTTATAAATGGTATTAATAAATAATAACAATAATAATAATATAAGTAGTAACAATTTTTCGATGTCAATCTATCTGTTTAATTTATTATTGACAAGTAATCAATTCCATAAAAGATTTCTATGTGTTTTTGTTTTTGCTGTTGTTGTTTTTACTGTTGTTGTTTTTTGTATTCTAATTTATAATTGAAGCATTGTCCATATTTTAAATATTATTCATCAAATTTAAAAATAATAATAATTATTATTATGAAGACCATAATATAAATTATATACAAGTTGTTTAGGGCTTAATAGCCATGATAAAATAGGAGCAAAAAATGCGACGACATTCGTAGAGTTTTCCTTATTTTGATTAATTCAATAAAATCCGTCCAATTAAATCAAAGCGCATTGTTTTAAAGATTTGAATTTTAATTTTATAATCTCAATTTAAATATTTTTAAACCATTTTTCAGGCGGAAGTTTTGTTTTAATAAATATTAATTGATTTTAGTAAGATATTTGATGCAAATCAGAGACGGCATTCTTTAGTTAACAACACATAAATGTTCACGTGGCTTTCAGAAACCTTCAGGATCATATTCAATGTATTACAAATCAAATCCAATGAAATTGAAAGTCCTCATGTTACTGTTATTTTAGATAAATGCACATTCAAAAGAAGTAAAGTTCATTGTAGCTCATCTCAATAAGAGGCTTACTTGGAAAAAGCAACTAGAAACAAAACGAAATGAAATTTTTATTTTTTTTAAACATTTTTTAATTTACCGTATCCATTTTTCTTTTATATAGAAACTAACAATTTGTTTTCAAATCTTATAATCTAACTTTAATTAATGATCTCTGCCATTGTTAGATTATTAGTTTTTATTGCAGAGCATTCTGCGAAATGGCGCTCCATTATACCTCTTTCATCGATTTCAAGAAGAATTTCGATATGGTTAACCGCGTTGGAATGTATTAAGAAAAGAGAGAATTATCGATAAATTAATAAGAATAACAGAAGCTTTGTATGAAGATGCAGAATTAGACGTTCTTGACAGCGGACAAATAAGTTATACGTTCACCACAAATTCTGAAAGAAGACAAGGATGTCCTCTCTCACCACTTCTATTGTTACTTGTAATAAATGAGATAATTCAAGAAAGGGGTTCTCCCGGAAGAGGTAGAAAGTGGGACATCTCAAGATCACAACAATGCCGAGATCATATATGTCTGCTAGCGCATAGATTCTGTGACATCTAACACAAAGCTGATCTACTTCAGCAAGTAGCGCATAGAGTCGGGCGTAGAAATTGATATAGATAAAACCAAGGCCATGAGGATAAATAACACCAATACAAACATCATCACAGTAGAAGGTCAAATAATCAAATATATTAGAAGCTTCTTCTACCAAGGTATCATTCACAAAGATCACAGAGTGGTCAGGAACCACCAAAAATTGCAGTTTTCTGATCTAATTTGATTATTTAGCACATTTTATCTCTTTAATCGGTGGTGACCTATATTCAAATCATTGCGTGTATTAATATTTTTTACATACCAATGTACAGCTGTAATGGTTCTAAATATATTGGATTTTCTTTCAATATTTGAGGACATAGGGGTCCCAAACACCATATCTATATATACTCTGGAAGATGAATTTTTAGATTATATTCCATATAACAATTTGATTAGTATTTAATTTTTTTTTTATTTTATCATCGGCTAGTGTTTAAAGGTTAATTTGGAGTCCACTAATTTTTGTAATGAATGTATTTTTCTTTGAATGTATTTTTCTTTGAACTTGTTTCTATCTTTTGTTTCAGCCACTTCTACTAAGGTTGAAAATCATATTCTAAAAATACATAAATACATAAAACTACTCAATATTTAATAACAACACTTATCATCAGTAAATTCACTAAAATTTTTTAATATCTTTTTTAAATAAAAATAACAATTTTTTTTTATAATTCATTTCAATCCTGAGTAAAATATTTTATGAAAAGAATCTATTGAAGAAATATCTGGAGGTTATGAAGAAAAATATTCAAAATATATTTTTGTTTATCCAATATGTATAAAGTATCTTAATAAATTTACTTATAAACCATATTATTATGATGAATTCGGGATATGCTTTGATTATCTCTACTATATAAGCCTATACATATAAGGTAAAAAGTAAATTAAAATTAATATAAAATAAAATTATGTTTTCCTAAGAAATGAATATTTTATTTTTTAATACCAGTAGCAAACTATAATTAATTTAATGGTCTGACTGGACTGTCTAAACAAAAACAAAAAAAAACACAAATTTTTAAAAGATATAAAAATAAAAATTAAAATATTTATTGTTCCTGAACGCCGCAACGACTTTCAATTCTTACTTCTGTTTGAATATTTTACCCGATTTACAAGTTAAGAACAGTAATAACACAAGAAACTTCTTTAATTAAGAGTGTAGATACAGTAGTAGATCATTGTAAATTATTAACCCCATTTGCACTGTGGTCAGTCTTAAGTCAGTCTTAAGTCTTAATTTACATTTATTTTACATTTTTATTGTTTCAAAATTCAGATATTGAAATAACCTAAAAAGATAACTTTAGAAAATTTAATTTCAATCAATCAAGATTAGTAAAATAAACTTCAAATCATAAAATTGTAAACAGAATTTAGCAAAGAAGCAAAGGTATTTTCATAAACGCATATTACAAAGCATTAGTCACGTAATAAATGAATCATGCATTGGCTTAAATATTTTAAACTACATTTCGAAATTCGAATGACTCATGTGTTGGAAAAAATTAAATTAGTTGTGCAATATGAAATTTTATCTTGCACTCTAGTAAGATAAGTCGTTCTGTTCTGTACGTGAATTAATTTAATTTTTAATGAATGTGGAGTACATTTTCTTAATGTTATCTGTATGTTTTTTTTTTTATTTCTGCAACAAAATATCGAAATATTTTTTTTTGCATTTTTTAATTTTTTTTAAATTCAAAGATACAAATTTTTTGTTGATAATTGAATAAAATCAAAAACAAAAAAATTATATTTTCAATCAGGACTTAAATTCTCACCAAAAATAAAACGACACTACGACATTCTTGAAAGTTTGCTAGCTATCAGCGTGGAAAAATGAAATTCTCGGTCTGCAAAAATGTACAGAATTGTGTTCATAAGCCATCAGTATTATGCGATTATATAAAATGATTAAATCCTTCAAAATATTTCTAATATAGGTCATTGTTGAATTAAAGATTGTCCTATAAAATATGTATTTGCAACGAAATTAATGGTTAGTCATATTTGACACATCATAGCTTCGAGTCGTTACTGGGTTCAAATTATTCATAATATTTGTAAATCTTAATGAATAATTAGTAAATTTAATTTAAATTATTGTATAAATATTCTTTGCAAGAATCAATTTGAAGAGTTGAAAAAACATATGAGGAGTGTGCTTCGTTGAATCCGTCTATCCCAAGGATTAAATGTTTACCTAAAATGCACAAAACGGATAACGCGTAACGGGTCGCTGCAAACACCTCCCCTACCTATAAATTAGCTAAATGGCTGCTTAATTAATTCAAGATAATGAACTAAGACGAGAATACGAGATCACTCAAAAATTCCATGGAATTCATTAAAAGAGTACAAAGTTTGAAAAATTTCAAAGAAACAGATGTATTAGTCTCATTCGACGTCAAATTCTTATTCCCCAGTATTCCAGTTGTTGAGGTACTTATCGACTTAGAAATTTGGCTATATAAGCATGAATCAAGTCAACAATGGAATCAAAAAGTAAAACAATACATAAAACTAACAAGATTACTTCACTTCCAGAGGAAAGTTTTATAAAGGTAAAACCGTAGTCGCAATAGGGAATCCACTGTCTCCATTTATCCACCGTTTGTCTCCAAAAAATAGAAGATAAACTACACAAAGAAGGAAATTTGACAAGATATTGGATAATGTATGTATATGACATGTTCTCTATCATCAAGTGGAATGAATTAGACAAGATCCTGAACAACCTTAACAATATTCACGAGAACATAAAATTCACAGCAGAAATTGAAGGGAATCATCAACTACCTTTCTTAGATATTTTAGTATCAAAGAGAGATACTGAAATAAAGTTCACAATCAACAGGAAGTCGACGAACACCCAAAGAGTAACCAGAAGTACATCAAATCATATCTTCCAACAAAAGATGGCCTCATTTCATTCAAGGATCCATAAACTAGTGACAGTTCCTATGAAAAAGGATAAATATAATGAGGAAAAATATTATATTATCGACACACAGCTGCAAAAAATGAATACTCAAGCACAACAATTACAAGAATTATCAATAAAAAAGAAGGTATATGAAAAGGTCTGATATGACCACATTGTTCGAACAAGAACGAATAAAAGAAAACACCAAAAGAATTTCCATCACATATAATGATGAAATAACGAAGTCATTAGGGAAAAAATTAAAAAAACACAACATAGACGTCATAAGTGCTAGTAGACTAGATCAAATGAAAACATCACTAGAAAATCACTCTACGAAAGACAAAAAAAAATAAAAACAGAAAAAAGCGAAATCTAGCGGAATGTGAGAAAATATACATTGCACAAAGAGATTAGCAATAGTAAGATTTCAACCAATTTAAAATCTGCTGTAGCAGAACACATCGCAATCGAGGAACATGACATCAGCATAGATGACCTAGAGGTAATCAAAGAAATCAACGACACCAGAAAACTAGTTGTTTGCGAAAGTCTGGAAATCATAAAACAACCGTCAGGTACCCTTCTAAGTAATGATCACGGTAATGGGTACACATGGCTTTTCATAGAAAATAAAAATATAAATCCTTTGTTTATCAGGTAGAAATAAGTAAATTTAAAATTTAATTTTTGTAATTTTTTTTGCTCATAAAAAAAAAACAAGTATAATTATGTAACTAATATAACTCTTAATTAAATTTAATTACGCCAATACACTGAAAAAGGCAACATTATTATTGCCGAAATATCGATATTTGTAAAAATAGACAAATAAAGATTTTAGTAAACTAAAAGGAATTAGCTATGCGTTTTTCTTTCTTTTTAATTTAAGAATTTTACTACAAACGAAAAACAAAATTTAAATATATTGTATAAAGCCTACAAAAATGTGATTTTAATTTCATAAAACATTATATTTGGTTTGAATTATAAAATGATAGGTATTTAAAAGAAGACGTAGCGAAACTAAATATTTTTTCTCAAAATTTTTTAATTAGAAATTCTCATCTAAAATTTCACACCATTTATACACATACATCTTAACATACAAAAATTTTAATTTTCAAATACCCTCAACTCACCATGTACTAGCTAATAAAACAAAAATGGTCTAATAAATATATTAGAATAAAAATAGATTTGAACATTGTTGAAAATTTAATTAAATTTTTTAGTTAGAAGTTGTTCTCAAAATAAATCAACTCTCAAAATCCCACTTACGGCATAGTAAGTGTAATTGAATTTTTTTTTGTTATTAATTGAATAAAAAAATTTTACAAAATTTGTTTAGAATATAATTTGGTACTATGTATAAGTAAATTGCCACTGTTTTTAAAGAAGATCTAGTTGCTAACTTCCTAGCCAAGTATGACCGGAAAAATAAATAAATTACACGTTCCCCTCTATGCAGCAAAAATAATTTAATAAAACACAGTACTGACAAGAATAAATAAAAATAAAAAAATCGGTATTATAGTCGTAAGTGCATAGGATGAGTTCGTATTCGGCCTTACAGTAAAGTTTTGAGGTTGCCTCAAGTTTTCTATGCGTATGCTTGCCTTGTTAAGTACTGTTCACTGTCACGCTATCTTTAGTTGTCCACTATCATTTTTCTGACATAACGAATTTTATTCATGACTCAATCTTGACTAGACCTATAAAATGTGTTGTCGATATGGTCCTTCATCTATTTATTTCACAAATTCTTTCACTTTTTGTTCGTAATTCCAGAAATTTGTTGACAAAATACTTTAGTTGTTTAAAATGGCTCTTTCTATAATTTCCCATGTTTCACATCCAAATAAACGAACTGAGAGAATATTTGATTTGGAGGATTCAAGTTTTAAGTTAATTCAGACATTGGGTTGGAAGATCTTTTCATCTCTCTAACTGTACCCGATCGGCGTTACTGAACCAGTCAACATTTTTAAAAAGGGTAACAGACGTATTTGTTTATTTTTGAAAAATCTACTTAAGCATTAACTTTCAGGTCTGTAGCACCTGTAACAGTTTTTGAAAATATAAAATCCATGCCTTGACAAAAATTTAAGTTTTAATGGGTTAATTTAAATAATTTTTGTTTTTATATTGAAAATTTCAATATTAAAATTTTGAATTTAGTTGGCGCCTAAAGAAAAAATAAAGGTTAAAATTAATTTTTGTGTAACATTTAAACTGCATAATTAAAATTACCTTTTAATGTTCGTTGATTGCTAACATAAAAACATCTAATTTTCATATAGTTAAACTAGCTTATTTTTGATTAATTTTGTGAAATAAAATTACAAAAAAAAATAGCTAGTTTCTTTATTCTGATTTGATATAAAATTTGTATAGCCTTGATTTTTTAAAACTATAATTTTAAAATAATATTAAAATTTCCCCAAGGGAAAGTCATTGTTAATTTGATTTTTTTAATTTAAATAAAATAAAAATATGGTATAGGCAATCATTTAGAATGTACATAGACAGAGTAGTAGAACTCAAATTTGTTTTTAGAAGATTTTTTCACATTCATGCGTTTAAATTTTTAATTGGATAAGTCCAAAACTCAATGAGACCACACCCACAGAACAAGCGCGATTTAGAGCAAAAAGAAGCTGTACTTTCATAAATTACTTATTAAATAAAACTGGTTTTGAGAACCATACAAAATCATTAACTGTTTTCACTGACCTTACTGCAGGCTACGTTGAATATGGAAATAAAAACGTTTAATATGTTAACAGATCGATATCTTCAGGAATTTATCAAACAAAATAAAAGAAAAAAAAGAAAGCTTAATAATGGGCGACCTCAAGGAATTGTTTCTTCAATTTTATAATTTAACAGCTACACAAGGTATTTATCTGATACCGAGTCAGAAAAGTTTTGTTATACTGATGATTTGGCAATCACTACCCAGAGTATGTCTTTAATAATTGCAGAAAGAACATTGAGCAACGAGTGATACACCTATTTTGAGAAATGGGGACTTTAATCTAGCCCAACATAAACGGAAATGAGCTGTTTTCATTTATCAAATCATCTAGAGAACCAACATTCTAAGTGTTGGCACATTTCTATGTGCTGTTACCAACATTCTATGTGGTGGTGTCACTAACGATAGATCTTTAGCTTACAACCAACACTTAAACAAAGTAAGATAAAACAACAGTTAACCAGTAATTCTTGGGGTGCAAACGCAGAGTCCCTAGGTTTAGCAAGCAACTTCTCAGTGTTTAATATATTCTATTTCAGAATACTGCGTATCAATTTGGTTTTACACAAACACACTAAGAAAATTGATATAGAGTTAAACAGCACAATAAGTCTCATTACAGCCACAACACAGACTAAATTTACCCGTACTTAGAAATATAGCCCTTCCCAGCCTACATCGTGAAATTGCTTTTATTAGAGAGTACAATCAAATAATACTAAATAACAAATTATCTATACTACAACAAAACATCCCAAGATTAATATCATATCAATAATTGACAAATAATCTAATTGAAAATCACTTTAACATTCCTAATGAATGGGCAAGATCTTGCATACCAACCTTACAGGTAGGAAAATAACCATAGAAAATCAAATTAATATAAAATCAGTCTTTCACCTTCCGCGTCAACAATGGTCAACGTTGAATAGACTTTCAGACACAAATCATGGCAAATGCGCCGATTCTATATATATATATGAGAAGTAATCACGTCTCCAATTTGTAATTATTAAAAATAATAGTGGAAAAGTGCTACATCTGAGCATATGAAGGCAACATAAACGACTTTGTCAAATTAACACCCTTAGATTTAGAATGGTTATACAATTTAGTTTTTAGAATTTATTACAATATGTTTTTTCCGTTACAAATTTGAATTTTTGAATCTAATTATTTTGGAAAAATTAATATAACTGTAATTCATTGCAGTTTCCATATTTCTACAACTTTATATTCAATATCAGTATCTATACCGCTGCAGTAAAATTAAAAAGGAAAATTATTGCAATAATACAAAATTAAACAAATTTTGAAAACAATAGTTAAAATTGACATGCGAGCAAAGCTTGGCTTAGTAATATTGTAAAATAAGAGATAATTTTTTTAAAATTTTAATAATTTAACCCTATTTTTAGTTGAATCAAGAAAATAAGACAATTATTAAAACAACACAAAAAAAAATAATATTGTATGAGACAAGCAATTTACGTATAGCAAAAACAAAATATATGATGATAATCTTAAAACAAACATCTAAAAATTCTAATATTAGGTCCAAGAAGAGCTCGTTGTAGAGACTATACTATATTATTCAATAACAATATGGATCCATCTTTCAAATTTTCAGTAAATCCATTTCATTTTCAAATACCCTGCAATAATTGAATTCAACCTTAGGTGCTTTTTTACACGAACAAATAAATAAAATAAAGTAGAAATATAGAAATATGAGACCAGTACCAAATAAATAAATAAAAACCGTTATATTAAACGGTTTATCGGTTTTTTAATTAAATTGCAATTAATTTCTTATTAATTCTAAATAAAATTAATTTAATACTGGCCTAGCTTAAGTTTTTAGATTTCAAGATTCGGTTGTTTATGTATTTCAGTCTATATTAAGTATAATTGAATAACTTATATAGGTACATTTGAATAAAAATGAATAAATACATAAATAAATAGATAAAAAAGGTTTCATTATTGACTAGAGCAAAAAATATTTTGAGCTAATTCGATCACATATAAATAATTCTCCACTTTTATGTTATTGTATTTCTTCATGTAAGAAGATGTACATATATCGAGATTTTTTCTACTTTATTTAAAATTTGTAAAGTTGAAAATTGAATAATAAAAATTGAAAATAAAAAATTATCAACCCTCTATCGGTTTTTTAATGAAACATTTGATCATTGCAATTTAGAACTCATATTTAAAAATTTAAACGTCATTTTTGACATTAAAAAAGTAAACAATGATTCGAATGGAAATACAAGATTTCTATCCCCTTTTATACCATTTTTTTAGTGTGTCAAATACGATTGGTTCATGCAAATTTTCTTTTATAAGGGTTAAAAAATCTCATTGGAAGGGTTAAAAAAACTGGTATAAAAAACTGAATATTGAAGGGTTGAAAAATAATAAAAAATGAATAAGAACAAATAAAAGATTGTAATATCGCTGAGTTCTTTTAAAAAATAATAAAAAATAGTAAAGGGTTTATCGCTGAATTCTGTTTAAATTTAGATTTACTAAAAAATATATTCATTTCTAAAAATCAGTATTCAATATTATGTTGTTGCAATCAGACATTACGAAATTCTAAAAAGAAATAATTAAAAGAAAAACCACACAAACAAAAAAAAAACAAAAATTCTAATTTTGAACATATTTGGAATTCGTTATTGATTTTTATTATTTTTTTATTTCATTTTGTTTTTTACTTATTTTTTTAACCAACTTAATATTTAAAAAATTTTTAATTTAGTGTTTATATGCACATAAAATTAAATAATTGTTTTTAATTATTATTATTTTTTGTTTTTATTTTGTATTTTTAAATCGATGTAATTAAAAATATTCATATACAGAGTATGTATATCTGTGTGAAACATTAAAATATTTCATGTAATATTATTGTTATAGTTACTGTCATTAACATTATTAATACATTACAGTGAATATCAAAAGTGAGTGGATAGTAGAAAATTTACTTTTACTAATTTTTCAACGATTACAGAATTAATTATGAAAATCTGTATTTGTAATAAATGAAATGTATTAAATATATTTGTAATACAGTTTTCTTATACAGTTATAATTATATATTTGAGCTATATATCTGAGCCAAATTTAATTATAATTAATTACTTTAATATAGCTTTGTTTTTTACACCAGTTTAGAATCAGGACTTGTACCACATCAAAAATACAGAGATAATGCAAATATTAACAAAAATTATCTTTTATATCTCGATTTTAAGCGGACCACCAAAATTAATCACACCTTCTTTTCATTAACTATATAAAAAATTTATTTTACATTATTACATGGTACAGTTGTAGAAAAACGGTATAATATTTTAGTATTAACCCTTTTGCAGAAATTCAAAATATACAATTTGTGGGTCAAAATGACCTATATTAAATATTTAAAGAAAAGTGAATAAAAACATTTGTTTTATAATTATTGCTTTATTTTATTTTATTTGTTAGTTTTGTGTTAAAGCAAAATATATAATTAGTTATGCTTAATTATTTGTAAGCAGATTATTGTTTTGTACAAATTATTGTGCTGTTTACAAACATATTTTCTGCAAGGGTTACAATATGTTGAATATTTTTTTGAATTTTTCCTTGTATAGTATAGTGGTATAGCTTTGCGTTTTTCCTAATGGCATGCAGAAAGAAGATGGACTAAGAATATATTGATTTTCTTAGTTAGTGTGAAGTTCTTGTAGTGTTCTAATTACATTTTTAAAGGCTAATATGTGGCTCTATTAGTTTATTTATTATTGTTCAGATAAGAACAGCCCGATTTTGAATAATTTGTTTTTATTACACATTATTTTTATTTCCGTGCATAATATGACGAACGTATTATATGTACACAAATCCAACATATTGGAAAATAATGCAACTGGCATCGTTTAGTTTGGAGTTTACATGTATAGTTCACAATTATTAATTGATCAAATGCATCAACTCTAGCTTTTGTCGAGTCATAGTGGTGGATTATTTCAAACTTTTTCTTTATTTCATCTTTGATGTCAATAAAATTGTGAAGTGTTCTCAATAAAATAACCGATTTATATTTTTTGGGACCATATAGGATACAATTATTGAATTTTGAGTAAATTAAAATTAAAATGACACACGTATTATCTTTACTTCTATTATCTTTGGAGGGAGAAAAGTTTTATTTATACGTCTCGTTCCTACTAAAGTTTTATTTGACCAAAGTAAATCAATGTCCATAAATAATTATAAGTATTGTATGATCTCGAAGAAGGGTTCTGATAATCACACCCTGAAAATATTTAAACTTAAAAATTCGAATTAATTGTGTAACATATATTTATCAATCATACTCACATTTCGTTGGGGGTTGAGTATTTGATACACGCCCTAGAGAAATATCTAAGCCACATGCATATTTAGAGAATCATACAGAGATCAAACTTTTAAATTATATTTTATCGGTTTTGACCGTATATACTACCGAAAAGGTATAAAATTAGGTATATATCGCTTACCGTTTACCCTATTTGTCCCGAATTGTTCTTATTGCAGTAAACAAAACGAAATATTGATCTTCCATTGATGTCATCTTATATATTTCTAACAATCTCACCATATGATTTATAAGCGTCGACCAATAACAAATACCCAAAATAAGCGTTTAATTCATACAAATCAATTGTATACCAAGATCTGCCACATATTTTCAATCTTTTGAGATTGGTCATTTAAACAATTATTTGTTTTATGTCTTGTGATATAAATAAACCAAAAACTGATTTGATGTCATTGATCAGTTAAATTGCATACTTTGATGATGGTCATGGTTTTAATGATATAATTCTCCTTATGGAATATTTAAGTTTATTGAGGTGGCCATAATTCTTGGCATATAGCTAATTGATTTATCTCTGATGATGAAAACTAAAAATAAAAAAATAAAGAAAAAATGTAAATGATCTTTATTAATAAACTCTTGTATTATTTCAATAGGTCAAAATTACCCAATTCGTACAAGTGCATCCAAAACAATAAAGTCTATCCCGAAGGTAAGCTAATAATATATTTTTTTGCTTTTATTTTGCTAATATTAATTCCTTTTAAGATTGTTGACAATGCAATAAGGTCTCATCTTGATATTAAATTGTAATTTTTTCATATTTCTGCTAAACAATTTGGTCAAATCGACCTAATTTGTACAGAAGAGTTAAAAGAAGTGTTGAAATTCTTGATATAATATCGCTGTGAACCACATTTTGGTAGGATTTTCGTCAATTTCTTAACCTTCTAATCCTTTTTATGCTACTAATCCAAATCATTTGATTTGATTTAAGCTGATATGATTTGATCCAAATCATTTGATTTCAGATTTTTTTGTTAACTACAACTTAAATTTTTAATTATTGTTAAAACTCTTCACTTACTTTTGATTCTAACTATAAATTAAACATACACAGAATAATATGATGTATATGCAACAATATACGAATGGAATGGAAAATGAGAAACTTCTCAACAATTTCTGAACTGTTTGTATATTTTTATGTAACTTAAATAAAAAAAAAAGGTTGAATTTTATTTTGATTTGAAAACATGTTTTTTTTTTCTTTAATGAAATTAATTCTTAAATTAAAATTAACAAAACAAAAATAACAAAAAAAAACAAATAATTTTTTTTTTCATTCTTCACCATTTTCCATTGCACAGCTTAAAGTAAAAAATAATCTATAATTATGGTATTTAGAAATAAAAACGCGTAAGTATGTTCATAATTATTATGCGAAACAAATATGACAAATAAAAATGACAGAAAAACAACAACAATAACAACAATAACAGTAGAAGAAAAAATTAAAATTAAATGAAAAAATTTTCCCACGATTTACGCATTTTATCGTAATAATACTGAATGGTGGATGTTGTTTTAATAATGGAGGCTGCTCCTACTTGAATTTAATATATGCATGTATATATATATGTAGAAAAAAAGGAAAATACAACATATAGTCAACAGAAATAGTCAACAGGATTGTAATAATGGAATAGAGAGAAGAAATTTTTATAATGACTAACTATGTAAATCCTATAAAAGGTAATTAATAACTATTCAGATAAAATACGAGTACCTCAACTTACTTAGTATAACTTTTATTTAATATATAAAATAATTATATTTAATATTAATTTATATTTGATTAGTTATGTTAAAGTTAAACTATAGAAACGCGTTACGTTAGATAATTTATTTGAAAATTTTTTGAAAAAAAAAAAAGATAGTTTTATGGTCCTGGTGGTATTGGACTACATATAGGAAAAAAATATTATAACTTAACAGTGTAATGAAAGTCGTAGTTTTACTTGATATAAAATATGATAGATTACTTGAGAATTAATTTTGATTGTATACTTCATTTTGTTATCTTTTATATAACTTAGAGGACTGAACTGGGACTCACAAACTTTATCCAGCAAAATAATTTTGTTGAAATATATTGCACGTCCTATTATGTATTTCTGTTCTATTGTAATATTTATTTTAATAATTTTTAACGCCAGACTATAGAAATATAAACAAGTCTAGCATACAAAATTACTTTTCTTTGTCAAATTAATCGAATTATAACATACTAATACTACGGCTCTTAAATGTGCGAGATAAATGCGATTTACTTCGACATTATTTTTACAATAATTAAGTTTTTAATTGTAATTTACAACTTTTACTTTCTGAAAAAATTCAAAACAGATCTGAAATCTACGCAATGTTAAATAAATATTCAAACAAATAACTAATTAATGAAAGAATTGGTTTGTATAAAACCATTGAAATCGATAAAGAAACTGATCGTACAAAAAACTGATAAAGAAAAGCTAAAAAATGGAATGGAATAAAATAAAGTTTTACTATTTGGAACATTGCACAAACTCTAATTTTGAATACAAACGAACAAATACAAAAATCCAAATTATAAATTTACACAACATCAGTTAATCTTTAAGGAAAACGATAATATTCAAATTTTCATCCGTTAACCTAGTTCTTATTTTAGTGCAAACTCGGCTCATTATGGAGAATGTTCTTTAGTTGTCTGTAGAAGTTGGTTTTGCGGTTTGCAGAGCTTTGAACAACAGTGTGAGATTATGAATTTTTTCCCCGGATACTTCAAAAAATAAAAACTCTTTGTGGACTGATGATGATAATCCTACTGGTTTACTGGAAATGGAAACCATAGCTAAATAACTTTTTGAAATTGACATTTCGAGTCAGTATTTAAAAGTTCGGGCTCGTTATTCTCATCTGAATCTGAATCTGATTCTGTTTGTTCATCTGTTTTGAATAATCTATCGATTATTTTTTTCCCAAATGGCACTGTCGATAACTGTGAACAGTACTCAAAGGGAACATTTCATTTCATTAATTTTTTTGGATGAATCATGTATTGTACGAGAGACAATAATTTACATCTTTTATTAATTTCTCTTTTCAATCAAACTAAGAAGTTAGATGATATTTGTGAATCGCTATTTTTTTCCAAAGTTGAACATAACAATTCAATTCGGCGGTAAATAATGTAACATCATTTCTTGCTAAGGCTTCTGCCGTAATCCGAACTGGCTCTAAAAATTTTTGAATGTTTATCAAATATTTCTCATCTATTTAAGCTAACAAATGAAGAGAATTAAAATATTCTAAAGCTTCTTTTACTTCTTCTTTTACTAATAAATATCCTTCTATCATGGGATCGATGGAATTCCAACGTGTGTTTATATCTATTATTATATGCAGTTCTTTGCCAAGTCGGGTTTTTATCTTCTCTTGCAATGGCGATAATCGAAAATATTTAATGACGCTGCTAAGGCTTGCAATTGTAAGAAAAAAATTGAATGATTATATACAGCATTTTCAATCGGCTCGTTTTTCTTCTCAATTACCATACGGTCATCTGGTTGAACCGAATCTATATACCAGTGTCACTGTCATATTATTCTAAAATAATGTCCGTCTTCATTTTAAATTAAACTCTGATCAGTTTCATCAACAGCAACATATTTCGGTTAGAAAAACTTTGTCACTGATAAATGTAATGCATGGTTTAAGCCTAATACCGTTGAACATAAAATATAATCATCAAAATCTACGTTGAACTCATTTAAACGGTTTCTTATTATTACCTGAATATTTTTTGCATCACATTTTCCAGTGATTCTTGCTAAACCAGTATTGTAATTTTCATTGTCATCATACAAAATAATATTGCAATATCTTCTACTTGTTTTCTAGAAACCGTCTAAAGAAATTAGTCTAGACACAATCCCTTCCAAAGTTTCACGTTCTAAATGATAAACGTTGTCGATATTAATAATTTATTCTTTTTAAATGTAGAGGCAGAAGTACTAGGACCTGCATTATCATCAGCTCCTTTTTTATCAAAATTTTATGTACAAGTTTAAGGTGCGAAATTATTCCACTTGTTGAACCACATGAATTTCAAAAAATACGAAATTCCATCACTGCTTGTTATCGTCGCAGTGTTTTGGTTCATACATTTTATTTGTTTGTTGGCTCTTTTTTATTTTGCACACTAACCGCATAACCGGTAAGATGGTAAATATTTTTATCGGCAAACGTTAAAGATTTTTACCGGTAGAGGAACTATAAATGGTAGAGAATCCGCACATTATTCTCATTTTGTATGTATTTGTATTTATCTAAATATAGAAAACCTTCCGGTGGAATGTAACCTGAATTATGTGTCTTTTCTGATTTTTTCCATTAACACTAATATTTTATCAAATCGGACACCCGTAAATCAATATTGGTCTAATGATAGTTTGGTCTTAGTTTAACCCTTTCAGTACCAAAATCCTATGCAATTAAAAATGAAAGTAAAGCGACTATGTATAAAACGAAAAATAAAATAAAAAAGTCTTCGGGACGTCATCATCTTTTAATCGATGCAGATAGTGAAAGATTTAAATTTGATTTCTATACAGCTCAATTACAAGATTTAAATAAATAATTATTTATTCCTTTAATTTTATAACACCGCATAAAATGTTCAAAGCATCAAATTTCTTGTAGCAACTCATACAATATTGGTGGCTTAACCTTTTTCTGGTTTTTGATTAAAACAACCTGGATAAAATTTCTACATTTAACCCTAGAAGAATAATCTATGTCGAAATGACGTATAAAAATAAATATTTTGTCTCTTATTAACCGTTGCATATATTGCACTGGATATTTTGTTTTCTCTAATATTCTCAGTTGTTATTCTGATCTAGCGTATGACGGTTTTTGTTTTACAATAAGTCAAATAACAGCTAAGAAAAATGGACCTACTACGTCTATACGACGTATTATTATTATTTTTTTTTATTGCTGTTTATTTACCGATTTTATAAATATTGGTCATTTATTACTATAATATAATTTTATTATAATCAATTTTATCGTAATGGCTGAATTTTATCGTAATCAATGAAGATATTTTACGTATTTCGGAAGAAGATGGAGGTTATATACCGTCAGAGACTGAGATTGAAACAGAAAACGAACGCTCTATTTGAAGATCAAAGCAACGAAGAACACATGTGTGATGGGGCTGTCTACACATTGGATCAGATGTGCCCATTCATGTCATGCAGTAGAAAAAGCAATAGATGGTCTATGACAGTTTTATGAAACTCAATATGGCGTTTGTAAATTTTTGTATAATTTACTGCCATAATGTACTGGCCACAAATCAAATTCATTTGAGCAGAAGGTGCTTTATTGAAATATTAAGCATTGATTTCACCTCAATCTGGATTTAAAAAGGGTTAGCAGTTACATTAAGAGATTCACTTCGTGAAAATATCAAAAACGTTCTTCAAAATTGGTAATTTGCTTTAAAACCATCTGCTATAATGTCCTTCACTGAAATTTCACCTACTGGAATATTACCTAGTCTAAAATCAGCTGTTGATTTATCATCCATACATGAACCAGAAAAGAAAAAACTAAAATTACTATTATCCTTCAAAAATAAGAAAAATGACAAAATCTAAGTGTGATAAAATGTGGAAAAGCAGTGTACAACAAACATAAATTTGAAGTTTGGCAATGGTATAATGTATCATGTATGTACGAATGCATGTAGGAATGTTTGTATGGATGTTTTCTTGTTTGCGTGTATAAAATGGGATGCGATGCGAGCGACTCATGTGATATAAATAAATATTATACGCGATAAAATAATGCAATAATTTTTTTTTCTCCTTTTTTTTTTTATTTTGATGAACGGATGTACCTAGATGTGACCTAGATTTAACCAAAAATTATATATACGATACCTACACCATAAGTATGTACATATTATGTGTTAATTTTATACAGAAAATTTTAATTATTTTAATTCTGAATATACATATGGTACCTACATTAAATTTTCTAAATATAATTTATAACTTACATTAGCCAAAAAATACAAATCGAGAAAATTGAAAAATAAAATTTGGCAAATAATAAAAAATAGTTGTCAGATTCAATTTTTTATGTAAGAATTTATATTTAATTTTTTAGATAGAATCAAATCATTAAAAAAGAGTATCTATCTAGAGGAAGAATGGTGTGAACGACTGAACCGGCTTTAATCCCATATTCGAACACTAACAGTACAATCCCATATTCGAGCACCATTTGCCCAGACTGGCTTTTATATTTGATTTTGCAGATCAACAATTTGTTACATGTATAAAACATAGATATCTACTCATTTAGTCAATATACAACTGATTTTATCTTACTTCTAACTCGATTTTTTTTTTTAATCAAGCGCCAATACCAAGATATATTTTGTATGTATAACGTATGTATGTAAACTAGCTACACATTTTCTCTATCTCTTATCTCTTATACAAAACAGTGGTTCAGATTGCCATCATGACTTAATAATATATTCTTGATTAGAGTTCACAATTTGAATTTACAATTATTGACATTTCCGCATTATAATTGCAAACCGTGTAAAAATCCCGAGGATTGTTATTTTTTCTTGATTTTTGAGTGATATGAATTTTAAGCTTTTTTTGTGATAATTTTTTAATTAAATCTTGAAATTAATTAAGATACCATAAAATGAATCAATTTAATTAATTTTTTGGGTTTTTTTTCTTCACTAGATTCGAAAAATTAAATAAAAAATTACTATTTTCATATGGTAGAACAAAACGTATAAAAATGGACAGATAGAATATAAACCGCCGAATCGACGTATGATTATCTTTTACAGAATATAAAAAAAGATTATCACTTTAGGGTTAAGTAGCTATACAAACTTCAAAGGATTTTAATACACAGTAAAAATATTTGCAGATTCTTGAATTAGAAATTGATGAAATACTAAACTACCTTTCCTGCTAATTATCTTGGTTTCTCCTATTAGATTTTTGAGTCAGTCTCTCTGAAAAATTTATCATATTATTTAATCAGACCATACAAAGCTAAATAATGGGATAAAATTTGTTAAAAACCACAAACTGGATTAATGAACTGCTATGATATTGAAATGAAACATTTTTTATCTTGAAAAATCTCGTGAGTGATCCTAGTTAATTAATTTGTAACCCATATATAATTAATTATTTGTATATAAAGACTTTTATTGACTATTACTATATTGACTGTTGTATAGATCGATATTAGATTAGTATAAGTTTTGGATTTCGTCAGCGGTAATTTTATATTGTCACTACTTTCCTCACGTTGTTTAAAATTTCCATTAAACTTGATATTTATTAAATACCACACGAGTAGGTAAATAGTAAGAAATAAACATCATATTCTAAAGATGACACTAGCAAAATATTTTTAAAAATTTTCTATTTGTTTGTTTGTTTGTCTGACCAGTACAAATTTTGCAATTGATTTAAACTTCTAAAAAATTTTACAAAACGGATGTCTTTTGTGGTCCAAGACTCATATCTCATAAGGTAAAAAACTACTAGACGAATCCATTCAAAATACTTGTACACTACACAATATACATAGTGAAAAATTTTAATAAAACTATGGAGTTAACCTAATTTGAAATTAATATTAAGGAGTAACATAATAGTATGTAGATAGATTGTGTTGAGTAAGTGTCGTTAATAAAACTCATACAATTCATGTCATTTGCATTGCATTAAATTACTGCAATAAATATTGTTAGTGGCATTGATCTATGCCACGCATCCCACTTTTTTTTTTTTTTTAATTTTAGAAGTATTTTCACAACTATTAAACATTCACAATAACAAATATTCACGATAATTTGTATGGTGTTAGGGATCTGTATTGGTTTATAAATCTGAATTATTTTATACTTAATATATAGAAAAAAATGTATATAAATATTATTTTTTTTTATTGATTTCTTATAATATTGTAAATGGGCTTTAATTATAATTTGTTAAAATCTTTTCAATAATTTTGAATTTGTATGTACTTCAATTATTTCAATTTAAATGCTTGTGGCAAAACTGTTATCCCCTAATTTGATTAATTCAAACAAATAAAAAAAAAAGATTTTAATTATACATCAAAAAATAAAAATAAAAATTATTTTTGCCTGGAAAATTATAATGACTTACAAAATTTATTTAAACTTTATTGTGAATATATTTATTTGAAAAAAGGTTTCATAATCATTCACAATAACCAACTCGCTTAATTTTTTTCCCCTTGATTTAAATTAAATTCTTAAAAATTATTTTTATCTATTCTTAAAAAATTATTACTTGACTACTCAAATGACATAATGGCACAACTCTAACTCCATTTTTAAATCAACAAAAAAACATAAGAACAAAAAAAAATTAACTAACCATTTGAAACTTCCTATTTTCAAACTGGGAAGTAAAGGTTTTAGTCAACTACGAATTTACAAAAAAAAAAAATACTTGTAGGTGCAATCAATTTAAATCCATTTAAAAAATTATAGGATATATAGATTTAAAGCAATAGCAAAAAAAAACAAAAATTGCAATTCCATGAAATTAAAAGTAACAAGAGCAACACAAAAAAAAGATGTTTTACCATATTTCGACAGAACAACACCAGAAAATGATCAATTTTGTCCAATATATTAGATCCAAATACCCAAGTAAATGAATCAAATAAATTAAAAAAAAAAAAAAACAGAAATATACAAAGCAAAAAAAAAAAACGATCTTAAAGTCATGACTTGCGCTTTAATTTAGAAAAACAAAAAAAAAAAAGAAAACACCGCCGCGCGCATATTTAGTACTATAAGAGCAGGTCTCTTCCTTTTTTTGTTTTTTTTTTTTTTATATATTATCTTATATGTATTATAACTGAACAATGTTTTTATGACTTTGTTGAATCTAGTCGTAATTTGTTGTTTTATTTATTTCAATATTTTCTATTATGGGTATTGTTATTTGGTTGATGAAAATACCAGAAGCTGAAAATGAAATAAAAAAAAATAATAATGAAATAGTTTTTATTTGAGGACCAAAAAAAAAAAAAAAAAAGCAACCAAAACAAGAATATAACAAATTGATGAAATATTGAGATTAATCGATTGAAATTTATCAAAAGTTTTTCAGTTTAGTTAACAGAGATACATTATTATATATGTATGTAATAATATGCACATTCAATTGACGTATTTTAATTATATTTTTAGTGGGTGGAAATTTAATGAATCATTTTAAATTTAACTTAAGATAATTTAATTATTGTGTTTGTCTTCTTCTTTACTCGTTTTGAAGGTCTCTATTCAAAGCTCCATCAACAAACAAAGATTTGTTTATTTGCGTATCGTTATTGTATATTTATTGTGCAAGTTTTTTTTTCTAATTTAATTCCTGTTGCATCCATTTCCAGATTTTCTTAGGCCGACCAATTTTCTATAATTTTTATTTTGGTGTTATTCTCTTCGAATAATACATGTTTTTTAATTATTGTGAATCTTTAATATATTTATATCTATTAAACATATTCTCAGGAATATCATTCAAATATTTTTTGCATATTCTTTTTTTATAGAGGAGATAGAGAGGGAGATAGAGATAGACAATAAGAACTGATATGATTATCTACAAATAAACGGATGGTACACAAATGTTGTTGAAATTTGGATATGTCTTTACCATATTGAACATCCAATTTTGCTTGTTGAAGTTTGTCTTACAAAGAGTTTGATATTCTTAAACCATCTAAATTCTACAACCTTTTCACTTTTTAAATCTCGTGCTGGGACGACTGTAATATTGAGTTTGATTTTCATTTATGAACATTATATTCTTTGTTTGCAATTGTGATTAATATAGACATTCGAATTTTTTTTTTGTTTTTAACTTATTATTTTCAATTCATTTTATACTTAAATTTATCGCTTTAATACTCCTAGCGCTCCTAGCTTGATGGGTGTTCCTTTTTTAAGTGGCCGCATGCAAAATTCTCTTCTCAATCTCTGCCCATTGTTTCTACTACCACTATTCCTACTGCTACAACTATTACTAACAACTACCACTGTTACTACTGTGATTGTCAGTTTCTAGTGGTGCGATGATATCCCACCTATATTTATTTTATTTGGCGCACTGGATTTTTTATTTTCTGCTTTTATGTAACTTTTTTTTATGTAGGTACCTGATAATGACTTAGCTAGAATAATCTCGCCGTGCTTGATTGAAGCAAGCTTTTTTAATTAGTAAGTAGCCTCACTTTATTTGAGTTGTAACCTTATTACACTCTTAATTTTTTTTTATATACATCCCAATTGACAAAGGGTTCTGGACCAGATCGAAAACCCCATAAATCTTTTACTTGGTTGGTTGGGAATCAAAACTGGGATCTTTCGGTTGATAGGCAGGCGACTTAATACGACTTTCCTCTAGTTACAATTCAGCCTCTGTTGAAAGTATTTTAACAATTGATATTAAGTTAGACATTAAGATTTCTACCTGTATTTATTCGATCTCATCTTTAAATATTTTCTTTTTATTACGCAGATTTATATTTTGCTTAATTAAACTTTATTCAAATACTTTTAATTCTCTTTGACCTCTTTATTTTAGAACTTTGAAAACTCTGTTCCTTGTATTTTTTAATTTTTCCAGTATGAGTTTAAGCTTGTATATTTTTAATTGCCGCAGTACTGCTTACAGCTTCTAAGTTACCTCCATGAAGATGTTTTAATGAACTGTTTTCTGTTGTGGATAATCTTCTTAATCGCTTTGATTTACACTGAATACAGAACCAGATTATTTAGATAGATTTTTTAGATTTTAGAATTTCTTTATTTCAAACTACAGAAAACAAAAGAATTTATAGGATGAAATAGTAATAATCGTTCTGTTGCAAAAAAAATATGCAAGAGCGTTCGTTCCTCTTATTAAAAACTATTAAGTATTTACAATTATTAAAAAAAAGGTATTGGTGGAAATTAATATATAACTTATAATAATATTCTAATTATAGATCAAATCAAGCTAAAATAATATACAAGACTAAGAATTAAAAAATATAATACAATTAATATTAAAAACTATTTACAATATAAAGCAATAAGAAAAAAGAAGAGAAAAAAAATGAAAATAAGAAGCAACAAAAAAAGAACAAAATTTCAAAACTGATTTTATGAAATCATTTTCAAAAGATTCTCAGTCTCTTCAAAGTTTAAATGCTGAGCCAGATTTTCAGATTTTTGAGAAAAATATTTGACGTTTGAACATTTCTGATACTCTTGGTGCAATAACATCATAAAAATTGCAGAAGTGATTTTTTTATGATTAGGAATATTTACAAATCGACTTGTATTGACTTTCAAATTATAGAAATTAGAATATCTAATATTTAGATTCCCAGATTTAATGAAAAATAATTTTAGAGTTTTATTGTATTTATATAATACAAATTTCTTATGGGAAGAATCTTCCTAAATTCAAACTAGTTAAAACTGGGAGTCAAACGTCTGGCAAATCAACCTAACTGCATGTTTTTGACTAATTAAGATTTGATTCAATTTGTTGAAATAAACTCCTCTCCAACAGATAATTCCATACTGAATTTTCGAATGAAAAAGGGCATAATAGACAATAGTTGAAATTTTTATAGGGCAGTATAAACTAATGTGATAAGGTTGTCTGATAACAGAATGAAGATAATTCTTCAGGTATAGTTAGTGTGAGCTGACCAATTTAGTTTTGAATCCACTAATAAGCCTAGGTAATTAAAACAATCTACTTTTTCGATCTTGAAACAGCTTACATCACAGGAGGTTAAAACACAAGTAGAGTTATTAGTGTATTTTGGGGAGTGGCTTATTAAATTATAATCAACAGTAGTAGGCAAATAAATACTAAGTCTCTACACCCTATGGGTATAATTTTTGGTAGCATCAGCGTCTAGACTTAAGCAAATGTTACATAACCATTTCTTGATATCTCCATCGCATTGTTTTCAATTATCAAATATTATTGACTTTAACTTTTTCTTACACAGACTACACTTGTCATTTTTGTATAATTAATGACAAAAATCACATTTTGTATAATTAAAGACAAAAATAACACAAAATTTAGAATTTCAGTAGCTTCTAAAACATTTTCGTAATTTTTAATTTAATTTAATTTGCTTTGTCACTTTATTTTTAATTTTTTATTTTAAATTTTTACACGATTGAAATACATTACCATCACTTTGTACTGATGTTATATTACTCAATTAATATTACAAGAAAACGGTAAGTCTGATACAAATTCAATGAGTACAGTTAGCGAGGTAAATTAATTTAATTATTTTGGTTAAGTTCAAAAATGGACCCCCTTGTCTAGAACAATTTTTTTTCTCCAATGAATCGAATGAATACTCCAATGAATCATCGCTTAGCAAGTTTTCATGTTGGAACGAACCACTCTGTACATTTAGCAGGTTTTCGTGTTAGAACGAACCACTATGTATATTTATACAATGCTTCTTGAAATTTTTTGTGTTTTAATTAATGAAGGCTTTAATTTATTTGTTGACTTATGACTTCAGGCAGTTGATAAGTTCACTATAAACAACTTATAAGTAAATAAATAACAGTTACAATAATTCTAATATGGATTATCTAGATATAGAAAATCTTATTATCAATTTTTTTTGTAAATTTGTAAAAAGAAGGCTAAAATTCAAATTATTTTTGTTATTGAAGCATCATCGAATTGATATTCATGCATACAGTTTTAATTTTTTAGGTACCTACCTAATTTTATTATTTGTTAAAAAATTATTTTCAATTAATTATCAATTTTTTCAAAATTACATACATATACAATATAAACTATAAAAACTATATTTATCTTATTTTGTATTTTTAACTGAAAGGAAGACGCCCTTGGCCGGTAAAAATGAAGGACACTGATGAAGCAGACCCAGTACCTACATGGTCTAGTGGCCACCTAAATAAAAAAGTAAGATTTAATAAATAATTTACCATATACTGCAGTAAGCTAATAAGAAAATCTCCAAATGATGCTGAAAACTAGATGAATGATGATGCTTAGCGCCTTAAAGATCTGAACATTTGCGGAATGCGATAACAAAAAGCACCACTAAATATTTGGGTTTTTGAGTTATGGCAAAACATATTTTTTATCTCAAAATCTCTTAAAAATCTATGAAGCATATATATTATATATATATATATATATATATATATATATATATGTGCCTGCTCGACTATAACTCACATTTATGGGTAGGTGCGCCAAATTGTTGCTTTAAGTTTATTGAATAAGTTCAAAATCGCTCCATTTGTCTAATAGGAGACATAAATGCGATCTCATCTCTTACATTATACCACTTGGTCATCTTCCGGATAGTGACGAAATCTTATTTTTGAAAATCTTATTTTCTGAAAATCTTATTTCTGAAAATATCATTTCTGAAAATCTTATTTTTTCAAAATCTTATTTTTTGAAAATCTTCTTTATGAAAATCTTATTTTTTGAAAATCTTATTTTTTTCTAAAAATCTTATTTTTTTTCTCCGAAAATCTTTTTTTTTCCTGCAAATTTTTTTTCTCGTCCATATTAATCTTTTTTTGTTGGGAAATTTAATTTATACACAAAATGGATTTGGTTCAACAGCCCTTAAATGTGATGAAGACAATAGGTCCGGGTTCCCAGGAGTTGGGGCGAAACTTACTATCACATGCTTTCATGCGTTTCATATGCGTTTCATATGCGTTTACTTGCCGCTGGCAAAAACAGGGTTCCAATAAATGAGTAGCGGGGTTTGGGGGCGGCAGGCCCCGACTTTAAAAATAAAATAATTTTTTTACCAAGACTGTGCGTATGCGTTATTATGTGCTCCTATTTAGAAAAAAAGCAACAAATACAAAATAAGATTTTAAAAAATAAGATTTTCAGAAATAAGATTTTCAAAAATAAGATTTCGACCCCAACCCCATAAAACAAAAAATGAAGTCAATTTCACAAATAAAAAAAATAGAATAGCCCATTCCAGGCACAATAAACAATGCCGTCATACCATATGAAAATTTTGCAAAATATCTTGGTATGACCTTTGATGTAAAGCTTCGATATGGATAGAACAGCTGAATAAAAAGAAGCAAGAGCTAGAACTGAAATATAACCAGTTGTATTGGATGATTGATCGAATATCTACACTTTCGACATTTATTATTAAAGTTTTGATTTTTAATCAAGTATTAAATATAGTCTGGGTATACAATATTCAAATACGTATGTGATTACGCTAAGCAAAAACCACTTCATATCCAAACGATCGAAAACAAAGTGTTAAAAGTGCGAAATATTGTTAATGCTACTTGGCATTTTGGCAATAGTGATATTCATAGAGATCGCAGAAGGCCCCTATCATAAAATAAGAAATAAAAAAGTTGATCACAAAAATCAGTTTCTGAACATGTCAATGTAAAAGTGTCAACTTTAGCAAACAATAAAAATTTTGTTAGATGATTTAAGCGAACGAAACCATTCGAACTGTTTTAAACCAAAATATTTAATATCTTTTTTATCTCTCATTAATTCCAAATGTCATTTTGATTAATCACAGTTATCTGAAATAATAGAACCAAAATTTTAATAATGATTATAGTTTAAAATAATAGTTTTAATTTTAACAAAAGGACAGAAGTTTTGATATGTTAAACACGGCATAGCCCTTCACATACTTTTCTTACAAAAATTTAGACGATAGATAAATGTTGTTTTGACGATTTTCTCCTATTTGGAAAGAAGAAAAAAAAAACTTACGATATCTTTATACGGTCTAATCGGTCTAAGCTGTAGTAAAAAATCCAATCCAATAATGTAGCTTGCTCGAATCTAAATCCTCGAGACCTTCTTCTACTAAATGATAAGTGTTTTAAACGATACTAAAGCATAGAATAACAGCAGCAAGATAATTATCTACTTTGTTCAATTTTACAGTTTAAAAAAAAAAAAAATGACTACACTGACAAGAAGATTAGGTACTGACAACAACAAAAATACATATAACCCTTTATAACCAACCCATCATAAAAAAATTACTTCATTAGAATATTTTTTTTTATGAAATATCAAGAATTCATAAAAACCAAGTAATTACATGTGTAACCTATAATTACGTTTATTTCTAATTGGAAAATTTCCCACTTAAATATAATTTTCTCTCTTTCAGGCCCAACAATAGTTTGAAAAGTTGTGACCATGTAAAGACCAGAAGTTGATTGTTAACCTTATTAAATGTTTGTCAATTGAAACTAGATTTGAAAATGACACAAAAAAAAAAAAAAAATAAAAAATTGAGATATTTATCTAAGAAGGCTAGAAGAGAAGATTCATTGAGTTTTTCAAGTCATCATAATTTTTTTTATAAAAAAATGTATTTGGAGGTTAGAGACACTTTTTTTTATGTTTCATTACATTTTTTTTTTTCCATTTTAACACCTGTAAGTTTTTTTTTTATCTTTTTTTGTAATTTTAGATTATTCAAGATAAAAATTTGGGTTGTTAGATTTAGATGTACTTACGTATAGCGAGCAGTATTCTAATGGATAAATAATAAAAAAAATTTATTGAATGGTTTGAATGATTTTAAAATTATTTCATTGATAACAGTTAATTTTCTTTCTTCAATTGAAAATTAATTTAAGGTTTGATTAAAAAAATTATTATAGTTTTTTAGTACTTAAAAAAATTATTTATAAATTGATTTTTTATTTTTTTATTTTAGTAAATGGATGCAATTTAGCAGTGTTATCAGTGTGGAACTTCATATTTTGAATCAAGAAGAAGAACATACATACATTTTTTGTGAATTAACAATTAATTTTTTTTTGGTTTTTTTGTTTTTTTTTTTTGTAGTCATTTTTTAGAAATCACATATATTTTAAATTAATTGAAATGAAGTCTTTCTAATAATATTTTGAACAATGATACGGAAGAGTGTAATTTTCTTTATAACTGTTTTTTTTTAATTTAAAAAAAATGTTAAACAATGTCAACCTTGATACAAAATGAGCATTTCTTTTTGTTATCATGTCACCAGTAATACTAAAAAATATTATATTTTATTTTGGTACATACATAGAAGTTCTTAAAAAAATGTTAAAAAAATTTAACTGCGAGTAGAAAATCCTAAATGTTTGATTGGAAGTATTAGTTGAAATTTAATATTTTTTTTTTAATTTTAAATTCATAAAATTGTAATTACAAGAGATGTACAAATAAATATGGCAGTTGAATGAGATCAGATAGCCGTGATTTATATCGCCAGATACACGAAAACCCTTAGATGGGAATTGTCTGTAGTTGTAAATAATATTCTACGTAAAACAAAGCTACAGATACATAACAGAAATTATTAAAATAACTAGCTTTTTTTTTGGCGTAGTATTTCAAGCATTACAAAAATATTTCTTTCCTCTTCATTTAAATATTTAACTCAAAACAATGTTTTGTATTTCTGCAAAACAATTAATTTTTATTATCATATCATCCAATTTTAGGATAACATTTTTGTTACATAGGATATTTATTTCTTTCTCTAATCTCCTTGTTGTTAATTCCGTGGATGAAGAAAATGGTAGTTTTGTAATTTCAGCACCAATTGAAGAAGTGATCAATATTGCGCTTCATATGTTATATGAAGATTTTCAGCAAATCAAGGGAGTTTTTAAAGGTGTTAAAGCAAGATTTGCCACCATGGTAACAATAGAAATATTTTTTTTTGGCTTGTCAATATTTTGATTTACAAAATTAACACTCATTCGAACTTGATTATGTGACTGCATTTGTCAACATAGAAACATTTGAAGATGGTAGATCAAAGACACAAACCATGGAAATTTTTAATTTATAATAAGTACCTTATTTTTTGGATAATTTTCATTGTTTTGATGGCTTAAAAAAATACTTCCAATTTGATAAAGCTTTATATTTTATCGATTTTATGACATGGTTCTGGTATTAAATATAAATTTTTCTTATATGGGTGTAAAGCTTGGATATGATTTTCTATAAATAATTTATTTACAAAATTATATATAAAACAAACTAAACATTTATTAATTTTATTGCTAATATCTCTGGTGAGCTCAGCTCACTCTACATATTTACTTTGATAACATTTTTTCTGCATTGTGATCTGTTTTGGCAAACTTTAATTTTATCCTCTATTTTAATATTTTTTGATTTTCATCTAACTTATATATTTTATTCTTCAACTTCCTGCTAATCTATCTCAGACAGAACATAATAGGATAATATAAAATATGCGAATAAGTACTAAAGGTAATATTCTAATTCTGTGACTATTATGATAGGTTAAAACAAGGTTAAGATGGTTTAATCTTGATCATAGTCTAAGTACTAAGCCGTGATACATTATTTTGTTAGAACTTATCGATAATTGGTCAAATAAACAAAAAATAATTGAAATATTGTGTTTACTTACTCAATTAATTACCACTACAAAACATATTTTCAATGTAGTTCGTCGGTTTTTGTTGTTTATCTGATCGCGGGTAATTTTTCTCCAGTTAGAGAATTGAAACTATTTTACGTCTGTCATTATTTCATTACTTCAATTACTTTAAAAAAAATATAATGGTATTGTTATCCAACTAAAACTTTAGCAAATAATTTCAAATGGCATTTTCAATCTATATTGTCGTTTTCTATTTGCTTTGCAACACATTATCACAATAATCGAATTTTCAGATAATTATTATGGATATTGATATCTATAAGCATAGCGACAAATCAATATGTACAAAACAAATATAATAAAATTCCATCATATACTAAATAAAATAATAAGAAATTTCAATAATCTATCTTAAGTAGATCATGATACTTATATTTCTAAAAAAGTAATCAAATTAGACTTAAAATCTAAAAGAATGATCAAAGATCAAATTCATATTATCAAATCAGACCTAAAATAAATGATTTATTACATAACACATTTTCCTTAAATATATAAGATAGTTTGGGTAATATGAACAAATTAAATATTTTTTATTTTAATTTAGTATATACAAATTCACTTTCAGTTTTGTAAACAGTGTATGTGCATTAATCTTATCAAATGTTTACTTGCATTATGAAGTGTAGTTAGTGTTTTGCCATCAACGTAGTATCATCAGCGAATGGAGCTACAGTTATATTTGTGGTAAATCATTGGTGTAGAACAAAATATCCTAGAGCTCTACACCAATGATTTAGCACAAATGGCAAATATAACTGTAGCTCTATTTGCTGACTATACTGCGTTGATGGCAGTAGGATCAAATATTGGCGAGGCTATACAAATAAATACAGTATAGGACCCAGAATATTACCTTGAGGCACACCCGTTTTAATATCTCTGATAGTAGAACACTCTTCGTCTTGTTTTATTCTGAGTAGTCTGTTTTCTAGATATGATGAGAGTATATCTACTACATATTATTTAGTTTATGTATTAAGCCTCGGTGCCATACTTTATCGAAAGCTTGAGCTACATCTAGAAATGTAATAGAGCATACTTGTTTTTCTTCTAAAGCTTTTTCGATTATGTCTGTTATCCTATGTATCTGATCAATTGTCGAGTGCTTAGATGTAAAACCAAATTGATAATTTGGTATCAGATTACTATTTTCTATGATCGGTCTCATTCGAATCAATAGCAGTTTTTCAAATAATTTTGATATTATTGGTAGTAGTGATATTGGTATGTAGCATTTGACCTCATTTATGGGGTCCTAGCTTACCTAGCTTTGGTATCATAATTATTTCTGCCATTTTCCTCATATTCAGCACATACATTCTTGCAGCAGCGTTTATAATGCGTGTTAGAATTGTTATAGCTTTTTGCTGAAGTTCTTTCAGGACTTCCGATGTCATTGATGATGATCCGGCCGGATGTCATTGATGATGATGACAGGATATTCCGATGATCAGAACTTGGAGCTTTTTTATCTCTCAGTTTTTTAATTTGTTTAACTATTTCTCTGTGAGAATGGTGATATGACATTTTCTTGGAAACTGTTATTTTCTTCAGTGAGGTCGTCCGAAACTATCTCATCTGGACAAAAAATTTCCTCAAGATGATCTGCGAATGTTTCAGCTTAATTTTTATTATCTCTCCCCCATTCACCATACATGGAAATGAGATGGACCCCTGCATCTTAAATCAAAATATCATAATTTAGATTTTAAAATGTATGTAATGGGAGGAAGATCATTTGAATGGAATAGACTTTGTTTGTTCCCAAAAAAAGTGGAAACTGTTATTTTAAGTATATAAAATTTAAATTAAGATGTTCATACATGTTAAATTTAAAATGCTTATTAATTGCTCTTTTAAAATATTTTTCAGTAAATTGATAGGAAAGAAATAATGCTTGTAGCTCACATCCTGACAACATGAATATTTCTACCAAATGCCATTTTAAGTAATATTTACAAACCGCTACATTAATACTCACATTGTTCATTAATGTGTTAAAATCAATAGATAATAGAAAGTTATTAAGACCTGTGAAGTTTGTGTTACTGAAGTTATAATAAAGATAAGATATATCCTGTGTAACACTAACGGGATTGTCGTAGCGGTATAGGTGAAGCTAATACGAGGCTGATAGTAACCAGGATTGCTGTTGCAGTTTCATTAATTGTAAGATTATTCCAGTCTGATGTGAAAATAAGGTCTAATTGCTTATGTATATAGACAATTTTTAATTGTAGAAACCTGTTTCAGAGAGTTAGCATTACAGCTAGTAAGTTCTTCCCGTGTTTTCGCTCCAAATTCTGGATTATTATAATCCCGATTCCCGGGGTTTCATCATTATAAAACCGGGGAATTAATAAAAAAAATAATTTACTCAAGTTTCACATTTTAGATAAAATAAAAATAACAAATGTTGCCGTAGTGATTATAGTGGAATCATATTTTAAAACAGGAAAAAACGTAGGTAAAGCAGTTTTTGCATATATTTTTAAAACAGCTTTTTTAGTGTTATCATAGAAAAAATAATGTACAGAAGCACAAATCCATATAAAATTTTTGTATGAAAATAAAATTAACGATTTTATAAGAAAATCAATAGCTTCATTTCTCGTTCATATTCAAATCCACAAATACATGTGCAATGCATTTTTAAAATTAACTTAAATGAAGTTTTGGCCGTAACAACCAATGACACATTTGTTATGAAAAAATTTGGAAGAAAATCATCAGTTCATCAATTATGCTTAAATCATGGCATTCTTGCAAGTTGACATTATTTATAAAAAAATAGCAAAATCCAAAGCAAGCGATTCCGATGATAATTTTGTAGAGTTTTCCTCTGCAGAAGAAGCTGATGAAGATTTAGACTTAGAAAACTAAGATGATAACGAATCTATTCAAGTAGAAAAGGATGCTGATACTGAATTACCTGAAAATACTGTAATTATTTTGGATGAGCAAGGAGATTTTAAGATAGCTTTGAACAGTGTCCACAAAATTGTGAAGTTTTTTAAGAAATCAGCTGTAAACAACTATTTGCTTCAGAAATATTGCTTAAAAAGGAGCATGGAAAAGAACTCAAGCTCATGTTGGATTCTCAGACTAGGTGGAACAGTATTGCTTCAATGTTGGAACGATATCGAAATCCTGTATTAAAAACGCGTTGATAAATCTAAACTTCCCGGTTAAACTATACGAAAATAAGATTACAATATTGGACGAATCGTTAAGTGTCTTAAAACCAGTACAATTGGCGGTTGAAGCACTTGGTACAAGCGATTGTAATCTTGTTACTTCAGAGGAAATTATAAAGTTTCTCTTCAATTATGTTCGAGATTTACCTGGGACATTAGCAACAAACTTGTTAGAAGCCCTGCAGAATAGACTATCTGAAAGACGTTCAAAAATTTGATTTCGCTTGCAATGTTTCTGCAAAATCCAGAAAATTTAAAATCAGGTACAAATAACTGTGACTTGAATAGTTATCGACAGTTTTTTGTTGTATCATCAATTTCCGCAGTTTATTTCCATCAATCAATCATCAATTTTCAATATTTATTTCCAATTATTCCAATATTTTTCTGATGATCGGGAGATAGCCATCATGAGCCATAGATAATGATTCAGATTTATGCGAGATAATTGATGTAGCAACAACAAGCGATAAAACTTTACCATAAACTACAAACGATTTGTTGAAGAAGCCTTGGGCAAGTGCATTAAGTAAATCACAGAAAACTATGGAAGTAGTAAAACCTGACAAAACAACATCTATACAAAAGGAGATGAGGTTATATGCAGCAACAGGAATAAGGAGCGGAGCGGAGCGGGCTTTTTTAATTTCTATTGTAACAAAAAACGAGTGGGTTTGTCAGAGCATTCAATTGATGTTTTATGTTTTTTAAAAACATATTTTAAACAGCTCAAATAAGCTTAAAAAATATACCAGACAAGGAGCATTAAAATTTTCTATTTTTATCAGCACCCACTAATTACAGCCGTCTATTAACACAACTTCGTTGAAGTGAGGCTTGGAATTAAAAACGCTCTTCATCATCTGGAATCTATTTGATATTTGTAAGATTAAAGTCAATAGAGATAAAATAAAATCAATATTACTAATAAAGTTAATTCAAGAGGAGAATTTGGTGGTAGGTATATACCAAGAAATAATAAAAACTGACTTAATTCGAAATTCAATTTTTACCGCAATTAGTTCTAAATCCATATTCAGTTAATATACATAATATTGTTTATACTTCTATTTTAGGATTTGGACATTTTGTTTTTGTTTTAATTTAAATTTTATACAATTGAATTGTTAATTATGCTATCTATTGTATTAAAAACAAAAAATAGTGATTCATTACTTCAATTTTATTTAAAAAATGGCATCCCTTTTGTCTATTATTTTGCAAATTTAATTTCTACAACGCCACTTAAGCGGCAAAAACCTATATACAATTTTGTTTTCAAACTGCAAAATAATAGCTAGAACAAAATTAAACAAAAATAATGAACAAAAAGATTTACTCTTGATAATGGCGGCACTTACAATCACTAAAACAACAAAATCTAATTTTAGTTATTCAATTGTATTATATTTAAGAAAAATTTATATTTTATAATTTAAGAGAATTAATTAGTATAAAGAAAATTCAATTGATTGAAAATAGAAATGTTTACTAGAAGTATTTGTGTTCTGTCGATTGGGACATTAAAAATCAATTTTATTTTTGAAATTGACAATACCAAATTATATTTTCTTCTACCAATTCTAGTATCTTTATCTTTAAATCAAATTTAATAAATGAAATTAATTTTAAAGTAAAAAAATTTACTTAACTTTCATATAATACACACGCACACACATATATACTTTCAGATATCATTATTACCAAAGAAATGTTCTAAAATTATTTAGACAATGAATCCTTTGTAAAAACATAATCTGAGCTTAACACAACCAACAAAATCATTTTAAGTACAAATTGTAGGTTTTTATTAAAAATTAATAAAAATAGATAAATTAAAAAAACGAAAAAAACAACAACAACAACAACAACAACAAAAAACTCACCTTATATCTTTTATATCCAATTTAAGATGGCGCATTGTTTTATATTTTTAATTTAGAATAGTAAATTTAGATACCTACTTACTTATAAAGTGATGATGAATTGCGTCAAGTATTTCTTATGTCAACCGTTTAATATGTTCTTACAATTTAAGTTTTTTTATTTCATTTTTTTTTATTTGTTTTGTTTATCTTTTTGTTTTAACCATTTAAGCTATACTTGGAGTTTTTAAGATTTATAACTTAGGATTAACAACTCTTATAAATAATTATTGTTGTTGTTTCGTTTTTGCTTCCAGATAGTAAATTTTTTTGTTGTTTTTATAATTTTTGTTATTCTGTTTATAATATTGTTTTTAATAAATGGCGGCAAGACATGATGACAACGAATATAAGTACAAAAAAAAAAAGAAAAAAATTATTTGAACATCAAAACAAAAATTCCGAAAATTAACGAAAAAAAAGGAAGAAAAAAAATGATGAGAGTTACAAACATAAAAATTATTATGATTTTATACGCATTTTCTGCGTTAACTCTAAATGATATGAATTCAATAACATTCAATGGGAGTTCTGTATACCTACTGTCCTGTCCGATAAAAGATGGTATTAGCATTTTAAATATTTATGTAATTGAGAAGACTTAAGGTTTTTTTTTAATTTAGAATGTAATGAGTTTAGATAGATATTGTAATATCTTTAATTCATATGCCTGCGGGCTTTGATGGTTATTAGCCTGTAAAATATAATCGAGACAAACCAACGATGGATGGGCAAAATATTGTCAGTTTTATAGTCAGCATGTGCCTATCTCTAACCAATATTGATATTTTACATGTGCAGGATTATACTATACTTATATGAAGGAGCGTGTTATATGCCTGTATTATAATTTGCCTGTTTTCTTGCAATTTGCCTGCATTTTCATTTGCCCGTATTTTCATTTGCCTGTATTTTCATTTGACTGGATATGATAAGTATTCATAATAAAAATTTCATGTAGTTTTAATCGATCAACGGATACCAGAACTACATCTTCTAGGTGGTGACTGTTGAAAAGTGGAGAGTCCAAGAAATTGAGCAGCCTCAAGCAAAAATAAGTTCGGGTGACGTCTCAAAAAGCCCTCGAAATTTGTTTTTTTGTTTTTTTTAAACTTGTCTTTATTACAATGGCTCATAAGCACGATTTAAACAATAGGTCCGGCGTCCCAAGCGTCAGGACCGAAAGACTTAATTTTTTTTTTTTCCATCAGTACAAGGACCTTTAATTGTGATGAAGACAATAAATCCGTCCCAAAATGAGTCCCAGGAATTCGGGCCGAAACTCTATATCACCTGTTTAAACTGTATTTTTTGAAAAAAGGTTATTAATAATTATTATAAGTAATTTAAAAAAAACTTTCGGATTGGTCCGACGGGGTCCGGAAGTCGGGACCAAAGACGTTGAACGAAAAAAAACATAAAAGAAAATTTTTTATACTTAAATTGATACGTAATGAACATTATTAAATTAATAAATTTGAGATATCATTTAGCCCTTGTTTGGTCAGGTTTCCAATTAGGTGAGATTTTAGAGTTGGGTTCAAAATCAAAGCTATACGCCTTTTACAGAATAGTTATATTATTAAATTATTTTTATGCGTAGCCGCTGTTGGATACGAAACAGACGATAACTCCTTTTTTCAGAATTAAAAAAAAATAGAAAAATTTCCCGATCCCCACACTTGGGACGCCGGAGCTTTTGTTTGCATCATGCTTATGAGCCATTGTAGTAAAGATAAGTTAAAAAAATAAACAAAAAAAAAATTTTTTTCGAGGGCTTTGTGAAACTGAAAAATCAAATGAAAAAACAGTCAAATGAAATTCAGTTAAGTGAAATATAGGCATGTGATAGTAAGTAACGAATTTGTTGTCACTCTCAATTTAACAAAAATTGTCACCATCACAATAACAGAAACCTTATGAAATGCCAAAAAAACAATTTGAGATTATTTTTTTGTCATTATCATCTAATGGCAAAATGCCATTCCAGGTTATTAGATCTTCTAATAAGAACTTAGAGTATACTCCTTGATTTCGGCTGTTAAAATAATGCACGAAGGTACTAGTACATACTAAAATATGGCGAATGTGAGCTCTATACGAAGATATGATATTTTAATCACTGTGTGAAGGTGTAAGATAAACTACAACGGGTATGATAACTTTTTTTGGAGGTACATATTATGATAGCCGTAGCATGGAAGCGTGAGACATCTCTCATATTTGTCCATATAGAGTATATTTATTTATTTATTTTTATTATTAGTTTTTTTCTTTATTGAAACAAGCTTACTATTTTTACATACATATTTTACAAAAATAGTTTTGATTTGTGATTTTAACCATAGATGTTTGATCAAAATAAAATATTATTAAATCGGATATTTTTATATATTATTTATTATAATTTATTATTATTACCCTTTATTTTAAATTATAAAATTTAACTCGATTTTTTTTATCATGTAAAGTTCGATTTGAACGTGCGTTGTTGTTGATGCAGATACATAATATTTAGCCGACTACGGAATGGTTTTGTTGGTCATCAACCACCAATAATAATACTGAAATGCAGGTTAAAATAATAGATGGTTGCGGTTATGAGCATCGAATTGTATGTAAAATAACTGAGTTAGAAATCAGCAACGAATAACATAAATCTAAGCAGGCAACCGACTCAATTTTAATATTAAGTGTAGTAAACGATTTTTGTTTTTATGTTCTTGTCCAGTAAATTAGGTTGAATTACTTTTTTGGACTTAATTAAGTACGATCGATATTGCAAGTATCTTTCTAAATATTTGACTAAAATAGTTATCGAGTATTTTAGTTATCAAATTTCTGGCTTATCAACTCATACAATCTGGAAAACAACCTGGTAATGTCAGGAACTAAGCCTTCGTTAATAGAATAGTTCAATTATGGAATTATGTTCAATTATGACTTAAATGATTAAGTTTTTTACCAGATTTATACTCTCAGTTATATTTTGTCTCTCAGTTCTATTTCAAACTTTGATTTTGGGATAACAACGGTGCTAGAATATCAATTTTTTGTGCTTGGAAAATTAGATTTGACTTAATGGTTCTCGTCTTCGCTTTATGATTTTTAATAGTTTCAATCCAGTTTATTTTGTAACTTTATTTTTATCGGATTGAGTTCAGTTTATAATTTTTTTTTAAATTTTTTTAATTTTGTAATCATGCTCATTTGATCTGTGTACTAGGGATTGCAATACCGGGATCCCGGATACCAAAAAAGTGTACCTTTTCATAAAATTGTTTTAAAAAGTTTCATATTTCTCTACTTCCCATTTTAAGTTGTTTACTACCAACAGATCTATTTCAAACAGTAAACCAACATTTTTTTCTTCTTTTTGTCATAATAACAAAATCCAATGATTTGAAATGAGTAAAGTTAAAAAAAAAAAAATAACAAAAAACAAAATTCAAAATTTTGTCAATTTTGACGAAAGGACATCACAATTCACATAAAGAAAAAAAAACTGTAAATAAACTCAAAGGAATTGCCGATTTTGGTTGTTTTTTTTTATTTAAGTTCTTGTTGTTTTCTTTGTTGTTGTTGTTGTATTTAAGTTCTCTTCAAGAATAATTGCATTCTAAATTGGTTTGGCTCGTGAAAATTGATGATTAAAAAAAAACAAAAATGTTTAACAATTCAAATTGAAATAAATTTCTGTTGTTTTATAAGTTTTTATTTTTGAATCGGTTTCTTTGATTATTTATTAAAGTTTTTTTGTTTGTTTATCAAATATTATTAAATAAAAATTAAAATAATCAGGAAATATTATTACTAATACATATATGGATAACTTATGTGTGTTGGTATGATTATAAAAAAATGTATTTTAAAAATAAAATTTTAATAATTTTATAATAAGCAGAAAAAAAAACTGACTTTTTAAAAAGGAATTTAAAAAATTATTTTAGATTATTACATAAGTTATTTTTGATTTTACAGGTATAGTTTCATCCTATGTTGAAATGGTGGAATTGAAAGATAAATAAAAAATGTATTCTTAACCAGAGTTAAAACTAAGCTGATCTTAAATTTTGTTATGTTTTTTAAATTTAACAATCATTACCTATCATTACTAAATAGGAAAGATAATTTATATTTAATATAATATTTTTTTTTCTTTATTTATATACAAATAGATGTGGCAAACCTGTATAAAATGAAAATCTTTATAATTCAAGCTCTTTAAAATTGAATAAAAAAGTAAATAAAGCTTTTTTTTTATCTTCATTTCAATATGTTATCTCATTAAAAAAAACGGAAAAATAAACGTAAACAAAAATTTTTTTTTCTTAGCTGCGTTAACTTATGTAATAAATTTATATGCATAATGAACATACTTTTAATTGTAACATAATATTATGTAAATAGATATGTATATTCTAGAATTGATTTTGAAATTATGTAGGATTACATTACCATTAATACATAGCTATAATAATAAAGAATATTTAAGTAACAGAAATGAAGAAAAACGTAAAATCAAATGAAAAAACCCAAAACTTCCATTAGTAGACACATCTATTTGTACATTATCTTTGATTTTAGTATGCAATTATTCTTAATAAGCTTAAATTTAGTCAAAAAATTGATAAAATTATAATGTTTCACTGTACTATTATATGATACACAGTACGTCTAATGGTGTATTTATTATAACGTTATTTTAAAATTTAAAAGAAAATGTTATTTACTAAATCGAGGGTGCACTATCGATTGCTGATATTTTTGACTTCTGGGAAGTACCGGAAAAGGGTTTTTTAAGCCCAAAAATCGCCCAAAATGACCGAAATCGAGATTTTCAAATAGGAAGGGGTATTTTTTTGCCAATATTACAAACATCTCATCCATTTACAAATTACAATTTATCGATATCGTGATCAAAAAAAATGTTTCACTACAAGTATACACAATAATTATACGCATTTTGATACTTCTTCGTTCACTTGAATACTTTGACGTTTTGAGCAAAATAATATCGATTATGTAGTTATAAAACTTCCAGACGGGATTAGAATTCATAACCAAAAAAATAATACCTGGGGGTTACCTTACACCAAAACTTAAGATTTGGTGATCATATTAGAAGTCAGATTTTTAATCAGCAAATCAAGCATTTAGGGCTGCAAAACATATTACTCTAAGTTACTTTCAAACAAATTTAAAACTTCCTCTTGCACGTCATTAATTAAATGTTGACTTATGGATCGCCAATTCGGTATAATATTAGTGCATCGCTAATGGGAAAGCTAAGGCTGTGCTTGACTGTGCAAAAATAATAATTAAAAACCAAACACTAATTACCAACATTATTTCTCAAATAAATTTATTTATAATCTATCTAAAATTAATAGAATTGACATTTTTATAATTAAACTAAATAGAGAACATTTCAATAGAGTTTTAAATATTACAATAATAACACATTAGTTCATCGAGTTTGCTACAACAATAATAAATACAATGCAATCTACACTCGAGAGTGGGCTTATATCACCGGAAGCATTTTACTTTCTTGATTCCAAAGGGTACATATACAATCTGATTGTAATGTCCCTATTATATATCATAAGCAGAACACTACTAAATGGCCTAAACATTCACAAGCATTGTTTAGAAAAATAAGGTAATAAATAATTTTACAATATTTAAAAAGAAATAAATTAATTAGTATTATTTGTCTCCTAGTATAATTACTTAATAAATATACTATTTATGATTATTTAGTTAGTATAAATATGTATAGCTCAGTTTAGTTTTCATTGTTTAATTAGTTTTAACATTTATATACATAAGTACTAGCTATTCCCGGAAATACATGCGCACACGCTGTGTGGCGCAGTAGGTAGAGCACCTGTCTTTTAACCGAAAGGTCCCAGGTTCGATTCCCGACGGAGGCAAAAAATGTTTTCTGGGTTTTTCGACCTGGTCCAGTACCTTTTATCATTGGAATAAAATAAATGATAAATAGTTGAGAGTTTTGGTTATCACTAAAAATAAAATGGAACTATGCTATTATGAAGGCGAAGTACTCTACAATAGATATAGTTTTCCACATTTAAATTAGTCTATACCACAAAATTTCTACAGAAAAAGCTATTGTATGTGATTGTGTATTCCAAATCTCTGTTTAAAAGCAGTTAGGGTGTTCATCCCATAGACTTGGAATTATATAAAAAAAAAAATAACATTTGCCCGTCAAGCATAAAAAAAATATTTCTTTCCTGCTCATTTAATTAACTCAAACTGCAAAACAATTTATTTTGCTGGGGAATCGTACTTTTTGTTACATAGGATCATTTTGTTTTTTTTCTAATATCCTTGTTGTTACCTCCGTGAAGGCACTGATGTTCAACTGTCCATTCTGATTTAAAATCGTCTTTTGCATACAACGGAGACACGATGTGGAGATGAAGAATATGGTAGTCTTGCAATATCAACCCCAATTGAAGAAATAACCTATATTTCCCTTGATATCTTCTCCATAATATCTTGCTTCTGTCGTTTTTCTTATAACAAGGATTTTAATAAATCTAGTGAATTTTTAAAGGTGGCAAAGTAAGATTTATCATCATGGCAACAATATGAATATTTTTTTTTGCTTATCAATATTTTGCTTTACAAAACATGAATTCATCATTACAAAATAAACATTAATTTGAACTTAAAAATGTTGCTGCATTACTCAATTAGAAACATTTCGGGGTGGCTAATTCAAAGACACAAACCGGGGAAATTAAAATTGTTTCTACTTTATTTTATTTTTTAGGTCATTTTAAGTGTTTTGACAATTTTAAAAAATACTCCTAATTTAAAAAAGTTTCATATTTTGTTGATTTTATGATTTTTTTTTTATGTGGTTCTTGTATTAAATGTATATTTGGGTTCATGGGTTGGATAATATGTTTTTCTATAAATGTTTTATTTGAAAGATTGGCACAAAAATTGAGGTAATATTTCGAGGTAATATTTTGAAAAAGCTTCACGAATCAATTTTTGGGTTACTATTACTGCTTCTTGCTTTAGTTCACCAAGATTGAATGTTTTACAGACAATATTAGAGTATTAATATAATTAGACATATATATAAACAGAGTTCCAACATTTTATTTCGTATACCTATAGTTATTTATTATTTTATCGTATATTTTTATTTTGGACACTAATTTACATTATATACGAGCAATTGATCTCATTTAAAAATATTTGAATAAATAAATTTAAAAAAAAGTTTGCTTACAAATTCTGCAAATATAATATACAATATCTTTGACATCGTAATGTATTGACAACGTCGCCAACACATTGGCATTATGATCTTAAATGTCAAAACAAAAATGTGTATAATTATTGTCACATGATCGGTAATTAATTTAACAGTTTATTCGCGACACGAGTTGGTAAATTATATATTCGAAAATTCACTGTCTGAAAATACACAGTTGGCCAAATCCAGTTTGGTACAGTTGCGTTGAGTAAGAAATAAATAAAAAAAAAGAGGAAGATAAGTAAGTTAAAATTAAAGAAAAATAATTATAAATTTTAATTTATGTTTGAAAAATAAATTTAAAAATGTTTTTTTATAATAATTTACTTTCATTTTAATAGAAAATAGACTAATGGAAGAAAGATGCTATTATTAATAATAACAATGATAAAAATTTTTTTTTTTACGAAATTGTCCATATTAAATTTTTTTCGTCACAAAAATATTTCACAAATAGCTATATTCAATTCAAATATTTTTTAAAATTTATCCACAAATTAGTATAATATTTTGACATTTGATTTGACGTTTATTTTGAAACAATGTGTTTGTAATGATCGGAATTGTAAACAAAGTACATTATGTTGCCAACACAATCTTGTCAGTTCAGAAAATTTGACATGTTGTACATATTTGTATGCACATTGCATCGGTTGAAATTTTTTGGTTACATTTCCGATGTTACCGTAGGTATATCTCCATATTATATCTCTATAAAGCCTAATCGATAGAATGGCAGAAAAATCCAATTTAACAATGTGTCAACCATGGTTTTAAATACTCTGCAAACAACACCAGACTAATTAACTACCTTGTAAAATAAATGGTGATTGAAAATCCAACCACAGTTTCAGAAATCACACCGAAGCCCTATTCTACCAGGTGGAGTGGAAAAGAGAATATTATATATTATATATATATATTCTGTATATTTTATTTTAGAGTTTTTCATTTTCATATTGTATTTTAGAGTAAACGGTTAAATTTAATTAAAAAAAAGTGATCAGTTAAGTTAAGTCAAATATTCCAAGAATTTAAAATTAAAAAAAAAAAATGATCATAAGAAATAAAAAAAAAATTACAAAATTTAAGTTCAATAAAAAAAATATTTTAATATTAAATATTGTAAACAATGACATGAAAAAACCTTTTTATTGTTTTTGTTTTTATTAGCTATTTCAAAATTCGATATTCTTTACTTCATGAAATCAGAATTACAAATCCAGTTCACATATTGATATCTAAACTATTATTCATACATTATATACATATTCATACCTAAGTGCAATAATCAAGCAACCAGCCAACCAACAACCATTTATTCGTAAAATATTTTAATGTGAAATTCATTATAGCTATCTCTTTCTTTACAAAAAAAAATAAAACATTTTTTTTTTACAATTAATGGTAATTTTTATTTTCTATAACTTGTTTAAATAATTGCATTCTTAACAGAATTTAATTGCAACTTAAATTGCATTTATAATCATTCTGATGACATCCGAAACACATAATAAAAAGTATCTTAAAGATAACAAAAAAAAAAAACAAATGAAAAGAAAACAAAAAAATATTTCTAAATTTTTGTAACTATGATTTGCGCGTGCATAACCTATAAGAACTATAAATATTGTAACCAAAATGAAAATAAAAGAAAGAAATTTTTTTTAAACCAGATTCATTAGTTGGATTGTCAGAAATGGTCAAGCATTCTTATCAGGGGCCAAATAAATATTTGAAAAATTTTTAAGCCTAATAGATTTGGAATGATGTAAAAATATTTTATTACAATTTTAATAGATCTATTATTCTTCTCCTTTATTTTACACATATAATTATATTTTGTCATCGAAGCCTTCTTATAAACGAGAAAAATACCAAGAATATGTCTAGACAAAGAAATAATCCTCACAACGGCGTATATGACAAAATATTACTGACAGCTCAAATATAGCATTGACGTACTCCAGGAGTTGCCTTGAAATGCCTTCAAACTAGCATTAACTGCCAAAATAATATACCGATGTAGAAATAGGACGATGAATTTTCTTAACAAACCGCTGGTACTTTGGTTTTTCTAAACAACTGGATTCAAAGCTCCTATCTCGAAATACCAAATCACAATGGTACAAAACGCTCAGCCTTGTCAGACAAAGGGGCTTCGATCAGCTGTTTAGCAACATGGAAAAGCCGGAAAAGTAAAACTAAAGCTGGCTATGCCATGTAGAGTGGTGGAAAGAAAATGATCTAGCTAAAAAGCTCTCCAAATCAAAACCCTGGGAACTCGTCATCAAGGAAATTTCTTTGAAGAGCTGAAAAACAACGGATATGCAAGAAATCATATTTCATGTCAGAATCATATTTCATGCCATAATCATTTAGAATCTATTTTCGAAATAATCATGTATCTAACTAAGACTAGTTGAAATAACTAAATAACAAATAATTCAAAATTATTAATTTGTTCAAAATAGCACAGCGTGGAGTTATATAACAAACTGCTTCAAAATTTTCATTTATTTGATGACGTTTGACATAAGCCGAATGTCAATTTAGAAGAATCTGTAGGTACATAAAAAAATTGGATTGTTTTAAGCTCTTTATTTAATCGGTAAGTTGCAACCCCTAAGCTCAATCTAAGAATTTGTTTCATACAATGAAACTTTTGCGTATCGGCCTACATCATTTACATAGTACCTATAAAAAAATAATAATAGAATTTAAGTAATTCAATTGTTTCTTCGCACACAAAGACCTTTTCAAATCTAAAATTTGAAACAGGACAATTAAATTAAGAATTTATTAGAACATAATACAATCGGTCTCAACCTACGAAGCCTCAACAATGACAATTAGTGAAGAAAATAAATTAAAAATTTTCGAAAAGGAGAATGTTTAAAAAATATCTGGTTTCAAAATAAATGATGATAGTGAGTACAAACAAGTTCAAACTAAGAGAGAGAAGCACCAATTGAAGAGCACAACATTGTAAAATTTATTAAAGCACCAAGGTCAAGGTGGGCATAAATGGTAATAAAAATGAACAATTTATGCCAAAAAGAATATTCGACGCTGTATCGTATAATACTACAGCAAAAGGTAGACCAAGATCTAAATGGCTAGATGAAATGTAGGACAATTGTCGAAAGAGTGGACATTTAACGGATGAAGGACAGTTTCACAAGATAAATCAAAATTGTAAAAAATTGTAATGGAGGTTAAGCCTCACCTTCAGCTGTAGAAGTATTGCACATGATTATAGGTAAAAAATTAAGTACAAAACTGTTTTGTACTAAATCAAGTTGAATAAAAAAACTGATTTTACTAATTGAACATTTGATTTTAATATTTATAATGGCGGGCCATGTGTGATCCACTTCTGATGTAGGTAGGTATATTTAAAAATAAAATAAATAGAGGAAACCAAATAATATTTAAAAAAAAAAAAAAAAACAAAAACAAAATATGATGTCCGTCTTCAATAAAATATAAAATGGAATGGTCTGTCTATAAAATATTTGAGCACAATTTTTTAAGATGAATTTCCTGCTCTCTAGGGGAGAATTCACTGGGATTAGATTTAATGAAAAAATTTGTTCGAAATCTTTCAACTCTATTAGTAATTCATTTCGAGTTTTAAATATTACCAGATATAGTTTTAAATTTTTGATTAAATCCCTGTTCGTGAATATTATAAGACTTCGTATTTAATTTTATTTTTTAATCGTTATTTCTTTCACAATTTCAGTTTGAATTTTTTTTTTACAGGATTATGTCTTGATATTTAAAATTTAAATTTTATTATATTTAAAAATATTTTAAGTACATAGTGATTTAGAAAAAGAATAGTTTTCGATTTGATTTTGAAATAATATCCTTTAGGAAAAACTAAATGATGAAAAAATATTATTACTGTCCTATCATCGCTAATAATGTTTGTAAAACTTTCCACCTCGGTAAATTAAAGCAAAAAGCAGGGACAGGAACCAAAAAATTTAAATGTGAATCTTTTTCAAATAATTACCGTAAACAATACCTTTTTAATCGGTAAATAAAAAATTACAAATTATTACGCCTATTTTTAAATAAAATCATTTAAAGAAAAATATATCAAAGTTCTCAACCCATATAGGAGAATAATATATTTAATACAAGAACCAATTAATAAGAAAATATCAGAAAATCAATAAAATATGAAGTTTTTTCTTAAATTAGAAGCATTTTTTAAAGTTGTCAAAATATTTAAAGCTACCTAACAAATAAAATAAAGTACAAAATTTTTTAATTTTTCCAGGTTTGTATCTTTGAATTAGCCACCTCGGAATGTTTCTAATTGAGTAATGTAGCCACATTTTTAAGTTTAAATTAATGTTTATTTTGTAATGTTTGTCAAAGCATTTAAAACTACCCAAAAAATAAAATAAAGTAATAAAGTTTTTAAATTTCCCAGGTTTGTGTCTTTGAATAAGCCACCTCGAAATTCAAATTGTTTCAAATTGACTAATGCAGCCACATTTGTAAGTTCAAATTAATGTTTATTTTGTAATAATGAATGTATATTTTGTAAAGCCAAAAAAAAGATTATCTTATACAACCCAAAAAAAAGATTATCTTATCGTTCGCACGGTGGTTAATCTTGCTTTGCCACCTTGAAGAATTCACTAGATTTGCTAGTGTCCTTTTTATAGGAAAAGCACCAGAAGTAATAAAATATTATATAGAACATATCAATGGCAATGTCGACTATTTCTTCAATTGGCGCATAAGTTACAAATCTAGCACCGTCTTCATCTTCAAATAATATCTTCGTTGTATACAACAAAAAAGCTTAAACCAGAATGGACAATTATATATCGGTGATCCCACGAAGTTAACAACGAGCAGATTAGAAAAACAAAAAATACCCTATGTAACAATAACTTTATGCTTAAATCAGACGATATGCTATGAAAAATGAATAGTTTTGCCGAAATAAAAAAACATTGTTTTAAGTTAAATATTTAACTGAAGAGGAAATATTTTAATGCCGGATCAATAAATGTTGCGCCGGGAATAGCTATAGGTATTTCTTAATCATAATAACTTCCTTGAACCTGGGGTAAAAAGAGGCTAGAATCTAACGATTACAAAATCTCATCTAAAATATGTTTTTTTCAACAAAATACTGGGTAGAGTATATAAATACAATAACAAAGGTTCCATAATAATTTTGGGTTACATAATATTGTGAGTTCAATTTATGAGTACAAGAGAAATGTTACTAAATCTTGAATTACTAATCCCAATTGTACTAGTATGAAAGTTTTAAATTTTTTGAATATCAAATCTCGTATTGACCAAACTTGATATTAAGTTGAGCCGCGTCAACATTTACATGCTGACGAAGGCGGTCAACATGCCAATTGAAATAACTATTTTAATTTTGTTGTACCAGTGATTGGTTCGTTCGGAATAACAATATTGGAAAATATCTTAAAATTGGCTATATTAGAAGAAGATTATAAAATAAATTTGCAAAATACTTTAAACGAATATGTATCTATTTACAGTAAAACAAGATGGACAAGACTCAACAGATATACATACTAGCAAAACAATTATAATATGGTTCACGAATCATAAACAATAACAAATTAATTTAAAAACTTATATGGCATAGAATAACAGGAGTCAAAACTAATTATAAGCTATGCACACAATTTCGAATTTACACACATAAACTAGTTTGTAGAGCGTCTCTAACAATCTATAATTTGTTTGTTTTTGTTACAAGAAGGTTGAACAGAAATATTTAAAAAATAATATACTCATTGTAATCGCAGACTCAAGCAATAAAGTAAATCCAAACAGCGCTGAAGAAGATAAGTAGATAGACACATAATTGAAAAATTAATCTGCAAGAGAAAATATCGGAAAACATTATTTACGCACTATGACGTAATATAAATAACATTGAAGTCCCAAAAACAGAAATAGGGAAATATATTGAATTACATCATGATTCGCGGCTCAACTGGAAGCATCACATTATTACAAGCAAAAGGTATTACAAATCACCCAAAATAACATAAAATATGTATTATTTAATAGGAAGACAGTCAAAACTAAGCCTATGTTCCAAACAACAAATATACAACAGTATAATTGAGCCCATTTGGACTTATGTTACCAAGCTTGCGATAAGAAGTCTAACTGCTAATTTAGAATAACTATAATTTAATAATAAAGCTAATTTAACATAATACAACACTATATACAAAACAAGTTCCTCAGAATCATAACGAACCTTTTCCGCTATGATTCAAATGAAAATATCCACAGAAATTTGAAAACAAAAACCATTACTGAAATCATTAGAAGTTATGCTATCAAACACGAAAACAGATTAACTCATCATAGTAATGTAAAGGCCATCGAACTCTTATACATCTCAGATGGCATAAAAAGGCTAAAAAAGCTAAAACTCATCGATCTAGTGGGATAAAATAATAATATTGATTCCGGTTAACCAACATTGGTCTTGCTTTTTAAGCACACTTTCAATCTAGTAATAATTTATTCAAATATATAACAAGATTGTACGTAAAGGTTGTCAAAAAATTATTTTAATTATCAACTGGGATAAGACATTACTTTTGACACCATCATTGGTAAGAAACATTAAGTAAGTGTATGATTATGAGTATAAACTTTTTCAATCTCGAGATTTATTGTCCAACCGGTTTTAATGACCCGAAAAATTTATGTCTAAAATGTTAGAAGGTTCTGTAGATCGTAAAGCTTTGTTAATTAAGAAGACATTTATAGGGCCCATTACAAATGTGTGTGGTGCATTTTGTCTAAACTTAATTATCGCAATTACATATTAAAAAAATAATTATAGTGATTAAATATATTTAAATCTCATATTTAGAACAGATATCAAAATGAATCTGCCTTTCCAAACTAAAAAGGGAAAACAAAAGTTGGGGTCATTTAAATATTTCAACTAAAAAATAAGTTGTAAAACAGAATTAAGTTATAAAAATTGCTTAACAATATCAGTTTTAATTCTTAGAGATCATACAATATACTTCTAATACACTCCTCGTTCATGGCAAAAGAAAAACCAAAAAAACAATAAAAAATAAAAACGGAAACAAAAAAAAAAAAAACATAAACAAAAATGATGTGAAGTAATGTGACTCCAAGATTCTTAAAATATTCAAACAATTCCTTATTTGTAAGCTGTTTGATGTGGTCAATTTTTCCTTGGATCTTAAATTTTTTTTTTCTATTTTCATTTGTGTCCTTTTGTGTCCACACAAAATAAAAAACGCGTAAATGTGAATCTTTATTTTTTATTATATTTTTTTTCTTATTATTTTTATCTTTTGTTTTTAATTTTTTTGTTTTAATTTTGAGTTTAAAAAAGTGTTCGCATAAAAATATAATATGCAATGTGAGATTCAGATCAAGTTTTTGTTTTTTATTTATTTACTTAATATATACTATGGGTATATTATGAACATTCGTAGGCTCATATGTGTATTGTATAGTTATGTATACGTACATAGGTATATATTGATTGAATATTTTGTTTTTCTGTTCTTTTGATGATATCCGACTTAAGAAAAAATAAAGAAAAAATAAATATTTCTTTATATATGGTAATACATTGGTATGTTTGTTTGTATATGTTGTATCTATGGAAGTATTTGCCAAATGTGGTTTAAATAGTTTTTACAGTCGAGATACATATTTACAATTCATACACTTATGAACTTGAGATTTAAAAAATGAATTGAACCTCGATTAAGTTGAAAAGAATTTTGTACTAATTGTACATCTATTAAGGTAATTAGATCGGTTTGCTTGTTTTGTTATTGTGTTTTTTTTTTTGTATTCAAAAATTCTTACAAAAATAAAGAAAAACAATGAAAAATAAAAACAAAAAAGAAAATTCTTTTGACAAGTTTATTTAATTATTTAAATAGTTTTGATTTCTTTGCTTATTTTTTAATTCATTACACAGAAATTTGAATTAATGTACTTAACGTTAGTGATTTTGATTTTTTTTTGTTTTTGTTCACATTTAAATGTAGAGTACAAAAACTGTTTAGTAAAGATTAAAGTATTTTAATGAAAAGTTTTAATTCATTCTAAGAATCGAAGGTAGTTTGAATAATTTATATAAATTTTATATGACAAGTAAGCTTGCCAATATCATGACATAATTTAATTAATTATAAGTATTTCAGAATAGCTAATATATTTATTACAGTTGTGTAAGGTGCCAATTACACATTAATATTATAAAATATAAATCTCACATTCTTGTTTACGCTGACGATATGAAAATATTTGAGCAAATCTCATCTTCTTCAGAGTGATGTTAATAACTTCGCTATTGGGTACCGAAGCATTACCTTTCCCCGCAAAACTTTAACATCAGCGCGGAATTATAGTATTAACGGCGTTATCATCTCTAATGTCACATCAACTAAAGATTTAGGTATCCTATTAGATACCGAACTAAATTTCAGATCTCATGTAGATAATATGGTCAGTAGAACTAATTCAACTGACTAAAAAGATGGTCAAAACAATTTTCCGACCCATATATTTGATTATGGTAAGACCATTACTTGAATACGCATTCCAGGAATTGTCACCTTTTCATCAAGTTTACATAGACCGGATTGAATTTGTCCAACGTTGATTCGTTCGTTTCGCTCTTCGTGGTCTTTCATGGACAGACCCATATAACTTACCACCTTAGAGATACCGCTTTCAACTTCTAGGTCTGCAAAGTCTCTTTAAACGTGGTGAAATAGGTTTTTTTTTTTTTTTTTTTTTTTATACGCAGGCTGGTGGGAATCTTCAAAAGACACAATGAGCCCCGTAGCTTGACATTGTGTGTGGGATTCTTACCTACTAAACCACACCCTTCCTATATCGCGATCTAGTCCTACAGGACTAATGAGCAATGTTTTTCTTGGCTTTATTTTATTTTTCAATGTAGACTACATCCAACGATGTCTATCTAACTTTTCTTTGGCGTATTCATCCATAACATTGAAGACCCATCGCATCAGTGACGAAAAGCCAACCAACCAGCTCTCCGAACGAATTTATAATTACGTAAGACTTATAAAAAACCTCGTTTTGTTGGCAGTCAACATAACGAAATTTTTCCCCAATCCCGTAAAAACAAATCTATCTAAACGTGGGCGCGGGTCAACCTCCGATCACCAGCGCGACGAGTCCTCAAGAGTGTGGGTGATTATTGCTGCATCGACTACCTCCACATTTACATGGTGCTGAAGCCTTTTTTCGTGACTCCTTGCAAATTTCTGTATTTCCTTATCGACAGATTCTATTTGCAAATCTCTATGTAGGTCATAGTTTCTTATGAACCAGGGCGCGTTCACAATGTTTCTTAGGACTTTATTCTGGAACCTCTGAATAATATCGCTATTACTTTTTTTGCTGCATCCCCATAGCTGGATGCCATATGACCATACTGGTTTCAGTATTTGTTTATAGAGCAGAAGTTTGTTTTGTATTGTTAAGGTAGAATTCTTACCTATGAGCCAGTTCATTTTTCTACAGCGGATTTGTAGTTCTTCTTTCTTGTTTTTTATGTGAGCTTTCCAGCGAAGTTTCGCATCTAACGTCATACCAAGATATTTGGCAGTATTTGAATGGGGTATTTCTTGACCATTTATATATACTGGTTTATGGTCAATTTTTTATTTGTGAAATCCACATGTACTGACTTAGCTTCATTTAATTTTAGCCTCCATCTTTTTGTATAATCTTGGATTTTTGTTATAGCTCTCTGCAGCTTTTCGATGGATTCTTTATTATTTTCCCCAACAGCCAGAATCGCTGTATCATCTGCAAACGTCGCAATAATATTATTTTCTAGTGCAGGAAAATCACAAGTGTACAGCAGGTACAGTACCGGACCAAGTACACTTCCTTGAGGAACCCCGGCATTAATTTCTTTAAGATCGGAATATGCTCCTTCCTGTTTTATGTAGAAGTATCTCTCTGATAAGTAGCTTGCTATGATTTCCGAATGTTCTTTTGGAAGGATTGTTTTCATTTTACAATTCAACCCCTTATGCCACACCTTATCGAATGCCTGAGCCACATCCAAAAAGATTGCTGAACAGACCTTCTTCTCCTCTAGAGCTTTTTCAATAGTGTTTGTAATTCTGTGTACCTGGTCTATTGTAGCATGTTTTTCTCTAAAACCGAATTGGTGATCCGGGATTATATTCTTTCTTTCAATAATAGGTTTCAGTCTTCTTAGATAAATTTTTTCGAACAGTTTTGACAGTATAGATAGCAGTGAAATTGGTGTATAGGATGATACTTCATTCGGTGGTTTTCCAGCTTTGGGTATCATGATGACTTCGGCGACTTTCCACAATTTCGGCACATATTTCAGTCTAAATGCAGCATTTATAAGATTCGTTATCTTAATTATTGCCTTTTCTGGAGGTTTCTTTAGAATCTGCCCCGTTATCAAATCATATCCCGGAGCTTTTTTAGAATTAGTATTGTTTATTTCTTTTTTCACTTCGGTGGTGAAGTAGGTGATATTATATTTGCTCACCAAATACTTTCAGGTGCAATTGACTCGGTATTTTATTACACATTGGTATTTTAGAACACATAAACTTCAACATCAACTTGTGTTCTCTTAGGCATTCAGCCCTCTTTCGATTAAATTTTCATCGCACGGACTATGGCAATAATGATCCAAATACAAGAATGCTGCGTAACGTGAACAATAACTCTAATGTCTTCGATTTTCACATTAGCAAGTCCAAACTAAAGAATCTGCTTTATTCAAACAGGTTATAAGTTTTTGAAAGACATGTAATACATGTAGTATACGTAGTTGTTTAAGTTGAATCTGTAGTACTTTATACTTTAAGTGTATATAAATTATGTTCATTTTTATTTCAATTACTTTGACTCATTCGGTTTTGCATGGGTTGTATTTTTATATATATATGTGTCTGTATATATATAATATACATATGGGAATTGATCGTTCCACCACTAGATTGTCCCACCACTCTTTTGCACTGATTATTGCATCTGTAAATTTGAATGTAGGTGTGAGTGTGGATCAAAACCGAAAAAGATTTGATTTATTTTTTAGAGTTAGCAGACAACCGTGGAAGTGGAATGTTTAAATTATCATATCTTATTAATCCCATTTGTTAAATTATACTTCAATTAATTATACTAATAACTTTTCATTAATTATACTTTTAATTTCTAAATCCCACATACATATGTATATATATACATTTTTTTTTAAATTTTTTTTATTTTAAGCCTTAATAAATTGACTAATGATTCTTCGGCACAATTTAAAAGTGCAAAATTTTAGCCTATCTTGACAAGTTGGAAGATTGGACTAAATCTCTGATATAATTTTTAATTGTTGAAGATTGAAAGTGCTTCAACTTTTGACTTGTGAGCATATTGCTTCTTGATTTTTGTTCTTTGCCTTGGCATGGGGGAAAGCAAGTCAGAAGTTATTAGATTTTTAACCGGTTTTTTTCCGTTTATGGATTTTATTTTTGTTTCTGTTTTCAGTATTCTATCTATTTATTAATAATTTCTCGTGGCCGGGAGGGGTAATTGGTCGTTGGGACATTATTATTATTAATATTTTCATCAATATTCTTGTCCATATATTGACAATATATATGGACAATTATACTGATGAGCGATTACACATCAATTATACACTAAAGAACTTTTTTATCCGTATTTTGAAATTTCGAAATGACATATTTTGGAAGTGTTCCGAATATATTGATAACTTCGAAACATATATGAATATTGAAAATATATTTTCTGGATGAATGTTTTTAACTCCACTTTAAATTGAATTTTTAGAGTAAATGTGTAAAAACAACAATTTTTTTTTTTGACACATTTTAATAATATATTAGTTGTTTAATTACAATAATTGCTATGATTATTAAAATTAATAAAAAAATTGTTCTTTTTATAAATTAACATTATAACATTATATATTAACATTCCCCAAAACCCATTTTTTTACATCCCCTGATTTATTGATGAGATTACTGATAGGTCAGTTGATTGAATTATTGATGAGAATAGAACCAACATAAATCATTTCTCATCAATATATCATCATTAATCATTCATTGATGTGTAATAGACATCTGAGACTTGACACTACTGAAACTAACTTACGATAAAAGATTTTTTGCTGGAATGTATATAAGCACAAAAATTTTTGTTAAATCAACTTAAGGTATCCAATATTATAATAAGTTTAATCAGTAGATTTGGAACAAAATCGGGCAGAACTGCTTTGAATAATGACAATTAAATGCCAAACGTTTTTGAATCACTTAGATAATCTACTGAACACTTTTTTTGATCTTTTCTGAACTTTTTTTTTAGTTTCTTCTTACTCTCAAATTTCTTTGTTTAACTATCAAAATTTAAAGAAAATATAATAAAAAAAAGTTGTCCCAAACTGTAGTTCAAAAAAGATCCGTTTAGAACTGTTTTACAACATTTAATGAATACCGATCAAAATAATCTTGGACAAAAAGGTTCAATTAGCGGAAGCTTCTGAGCAGAAAAATGTATTATTTGTACTCTAGATCATTCTAGAACAGTTTACTGAACAGTTTACTGAACAAACCAACATTAGCAACATCAGATATTAGCAACCAAAAACTTGCAGCGGTTGGTAATGAATCGAATACATTTTTTTTTTTTTTTTGATAACCTTTAGGTTATTATAGTACAATCTTATTACATATTACATCAAATTATTACTACATTTAAACAGTACTTAAAAAACAAGACCCGTGTGGGTTTACAGGAATCAATATTTCTGCTTCCCTATGTTTTTATTTTATCCCATTAAATCGTAGGGCTTCAGCCTTTTCAGCCTTCTTATATCTTCTGTTCTATTTAATATCTCAATCCCCTTTGAATTGATGTGTCAAACCAATCTGTGTTCGTGCTTCAGAGCATGGTTGCTAATGACTTCATTGATTGTTTTTACATTGAATTCTCTGTGGATATCATCATTTGAATCATACCGGTATGCGTTTGTTATAGTTCTAAGGAATTTATTTTGACAGCGCTGTATAATTAATAAGTTAGATTTTTTAGTGCTACCCCAAAGCTGGCTGCCATAAGTCCAAATGGGCTTAATTATACTATTATATATTTGAAGCTTGGAGTACAGGCTTAGTTTGGACTGTCGTCCCTTTAACCAATATATATCCCTTGTTTTTTGCTTTACTTGTATTGCTTTTTGTCTGACATGATGATTCCAGTTCAGATGCGATTCAAGGTGTAATCCAAGGTATTTTACTGTTTCCGCCTTTGGAACTTGTATGTTGTTTATATACACGCAAAGTTGAGGTGATTTCCGCCTGGGTGATATGAACCGATTTGCCCTTCTTCAGTTTTATTTTCCAGTTTGTGTCTATTTACTGATTTTACCTAGCCCTATTTGGAGTTGCTCAACTGCTTGACGCTCGGATGTGTTTCAGGCCATTAGAGCCGTATCATCTGCAAATACCGTCATGTCAATATTTGGTGTTGTTGGAATATAAGCAATATATAGCAAGCAGTAAATAGCAAGTATAAGATAGGTCCTAAGACGCTGCTTTGAGGAACACCTGCTAAGATTGGATAAAAATTTTATGTTGCTTCTCCGTGTGCTACTCTGAACTTCCTGTTGGATATGTATGAGTTCAGTAATTTACATAAGTTGCCTGGAAGGGTGTTGCACATTTTGTGTATGAGGCCTTCATGCTTCGAATACATGACCTGAATATTATCTAAAGTCAATTGAATCTGGATACGCTCAATCCAGCAAATATGGTGTTGCAATAGATAAAGTGTGTTAATTTTTGTACGATATTTACATAGCTAAGAGTACGGAAGACGTAATTTTAAAACTTTATTCTGAATTATATTCCAGCCTGAGTTATAAAGGTAATGCAACAGCGGCTACATACACAAGCATAATCATTGAATTTAATCCAATTTTCCCAGAATTTTGAATCAAGAACCGATAAATCAAAACAATTAAGACAAGTTCATTTTCAAGCGATTAACATGGTATATTGATTCTTCTTCTTGCAATTGCGCTTCATTCCAAATCTCGTTTTGGTTTCTTTAAATGATTGCGTCACTCACAATTTCATCTAATTCAGTCTAAAACAGTTGTTATAAAAGGTATTTCCTGATAATCATCTCGCGATGGTAAACGAAGCACTTCACACATCGGTAAATTATAAGAACATTTTCCATGGTGATCATCCCATGAGGTAGGGCAAAGACTTCATTGTGGGTTGAACAGTTACTACATTGGGTCAGAGTCTATGAGTGGCTTCTTTGTTTACCAAACCGCACACCACCTTGATCAGGTTCATTATTTTTCACAATAAAGGAAAGTCGGTCATGTTCTTGTGTATACACTTTTGAATCATAATTCAGTTTTCACATCGTGGTTAATTAGTCTGATGCTATTCTACTTAGTGTTGCATGCGCCACCTGTTTTCTAGTGGAATAGAGGAATTGATTTTTCAGGGGATTTGAGCATATACAGTGAAACCTCTCCAAGTTGGCCACCAACGGTTGGAAAATTTGTGGCTAACATTTACAGTTGGCCAAAATTTTTTTTTAAATGAAAACTAAAGGCAATTAAGTTATTAATCATTCATTATATGTAATTTGTATTTATCGTCATACTTTATTAATTCAAAATTGGCTTAAAAATTAAGAAACTTTAAAAATTCAATAAATTAAATAAAGCAATAAAATAAAATATATAATTTAAAAATTAAAACATTGGCGGTGTCTAGACGGTCAGTTATTCAGCCTGTTTTCACTGTCAGTTAAAACTGTGAAGTGTCTAGGTCTACACGTTCAGTTTTGAATGAAAAAATTTACAGATGGTGAAAATTGAGAAGAATTGTCATTTATGTCACAAGTGGAAATGAATTTTAAACAATAATAAAAAGTAAGTGTTAGAAAGTGCAGAATTTTTTATTTTTTTGGTTCGTTTTAAGAAAGAATAGGTATATTATTAAATGCCTTAATTCAAATGTGAAATTCAAATGGTGCTTCAATAAAATGCTTTTTTCTGTGTTTATGATTATGCTGTATACTTTGACATTAAGATTAGAAACACTGGCTATGAAACTCCGAACGATTGAAATATCGAAAAACTGACAACAAGTTAAAAGCATTTCAAGTTTTTTTATTCTTTTAAAACTACTACATATACTTGGATTTCACTGAAAGCTAACAGTGTGACCGCCATTCACCGTGCTGACCATCTAAACACCGCCATTGAAAATAATATCTACATACCTATAATTAAGTAGTTTTAAAATATTCGAATTCTTTTTTGTATTAGAAATATGAAATACGAAATGCCACGCGATGTTAAAATTTTTTACACTAATACATAGAAAAAATTAGCCATACAAATACGTAACTGAGTAACAAATGAACAAAAATAAAATCTTTTATCTAGTCATCTCTATATTAATTTTTATGTGAAAAAATTTAAAAGTTTTACAATAAAAAAACTGATATGGCCAACTTTTACAGGTGTTTTAGTTCCTAAATGTTAAGTAATATAAGAAAAGCAATGGCCAACTTACAAGATATACAGGTACAACATAAAAAGGAACAACATTTTACACAATTTTATATGTAAATTTTTCATGTTGTTAAATTTTTGGCCAATTTACAGTTCAAATGTTGTAAGGGTGATCAACTTCACAGGTTTCATTGTATTTGCCGCATCGTTATATTTCATTTCCTTCACATCCTATCGATTAGAATATAAAGAAATATTGACAACATAATCAATTAAATATCCGTGGACATTCATTTATTAAAACTATCAATAATTTATATGAGTTTGTTTGAATAAGGCTAATATGTCATAAGGCTACAATACTAAATTTAAACTATCCGACAGTGATAAGTAAACATAATTCTTTGTATCACCTAAAATATAGGCTTATATATAAAAACTTTACATCAAAAAAATTCAAATTGCAAATTTTGTAAAACGAATGACACTAATTAATAACTTTTAAATATAAATTTTTGATATATTATGTATCTTTATGATTTATTGCAATTCTATTAGATTGTATATTACCCTATATGGTTAAACTAGGATTAATTCATAATTCAAAGGTTAAACAATATTTTATTTTGTTTTTTTTTTTTTTTGTTTAAATCCAATTTATTCTTACAATTTTTTTTAGTTTACTTACATTAGAATTTTTGTTTTTTATTTTATGAAAAAATGTTGATATCTGTATTTAAAAGTTGATTCATGAATCTTAAATGCTAATTTTAAATCTAATAATTTAAAGCAAAAAAATTTCTTTTTATACATTATATAAAAGTTCATTTCTTTCCCACAATATATTTTAGCGTAGTGTTGGTGAGTGAGATAAAAACAAAAACTAATGGTGGTTCTATATAGGTTAATCATATGAAATAGAATTTCACATAAACCAATTAAAATCTATTTAAAACTAAAAAATAAAAAAAAACTCATCTATATTAAAAAACCAACTGTACAAAATGGATATTACAGTTGATAAAAAAATTCTGTGTACACATTGAAAAATTATTTAAAATATTTTAAAATGAATACTTGGATAGGTACTCTCTGCAGGTGCTAGGATTTTAGTACCTGCAACTAAGCTATAAATACCGCAAATAATCTAGAGCAGGGTAGGTACAGAGAAAGAGTAAGATAGTATTATCTTCTTCATACCAACAGGTTCTGCATAAGTGAATTGAGTCCATATCAAATCGAGTTTTGGTTTCTTTAGTTGATTGCGTCACTTTCATCTAATTAAGTTAACTGTTGTTGTAAAAACTATTCCCTGATGGTCATCTCGTGATGTTAAAGCAAGAACTTCATCCGGGTAAATTATAAGAATATTTTTTTCCAATTCATGGGGTAGGGCAAAGACTGCATCGTGGATTAAACAGTTGCTGCATTGGTGTATAGAGCAGATACACGTGCAGAGAAAGAGTAAGATAGTATAATTTTCTTCATGCCAACAGGTTCTGCATACACAATTAGAAGGAAGTCCAAGCTTTCTAGTCTGTTTGTCAATAAGAAAATGACATCATTAGAGCATCTACCATTTTGCAAATGTTTTAAAAATCTGATTTAGTGATTACATTCAGGATATTGTTTAGTGGTATGCTGGGTGATTCCCAATTCTCGAACGCCATTCCGAAATGGTAAAGTCTATTACGAATAAGATCTTTGTATTCACTACACAATAGGTTCGTCTATTACACATACTCTACACATATTGTTTTACATGAGTCCGCTTTTGTAAAAATGAAAAATCATCTAGGATGTTGCTAGTTATTACCAGTGATGTTTCCTGTTAAACATTAGTTAAGTTTTTTTGCCAGGCCAAATTTTTTAATTAATTTTGCTGTACAAAAAAGAACTCCGCGCTAAACGGACTTAACTCTAACAAAAAACGCAGTTGAAAAATTCTCGTTAAGTAAAATATAGCCTCATTGCTCACGATACCAAAATACTTTGGAGCCCACATTATTGTGATTATATTTATTACCGCAAGGGTTTTTGGCATCTCAACACAACCTCATTCTAGCTTTGATGTGATGGTGTCTCGATTGAATGTTAGTATGGCAGCTTTTCTGTTCAGCTTTTCTGCTGGAGATAATGTAGATTTTACCTTTTCTGTAATTTCTTTTTATATTCTAGAAACGACAATGCGTCGGGAAATAACAGCGAACTTTAGAAGCTGTACAATGACTGAAAAATTAATAATTGCAAACTAATATCTAATTAGATGGAAAACTAAGTTTTATAAAAAAATTTTAAATAAATATATTCAAACTTTGGATACTTAGTGTGTTTACTTCTTTATTATAAGAACCAAAAAAAAAGCAACCATTTTGATCTACATCTAATTTATGCAATCTGAATAACAAATGTGATTCCCATATAAAGTGATTCGTAATTATACTTACAACTATAGAACGGATAAATTTTGTTTTTATGTTTAATGTTTTAAAATGAATTAATTAAGTGATTGGAATCAAATATTAATCATAAAAATAAAATATATAAAAAAAAAAAAAAAATTAGCACAAATCAAGAGGAAAAAAATAAAAAAATAATAAGAATAGAAAAAAATTTACGATCACATTATCTTAAAATGTATCTAAAGAATTTTTTTCCAAATACAGGACTAATGATACTTTATGTTGAGTCGTAAACCTAAATATAAAAATATATATATATTTTTTTTTAAAATTATGAATACAAGATAAGAACACAAAATAATATGTTAATTCGTTGTATGCCCGCCATTTTAAATATTTTTTTGCAAGTTTATTTTTTTATGTTAATTTTTCTTCTATATTCGTCAAAGAACTGAGTGGTCGAGTTCTTTGGCCCAATAAATGATCAGACAGATTTGGTTTTTGTGCAAATGATTGCATTTAATTGAAGGAGTATTTCATTTATTTAACAGTACTCATCAATAGCAGTTTGTAGTGTTAAAACTACCTAGACAACTTCTAGTTTGAATTTAATAACTCATATATACTTAAAGAAAACCATATGTGAGTTATAAATTTTGTAATAAAATTGTATTTAAGTTTCAGTCAAGGAAATAATGCAATTAAGTTAAGTCAATTTAATAAAATAATTTGTTAACCCAAACTGATGGATCGGATCGAAGGATAAAAACATGGTTAAGAATTTTATTTTCTTTATGCTTTGTTCTATAAGTTTAGGGTTTTGTTATTAAGTGCATTAGAAATGAAGTTTATTACCGGAAAGAAATGGAGTTTTATAACATTTTTAATAGTCATATTAAATGATCTTGAGTAGCTAAGAAAGCAGTGTATTGATAATTTTAGCATTTATGTAGAGTAATAAATATGCTGCAGAAAAAATTATACCAAATTTTCAACAACTTACTGTTGTAATTGAAAATTTTATAAGCACCGGTTATGGATTTAAATAAAGGTAGTTAAGTAAATTTACAGATAGATATATATATGTATAATATTAAATTTTAGACAATAATATCTTGTAGATGTGTTTTTTTTCCTGCTTCACCCTTTTTAGAAGCATAGGGTTCCACAAAGCTCTTACATGTGACTCCATTCTGTGCTAGGTGTTTAATTTCACTCCATGTTCTATTGTTATTCTCTATTTGTCTTCTATGTCTACTTCTTCCTCTTTCATCTATAGCATCGCAATCCAACGCCTGCCTTGCTCTATTATTCGTAGGTTTCGTAGGTCATCTAATGGTGTGATCTATCCACCTCTGCTTTATTTGTGTACTTAGCGGTTTTTGTTTGGCCAATTCCCAGAGTTCATTATTTCTAATTCGTCTGGGCCAAAATATTTTGCATATTATGCGTAAACGGGTTGGTGAGTAAGGCTACAAACTGAAATCCACAAAAAAAATTCCTAAATTCAAAATCCATAACATTGCGGCAAATAACAAGGACCATTATGGATTTTGTTTTTGTTTTTGGATTTAAGGACTAACCCCCAAACATTGTGAAAACCTGCATTTTCCTAGTATATCTATAGTATATTCTATAATATATGTTTAGTGTTTCTGGCGATATAAGATTGCCTCCCGCAGTCGTCCGAAAGTTATTCTGACTAATTTTGATAGATTTGCCATGTCCTGCTTAGTGCCTCCACTTATTATAGTATTTATACAGAGGTAACAGAATTCGCTGACTTCTTTTATTATTTCATTGTTTGTAATGCTCGCCGTCCTATTTTTTGCGTTAATCATCAGACATTTTGGTTTGTTGGAGTTGAATTGGAGACCAACTTCTGTCTTATTTTTTCCAAACGTCTTACTTTTTCCTGCATGTCTATATGCGAGAAGTTTTTTTCGAAGTCATTATGCGTATATGTTATTCGTGTATTCTAAGTGCTGTAGATGTACATGTCGTTAAATAAAAAATTACATAATTATAATATTTCTTCTTCTTACAATGACACTACAGCCCAAAATGAATATTGGCTTCTCTACACGCCTTATACATGATTCTCTAGCCTTGGCAGTCAATTTTTAATTCGAAGCGATTGGTATATCATAGCATATGCGATATGTAGCATTGTAGACAGTATAAATCTGACTTTGACTTTAGTGATAATCCATTTGTATTCCCAATTGTGTTTCCTTAAGATGCTTTAGCTGTAAGTGAATTAAACTATGTCGTTTAGATCGTCTAACTAGTTTGTTTGTGTGTACTTTTCCATAAAAGGCTTTCGGATCATTCATTTATCAGGTAAGCAGCTCCAACTACACCCCCCTCTGTTCTGATTCTTATTTTCTACACACGAGGAGCTGTATATCCGTATATCCAATGTATATCCGCAGGTAATCGTAGGTAAAAAATAATATAAAATAAGTGTTGATATGAATCAAAAATGAATAACTCAAAAGTATTGGTATATAAATTTATTTAATGAGCTACATGTTAATTGTTTCAAGCTGGCATGGAAATTATACAATTCTGTACCATCTACCATATACATGGAAATGGTGAAGAACTTCAAAAGCTTATATAAATCTTACAACAAAATATTGGTCAATGGTGATAGAACTAAAGCGTGGGAAAGCAATTTGACTTAATCTCACCGAATGCGAAAAACTAAATTGAGAATTCAAGTTTACAGGAGTACTGAGTTTAATATTTTTAAAAGTAAAACCAAATAACGCAAGTTTTGTACGGCATTAGTATATAGAAGCAATTGGACGAGCAATAAAGTATCAATACAGTAAACTAATACAGTAACAATAAACATAGTCATAGCTGAACATGAAACATGAAGAAGAGCTGGAAAACCTCCTAAACTTAGATAAAAGTCTTACCATATAAAAAAATTAAAACTATGATATTAACTTAAGACTTACGAAAAACATTACTATTTTTAAAAATTTCTTAAAAGCAAAATACTCCTAGATGCACGTACCTACATTTTTCCAATAATACAATGGTAAAATTACACTTTTTCAATAACAGAATGATTAAATTACAAATATGTATAATTATTTATGTATACAAACTTTGTTGCAAGACTTATAATAATAATAATATGATGGTTTCTAGGAATTGAGAAATGCAAAAACAAACACAATATAATTATTATCATTCCAATGACGTTTATTTCAAATTAAATAGCAGTCTGCGCATTTATTTATTTCTTGTATCAGTCTTTTAATTAAAATGCATTTATACCACATAATACTTTACTATTTGAATCCTGTTACTAATTAGAAGCACTATACTGTTTTTTATATTTTTTATATTTAAAAATATTCAATAATAATGGTAAATAAATGTAATATCTTTACAATGAAAATAAAAATTTATTCAGTTAATAAAATAAAATAAAAAAATTAATTAAAAAAAAAAAAATAAAACAACGGTTTCTTTGTTTTTTCAATGTTTGTTTATTCTTTTCAGGACTCCGCCTCAAAAGTGTTAATTCTAAATCGAACAATAACAAAATATATAATATTGTATATATATATCGCTAATATGTATATTATGATATGATATACAATCTATGATATACTAAAACCAATAATGCAGTTGTTGACAAGAAATTTAAATCGTATCCAATAGTTAGTAAACACAATAATAACAACAATAAAAACAAACAAAAAAAGATGCAAAAAAGAGATGAATAAAATATTTTTCATGTTTTCAGTTCTACATCTTAGGTTCATCGTGAAAAATTCATGTTTGTAACAATTTAAAAAGAATTTTGCATATATACATATTTTGTAACTTGCATACATAACAAAACAACATGTTTACAACAGAAAAAACATGAATCTACAAAATTGTTGCGAATCCATTCGCAAACATGACAAAAAAATAACAACATGAATGGGTTTTTGTTTTGTTTTTTGTCTGATGATTTTTAGTTCAAAATGTTTAGAGGTTGTTTTGTTAATTTTATTTAATTTGTTTTTTTTTTTTTTTTTTGAATTTACAAAATGAAGAAATCAGTTTGAAAATGGTTGGTGATAAAATGCAATTCTGTACTTTAGAGCCAATAAATAAAACTTGGGTAAAAAAAACTAAAATGCTGTTTTTCCAGAGTTGGGACAAAATATTTGTCTTGCGTAGCCGCTTTTGCATATAAAAATAATAAAAAAAATTTATTTTTATTTTATTTTATTTTGGAGATTTTGTGTTGCAAATTTCCGGATGGGAATTTCAACTCAATATTTACACATATTTCACAAACATGTTGCGTTAGCCTTCGATTAAGTTTTGTATAAAGAGCTTATTGACAAGCTAAATCACTTGCTCTCCGAAGCATAATATGTCGATCTGATCTCAACATATTTATCGAATCGCGTATTTGAAATTAAGCAACCAGAAGATTATTCTGCTCTACTCAATATACACGCAACAATAGTACAAGGGAGTGTGCTGGACCCCATACTATATTTACTATACATTAGTGATATTCCATAGATAGAAGATGAGACGGTATCTACTTTTGCAGACGATACGGCTATATTACAAGTGGGTAAAAATGTAAATGAAACTTCAAATAACATGTAACAAGCCAGTATAGTGCATAAAGTTCAAATTAAATTGAATCAAGCAAAATCCACGTTAACTTCACAAATAAAAAAATTTAGTCCCACATTCCATTAATAATAAACAATGTATACTCATACTATATCAAAATTCTGCAAAATATCTTTATATGACACTTGACGCAAAGCTTAGAGATGGAAAGAATACGTCAAAAAAAAACAATAGAACTAGATCTGAAAAACAAGCTGTTGTTTTTGTTAATTGGGCGGACATCTACACTTTCGACGTATAACAAAGTTTTGATCTACAATCAAATATTGAAGCCAGTCTGGGCATATGCTATTCAAATATGGAGTTGTGCTAAACTACTACATACTCAAACTATATCAAACATTCCTAAACAAAGTATTTCGAAACATTGTTAATACCACCTAGTTTGTTCGCAATACTGATATTTATAGTTTTCGTTTCATCAGGCTGTATGCCATACAAGTCGTCTTTATCAGCATGTCAATGTTCCACACTTCGCTGATAATCATAAGCTTTGTTAGACGACCTAAACGAACGACACCATTTGAGCTGTTAGGTAAAAATCTTTTATCTCTCAAGAGTTCCTAATGGAGTCTTGTTTGATCAAAGATGTCTGAAGAAAAGAGCTAAAATTGTATTGATGGTTAATCTTAAAGACTAGTTTTAATTTGAACAAAAGGATGTAAGTTTTTAGTCGTTCTTCCACGGCACATAGAACAGACCATGAAAGCTCTTTTGATGATTTTATTCGATCTGAAAAAAAAAATATTTCACAGACAGAAAATTATAAACACCTTTTCCACACTTCACCCCAATCTATTTAAAAACTTCCAAAATATTTGAATTTGGTGCATTAGAAGTAAAATTTTGTTTGGGTACTCCTCAATTCATCTCACCAATCACTTGATTATTAAATCAAGATTGTTTTAAACTTATTATTTCCCATCCCAGCATGAGCTCAATGAATAGATCACACAGTTCGATGAATTTTTTGATACAGAACTCATATGGTATTTTATAAGGTAAATACACGCTGGGTGGCGCAGTAGGTAGAGCGCCTGCCTTTCAACCGAAAGGTCCCGGGTTCGATTCCCGATGAAACAAACAAAAAAAAAAATGCTTCATTGGTTTTTCGAGCTGGTCTAGTAGCCTTTGTCATTGGGATATAATAAATGGCAAAAAATAATTGAGAGTATATAATATAATCTGGTAACCAATTAAATAAAAAAAAATTAAACTATTCAATTTAAGAAGGCTTAGTTCCTGACAATAGCAGTAGTTTTCCACATTTAATGAGTAGATAAGCCAGTACTTTGTTAAAATAAATACTCTAATTATTGTAGATATTGTAGTGTAAAACTGCAGTACCGTAAAAAAGAAAAATAACGGTTATATTCATTGGAGCATTCCTCTTCTCTTAAGTACAATCTACACCTGCCTGTATTCAATCTACGAATTTTGAACAGATGCCTGTTAAATGCGGCATGACCTGTGATAAGCCAATTCAGCATTCTGACATTGGATATAGTCTCTTTGATCACCTGATTCAATTGTTGGATATTTACTTTGAAAATGGAAACTACCCCATATCTTTTGGGTTTTTGTTGTTTCCTACTTTGAAACAATTTTTTTGTAGGTAGGCATTTGAACGAGGATTACTTGGCTCTAGTTCTAAACAATGACTTTTCGCACCCTTTTTTGCAAGGACATATGCTTCTTCATTGCTTTGTATTATTTATTGCTCAAGAGTCAATATAAGAGTAACTCTGTTTCCCCTTCCGCTAGCTTTATTAAATTTTCGTAATAGCTATAGATAAACTTTTGTTTAAAATTGGGAAGGCAACGTTTTTAGGGTAGCTTGCATATCTGAAATTGTGTATATGTTGGCATTGTAATTCCGATACCTTGAGGGCATAGGTTTCAGCTGTTAAAATACGCCGGCAACGGTTTTCTTCCTGATTTTTAAGCCATCAGGAAACCATACTGAAGCTCCTGCAGGTACAGCTCTTACTAAACCTTCGACTTTTTCCCTTTTAGGTATTAGTACAGTGAAGTTCTTGCAGCAACCAATTGCTTTTGTCATACAGTCTGACACTGCAAGTGTTTCACTTCCTGGTTCAAATTTGTGCAGGATCATACTTAGATGCAGATTTGATGTTGTCATTCCTGCCGTCTTCATCAGCTGTAGATGAATCGGAGGTAGTTCCAGATCTTTTTCTAATGTTAGAGTAGTTTTTAGTGCTCCAGTAGTAGCCCCAAGGGATTCTATTCTTTGTATTTTAATAAGCTTGGTACATACTTTGGTCTGTTAAATTTTTGACCATGGTACAAATGTCGTGTAAGATATTTTATATCTTAATAAAGACTTGTAGAGCCACATCTGTGGAGATATTTCTAACGTTCTTAATCCCCTATTGTTTAACTTAAAAATTTATTTAAGCTATTTTAATAAAAATAGGACTATATTTTGTGATTTCTTAAGCCTAAAAATGATTAAGTTAAGCCTTTAGATTAAGTATATACCGATATCTCCCCCAACTTAAACGTTCTACAATATCTCACATCCAAATTGCTGAAATGCTACAATATTTCGTCATATTAGCGATTTTATAATTCGGAACACGATGGCACTAATAACTATTTTTTTTCTTATCTCGATTTAAGCGGTTTTATTTTAGCCACAGATATTGGGATTAAGATTATGAGGTCAATCGTTTAGGTCTATTGAGACAAACATTTTTTTACAATAGAAAAAATTCTCTCATACTGAATTAAAGCCATTAAATTATTTTAAAATAGAGTGTAGCTTCTCTTTTAACAAAAAAAACTCTTAGAATCTCATAAGAAATTATTTAATGAATACAAATCAATTTGTTTTACTATCATTCTTAATTTTAGGATCCAATTTATTTGGGACATTTCATTCATGCAATATGTAATTATAAAACGTTTAAATTTTATCTAATAAAAAAAAAAAACCAAAAATTAAAAATAATAAGACAGAAATAAAAAATTACATTATAGTGTGACAATGAATTTCCTGCTTTTCAAATTTTATTAAAAAACTCCTAAAAAACAAAATGCTTATATGAATTTTCATTTTTTATTGTAAACATTATTTTTAATTGCAAATAAAAATTTTTTTTTTTTTATTTTGTTTCCATTTGGATTTTAATTTCTATTGAAACTCTTATAATATGTATGCTGCCTTTATACCTTTAACCACATTACCACAAACCAATTTTGACCATTCAATTTTCTTAATTTTTTTTTTCTTGTTTTTTTTTTGGTGTTTTTATTATGGTGATAATAATTGGACAAGTTAGTCTCTATATTCCCTCCATGAAATGATTGGTATTAAATCTCTTTCTAAAATATCATTTGGTTCAATTAATTTTCAAACTTTGATATTTTAGTTCATGTTCATTTCGTAATTGAGATTTTAATTGAACTGAATGCTATAATCTAACGTTGTGAGGGTGAGTATCTACCAGTTAACCAATAGTTTATATTAATAGGTAATAATAATGAAAAATAAAGTGTTGCTAGTAGGTACCAATAACTTAAAGTTTCAATTATGAGTTCATCTTTTTTAGTAAATTGTACAGTACTTTTATATATATATATATATATATATATAAAAGTGATAGAATGATAGTTAAAAAGTAAATGCGTTTAAAAATCCAACTTTTATTTATTTATCTTTTTTTAGTTGAGATCCCTTTTTTATTTCAAAATTATGAAGGAGATTTTTATCTCTGGAAATCATGTTTTTAAGATCGTTAAGAGAGTGAAAATATAACTATCATTGTTATTATAGAAATTATATAAATAATAGTTATAATGGATAAGAGTACCCACCTATATCGTATACGTGGTGTATTTAAGCTTTTATTTTAAATTAAGTTTTTCTGTTCAAATTTAAAGTTTCGATAATTATTATTACTAAAATTAAAGGGGGAAGATTTTAAAATGAGATTAGCTTTGTTACAATATAAAAATATATAAAAGTATATATTTTGATTTAAATTCTATTTAATAGTTTTTTAAATACAATTTAAGTACCTAGTGTAACAAAATTAAATTGAAAATAAAAATTAAAAAACAAAACTAACCCATTAGGCTGAGGATAATTGAAATGGCACGTGTTATTAAATTTTTGGTTTTTATATTTTATTTTTTTTTTATTTTAATTAAACAATTACGGGACTTAATTTTTTAATTTATTATTCTGCTGTAACCTAATCAGTAGAAGTCGGAAAAATTATGTAATATAACGATGTGTAGCCGGACTTATATTTTGTTGGGTATTAGTATGCGTCTGTTCTATTAGACAACAGTTGAAGAGATGAATTTTATCCCCCAGGAGATTTCAATCCGTTTTTATACATGTTTTGATTGCATTTTGTTTAGCTATAGTGAGATTAGTAGTATAGCAGCAATAATCAAATAGCTTTTGTAAATGTTATCACTCGTAAAACGGCTTTATATTCTCAACAGGAGTAAATACTACTTTATATTGTTACTTGTAAAGGAAAGAGCTTTAAGTGAACTTGCTCATCCAATACTGTGTGCCAACGCTGATTTCTATGCTTTTACTGTCTTTACAATATTCGAATTCAATATTCTTATACAAGGCGCCTTCTAGAATTGTAAGGAAAGACAAAATTTTAATTTACCCTTGTTACAGAAATTCGATTATATTTATTACTATATATTATGCCAATATAACCTGTAATGGGGTATAGCCCGATTCGAAATTACAAAACGCCATTTCTGCTAATATTATTTTTTTTTCTGGAAATTATAACCTATGCGGTGTTGTTTGAGTATGGAAAGGTATATCATTCCACATTTGTGAAGTCCGAACGAATTTTCGTAACGTCTGTTTTATGCCATCTTGGTCTGACCATTCTGTCTATAGGAGTAGACATCTACGATTCTTCTTTTTTGGCGTTGATATTTTTTAAGAGGAGGAAGAAGTTTTTTGATTTTTAATGAGTTCGTGTCCACACCTACGCAGTATTTATATAGCAGTATTTAATAGATGTCACTCCTACCATAAAACGATGTTAGTTCAAGGGAAGTTAAGAACGAAGGTACAGTTGGGTCATCGATTACACGAATTCCACGAATTTTAACGCGGTCAAAGAAGCCTGAGGCTGAAAGGGAAGCGCAATTCCAAATGTGTGAACTGTATTCCATTTTGTGTCGTATTAATGAAATTACAAAATTACCATTTGGCTGTACTTTCTATTTGACATAATTGGCCATTTTGCAACCGATCGTTTGGTATAATGTAACACTTGGTAAAATATCTGGTAATTTTGCTAAATTGGAATTTGTGAAATAAGAAATTGTAGGCAAATAGCATTAAACACTTTCAGAGTTTAACATATAAATTTTGCAAACTAAGCCTGATGCATATGTATGTCATAAATTTATTAATAAGTTTCAAATATTAGCGTTACGTACATCGGTAGTACATCGAAATACTAATTCGAATTGTATTACTTCAGCGCATTTAATTGAAGAACAGCATGATTCTTATAGAAGAAGCGTGGGCACACTTGCACTGCTAATATTTGAGACTTGAATAGGTGATCAGGGTAAACCTACAAACCCTAAAGTTTATAACTTAATTGTCTCAAATTGAAAGGTCATAAATTACAAACTGAAGTGGTTCGACCGAAGAAAAATAAATATTTCAGGGTCTTTCTTGTGTCAGAAATATTTATAAAGGAACCTATTAGTTTTCGTATATTCGACAATACGATATACGAAGCTATGCTTAGTAATAATAGTATATCATTGAAACAGTTATTAAAAACTTGAAATCAATAAATTGTATTATTAGGTGTGTTTTTTTAGCAATCTATATTATAGGATGTACGTTTGTGACAAATTTTTACATTAAAGCCAACACCAATTTGTGACCAATAAACACAACAGTTTTCCGTGTCAAATCATTGTCCTCAATAAAATGTTCAAATATTTGATTTCAGAGGTGTATCATAGACAAAGTCTGAATCCAAATAATTGACAAATGAAAGATGGGTGATACATGAACATAACATCTAAAATTGGAAAAGAACACACTTACTAAATTGCTAAGACCTGAATTGAATTTTCAGCTTTTTGGTTTCACAATAATCAAATTTAAATAGAAATTTCGCTCAAACAAAATGTAATCCTCCTAGACGCAAACTAAACACATCCTAAGTTAGTTTATAGTAATTTATAGCAATAACAGCAATAAAATGGCGAAGAAAGAAATTGATAATAGAAAAGTTAACGACTACATAAATTATTAAATTGAGATTGAAATTTTAATAAAACAAATCCGCTCTTTCTGTACTTAAATAAATTGTTTTTTTTAAATGTGAGAAATGTCAAAAAAAATGACATAAAGAACAATTGTTCCGAATAAGGCCTCGGTTATACCGATCATTGAAATGCATAAGTAAAATTTTTGTTTTCGATTTCGCAACCGCTGTTGACAAAAAATTTTAGTAAAAAGTTATATAGGAATGATAGAGAATTTTTTAACAAACAAATTTAGCATTTTAAGTTAAAATTTTGGTAAAGCTATAAAATTATACAAAATGAAACAAAATTTTGTCAATGAAGTACAAATAATTTTTTCACTGTTTCATTAATTCAATTGCATTTTATTAAAATTAAGTTTCATTATTTCGCTGTTTCATTTCATCAGAAAACAATTTCCGATGCAATCTAACCTAAATTTACATTTATTAAGTTTTGTTTCTTGTTTACTTTTGTGTCTAGCTTTGGTTTTTGCATTTCAAAGTGTTCACTTTGGCATATACAATATTTAATAGTAATAGTAATATTAGTAAAACTTCAATTTAAAATTTTTAATTTAATCATGAAAACAACTAGTTGTATACTTTATTATTTCAAATTCAAAATAAGAAAACATTATATCGAAATGACAACAAATTTTACGGGGGCAATTTTTATGATCGCTATAACCGTCTCACCGTAAAAATATTTAAAATATTTTTTACTGTTTCATTTTTACGTATTGATTTCAACTACCCCGTACACATGATAGCTTTAAATAAGCCTCAAGAAAGCTTCAACATTAGCTAGTTTCTTGAAATCAACTTCACTCAAATCAATCACAAAAATTTACTTACTTGACTTGAAAATTTCAACCGAATACGCAGCTTGAAAGCTTGAGTTGACATTTAACGTCAAAAATTCATTAGGTTTGTTAATATTTAGAGTGAATTAAAAAAATAGAAGATTTAAAATTGTAAATAAATAAAAAAAAATTAATTTTATATTTTTAGATCTTTAAATTTATATAAAATTTTATTTACCAAAAATACATAATATTTCAAATTGAAGCTATTTTCAACTGACAGCAACTCAAGCTGGGTCTACCAAATACACCGCTTGATATTTCAAAAGAATTCAAGTCAAGTACTAAAGCTATCATGTATATCTACGAGGCCTAATAGTATAAACCGAATAGGGATGACTAGCGACAGACGTCGCTACAACTTCTGTAAAAAAAAAATAGCCCCATACATTTTATATGCACATAAACACATTTGCAAATACTATAGCTGGGCGACGGATACAAATTAGAAAAATTTATATTTTTGTATCCGTCGCTCAGCTACTTTTGGTAGCATATGATTGAACATATGATGAATCGTAAACAATTTCCAACAACATTAAAATATTAAAAGTAAATCTGTTTTCTTTCACATTCTTTGAAATGGCTTTTGAGGAAAAATTTATTAATTTAGTAAATTTAGTAGTTTTTGTAGCTCTACTTTGTATTCGCAATTGTGTTTATGCCAGTAATGTATTTATCGCCAGTAGCTGTAGCTGTCGCTAGTCGCCCAATTCTGTTTATACCGTAAAGAAGTTAAGTCTCAATTATATTCAATTCGATCCGTTCCGTTTCGAATAAATGTCAAATTTACTTTTATGACATTTAAATGAAATTTTGTTATATTCATAGACGAAACAAAACGGAAAGGAACGGAAAATTTGAGCAAATTTAAATTTTTGCGAATTAGCTATATAAGCTGAAAATATGTAATAGCAGCTGTCATTCAAATTTAAATTTATTATCGCTTTAAAAATGTAAGCGAGATACATATTTATAAAAATATTTTATAAATATAAATATAAAATACAAAATCAATTAAAAAGACTTATAAAAAAAATAACTTTAAACGAATTGTTTAAATTTGTTTTTCACAAAAGTGTTAAAATAATGTTAAAATTCGAAACGGAACGAAACAACCATAATCATGCCTTCTAAATTTCGAATTGGACCGGATCGAAAAACAATGGACCACATTGAATATAATTGCCACCAATTTGAATAAATTTTTTTTCCGGAGATCAAAGTAGTTGCGATTTTTTTTCTAAAAGAGAAAGAATTCAAATTTTCATATAAAAAATATGCACGCACTTGTGTTCGCAACAATAAAGTTCTGAAGCAGTGAATCAGGCAAAATTTAAATTATGCTTAATATAGATTAATACCGATTCATTAGCGATTCATCTTTCCCAGTAAAAACACCAAATGGAAGGCTTATTTTTCAGCAAGTAACAATCCAAAAAAAAACAAATTGTATATAAAAAATCTATTAGTCCGTAAGATACATTTTAATAGAAATAAAAAAAAAAAACAAATAACACAAAATGAAGTTTGAAAAATAATTTCACCATTTGCTACAAAAAATGTTCATCTATTTTTACACTTCAGTCCATTTGTAGTAAAATTATTTTAGTTATCGACCGACAAACCATATAATATGATACATCATACTACATACAATCTATTTATGAAGCTTCAGATACTTTAAATTCATTTAACCATTTATGATTTAAATTCATTTCGATTTTATAATCCTGTACATAATTTGCAATATGTTTGTAATTGAAGTCTATAACAACTTAATGATGCAAGTTCAGTTTATTTTGCAATCAAATTATTTAACAACTTTACTAATTAGTTTATTATTATTATTATTATTATTATTATTATTTTTTTGTTATTGTTATTATTGTTTTTCTTTTAGAATATTTTTCCCATTATTATTTAATTCTTAAATAGTCTTGTCATAATAAATTTCAACGCCTTTTTACAAGACTTAATTTATTTTCTTTTATTAAATATGTATGTGTGTATGTATGTATGTGAATTACCATTTTAACGTGTGTATAATTCTTAAGTAAATGAGCATTACTGGTAGACAGTTTTGCTAGTTATTACAACAACAACAACAACAAGGAAAAAAACACAATTGAATGGTAATGGTACAATAAAATATTAAAGAAGTCTCAATTTAAAAATGTAACTATAATAGCTAACACCTCCATTTAAAAAAACACAAAAAAAAAACAAAAAAAAAAATCATAATTAGTTTCCTTAACGAAAAAGAAAATTTTTCTTTTTTAAATTAGCGTTTCGCAAAAGAAAAACAAACAAAAAAAAATAATTTTTTTTTTATTTTTGTTGGGGCAACCTTATGAGTATTTTTGGTTTGGAAAATCGGAATAAGATGTAATATGAATAATTAAACTGGTACAATTACAAAACTGGTACAGAAACAGGATTTTATACTTGTTTTCACAAAAAATGTATAAAAATGAAGGAATACAAGGTAATGAGAGATCAATTGTTTTTTTTAAATAGAAGATTGAATCAACACTTAGAATCAGAGACTATTATTACACGTTATCACAACGCCTACGTCCAAAAAATTGTATCCGATTAATTGGAAAATTAAAGACACTAATACCATATGCGGTATTTACCAAGGACTAAACTGTAGTCTCAAATCTTTTTTGATATCAACTTGTCAAATTGGGTGCTCAGGGAGGATATTTCCTAATGTTAGAATACTGAATCATGAACACAAGGGTGCGTTTAGCAAACATCTGTTCAAAAATATAAAGTCAGTTGAGAAAAAGTAAAGTCATTTTAAAGTCGACATTGTAAAGTCGAAAATACAGATTGTGATTGGGAGAAGCGGAGTTACCTTCTCACCTTTTATTTTACTATGATTCTACATTTCGAAAAAAATACAAACATTTCCAGGTCTGATTTGGAAATATATGATATTACTGCAAAAACTACGCTAAAGACAAAACTCCTACTTCAAACAATCAAACCGGAAAGTAACGTAGTTCTGAGAATACCCCATAGTCAAAGAAAAAACAAATCATTTAGAGCTTTCTTAAATAAAATTTATTTAATTGATAATTAAGTAGGTTATAAAATAAAATATTTGAGTATTTAAACTGTACTTGATTTCATTGTTCAGTCCATCAGTTCATTTTGTCACTACTAATTTGTATTAATTTTCAGGTTGTACTAGATTTTCGAGCTTGGTACATCAATAGCGACTTATTATATCATTTAGAAAATATTTATAAGCAGTCGTAAATTTAACTGTTCTTGCAAATATAAAAAATATAATTTCCGCAGTCAATTCCGATTTGTATAATCGAATTTTTGTAGGATTAATAATTCATTATCTCTTACTTTTACTCATTTTGACTTACATTATTTATAACCTTGCTCTATTGTGATGGTGGATCTTGTGCAACTGTCCTCCGTCCATTAACTCTAATCTTATGGCAGTTGTCCTCGATTTCGTCCAGCCTTCTCGCTCTTGGTCTACCGCTTACTTTAATATTGTATGGTGTTGTGTCTAATATTTTTTATGACATCTTTGATTATTCATCTTCACCACGTCTCCTTCCCATCTTTGTGCCGTAATAAATTTTACAATATTATGTCCGTCAATTAGTGCTTATATAGTTCCTCGTTTGATCGTATTTATATTATTCTATTAGATACTACCTTCTTAAAGATTGCCCCATTTTAAATATTACATTATGGTTCTATCTTTTTTTCTTGTTCTGATTTTGCAAAAGTAAATCGATTAGAATCTCATGAAAGATTCTGTGTTTTTCTCATTCGTTTCTTTTATTTTAATGAAACGAGAACAATGATTCTTCACATGCATTAATTTGTACGTCTTAAGTATTAAATAAGCAAAAAAAATTGGGTACTCCTTCTAGAACAAAATAAGCAACTGAATGTCATTAAGAAATCAGCTAATAAAAGGATAAAACAAGAAAAACAAGAAAAAAAATATGAAAAATAAATTTTCAAAAACCACAAATTGTAAATCGCAAATCGTCAATATAATGAGTTTCTCTTTGACTCTTTTGTTACTATGTTAGGTTTTTTTTTTTTTTTTGTATATATATGAGAATTGGAAATCCACTTCTTCTTTCTCTTGCCCATCATCATCATCATCATCATATACTCATACTTTGAATGAAAAATTGTTTTTTTTTTTTATGGTTTTGTTGTTGGGAGAGACAAGACATCTTTTTGTTCAATAACCAAAGAAAATAAGTAACCAAAAATGAAAAAAAAAAAAATAAAATAAAAATGATGATGGCAAAAGAAATCGGTTCCAAAACTGAAATGAAATAAACAATAGGAATAAATAAATACCAAATCAGAATCGAATTAGCATGAGAATTGAGATGATTGTTGGTAGGTTTGAATAATATACGAGATATAATACAAAAATATACAAGAAATGAAATTGTTATTAAGTAGGATTGATCCTGTGCACTATAAGGTTAGTGTTTGGGGAAATGTATTCGATTTCATAATGAAAGGCATTATTGAGTTGAAGTGGTTAAACCTTAATGCTAAAGACAGATGCTAAAGATATTCAGAACAAGAATTGGAGAAATTAGTATAATGAAAAAGCATAGAAAATTGAACTGCATTGAACATTTGTGGCAAAACCAGCTCTTTATGCAAGATCAGCAAGATCACAGAAAGCGTATAGTCAACCAAAAGCAACGAAGTGAAAAGCTAAAAAGCGAACAAAAGCGTTTGAAAATACTTGCGTTGAACTCAAAATGTAGTTGAATCAAAATCAAGATCAGTGGAGAAAGTTTATTAATAACCTATGTACCCACAAGAAGCAACAATGCTGATTATGACATATTCAATTAATGATATGTTGCTTCCAATATAAATATATGTACGACGCAAAAATGTTATCCATCCGATCATTAATTCATTTTATCTGGTTAGAGCAAACACAAGGTGTGTTGACTAACAAACCAACATTTTCCCAGATCTAATATATTGATATATATTTTTTTTCAATTCTAACTACTAGACCACTGTACAATTGCACAGTAGTAACTTTATTTAAAAAATTCAACATTTTTTACGTCGGTGCGTCCACGTAGATGATTATGTCTATTTCGCTTTAGTAAAACACTTATGTTTCGATTTTATATAATATTATATTACTGTTTCATATATATTAAGTCTTAATAACACATTTATTCATTTTTAATTTGAAATTTTATTTGAATTGTACATTTATTTTTTATTATTTTAAATGCTTAAAATTTAGTTGATTATGTATTTAATAATTCTTAGATTGTTTTCAATATTTCAATTTTAAGTGATGATATATTCAATAAATTTTTAATTGTTCTAAATGTTTGAATTTTAATTGTTTGATCTGAATGATCTTTTGAATTTCACCTTTATTAAATTTTTCTCATATTTTATTCACGCTTCAAGTTCCTTTGAAATGTAACAACAAATTTAAACACTAATTTCTAATAAAAGGAAAATCGATTTACTATGTATGGGTAAAAATATAACATTCATATGAAGATATAACGTTCATATGGAATATTATATGGTCATTGACCTTGATAAAACCTTTACATACGGATTTAATTTGGTTTTATTTCTGTTAACTTGTTTTTCTGTTATTTCTGTCAAACTTGACGACAACATGATTTATTACAGAAAGGTATCTATCATCTGTAACTGAATATCTTGCTGAATTAAGATAGATACAAATTACAAATGTTCTAAATTCTGATTATACCACTTTCTCTTTCTAAAACATTCTTTGATCATTCGTTTTAAGTGTGAGGATTAGAGATATTAATTTTGGTTAAGTAATATCAAAAGAGTAAATAAAATAAAGTCAACAAGCACAAGGAAATTTACCCACTGCAGAGTGCAAAATAATAATTATTTAAAATAATTAATAATTATTTATACATATTTAAACATAATAAATAAATATAAATAAATAATTGTGAAGACGAAGAAAGGCAAATCAACAGGTATTACATGAACGGAGGAACTCTGAGCGATGGAAGAACAAGGAATTACAGTAAAAAAAAGGTAATTTTTTTGGAATTTTGTTGTGCTAATAGAATTTTTGCTTGTCTATTTTAGGACATGCAGATTGGTGTCAACAAACATAATCATTGAAAAATTGAAACATCGTCATTGAACTCATCATTGATTCATATCAATTTATATGATTCTTCTTATTTTTTTTTCTATAGGTAAGTGGGAATCATTAAAGGACATCAAGTGGTTTCAGTCACACGCGTAAAAACCAACTTTGGTAGTGAGGGCCTTCAACCCACTAAGACCACTCCTTTTTTGTCTTTCATACAAACAAAAGCCTGATAGATCGACTAATGAATTCTTACTCTCAGAAAAAAAATTAAATGCTTTTTTACGTAATTTAAATTGGGATTATGTTTCTGTATTATTAATTAAACATTTTTATTTGTAAATTAATATATATTTTTTGTAAAATATTAAAGAAAATTTAAATCTTATATCAATTTGAAATCAGTTACGTAAAAATCGCTTATAGTCACTACTGGTTATGGGCACAATACGCTTTTAGTCAACAGTTTTACTGTCATCATCTTTTTTAATATTTTTTTATGTATTTTAATTCGTTTATAGTCAAAAAACGTTTCTAGTTAAAACGTTTCTAGTTACCAATTTTTTTGAAAGAAAGTAATAAACTCTATACAATCGATATCGTTTATGTTCACAATAAAGTATAACGCCAATTTTTTCAATAAAACAAAAAAATAAGTCAAAAGTGAATTATTTTATTAAAAAAACTGATTTATATGTATTGTCTTTTTCTGTTCTTTATTACAAATATATATATTTTGTGATTACATAACATAATAATTGCTATTTATGAATAAAATAAAGTTTAAAATTGTTATACGAAAGATATTTTATAGAATTTTATTAATAAAGATGCTATTTTTTTTATTACGCCTATATTCACAAATACTAACTGCAATTTAGGGAATGCCTACAATCGTGTTTTACTGTATATATTTTTTTAAATAGCAAAAGCAAATGAACTAACGTTATTATTAACTAACATTTTTGAAGAGTATGATCTGATTTTTGATTTTATGTTTTGTTTTCAATTTTTGTTTGCATTTTCGTTTCATATCTGAATAATGCATTATGTTAGCCAGTAAATGCCAGCATTAATGCATTTTGTTAGCCAGTTAACAAGTAATTAAATAAATTAAAGACTTTTTCAAAAAAGTATAAATTATAGAAAAAAAATTAACATATTTTGTAAAAAAAATTAAATATTAACAAAAATGGAACAACCAGATGGAAGAGTACGTATACAAAGATATAATTCTGAAGAAATTCGAGCAATGTTCTATGAAAATTGTGATGAAGAAGATTTCGTTTATTCTGACGCTGAACAAGAATATATTGCAGAGATTACTACAGATCCTGATGAAGCATCTGACATTGAGATTATACGTGATTTGGAAATTGAAGTAGATGATTATGATTCTGACGACGGTATTGAGATAGAAGAGACTTAATGGCTTAGTAAGGATGGTACGCATTGGAACAGTGTATTGGTAGAAAACAGTCACTCAACTGTTCCAAAGGTACAAACCAGATGTAGAAGTACGAATTAAGGCTAAGCCCAAGATTACCACATATCACAATCACAACCGAACAAAAGGAGATGTTGACAATATGGACAAATTATTTGGCTGATTTTGCTGGACTGCCATGATATTATTTATATGGATCATCATCCGAGATTTTCCATCACTGATTGCCGCAGAAGGTTCCTGAAAGATTTGGCATTTGAGCTGTTCAAAATTAAATATCCAAACTCATGCATTAAATACCATAGTCGTTGGCAAACCATGCAATTTTTTTCTAAATATTCTATGTAATTATCATATACTTTCAAAAATAAATTTTATATGTAAAAAAAATGAAAGTAAAAATAGCTTTGAAAATAAAATATTATCAAAATAAATAAAAAAAATGGCAATATCTATAGAATTTCATACAAAATGTATCGAGGTACACAGGTACCTCGTCACTCTCGTGAAGGTGGTTTTTCAAAACAAGGGTAGATCTCGATTTCCATTGATTATAAAAATTCCAAATCTTTAAAATTATTAAATTAACACCTTTTTAGGAGTTGTCAGGGAGCTTTAGCTCTTTAGCCCTTCCAGAATCTTTTTTTTTGTGGTTTGAAAATGCAAAAGGTACCCGGGTACCTCGTCACTCCCATAAAGGTTAAAATGAAAGAATCTTTATGAAGCCTTTTTAAAACTTGTTTTTGATAGAAATTTATTTTAAAGTAGAGGTCGCTCTACTCGGAAATAAACTTCGTTTATATGGTTGACTATTTTAAATGTTTTAAGTATTTACCACCGTTTTGCATATTTTTCTCTTTAGTCTACGAACTTGCTAAAATTTTAAGATTTTTGTGGTGTAATATTCAACTATTCTTGCTTTTTTGTTCCCCACGTCGTTCATCTTGTGTATTATATATATGACTATTACAATTGAAATGATCTAGGAGGACAGAAACACTTTTGAATACAGTCTACAGTTATAGTTGGCAAGCCTTAATTAAAACCAAATTTTTAGGGCTAGATAGCTTTTTTTCGAAATAGTATAGTAATACATCTTAAAGTTAGAGATCTGATTTATTTACTGTTAGAATCACGTTTCAATTAAGAAATCTTTAAAATATAACAGTAGAAGCAAATCAGTCAGTCGAGCCGTGGTATTATACTATTAGATTGATGCTTAGATTAGGCATATCAAACGAGAGCTTTCTATAATTGATTGTGCAGTATATCATCATCCAGTAGGCTTAGTAAAAAGCCGTCACCGTTAATTAGAAAAATGTTAGGAAAATAAACTAATGTTGGTAGAGAAGTAAAAGTCATAAGTTGAAATATTTGGTAGTAATTATACTTAACTCAAAATACTCGAAAAATTTAGCCGTTGTTACATTGGCTAAAATAAAAAAAAATTTGTTAGTTTGTCTCATACATTATTATTTATATACGATCAGAAGAGATAGAACTAGAATTAACTTCACGAAGCAAATCAGTAATTGGCTTTTTGTTATATTCTATCACTATAATGATTAGATACCTGTAATAGTCAGTATGGTGAGAAGGGAAAGTGGAACAACTCAACGGTTCTGAGATTACTCCGATTAGTTCTTCGATGTGAATACAACAGATATCTGCAATTACTTGACGATGACACAAAGTCAATAAGTTTTTGCCGTTGGGAGTATTGTCGAAGTCGCAATGGATCATTCCACGAAAAATTATTTAAAACGAAACGTAAAAATATTCCCTGAACAGATTCTATTAATGGCAGTAAAATGTGTTAAATAATCTTTTCTGTAACAAATATCAACTTTCACCTACCTACTTTCCGTTTTGAAATTTCAAATTTCACACTTTAATTTTATATTTTATTTCTACATGTCATCTAAACTTAAATCGAGTTTCATAACATATCTATTTTGTATGTAATTTTTTTTAAATAAAAAAATGTTTATACTCCCAAAAAAGATAAAAGTAATAAATATTGAAGAGGGTGGTTATGATTGTAGTTGTGGTGTCCAACGATGTAAACATCATTGATGATCGTTATGTCCGGAATGCATAAATGTAATTTTTATTTAAACTGCTGCGCCATATAGTAGAATTGCACTGTTGCTCGTATTATTGTCATCATCATCATCATAATCATCATCATTTCATAGCGTTGCTGAATTGTTTCTGGTTTTGTAATTTCATTGCTTTTTTTTCGTTTTGGCTTTTTGTTTCTTCAGTTTCTTATTTTGCGGCTAAATATAATGCGACGTTTTATTGTTATATATGGGATCCAATTAAGCAAAATTTGTTTGATGGAATGCCGCAAAAGCTTCTGGATTTTATGAAATTTCCATCATAATGTTGTACCGTTCGTTAATATATAAAATATTTTACTTGTATACCAGGTATTAAAATGTATCTCTTTAAAAAAAGAAATAATTTATTGTAAAATTGGATATGTTGTTTTGTATATAAATTGATAAATTTTAATATTATGTATATTATATACCATGTTAAGTAAATTTTATTTTAATTTAGTTTTTATAAAATTATTTCTACATTAGGTTTTTGAATTTACCAGAATAAACCTTAAGTCGCATAATTCCGAGAATGAATCGATTCTATGTTCGTTCACGACAACCTCTCGATTTCGTAGGATTATATTATGCTAGGGAATTCGTCTGGTATAATTTACTGAGGGAGCAGGTATCCATTCAACTAGAATTCTTTTTCGTATGGTAACCTAATCAAATTGATCTGGTATTGTCTGATCAGATTTCTTGAAACAACTCAGCTTTCATTTGCACAACATATTCATTTATTTAAGTTTAGTAAGAATAATTAAGCAATGACAAGAAAACGTGGGTTTGGTGAACTTCATTGCTGTGATAAGCTCTTTAAAAATGTTTTGACTGGAATGAATTAACACGCTAGGTGGCACAGTAGGTAGAGCGCCTGTCTTTCAAACGAGATCCCAGGTTTGATTCCCGATAAAGCAAAAAAGAATGCTTTATGAGTTTTTCGACCTGGTCCAGTACCCTTTGCCATTGGGAGAAAATAAATAACAAACAAAAATAATTTTTATTGATAACTGTAAATTGAAACAACAGAGTATGGTACAGAAATAACTAAACAATAACAAAACAACAAAATCGAACTATTAAAAATGTATTTAAGTTTATTATTTTTGTGATTTCCAATAAGAATGCACAGTCGAATGACTGGAGATTACACAAGAAAAAAAACTAAATGAAAACTCTCTTGGTGTATGAATAATGGAAATTCAAGAGATGAAAATCTCTATGCGATTGTACCAAAATTTTGCCTTCAATAATATGTGTTCAAAAATAAATTCAAAACTCAAGGCAAGTCATCTTCTTTTTCTTCTTTAATTAGGCATTTAGTACCATTTTTCCAATTTATCTTATGGTCAATTTTGTGATGACGACATCCAGCATTCATAGCATCTTTTCGATCTTGTTGGTAGATGCTGATATTTATTTGACTATTCATTACTATCTTCGTCAATCGCCCTTTCTGCTATTTTATTTACATGAAATTTATATGGAATTTTCATTTCGTTTTCAGCTATTTTATTACTGCTTATAGCTTATTCTGTTATTCATACTCTATTGCGGCTCCAATGAGCAATATTTTGACTATCGCATGGACCCATGATTTCGTTGCTACGTTTTTTACCCCTTGACGTGACGTATCCATATATTTTCCCAGATGCTCGCATTTTTTGTTTTGATTTAGATATTTCTACAATTTGATTTAAGTATTTTCGGACTTTTGTATTGTCTCAATAAAGCTTGTGTATATATTCGTATTTTGTTGTCTATTAGCATATATATAACTTATCGGAGGTAACCTGCAATGACTGCGGCTTTTCCTGCTTGAATCCTTATTTCTGTTTTCGTGTTGCGTAGTAATATTTACGCCTAGATATTTAAAATTCAAAAAATTATCAATTATTCAAAACATTAATTTGCGCATGATCATTAATTCCGCGGGAGAACGTAATGTGAGGGAAGATAATTAATAGTATATTTCTACGTCATGTGATTGAAGCCAAGTTTTTTTTAGTTCTGTCCAGGATTTTTTGATTGAAAAAATGGTAATTTTATATAGGTTTTATTTGGCTTTTCTCAACTCTTTCTATATTTGGAGTTCCATCAACAACAATTCTCGCGATTCTTTGTATGTATTTACGTAGACGAATACAATTTTTTTTTTACTTCTATTCAGTACTTATTAATAGACTCGCATTAATGTAGAATTATTCCTTTTCCAGGCTTTATGTGGTCTTTCTGTACTATATTTTAGGTTCCGGGAAACCCGATTCTTTGCATAAGCTTGCAAGGACGAACAAAAATTTTTTTACTTCTGTTTATGATTTATTGATTGAGCCGCATTTATGAAGGTTAATTATTTGCCAGATTTTATGTAGTCTTTCCGCTACTGCTTCCACATTGCGGGTTCAATCAAGACCGATTCCCCCAATTTTTTGGATGCATTTACCAGAATGAAAACAATTTTTTTCAACTTCTGTCCAGGATTTATGGATTCAGCTGCATTCATAAACTATAGTTATTTTCCAGGTTTTTTATGGTCTTGTCCTACTCCTTAAACACTTTCGATTCCATCAAGAACAGTTTTCGAAATTGTTTTGATGGATTTACGTACAATTAAATTTCATTTTCTCCTGCTTATACTTATATTGATTAATATAATATTTCTATATTTTTTATAATCATTAAAACATAAAATTAGAATATTTCATTTGAAAAGTAGGTTAGTATAGTATGTTCAGTGATCATCAGATTTGTTTATTAAGTCCACAATCAACAAAATCATATTAATTGGTTTCAAAATTTACAATTGAAATTAATTTCAATTAAATCCCTTAGCATCTCTCACTATAATATATACACCATCACCATCACTCCATATTTAGTATTCTTATTGTTTTGTTTAATGTTGAATTACCAGTTAAAATATTTGAAGAATTTTCTTCCTCTCAAACAGAATTACATAATCCACAATTGAATACCACGATACATTTTGTCCTTCGTTTTTTTCTTCTTTTAGGATTTCGTAGACATTTCAGTTTTCATTATTCAAATGAGCAAACCATTGTAATCTGTCAAGCACCCATCAAAGTATTTTAATTGTAATTTCAATTTTCTTAAGTTGGAATGTAATTCATTATATTATATTAATAGAGGAAGAACACTAAAGTTGCTTGATATAAAAGAGAGAGGAAAAGAATGAGAAAGAAAAAAAAAATTAAAGGAATTTATTTTCACCATTGTTTAGCAAAAGTCAAAGTTATTTTTCATTTAATTTCGTTCGTTACTTAAACGGTAGAAAATTCCTTTTTGACTTATAATGGTCCTTTAGGCGCCACTATATTAAGCATTTGCCGATTTTTATTCGATTCGGTTCTTTATTCAATTTTAATAATTACGGTAAATTTAGTATTTTAATGCAAATTTTTTTTTTTTTTTTCATTTTATTTATTTTTTTATTTTTCTTTTATGAATTACTAAATAAGGTTACTTAAAAATTGACTCATTTTAGTTGATAAGTTGAAGTTGGTTAAATTTTAATGGTAATCGATGAAAAAAAAATGGTTGAGTCGAAGAGTTGATGAAGATTTTGTTTTTAATGATTTCTGGTACTTGAATGATGATTTTAATATTAGAAAGAATATTTGTAATATAATTGAGGACATAGTTCTATTAATGATACTGAGATATATGTACATGTATGTATATCACTATAAGTGATATTTGAAAATTTTATAGAAAAAAAAATGTTATTCTTATTGTTTAAAAGAGCAAGTAAGCCTAGTTTATTTATTTATTTCTTAATGTTAGCATATAAATTCGACGATTAATTTTTTAAAGTAGGTATATACAATAAGCGACAATTATTATAAGATAATCTTGTATAATAAAATCCTGCTGCAACGTGCCGTAGCAACCGTTGCTACAACAAAATAAAATTAAAAAAAAAAAAAAATCTGAAAGAATCTAATTCGTAAATAATTCGAATCAAATTCGTATCTGTACTGCATAATGAAAAGACTTTTGATTGTGACATACTTACTTATGTAGGTATGATTCTAGAATTGATTTTGAAATTATGTATAGCTAAATGATGTTTAATATGAATAATTGTAAACTATGAGCACATGTATATTAATACATATATTTATTATATAGTAATATATATAATTATATATATTATATAGTTATATTTTACTTATTTCATATGAATAAGTTGTTGTTATTGTAAATGCTATATGAAGTTATGTATATATATAATAGCATAGATAATAATTTTGGATTTCAATTTAATTTTTTTATAGGTTTTTAATCAAAATAATTATATTATGAAACTGTGTATTAGCTAAGGTAGATGGTGATCTAACGAATGATCAAAAAGTATAATACAGTAACTCTGGAAAAAAAACGTGTTTTTCAAAAAATTGTTACGTGGACACAATTAAATTTTCATCCCTCGATGATCTATTAAGTATCAACTTATTTAGTAAGTATACATGTGTGTTTTTTGAAATTATTTTCTTCATGTAATGGATATATTTGAAATTTAAAAATTTATGAATGACTAGTATCAGTTTAGATACATCACTAATTCTATCAAACATACAAGGATTGATAACAAAACAGATACATGCATTAAATACAACATTTAACGTGGAATCACATATACTCGTGACAGCGTAAACAATAACAATAGTGCAATAAGTAAAAAATGGTATATTTTCCATCAAATCTCTACTGCAATACGTACTGCAACGTAAATTCTGTGAATAATTCATATATATGATATGCACATGACTAAACTAAATTCTTTATCAAAATAAGTTCAGTCATGTGCATATCATAGATAGATAGATTTAAAGCCAAAAATGTAAATATATCTGTACGATATATTAATAAAGTAATAGAGAAGATCAACCACTATAAATATCTAGGCATTATTATAGATGACGAATTAAATTGGAATGTCCAAATTCAAAACTTGATACGGAAAATTCGACTTATTCCTGGTCTATTTAAAAAATTAGGGAAAAGACTTCCTCAAAGTACAAAAATATCAGTATACTACAGTTTGTTTCACAGCACTATAACATATGGAATAGGTATGGGGAAATACTTTCAATACAAATACAAGCAAACTTCAAAAAATACAAAATAAAGTGAGAACAAATTTTTTTGGGTTAGGACATAGAACTGCTACAAGTGAAATGCACAAAAAGTATGGGATATTAAAGTTAGAAATTCTAACTCAAGTGGTACAAATACATAATATTCAAAACAGATTTGTAAAATCCAATACAATAACTAGAAAAAATAATGAAATAGACCAATATGAAACTAGATCAGCTCATCATATAAGATATTCAACTACCTTCCATCTACTAGGATTAGAGCCTATAGTCAACACTGGAGTTCGACTTTTTAATGAACTGGATGATTGCCAACAAAAAAATTTAAAAAAAACATGTAAAATAATACCTTTGTCTTAACTCTAAATATTATAGTAATTTAATACCACAACGAATTGCATATTTTGTGGAGTATTAAAATAAATTTTCATTTCTATTTTCTTAAATTAATTGTTACACATTTTTTATTTATACTTTTACTGATGTCTTTTGTCTAAATATTAAAATAATATAACAATCACCAATCGATACGAGCACTCTTGATTTAGTTAATAAAATTTTTATTCAATTTTAAATTAACGGCTCCTTCCTCTCTTAAAAGGCTGATACGCATGGTCTGGAACATCCGGAATATTATTATGCTAAATTTTTATTTTATTTTTGATATAATGGTAATTTTTTTTCTTTCTTGTTAATCATCACATACATATTTTGAATTAATGAAATTTTATACACCATACATGTCTTACGCTTCCATTTTATAATAAATATAACTCTGTACGAGCTCCTTAGCTCATTTTGAGAAACTTGAATAAAAAAAAAAATTAGATAATAAAGCAATCACAAACACTAAATATAATCACCTGGCAGTCCCAAGTTAACAATTTGATCACATATAATAATGTCAAATTGAACAGAATAGGGTAAGGAGTAATAATTGTAAGTAGAAGACATGGGTTAAGTTTGAGATGTTTAGGATGTTGAGAAAGATCTAGCTTTAAATGATCTGACAGGGTGAATATGTATAGTGAAATAATTTCTGATCCCAAAGCCTTATTTCTCCTAATTGGATTTTCAAAACATTTTCCATTTTGCTCATAACTAACTTTACTATCACAATTTAATAAAAAAAATTATTTATTTATAAATAAAATGTTTAAATTAAATTCTAGTAATTTTCGAATATCTCAAATAATTTCGCTAATATTTTAATCAAAACTTATGACTAATAAATTTCAATTAAATTATAATTTAGATGTCTAATTTTACTATTTTATAACTCCTCCTCATATAAATCATAAATTTAAATTATTTTATGAACCCATCATCATCATCTTCTAGTACAAACCTAATTTAAATATTGTAATCCCACATCTAGTTTTATAGTCTCAAAAAATAACTTCAATTGGATAAAATTTCAAATTTTTCATTTCAAATTTAATTTTCTTTGTTTTCATTTTTTTTTTCTTTATTTATTATTCAAGTTAATCCCTCCCATCTATTTTAAAATTCATTTTTTTTATTTTTTATTCGTTTTTTTTTTTTTGCTTTTATTTTTCATCACAATCTGTATCTTTTATACATTATATTATTACATCGTCTTACTCAAACAGGTTTTCATCGCATCTACTTTACATATTTATAAATTGACCAATACAACTTTATATCCCTATAATAAAGAAAACAAAAATAAGAAAAACAAATCTCTGTGATATTCTATAAAAAAACGACAAACAATTGATTAACTCTAATAAAAAACAGAAAAGAAAAACAAAATAATAATATAAAAAATATCTTTAAGATAAATACATCCACACGTACGAAATATGCTAAATAGGCTCCCTCTTGTCAAAAAAAAAAAGAATGTATATATATAAACTGTATGGTGTATATATATTCATATTTGTGATTTGGTGTTTTCTGTTTTTGTTTTTTTTTTTGTATGTAAAATACATTTTTTTGTGTTGACTTTTTTAAATGGGGGGATTATTTATGTGCCTCCCACTTTATATCTATAAGTTTTTTGGGTTGGTTGACTGACTAGAAATAAAAAAAAAATAAATAAAGAAAAATAAAATAACAAAATTGGGCTCCTTCTACTGGAATAGGTCTAAACATTTTTGTTTTTATTTTTATTTTTATTTTAACATAGTGACGAATTTATTAATTTGTATATACATTATGTATGTTTGTATGATATGTCAACTGTCAGTTATGTATTATAAACTGTGTGTATCTATTGAATTTTAATTTTAAATTAAAAAAAATATTTATTGCGTGATTTGTATCCGTTATTTTATTTGTATTTCAATTATGTTATATTATATAGTTTGACCAATTTTTAATAACTACTATTACAATTTTATTTTAAGAAACGTTCCGTTAGAATTTGATTTTAATTTTAAGATGAAGCGATGGGTGTGGGTGGCTGGTGAATAGTTTCATTAAAAATATTAACTTGGTATTCCACTGACTGGCATCATCTACTTCTGGGTCTGTAGACTCTATTATCCAGGTGCGAAATATTGTATAACATATTATATTTGAAATATGGCATAAATTACAGTAGTAGAGTATGATACATTATTTAGTAAGGAAAAAATTATAGAAAAGTAGTTTTTGGTCTAGGAATAGGTTTTTATACATGTTCCTATAGGTAAATTAATAAAATACATTAAAAATAAATATCTGAATAAGCTATTATCGGGTAGGTATATGGTAATTAATCTATTGCCAATTTAATAAAATAGATTAAGAAATTTTCATTAGTGATCAGCCTATGTTATAGAAAATTATTGCATCATAATTCTTCTGAAATGCAGTGCGGCATCTGAAAACAGAATTTATACAGATACAGAACTGAATACAGCTAATGAAAACTTATAAGATATATTACAAAATTTTTGTATAACAGTTATTTTTTAAAAAGTATCTACCTCTAAATCTATGGTTTTTTTAAATAAATTTGAAATACTCTCAGATTACGGAGAAATTTTGTTTAGAGCAAACAAAAATATCTATTATAGACGAAAGATTACATCATTTACTGAGATGAGATTATAATCAAGTGGGTTAGTAATCAACAATGTTAATGACTTAAAATATAATATAGTATTAGTATTATAAAATAGTAGCATACTGTTAGTAGAACGTTAAAATTAGAAAAAAGATATATTTTAATACAAAAAGAAAAAAATAAGAATAAATAACCAATATAGCAGTTTACCACTTATATAGCTCTGTTTTAAGCTTCTTTTACTAATTATCAAAATAATCTGCCCTCGAATTAGATTGACTTAACATACTCTCAAGACTCAAATTCATAGTATTCGGTACTACGGTTGGTAATAATTGGTCATCATAACATAAATTTTACGAATTCTCTCTGAAGTTATTAGATCACTAATTACTATAGGTGCCAGGATAATCTTAGGAGTAATTTGATGGAAAAATATAATATCAGCTATAGAATAATACTGTTGGAAAAATTTCAGATCTATCAAAAGCAACCTATCTTCGTGAGGAGGAAGATGAAAAGGGTCGGACTATGAAGAAGAACGTATAGTACAAAGTGTAAAAACTTGCGTTGAATTACTTATGGAATTTGTTGCAATTTGGAGGTGTTAAATTGCTGTCTCGCAATTTTAACTCAAAGAAAAAAAAAATTACTTATTTTTTTGGATAACAAACGAAGCTAAATTTCTGGATAATTTTTTTTTGTAGTGCAAGATCTCACTGTGCGAGCAAATAAGTCTCCGTTTAGTTGCTTTGCATGCCATTTTATCACATATAATAATGTTATACCGAACCGAATAGGGTAAGGAGTAACTTTAAGAAGTTACTTAGTAGGTTAAGTTTGAGATGTCATGCGAGCTTTTGCTTAAAAAAATGAGATTTGAATATGGTACAATCGCCCAAATGCTTCTAACTCACCATGCATTTTAAGATTTTCTAGTGCTTTTGCATATTTATATTTGTCAACTATGAACCCAGTATTTTATATGTAAATCATAACATCAATTGCAGCATTATTTAAAATCTTGTAGAGTTGAGGATATAACAATTAAAGCTTAAATCTAATGCAAAATAAATACCTTACCGTATCCTTCTTTGCCGTAAAAAATATGCCACATGTTAATATCGCTAGCATGAATTGAAACCAAGTATACTTCACTTAAGTAGTAAAATAGAAAGGTGTTCGCTTCTTGGTGAATTTTATTTTTCTGACAATATTAAAAACCATTAAATTTCTATAAGGGATTTTATTATATTGTCCGTTAGTGTATTGTACAGATGATAGTAATACAAATCTTTACGTTCTGAATAGAACTGAAGGTATTCAGAATGTTTACGAAAATTAGTACTATAATTTTTTATATCTAATTAGCCCGGCCTTAAAAACGTCACAACAGTTTTCTTCATTTTTGATTTGTAGTAAATAAAATTAGATCCTAACGACATTACATCAGTGAGCCACGCTGCATTTGTTAAGAGATTATTCTCAATTCAAGCAAATAAAAAAACTTATTAACATTTATTTATTAGGAATACAATATTTATGTATATTATATTTGACAGGAATTCCAACAAGCATGGATGGCTTCAATGGACCATATAAATACAGGTTCTACTCAGACAAAAAAATGGTATCAACCTATATCCCATAACAACGGACAGTTTTATTGCAAAATTTAAATCAATGTTTTCTGTTTTTTATCGACTTCAATGAATCATTCAGATATAGATTCATCTCTGGATACAGGTGTATTCAGAAAGATGGTTGATAATATCTCACAAGAGCATACAATTTTATATCAGATAGCTGTAGAGAAGAATATTTAAATTAATGTATTCTGTTTTTTTTTTTTTCTTAGGATATATTTTTTGAATTTTCATGACCTATATAAATTAATTTAAAATTGGAAAATTGCATTTATTCCCGTATAACTTTGCCTTAATAATAGCAAAGTTCATTCTTATTTTAAAAATTTTTTTTACAATAACCATACTCTGAGCAGAATTCAAACATGGCACCAGCTGATTGGTTGATTATTATTATTATATTATTTATTGCCTTAATGTATTTGTACAATATGTTATTTTAATATATTTTAATTCTATATTTCTTATATTACTAGAATATTTACACCTTTGATTTGTAATTATTTACGCTAACCTGACTTAAATATGTCATCATCATCTTATAGCGCTACAGCTCTGGGTGAGCTTTGGCCTTCATCACTATGCTCCTCCAAAAAGGTCGATCTTGTGCCGCTTGTCTCCAATTTGGGATTTGTACGATTTGAGCATCGTTTTTCACGTTATCTGCCGATCTGCTTCTTGGTCCTCCTCTACCACGGCTGCTATCGGGCTTTCTATTCAGTACCACTGATTGCTTTCGGCTTTCCCTCATTCGACTTACGTGGCCAGCACACCTTAGTCTTTGGGCCTTTGCAAACCGTACAATGTCCTCACTATCAATCATATTATTGAGCTCGCTGTTGCTTCTGATTACATATTCTCCATTCTGTAATATATTTGGGCCGAGTATTTTTCGGAGAATTTTTCTTTCAAATATGCGCAGGCTATTCTCCTCGGCCACGTTCATAGTCCATACCTCACATCCATACGTCACTATGGGTCGTATGAGAGTTTTATATATTGTCATTTTGCCCTTTCTTGATATTAATTTTGATTGAAGCAACTTTCTGTTTGCATAGCAGCATCTATTTCCGGCCTGAATTCTATTATGAATACAGCATTGCATACTATTATCACTTCTTATTGTTGCTCCGAGGTATGTAAAGGTTGTAACTCCTTCATAGTTGTACTCTCCAATTGTTATATTCTGAGGATTTCTTATTTGTTCATTTCTTGACATTTTTAGATATTTTGTCTTGTCTTCGTTGATTTTTAAGCCTACTTTTTGTGTCTCCGCTTCTAGTTGTAGAATAAATTTAATTTGCAAAGGACAAAATGGCAAATAAAAATCTTTAATTAATTATTTTATGCTAACATAAAACCTAATGAGCTGACCTACTTATACATATTATACTAAAATTCTTACAAGTAGACAATGATTAGGGATACGTTCTGAATAAGATAAATAGAAGTAAAAGACATGGCCCAAAAACCCTGGGTAACATTGCAAATTCCACCTAACGGTACAAAAAAAAATACATAATGTAAGATGATATAACCATTCATTTAAATAATTTATCCAACTAAATTATACTCTATTATATCTATTATTATCGTATATATCACAATTGCAGTAACATTAATTTAACATTAAACATTAAGAATACAAACAATAATTATTTTCAGGAGTGGTTTAGACTACCTCTTATACAACTCATAATTTTTTTTTTTTTTGGGTTTTGGTTTTTTAACTTATTGCAAGATTACATCAGTGAGTTACAAAAATCAACCAAAATTTAAACATAAGATCTATTGATAACTAGATAATAATATAAATTTAATTATAAATTTATTTATTATTAAAATTTCTTATTAAATTTTTCCGATTTATTTATTTACGCTGATACAGAGTTACATAAACTTTATACATATAATTATTACCTACTTAAGTTCTTCAAAAGTATTTCGTTCAACATTCATCTAGTTATTAAATACAAAGTAAAACTACAATCAAAAAATAATATTTTATATTAATTCAAGACATTTTGATGTATTTGAAAGTCCACTAGAAATATTGGTGGTGAAGATATAGAAATATAGGAGCAGCTCAGTTGAGCAAATCGTTTTGAATGGTTTGTGTTCACTTCTGATTTTTTGCTCCCCAACATAAATAATGTAACATTGTTAATGGATTTAAATTTTTTCACTTTACATTTCGTTATTCCATCTATAACATAGGCGTAAAGTCAATATATTCGATATTGTAATTCATTGAATTTTATTAATTGAAAGCAAAACAATTCAAATTCTAAAATTGAAAATTTTTTCTTCCCTTAATAATTATTAAAAAAAAAATTTTAATTAAATTTTTAATAAAGTTATTCTATATTGCATAATTTTATCTCTCTTAAATTAATTATTTTTTTATTGTCTTCTTTATTTCTTACTAGCTAATTTCGATGCATTTACGTAAAGTGGAACCTACTACAATCAAAATATCAAAATTTATTTTGGATTCGTTTTCTCACTAATACCACTACAAACATTTTTCATTCATATTCACTTTAGATGTAACTGCAATACACTTAAGATAAAAAAATTTATCTTAAAAGCACACAAACAAATAAAAAAAAAATCAAAAGAAAATAAAAAAAAAATGAAAATTCAAAGAGAAACAATAAAAAATGCGCCAACGGCTTAAGAATTTTCGTTATTTTATGATCACTTATTCTCTACACCACATTGAGATTGAATACACCTAGATTGATTTTCGAAATAGTTTTCTTCGAAACATTTTTCTTACTCAGTTACTCAATTTACGAATTTTACTCTTTAAAAAAATTTACTCTTGAATTCTGTGGTATTTTTGTATTTGATTGATCTCTTGTTAAATTTATCTTAGGTTTACATTGTATGTATACCGTAGTTAGATAGGAACTAGGCAGTTGAATGAAAATTGCTTTTTCTTTTGTTTTGTGTTAATTTGTTTTCAATATTTAAATGTATCTATCTATCTACTATTTATATGGGTACAACAAAATGTTATTATCTTCGAATTTCGAAGCTATGAAAATTTTTAAAAGAAAAAAAGAAATAAAAAAAACCAGAATTTTTAGCAAAACAAATCGCGTATAATTTTTTTTTTTTTTTTTGTTTCTTTTGTTTTTGGATATTATAATATTTTTAAGCCGGTGTTGTAGACATATATTTTCCACCATGTAACTCCAGTCTTACGGTAACTTTATGCCAATAAAGTATCTTATAGATATTATTACGCGAGTGTGATAAAAATCAAAAAGTTAATCGTTCGTTCTTCGTTAAAATTTTGTTTTCAATTCTTCTTTTGGATATTTTTAATTCATTATTTTTAAATTTAAATTAAAATAATTTACTTAAACATATTATTTAATTAAAATGTGAACTAAAACAAAAATTATTTTTAATAATAAAATTATATTTGAGTTTTCCAATTGAAGTAAGAGTGCATAAACGAATTTGTTTGTATATTGATAAAAAAAAATTTCCGGCGGTAATTCGAATTTCGAAAATATAAATAAAAATTAAAGAATATTTTATTGAATTTACTTTTAAAAAATAATAAAAAGAAATAGATAATTGGAAATATTTCTATAACTATATACTTATATAAATATTAAATTTAAAAGATAAAATTAAAATAATTATGTTTATTCTAGATAATGATTTAAAAAAAAAAAATGTTTTTTGATAAAAGTTATCATCAATCAATGACAACATTTAATGTGAAAAAAAAATTGTATCCATAAACTCATATTTGAATTTAAAGATATATTTGATATATTATATTTAAGATATATTCATACATAACAAAAAAAAAATAAAAGTGTAAAAGAAAAATACAAAAATTTGTTTGTTTTGAAAATATTTAAAAAAAAAGAAAAACTGAAAAAATAAACAAGTCAAAAAATAAAAACAAATTTTTTGAAAATTGGCTTTCGAAATTCATTCAGTAACAGTAAAGTTGCACAAATTAAAAATATATAATTTTTATGATTAAGTTTATTTAAATTTATTATATTACAAAAATATAATTCAAATTTTAAAACATAATTTTGTAAAAAAAAAAACATACAAAGTGTGAATTGTGAATAATAAACGTGATTTATGTAAACTAAATCTAGATAAACTTATCTATAAGAATTTATTTTATTCAAAATTAAATCAAAACCGATTTGGAATATTTTTGAATTATAATTATTTAAATGTAAGTTTTCTTAAAATTATTATTCAAAAAATAAATTTCGTAGTATAATAACAAGCCTATTACACATCAACGCTTTCATCATTTTAATTGTCAATTACTGGAAAATTTTACACAACGATGTTGAACTATCAATTTCGTAACAATTTAATTTTTTTTTCCACGTATTTTTTTCTTCTATATTTTATTTCAAGAACCCAAAAATTAAAATGTGAAGCTTTTTGAAAATATTACCGCAAAAAATTACCGATAAAGAAATTTAAAAAAAAAATTTAAAAACTATCTTTCAAATAAATCATTAATAGAAAAACATAACCAAATTCTAAACCCATATATAGGAAAACTATACATTTAATACAAAAACTAAGTATAATATCCCCTGAGTAAAGAAAAGAATACAATCGTTCAATGTATCAACAAAATTTACGTCCTATGTTATGCTTCAATTGGACGATAAACAAATTTCGTTTTGAGTTAAATATAAGAGAAAATAAACATTTTGTTAATGTTTGACCGGCGAAAGTTACGTCACGAATAGCTAGTACCTACTTACTATTATACGAACTTACATCAATTTTTACAATAAAATCATGAGCACGTACGTTAAACATTTAGAATACTCCAGAATATTAATTCTTATGTAATTTATTTGTAATTATAAATATCTTAGTGTTTTCGTTTGCCTTCTGAAGGATTTTTGATTTTAATTTTCAATTTACTATCCTTTTGGAACGATATTAGTAACCGTCTATTCTAGGTCAGATGTAACAATGAGCTTAGTCAATGGCATTATGTACTGACTATGTTACAATGAGACTACAAAGCTTTTTTTATGTTCAGTGTTTTGAATTTGGTTTTGAGTTTTCTGAAAATTTTTTATGATTATTATTTTATTTTTCGTTGATAAAAATCTTGTAAAAAAGTTGCATAAGTCCCATGGTAGAATAAATGTTCAAACAGTTTTTTTGCTCTATACTAACAGTATAATACTGTTTTCCGTTCAAATTCAAAATTTTTGCAAATAAATTAAACAAATTTTCATTCAAATTCAATATTTCGGCAAACAATTTGTTTGAAGAAATGTTAAATTTGATTAAAAAAATGTTGAACTTATTTGAAAAAATGTTGAATTTGAATGAGAAAAGTATATGTGTAGTAAAAAAGAATTTATCATTACAACTGTTAATTATATTCAACTATACTTACTATTAGCTTTACAACAAAATTATATCCGTAAGCACATGCGTTATAGATTTTTCTTGTGTTACACGTAAACTATGTAAACCTCTGGAAAGACATTCAATAAGACAATTTTGTTAAGTTAAACAACCAGTTGCTTATTATGATGGGTCTATGTTAACCCATTAATGGGTTTTGTTCATATAAGATAAGCCGATCCATATGGTGTAGTGATTATGTTATCTGACTACTAATTAACAAATCTCAGGCTTGAATCCCACATTGAGCATAGATATTGTAAACTGTTTTATTCTTTACAATGAATTTGGAATAGAATTTGGTTATCACACTAAAATAAAATAGAAATATGCTATTACGAACTCGAAGCTACTCTACAATAGATATAGTTTTCCACATTTAAATTAGTAGATATACATATCATAAATTCAAAAAGAAAAAATTATTGTATAAATTGTGTATTCCAAATATCTTAAAAAGTAGTTAGGGTGTTCATCGTCTTAAGCATCACTATAAATCATAGATAAAAAATCTTTCTTTCATTGGAATGCTTCGATTGTGACGCGATTCTACAATCAAGATGGTCTAACTATAAAATGATTTACATCATAACCGGAATTAAATGGAATTCCCATGGTGAAAGGGTGGGCACTTGATGCATGTCGTGTTATGCGATGGAGTTGCTTGAGAGGAGGAAGATATGATTTTCCTCGGAACAAGTGCAAACACATAGTAGATATTTATCAAATAGAGCAATAGTGCTCCAACAATTCGACGATGACCAAGTTGTACAAGGGATGAGGCCACATTTTTGTCACCTATACGACGAATGAATTTCGTTCAAAAAATTCAAATCACATTTTGACACACATGCCCATAAACTTGGATCGTATATTTATGTGCTCTATATAAACACACTTCGTAAACTTTTCGGAAGTATGATTGCAACACCATTTTGTTTTTTTTTAATTTTTACGAAAAATATATTTTACCTGCTTAACTGTTTCTGGCTACCACGATTCGCTCGCAATATCAATTTTCAAAAAATTTTCATTTTTTTTCTATAGGTATTTGAGACGCTTTTAGACAATATTAGAAGCTAGCTGATGTTCGATGTACTGATATTAAGTTGTTTTTTTTACTTTACATCTTTGTGCAATTTTACGATACCGATTCCGATCATTGTATTTAAATATATTCTCTTTCTACGAATATATAAGTATAACAATTGTTTCGGTTGGGCTTCTGAATCATTTACGATAGTTTTAAATTTTTTCTTTACAACTCTTCTTAAAAGCTGTTGTAGTAAAACAATATCGCGGTACCAACTTCTATTCAACTGTCTTATACTAATTATACTTACCGTTACGACAAAACGTATATTTTTTTATCGAAGAAAGTATACATGTATACATATTATATTGTATAATAGTTAACAGAAGTAATTTAAACAAATTGGATTTATTTTGTTATGGCCTGTTGTACATATCAATCCATATCATACTGCCTAAACAATAATTCTAATATACCTATAAGTATATTTTGTGATTAAAAACAGATTAATTGCGTCACGTCATGTCAGATAAACACCATTTAACTGTGCTCTTAGATAGATTGCTCATAAATATTTATTATCATACTAATCTCTCCTAAAGCAACACAATTTAGAAATTCTTCGAATAGGTATAGCTTCTTTTTCTTAGCTCACAACACATATTAGATACAAATTTCATTCAATATTGGAAAATGTTACAAAGTTTATGAAAATATTATACCTAAGTATAAATTGTTAACATTGTTTCGATTTACACCAGATGATAAGTTTGCAATTCAATCTTGAAATCAAATTTGAAATCAAAAAAATTTCAAGCGACAACTTAGTTAGATAAAACTGATATTAATGTAGATTTCCTATGTTATAGCTTATCAACTAAATATCACATGATCCATTTTAGAGCATTTGATCCATTTTAAATTACCGGGAAAAATAGCTAGTTATCTTATTTTTTTTTGTAATCTAAAACTTTGAAATTTATTTGAGCATTCATCAGAATCGAATTAAAAAAAAGAACAATCGGTTTAAATATTTCCATATACATATAATAACAATGGGTATATCCAGCTATCGATTGACTATTTTAAAAACGTAAATATTGAAATTTTACTTTAAATTTTGCATCTTAAATTGATATATTTAATATAACAGAATATTATTATTTCAGTTTTATTATACTTAATATATAATAAATATTAATTTATATTTTCGATTAGAGAAAACTTCTAATCGAATATCATTTAATTAAAAAATAATAATAAATGTACAACTCACTATTAGCTACTAGCTATATATTATAATAATAATATGTAATCGCTATCAAAAACAAAATTAATTCAAAAATTTCTTGGAAAATTAACTCGTAACAATATTTATGATTGCCTCCTGCGACCTTCTTCAGTCTAAAATTCTTAAGAAATTCAATATTAAATTGTTTTGATAATAGTAGGCCATAATATAAATTAGATAAGTAAAATTTCGTACTTCATAATTAAAATTAAATTATTAAAAAAATGTTTACAAATAAAAATATAAATTATAATATGTATGTATATATGTATGTATATACATATATTTTATAAAATAACTTTCTATAAAAACCTATAGGTATACAAGTTAAAATGCAAACTATCCGATTGTGTCAAAATATTAATAACAATATTTTTGATAATAATTTTTTGTCGGAATTGGAATTGAACTAAACACGTGCCTTACAATATACATATTTATAAATATTATCAATTGTATACAAACACAAACATACACACATATAAAAAAGAGCTTTATTCGATATATAAAATTACAAGAATTCTAGTTAAATCGATTGCTACACTTCAAGACATTTTGACTACATAAAGTAATTTGAAAAATGTTTTAATTTTTTAATAAAATTTAATTTTTGGTATATTCGTAGTCACGTAATCCAAAATCTTGAAAATGCGAGGATGCGATAAATTCATAGGAACTTACATCCATATGAGAGTCGATTTAATTGAAATAATTCACATTAATTTTTTTCCATAAATTATAAGTTAGAGCCACTTCCGTCAGTCATTGAACTTCAACAGGCTTAAAATAACAAACCATCTATGCAACAAAACATTATAACTCATAACCAAAAAAATTTTCACTTTCGATAATCATCTCTATGAAAAGCAATATACATGCAGGAGTACCACAAGGGAGCATTCTGGGTCCAATCCTATATTTACTCTACCCCAGCAACGAGAAGATGCAATGATGGCAACTTTTGCAGATGATACTGCAGTATTAGCGGTTGGTAATAACACAAACGAAGCAACAAATAAATTGCAATAAGCAAACAACAAAATCTCCTCATGGTTCAAAAGCTGGAGAATTAAATTAAACGAATCAAAATCCACAAATGTTAATTTTACAAATAAAATAATAGATTCGCCCATAGCGGTCACAACAAACAATGTCGTCATACCATATCAAAATTCAGCAAAATATCTTGGTATGACACTTAGATGGAAAAAACATGTTAAGAAAAAAAAACAAGAGTTAGAACTGAAATACAACCAGCTGTATTGGCTAATTGGGCGGACATCTTCGCTTTGAACATATAACAAAGTTTTGATTTTCAATCAAATATTAAAGCGAGTTTGGGCATACGGTATTCAAATATGGGGTTGTGTTAAACAACTTCTATTCAAACTATCCAAAACGTTCCAAAACAAAGTGTTGCGAAACATTGTCAATGCTCCCTGGTATATTCGCAATTCTGACATTCATAGAGATCTTAAGATCCCTATCATAAAAGACGAAATAAAAAAAATGGCAATACGCCATAAAATTCGTCATTCTCAACATGTTAATACTGAAGTTTTACGCTTAGCTAACAGTCAATACTTTGTCAGACATTTTAAACGGATGAAACCGTTCGAATTGTGTTAGGAACAAATCGTTTATTTCTCAATAATTTCTAATGGGATTTTGATTGATCAAATATATATGAAGTAATAGAGCCAAACCTGTATTAATGGTCAATCTAAAAGACTAGTTTTAATATAAACAAAAGATAGTAGTTTTTAGTGCGTTAAAGTCGACACAGTACTTCACTTCGTTCCGCCCCGGAAAATAGAACGATGAAAGAAGACTCTTTTGATGACTTTCTTCTATCTGAAAAAAAAAACCTCTATGAAACATTTAATCCAAATAATATGGAATCTGGTATAGACTTAAGCCTGGTAGAAAATACCCAATTAAATGGTCAAATAACGCTATTTAGAAAAAAAGGAAATAATAAAAGAAATTAAAAGCTTAAAATTAAACAAGGCTCCAGGATTCGATTTGATCACAGCTGATATCTTAAAGAAAATCTCACCAAAAACTTTAATAGTTCTAACTAAAATAATGAATGCAGTTCTCAAACAAAATATTGTCCCAAGTATATGGAAAATTGCCATAGAAAGGGTTTAAATTTTCTTAAAGTCAAAATTTGCGTCATTTTGGTTTTCAAGTAATAATTTTCGAACTTTAATTTAATTCACATTTAGTTTACTATTTCCATCATTATGACACTACAGAATAGCTGGCTATATGTTGTCCGCAGAATTCGTTGTATTTTAATTTTAATTCCATTATTATCAAATGTGTTTAAAATCTTCAGTCTCTCTGTTAGTTTAGTAACCATCTATTACTCTTGTTCTTTGACGCTGTATCGATTTTTAAGCAAAAATATCTTCTCTCATCTTTTCCAATGTCATGCGATCGTTATTTAATGTGCTTTAGACTGTTTTTGTTTACTTAAAGCAGATTCAATCATATCTAACTATTTGCGTTTGAATCTTCTTCTTGCTATTTTTGCTTTTTCTCACAGTACTTATAGATTATTTTTAGGATATCTTTATATACTGATTCATTGATATGCCTAACACGTGGAATCGAATAACGTTTTGATAATGTATAAGTTGATTAAAAAAATTAGGCTAAAAATTTGGCTTAACTCATAAAATAATTATTAGACATAAATAAAGCAAACGGTCAGTAAAATTAAAAGTTAAGTTGAATAACACTGTAAATTACATATAAAGCACTAAAACTAATCTATAAGTTAGTGGTTTGTGCTTAAACCTGTTGTGCCATTTTGAGATTTCATCGCCAATTTATTTTTCTTAATATTCTCATTTTGAATATTTATCAGCATATATTTAGACGTAACCCTTTCGGAAAAATATATTTTCTCTAGGATAGTTATCGACCCACGTGTATACGGTATACCTTTGTTTTTTAGGAACTACTGTGGGTTTTCTTGTATGTAGATTTTATTCTATGTTTGCTTTAATTTTCCATTTGATTAGCAATCCTGATATTGCGTTTAAATTGTTTTGTAAAACAGTCCGACGCAGTATTTTCAGGATTGTTAGACGCAAAAAAAACTGTGTCGTCCGCAAATGTCTCTAAAGTTGTATTTGCAGTTAGAGTAAGCAATGTACAACAAATAAAGAATCGAACCGAGAACATTTTCTTGTGGTACTGCTAAATTGTTTTTCTGAAGATTCGATATCGCCCATTGATTTACGAAGTGCTAACGATCTTTAATATAGCTTTTGTACAACTTATAATAGTGGTTGAGGTAAACGTATTTTTCATTTATACATTAGAGACCTTTGTGACACACTTTCTCAAACGCTTTTTTTGTTTTTTTTTTATTTGTTATTTAATTTAAAGTCTATGGGGTGTGGAGTTATGGTGCTTTTACACAAATGTATTTTGTCTAAATGACATCAGGTACTGGACCAGTTCTCAAAACCCATAATGTATTTTTCTTGCTTTTGTCGAGGATCGAACTAGGGACCTCTTGGGTCACATTCTACCTATTGCGCTACCCCTTTAAACAAAGTATATTAGATATCATAGTTATACCCTAGTGTTTTTTTACGATTAATATATTTTTTAATTATTTTTAATACTCGTATATCAATTCGATACACCGCTTCCATAAATCCATTGATTTTAGTTTCACTATTAGGATTTGTTGGGACGATGAACTCAATTTGAAATATAAATAAATTCTGATGTGGAATAATTATTTTCCTATGGAATAACTGTATAACACCTTTGGTGACATAATTTTCAAAAACAAAATATTACAATATGTATTTTAATTACTGATTATCAAATTTTAATTAGCGATAATAAAATTGAGATAAATACAAAATATACTGGCATAAACTAGACTCAATTGATTTAATTTTATCTAAACAAAATCATTCCAATTACCTAGAAATCAATATTTTGAGCTAATAAAATCTTGAAAAATATGAAATATTTTTGATAGTATTTTTTTTTGTTACTTTTAATCAAAATTTATTAAAAAACGTAAAAGTTTAAAAAGCAAAACAATAACAAAAATTGCGGGGGGTGGGAGATATACAATAATTTAAATGTGTCGTTTAGATTAAAAAAAAAATTTTTTTTTTATTTTTGTGGAAGATAAGAAGACATAATTAAAAAGTTTAGGCATAGGTACAAAAATAGAAATTCGCGGAAAAAATATTAATAATATGGTACGACACATAAAACAACAGACTAAGAGTCACCTATAGAATATATATAGAATATTTTTAAATTGGTGAAAAAAAGCTTATTGGAATTTTTTTATGATTAGAAATGCATGTGTGTACACACTAGTTCAGTTAAATTTGTTTTTAAATTTCGTTTTCTATACTTTAAATTTATTATCATCAGTTGGCGCAATAACCCTGAATGAGCTTCAATCTGAATTGCCTTATTCATACTACGACATGATAGTAGTTATTGATATCGACAACAATGTACGTCGATTTGAGAGAACGAAATCCTACGGCTCCGGTCACTAGCTAAAACGCAACAATTTGTGTTGACTCTATAAAACGAAACACAATGAGCTGGTTACTACGTAAAATGGAAAATTCTACGTTGATGGTTTTTTCACAGAAATTATTGTATCAAAAATGTTTTTTTGCGCAAAATTAATTTATTTCAATAATCCTCCAACAGGAAACTATATTTTTTTTTGAACGGTTTAAGTATTTATTGAATCTTCCATTAGAAACTGACAATAATTTAGCATTTTGACTTATTCAGAACGAACAAATTTATTCCAATTCTACATACTAAAGTTGAAGACGTATAATCCAGTGATTAGACATCAATTCAGGTTAACCACACATACACTGGTAAGGTGCTCTTTTTTAATCTGCTCGCTAAAGGTATGCATAAAAGATTTCGCGCTAGATAGTTTGGATTGTTTGACAATCTACCAGCATATTTCCTTGTTAGTCTTTGGACTTCATCCCGGACAATATGTATGTTTAGATCGTTGTGTATGTTGCAACTTTTTACGTTACAAGGAGCTTTGGTATTGAGTGTAGTCCTTGTATAATTTCCACATTACTTTTAGAGGTACTTTGGCATAATTGGCAGCCATATGACCAGATCGGTTTTAAGATTAAATTGTATAAAATTACTTTAAAGTCAATATCGAGAGAGGAGAATTTTTGCCAATTAGCCAGTATATACAATTTACTTTTAGCTTCATTTATTCACGTTTCGTTTCTATATGCTTTTTCCAAGTGAACCTTCTATCAAGATGTACTCCTAGATACTTTACATTTTTTGCCTGTGGGATGGTGATTCCATTTATTTTTACTGGGGGACATCTATCTTTATTTAGAGTAAAGGTGAAATGAACACTTTTATTTTCATTTATTTTTATTTTCCATTTGCTAAACCAATTTTCAATAAGTTTAATATGGTCCTAGAGATTTTCGGAAGCAACATAAGCGTTTATGTGTGAGCTCAAGATAGCCGTATCATCAGCAAATGTGGATGGTAGTATTAGCCTACTATCAAGTAGATCTGCAGTGTAGATTAGATATAAAAGCGACCCGAGCACAGTACCTTGCGGTACACCAGCTTCGATAACATGTTCTTCAGTTAAATAATCATTGTATTTTACTTTAAATCGCCTGTCAATTAGGTACGATTTGATAATTTGGTGAAACTCAAATGGTAGATTAGTTTGAATTTTAAAGTTTAGACCATCATGCCAAACTTTATCAAAAGCCTGTGCAATATCGAGGAAGACGGCTGAGTAAAATTTTTTTTCTGAAACTATTTCTCTGACTATTTTTTTCACGGGATATATCTACACGAAAATTATTATACTGATAGCCATCCTCCACATAATTAGGTAAGTAGGTCTACCACATAATTGCTATAATAGTTTCCTAAACAGAAGATTTAAAAAAAAACATTAGTTGATCTGACACAGATTGATTATAACGGAAAACAGATTGTAAAGTTTTAGTGGGTTCAACTTTCACACACTACCAAGAGGAATGTGCGGCTGACACTCTTTTTGTTCTTTGAATATTCCCTCCTATTTTTGTGACTTTCTAACACCAGAAAAATCAGATGATATAATTATCAGATGATATAGTATATTATATCGGTAAGCTTAATCGCTTATGTTATAATTTATAATTTAATATAAATAAATTATAACATAAGCGATAAATTTATGTTATTAAATGTTATTATAAATTTATGTTATTAAATGTTATTAGTCCTCTATAACTATATGACAAACTGAACAATTTTAATAAAACAATATTAGAAATAGCTCCAGCTCAAAAGCTTCTCATTGATGGGAGATAAAATTTCAAAAAATGAAATCCCCATGGCCAAAATCAATAGAAAGACAAAATCACTAGAGAGGCCAAAATCGAAGACATTAAGTTCCTACAGCCAAAATTCCTAAATATTTTCCCTGAAACAAAATTCCCAAAGACTCAGTCTCTGATGTTGAATACAAAACAGAAAATTTTTCCGTTTGCCAGAGTTAAAAAGAAATTGTTGTTTTTCATATCCGCTATATTGGATGCAAAAAAAAGGAAATTATCTTGGGGTTTTGTCTTTTATGGCTTTGTCTTTTGAAATTTTGTCTTTGCAGATCTGATCATTGGTGATTTTGTCTTTGCAGATCTTTATATTTATGTTTTTATCTTTTGAAATTTTGCCTTTGGAGATCTGGTCATTGGTAATTTTGTCTTTGCAGATCTGATCATTGGTGATTTTGTTTTTGCAGATCTGTTCGTTGGTGATTTTATCAGTGCAGATCGTCGTTCGGCAGAATTTTGTGATGGAAATTTAAATTTTTAGATGTGGATTTCGTGCCTAGCAATTGATAAATATCAAGATGCTTAATATAAGAAAAGAGGTTTAGGGTCAAGATAAAAATTTCATATGCCATTGCGCACGTTATCATTATCGAATAGTGTAAATCTATTGCCTATACATATCAAATGTATATTGTATAAATTCAAATTTTCAGTTCATCAATTTTTACTAATTTTGTCAGTGAAACTTTGAATGTCAGGGTAAAATTATTCAAATCAGCGGCTTGTGTTACAATGAATGGTGCCCTTGCTGTAATTCAATACAATTTTCAATATACATTTTTTTTTTAAATCAATCAATTGTTCAACTTTTAACTAGCTATATTGCTATTTACATATTTTGTGCCTATTTATGTTTGAACGATGATAAAATAACCAAAACAAATATTGATAAGAATAAGAGAAAAAAAAAATATAAATAAATAAAATGAAATTTTAAAAAAATTTAAAAAAAATTCTGATTAATATTGTTATCATAACCTGTCAATTTAAATGTCTGTAAGGTGGAACATACATTTTTTGTTTTGTTTTTTTTTATCATTATTATTATTGATATTATTTTCTTTTGAAATAGTAATATAAAAATAAATAATATTAAAATAAATAATAATATATTATATTATAATAAAACTTTATAGTTTTAGAAAGTTTTCATGGAATTTTTTAAATCTTATCAATAAAAGTATTAGAAAAAAATAATTCTCAATGGCTAAATATGTTGCTTTAAAAAATTGTCGCTTTTCGAAATATTCATAAAGCATGTGACAACATTTTTTAATTATTTAATTATTTTGATTAGATTTATTTTTTTTCCCCTTTTTAAATGAAAATTATTAAAATAGAGGTAAGTAGGCCTAATGGACATTATGTGAGATTATTAGCTACGAGTTAGATATTTTATACTTTTGTTCGGAAAACCGAACGTTTCATTTTGCCATTTCCAAATATGGATTAAGCTAAGATGGAACAAGGTAATTGAATAATTATTTTTGTAAAAATAAAGTGTGGTATTTTAAATAGAAAAGACTATTTTATTCAGATTTATTTTGATAATTTTTTTACCTCATACTACTTGGGTTGCTTACTATCGGGAAAACATTCACACGCACAATTAGAACAAATAGACGCCATAATGCACCATTAGCAACAGGAAAAGCTTTAAATGTGGCGAACATGATTATTAATTTGAATCGAGAAATAAAATATTACTTTGTCATTGGTAAGATAATAAAGAAGTAACCATCATATGTACAAATTTCTATCAAGTGGAACCGATTGTTATCTTAAACGGATGGAATAAAGAATCGAACCAATATATTCAGCATAATAAACCATTTATTTTCCGTAATTAAAACTAAGGAATGGATGATGTAGACCTTTATAAATATATGATCAACAAAATGGTACTAGCTTCTATGGATGACAATTTTGAATTCAACTGTAGTAAATGCTTGAAAGTTGCATTGTTTTATTGTTCGTAAAAATGGAAAGCCTATTCAACAAAAATATTTAAAATTGAGATCATCGAAAAGTTATTGCTTACTTCTTATCATACAGATAGCACGGAAGGTGATACTGTTCCAGCTGATATTGAATTCAAACAATATTTATCATTTCAAGATTGTTGAACACATTATCGAAAAACATCCAGATGCTATCGAACGTCGTTTGCCTTTAACAAAAGGCGGTTGTGGAAAACAAAAGTCTACATTATTGTAAGAGATGTAATATACAGATTCAAGTTAAATATTTTTTTAAAGTACATGCATGAAAACAACAAAATAGAAATGATAATTGAATAACAAAAATATTACAGCTATCATACATTTTTTCAATACTTTCCAAATTTTCTTTTAATTTTTCCCTATTTCATAAAATTTTCCAAATTTTCCACAAAAAACATTGAATAAATTTTGACAATAAATATATTATATCATTTTTGTATTACTTGCAATAAATGCAGCTTTTTTTATATGCTTAAAAAAAAACAATAAATAGTTGCCAACGTTCGGTTTTCCGAACGTCCTCTACCGACTAATTAAAATTTTGCATGAATTTTCTCAACGAATTCGTGTTTTTGACCTAAAATTAATTAAGAACACTTATCAAATTTAAAATATTTCCATTTTGAAAAATGCCGGTAGAAAGAGGGTTAAAACTAATCTAAAGCTTGAAGGTGGATTTTTTAGATAAAATTTTCATAATTTTTACTTGGATAATATTATGATAACATAAAATTAGATTGATTAGATTAGATTAGATGTATGTGGACGGGAACGTAAACCACATCCAAAAATTGATTAACCGCAAATCGGCTTCTTGTGATTACCCTTATAAATGCGCATATTAAGCATCTGTGCTCATAAGAATGACAGATTTAGTAATTACAGTGGTATACTGAGAAGCTCGCATTGTTTTAGGAACGTTATACTAAAATGGCAAATGCTATAACGATTGAGATATTCAATAGATTATTCCCATCATAATTGCATATTTTGTTCACAAGTTCTTGTCGGTAAGTCAGATTCTAGATAAATGTTCTTTTATTGGACAGCGGTCAATTTTTACCTCTGCCATGATTAGCATTTGTTTCCTACTGAAACTTAGGAGAATTTTAGTTTTCTTCAGCAAGTGTGATGGCAGGATTATTTTTGCTTTGTCAATTGTCCTATATATCCCCACACAAAATGTGTTTCAACACATTAACAAAATTTTCTGCAAAATTATTGTGCTTCTAACAAATTTGCTATTAAATAAAAAATTAAAGCAAAAAAATGGGGTTTACACTTTTAAGTGTACTTGACTCTATTTTGAAATTCTACAAAAACAACATTTCGTTTTTTCATAAAATATTTCGCTGTTTTCGCACTTTTCTTTGTTTGTTTAGTTGATTTTATTTATTCACCAACTAAAGAACCTATAGGGAAAATCTAAAAAGTGTAAATAATTATAATGAGCATGATGATCTTAAAGAAGAAATTGATTATAAAAATTGTGAGATGATAGAACGACAGCTAAACCTAAGCCAATAAAGAGCGATTAAAACAAAATTATGTTGAGTAAACTTATTTTTATTTATTTAATTTTTTAATTTAGAATTTCTCGTAAATGATTTACAACAAATTCAGTTTACTGAATATTACAATAAACAATTAAATATTACGATTAAATGAATGTTTGTGGGACTTCCAAAATACAGTATAAAAAGTTTCAATAATTAATCATATGATTCATGGCAAAATTTTTAAGGTTACTTCGTTCAATCAAAAATGCTCTAAAGAATTTGCCATTGAAAATGGACTCGAACAAGGTACGGTCAATTTACCAATTCTATTTAATATATTTATAAGCGATTCACTGGATTCCCTAAATAGAAACTTAAGGTTAAATCATAGTATTTCTTTTGCGGAGGACATAACAATATATACCGCAAGCAAAAACTTAAACACAGCGCAACAGGATTTGCAAAAATTATTAAATAAAGTTTCAAAATATTGCGATCGGTGGAGACTGAAAATTAATTACCATAAATGCAACACTATTCTGTTGCATTTATACAACTGACAAAGTACCACACAACTATTTTATTTAAGGAAAAAATGGAAACAGTTTTATTTAAAAGATCCAGATGGGAAAAAAATTAGTAACGTAAACAGTGTCTGGTACCTTGGACTTGAATTTAATTATTTATTTAAATTCAAAGATCACATCATACACCAATAAATAAAAACAAGCCTTCATGGCTTTACAAAAACTCTTCTATTCTAAATATCTAAGTGTAAAAGTAAAATTGTTGTGCTATAAAAGTTGTATACGTCCAATATTAACTTAAGGGTGTCCAATTTGGTTTAATGTTAGTGCATCGGTCATGGAAAAACTTAGATTGGTCGAACAAAAATATCTACATTGTAGACATCTACAAAATGATATACATTTAAAATATCTACAAAATGAAGACATTGTACAAATTTAAAAAGAACACCAGAATCTAACTACATTAAATTTTATTCAAACAAAAAGTTTTACGATACTGCAGAGATAATTCGAATAGATAATTTCATAATTCGCCTAATTCGCAACCACATTCAAAGAAGCGCAAATGTACCTAGTAATTCTCTACTTAATCACCCATGGTATGAAAACGAAGAATATGCATTTCAAACATTTTGGAATAGTATACAAAGCTTCTGATATACATTTTGGAAGATGGTAAATTGTAAATTTTACGATTTCATTGCATTTTGGAAATCAAGGGAATTTTAATTTTATTTCCTAATAATTTCAATAATGACAAATATATTTTTCAAATTTATTTTAAAATTTAAATTTGTGCATGTTCATTAAAATCGTTTATCTTAAACTTTAATAAATATTATACTACTATAGTGTTTGTTTCGATTATTAACACTTTATATGCCAATAGCATTTGATACTTTCTTAATTCGTCTAACTTACTCTGGATTAATTACTTGTAATAAGAACACAAGTATAAAATTTTATCACAGACTGTGAGTTCCAAAATGCAGTGAAACCGTATGGTCAAGAGCTCTTGAAATACATGTTTGAAGATGCTACAATGTAGCATCTTCCAACATGTATTTCAAAAGCTCTTGACTTTGTAGACTTATTACAAAATCTTTGAAATACGTAGTGGAAACGTAAAATAAGAGCAGAGTGTGTAGCGAAAAAATTTAGACTACCCATTGTATACATGTCATAGAAAAATTTACCAGAATCAATTAAATTATAGGTTAGCATCATTTTTTGACAAAAATAATAAGATTTATGCCAAATTGTAGCAAAATATGTTAATAAAATGCATTTTTCCGTCGAAAATAATATATGCTGACCAATTATGGAGCTCTGGCAATATTAATTTTGATGATGTAAGGAAAGATAAAATATTTTAGATTCAAGTTTAGCAATAGTTATTACACTCGTTATTTAGATTAATTAAACTATTGGCTAATATATTAATAAAAACATTCATTTTCAAAACTATTATTATTATTATTATTGCCGTTTGATATTAAAAAAACACAGAACTATCATTTAAACGTCAAAGTGAATGTATATTTATGTGTGTATTTTATTTTTAAAATAGTATTCCAAAATGTAACAAAAAATGGTTATAAAAGCTTTAAACGGTAGATGAAGTGTATTTAAACTGTATTTTAAAGTTTTTTACTGTATTTTGGAAGTCACCCAGAGTAGACATCACAACCAATATTTGAGGCGGAAAAATTACTTTCAAAAAGAACTACTGACATACCTCGTCCTTATTAAAAGACATATTTTTTCTTAAACTTTTAAAAAATTTTTTAAATATTCAAAACTTTCTAAAATCTCTAATTCGATTATTTGTTTTTATAATTTTTTTTTTTTATTTTTATTGTTTTTTTCTTTTTTTTTAATAATTATGGTACAAATATAAGTAATTTTAGATTACACCTTAAAATCTTCAATCTATTTTTTTTCTCTTTTTTTTTATTATTAAAATTAAAATTAAATTTGATTACAAAACCTAACCTAATTCGTCTTATGTATATTTTTTTTTCTCTATTTCATTTCAATGAACATTCAAAAATCTTATTAAATGCACAATACGTAAATTTTCACCTCATCTAATTTCATTTTTATAAAAAAAAAAAAAAATGTACAACTCAGGTCTAAATGAATTACAATTCATTTAATTCAACCTCCAAAATAAAATAAAAAATAAAAAAAAAAATCATCAGTAAAATTTAACAAATTAAAAAAAAAAAAAAAAATAATAATAATAATAATAAAAATTAAATTCATCACTGTAATAATTCCTTTTTTGATTTACACAATACTTATTACTTTATACTCCCATTGTTCAATGAAATTTCAATTCAAATTCATAATTCTTTTACATATATAAATATATATGTAAATATATATATATATATATATATATATATATAATTCCTTTTGCGGTTCACCGCACCAAAAATCAAAAAAAAAAAAAAAATTATATTATTGAAACCAATAAAGTCGCCGCCATTATTATTATTATTATGGTGATGGGTATACTGCTGACATGTATTTGACTTAAAAACTGTGTGTAATTTTCATTACTATTCTAAGGCTGCTGTGTAGGAAGTCTTGCTGACTTCTATTTTTTCATTCATGAAAAATAAAGAATTTGACCACAAAACAAAAAAATATAAAATAAAACCTAAATCTTTTAAGAAGAGATCAAAAATATAAGAAAGAGAGACAAATAGAATTAGAGATATCTTTTTATTAACCTTAACCAAATAATAGTATGTATATACCTATATATACCTATTACCTATCTACCTACATTTCGATTCAAATATCATTATTCCATATAGTGTAATAATTATTAAAAAAAAAACGATGATGGTGGTTGTGGTGGCGGCAGCAGTAGCAATCAAATATTGTACATTACTATCATAACCGTCTACCAAAGAAAAAAAACATTAATAATAATAATAATATAATGTGGTAACAGTAATATAACAAAAAACAAAAAAATGATATGCAAACACAAAATATTATTAAAAACCTTCTCCTCATCCTTCTTTCTATTACCTAATTTTATATTTTATTCATATATACATACATACATATAAGTGTTTATTTTTTAACTGATCACCACTATGATCATTATCATGATCATGATGGTGTTGATGATGATAACGCACTAAATATAAACATTCGAATAGAAATGACATGTAAATGAAATTTGTATTGTGATGATGATGATGATGATGATGATGATAGTATTCAGTTAGACTTAGTGCTAGTGTTACTGTTATTGATGCTGCTTTTTGGCTGCTGTCAACAACAATGATAATGCTTGTACTATTGTTAATATTCTGGATGATGCTTTTTTTCTCTTACCCCTTGTTGTTCGATATGGTCTTAAAAGATGTATGGAAATAATTTGTCTAATCTTTCATAATTTTTTTTTTTCTTTTTTTTGTGATTTTTTTTGTTTTTCTCATTTCTACTGGTATGTACATAATATATTTAAATATGGACTTGTGATGCGTATCTAATAAATCGAAGAAGTTACACATTTATCTGAGATGTAGAAAAATTGAAATATTTGAAAATTATCACAAAAAAAAAAACATTATCATTTATTCATATAAAGGAGGCCATTTTAAAATAATAAGAACAAAAAAAAAAAAAATAATTGTAAATAATTTCATTTTTAATGTAAAGAGAAAATTATTAAAGTTAACTTTTTGATTTTTTTTCGTTTTTTTGTGGTAAGGTGTTTTCTTGGCGTTAATTTAAATACCTGTCCAAAAATTTGTATTTTGAAAAGAAATGCGTTATTATTTTAATTTATTTATTTTATTTATTGTTTTTTTTTTTTTTTTGGCGAACCAAAGAAATTTAATAGATTCATTCTATTGTCATTGTAATTTTTTTTTTCAAGTCATCATTATTAAAATATTTTTTTGTGATATTTGGTGGTGGGTTTATTAGAAATGTTGAATTATGATTGAAATTGTTGAAAATGTTGAATATGACCAGAATATTTAGTTTTTTGATAAAATCTGTTGAAAATTTTGAATTTATTGAAATTTATGATTTTTGTTTAGATAAAATCAAAATTTTCGATAATAAATAATTTTATACGATGTAAAGTAGTGGCTGTAGATAATGTGAAGAGCCAATAATGTATGTAATTCTAAGGTTACAATTGGATGCAGAATACTGAAGATCGAAGATCGCTTTATATTAAAGAATTAACCATAAAGCTCACTGTTGTAAATGATAATAATGATAACTATACATTGTGGTAGTGTAGATGGCCATTGCAATTTTTGAAATAAAAAATGTAAAATAATCATAAGTAGAGTTAAATAAGGTAATTACGGTATTAAGATATATAAATACGATACGATATAATTGTAACGTATATTACGATATATTAAGATGGGGTAGCCTTAACTTTTTTTTCGGAAGTTTGAAATTATTTTTTCGTTATTTATACTTCCGCCTTTATATATATATATATATATTTAAATATAATTTCTAAAATGCCTAAGTTCATTAAACTACATATTTATTTATTTATTTTTTATACTATTTAGCTCAAACAGTATAAAAAATAAATAAATAAATACGTAGTTTAATAAACTTAGGCATTGTATGAAGTATATTACAATTTAAATATGCCATTCAGTATATACAAGTATATATAAGTATATATGCCATTCAGTACAAAAACCTAAAACATAATTTGTAAAATATTATCTTTTTCTTTTTTTCTTTTTTCATTTATTAATTTTCATTTCTTACTTTATCTTATAACATGACTACGTCCCTGTTTGTTGATATTTTTTGTTCTTATTAACATTTTACTGTAACTGACAGGTTTATTTACGTCAGTTTTTTGAAGCACGTTTAAACAATCGGTGGAAACCCGGTTACTTTGTTTTGTTTGTAATTCAAATATTAAGGGTATGAGTATACTCTAACTGTTTTTACATACGGCATCGGCATACACAATTTCATACAATTGTTTTCGTTTTTTTTTTTAATTTTGGAAGTATCACAACTACATTTGTTGCAGAAGAACATTTTCAGCCATAGTTAAACTGCATTCCAAAATCAATTTGAAAGATTAATGAAAAAAAAACTTTATACAAACATTTATAGCCTTAGTGAGGATTCGAACCCGGGACCTTTTGATATGCAGTCATAACACAATCATTACACCATGTCAATTGATATGTTCTGTTACACGGTTATTGCTAAATTATGTGGTCGCTTTATTTACAATTATAAAATTTATTAAATGTGAAATTATAAATATATTCATATACTCTGCGCTCAGGTTATTATATATATAATTTTCTGCATTTATCTGGATGTTTGTAAGTTCGACGGAATTCTCCAACACATATACAAATTGCAATGTATATACAAATTGTAACATCATGCAATTGTCATAAACATAGTATCTGTTTTTATTGCTTATATACGCCATCTGTCATCTGTCATCTGTCATCTGTCACTTGTCATCTGTTATATGTGTCATTTGCCCATCATTTCATAATGATTGTCATGTCATTCAAGTTTTAAATTTAGATGGCGCCATAGAACAAATAAGATGTCGTTAACATGATCGAGTAAATTACCCTTACGGAATTTATTTGCGCCTTACTACAAATACTCTGTTTATATGGTAATTAAAAGCATTATAATAAAGGTATGATATTGATAAATTAGTAAACAAATTCATATTTTTCTTAAACTTGAAATGAAAACTCTAATGAAGGAAGAAATTCTAAAATTTATTTTGCTTCCGTCATTTATGGCGGGTTACAAAACTAGTACCAATATACAATTTGATGTGTAAAAATAAATACTGCTGTTGAAATATGAACAAATTTCTACTACATGTCCTACCACTGTTTGTATATGTCAGATTATTGTAATGACAAATATGTTAATAAATTTTCTCTTCTTTTTTCTTTTTTGTATGTACTTCTAACACACAACATGCATTTTTATTTAACTCAGCTAACAGGTGTGCGTCCAGCACACTTCCATTAGTTCGTTTTATCAAATTATTAGTGTAAGAAAATTGTAAACAAGAAAATTATATCGAATGACTATATCTTTGAAATTGCCAAAAATGTAGCGTGAAGGTTAAGTGGCTCCAAAATGTAATTTTCTCCATAGAACATATCTATAAGTCTTACATACGACCTAATTTGTAATATAACATACACATCATATGTAGGCCGGTGTATCAAGAAATACGTTCAATTTATTTGACAAAGTTCAAAAGCATTTTAGTGGTCTTATCGACCTCCTTTGTACCACATGAAAAACGTATTTCGTAGACATCTAGTAGGTTTAGGTATTTCCACAAACAGAAAAACAAGACAGACATTAAGTGTTCACCACATATAAAGTGGAAATTCCTCTGTAAGAGGTTAAAGATTGGGCTATTGAAATTCATTTGTTGTAAAATTTTTTCGAATTTGGAAAACTATATCCTAACGAATATGTTTCCACAAAACAAAAATATACCCACTTAAAGTTATAACCTATAAAAGTTCATGAGGAAATTTGTTCAAAATATTTTTATTGATCCTATGCAAATTTTCATTTTCCCAATCACAATCACTCAACTAGTTCAAGCTGTGTATTTGTTTCGTATTTCGTATTTCGTTTGAAACCTAAGACCTTTTGGCTGAACTGAACTTAAAAAAAAACCCGGAAAAACTTAACGATCGTATCCAAGCCTGATATTATCAGAAATATTTATTTCAAGACTCACCCGTAGTTGTAGCTGATTTATAGTGATGTTATTAAGTCAGATGAAAAGCCAGAAGTCATTTCTTCGTACAGACCAACAAGCTTAATTGCTGTCAATTCTAAGAAGGACTTCTAATAAAAAGATTAGTGTCAATAATTGCAAAAAAAAGTCTGATTCCTAACCATCAATTTGGTTCAATCATGGTCAATCAGGTTCATAGTATTTTTAACGTAATTATTAACTTATTTAAAAAGAAAAAATTCTGTGTCGCAGCATATCTGGACATTAGTCAGACCTTTTACAAGGTATGGCACCTGAGTTTGTTGTATAAACTGAAGAAAAATCTCCCAAGTGAGTTATTTACAAAATAGATCCTATTTTATTTTTTATAGTTTAGACATATAGGTATACATTACCTGCAGCAGCGCGACCTACTAAAATCTATTATGAATCATATCTGATGGTATTTAAGTATTGTGTCAAGTCTCTTGATCTGATGAACATTGTATTATTCAAAGACAAAATATGCTTTTCGGTCAAATGTCAATATTTCAAATATTTCTGAGTTTGAGAATACCTTTTGGATAAAATTACAATAAAATTTTTTTTTTTTTTATTATAATTAACTTATTTGAAGAGGAATTTTAACCATGCACATTTTTCTCTAAACGACCACACACTGAAAAATTCTAAAAAAAAATTTCAACTTTTTTATAAATTATGCAATTATTGCATCTTCAAACGAGTATGCAATTTGTTACCATCACAATTCCTCTTAAATACTTCCATTCATAATTTGTCCACTTCTAAATTACTGCATACCGGTAATCTACCTGTAGGTAGGTATTTTGAAAATGAATCTTTAAATCCTTAATTTTAGAAATATTTATTATCTACTCATGAATAGTTTAATTAGCATATGGTGATATTTAATTCTAGCATAGATATTCTCTTCTAACTATTTTTTGTTTTTTCTTTAATTACCATAAAAGTTTTAATTATTTAAAAAGAATCAAAACAAAAACAAAAAAAAAATCAAAAAAAAAATTCTTATTCAATTCCAGAATATAATATCGGCTCTGAGAATTAGAAGTTTTTTTTTTTTTTTGCAAGTCATTTTAATTAGAAATCATTTCGTTTGGGTGATCTAAAGCATCGCTAATAATGTAATTTGCGTTTCATCAGTTTTTTTTTTTTTTAAATCCAATCTATAGAGTAAAATGTTATGTAAATGTTTTCAATATACTATATATATATACACATATTAATAGTATATAATATAGGTATATATAACCTATTTGATTCATGTCCAAGCTGATTAGTTCAAGATGATTGTAATATGTAGATGAGTTGTAAGTTGAATTGTGAGTTAAACTAAACAACACAGTATTGTGATGGTGCTGAGATGAGGTGAGATGAGATGTCGATGTGGATGTGATGAGATTTAATTTTCAATGAAAATTCCATTTAAATAATATGTTTTTTCATAGGAACTGACTGTGCACTGATAGTAATTATACGGATAGATCCCATGATTACTGTAAATTTGAAGTTATACATTTTTTTTTTTGGTTTGTGTTTTCTTTTCCATTACAAAGATACATGCCGAAAATTTAGTAAATTATATAGATACAACATTATAGAATGGAAATTTTAATATAAAAAATTGTTTTTTTGTTTTTCAATATGTACATATGAGCTGGAAATTGAAAAGTATTTGAGAGAGGAAGAGAGTTTTTTGATTGGAATTTTATTATATAAAAATTGAACTTATTTTCAATTAATTGTAACGAAATTGCAAATATAGTCTTTATTATTTATTTTATTTTATTGAGTCTTTATTCTGTTAAAAATTCATAAAAATTCATAAAAAATATCTTATAACTACAAAATTTAAATTAACGAAATTTTAAATTTTGTTTTGATAAAAATTAATTTCAATTCAAATCCACGAATCATAATAAAATTCTGAAAATTGTCGGTAAATTAAATTTTAAAAACTGAAGTTGTCGATACCAGTTTAATAATATCTGTAAGATACACTTCTAATGCGCTATCTATAATGACATTGAACTACATTATATAGAGCTGTCATATTCCGTATGTGGCACATAATCGATATATGCGAAAATTAAGATGAACTTGATAATTCGTTAAATGTTTGTTAAGCATAGAATTCTTATTTTAAATTCCATTCATACCGAATTCGACATATGTATTAGTATGTTACTATGTGATTGTGGTTTGACACATGCTTTGACAATAGATATTTCTCAGCTTCTTTAGGCAATTTGTCATTTACGTAATATGCAGTTCTGTCTCTATATGTCATTATAGTTAGCGCATTAAATCTGAATAGAGGCCAAGATAAAGAAGAAGAAAAAGTTATTGATTTAATAATTCAACACTGTAACTGTATTTCAGTGTTGAATGTTGAGGTCTTGTTTCTCCATGTTTTATAAGTGTTACCGTATATAAACATACAAAGTTGTCCGAATAAAGAAGCTAGAGGTATTTAAAATTTTAATTTACTTACAGTTACTGAGGTGGCTAATAGACCATGCAGGCCCTAGGCCTGACTAGTTAGCGTCCTCCATTTTTGTCGGTCACGGGTGGCTTCTTTTCAGTTGAAGATATGAAATCTTTTCATATTTGCTGATATTTTGGCTCTATAACGAAGGTTTTGTTCGTTTTTTTTTTTTAAGATTCTATAATGAAGGCTCTGAACTCGAATTTTCTCTTATCTCTTGACTAAAGATAAAGATAAAGATTGATTTATTTAGATTGTGGCCAACAATACTTATAACTTACTTCAGCTCAAATAGGCGAAACAGGAACGAAGGAGAAAATATATATAAATGTGTAATTCACATTATAGAAGCCATCAATACTGATCAATGACTGATAGGAAGCCACGGTGTTATTTGATTCAATCCCCATTGTCGTACTTTCAAAAAAGAAAATGAGATTGAAACTCTTAAGCACTAGATTTGCACTACCCAGTATTCTAGAATCAGATTCCGGAGTTTAGGTAAGTCTTTCCCTAACATAATAGGTATTAATTCAAAAAGCAAGTTTGCTGATCTGATAAGCCTTCTTAACTGCGCAGGATGGCTCTAGTATTGAGTTATTTGTAGTATAAAAAGGCGTTTTCGTTTTTTAGTTCAGAGCAAAGCACGAACTATCAAAAACAGATTCCTATTTTTTTTTTTTGCTCAGAGCGTTCAGAGCTTGAAATCCGTATTTTTTTATGCGTTCAGAGCGCACTCAGAACGTACTCTATGTGCTCGATTTAAATTAACAGAGTACGTAGAGCGCTTTTAATTAGTTTAGTATAATATGAAACTATTATTACTTATGTCTTAGGAGTTAGGTGCCTCTTCACCAATGTTTTCATCAATAATATAGCCAATTAATGGACAATTGATATTGATGAAAAAAGAACAATTAGAAAGATGATAGTTCTATTGTCATTAATTCTATCAATCTAATATCAAAATCAGTTGAGTTAAAAAAATGGCTTCTTTTTTTTAAATTTTTAGGGATATTCAAACAATTTTTTGAAACTTATTAAGTAAAAAATATGTAGTTGGGATTTAAAAATAAATATAAATAAATAAGTTTTTTACAAATTAAAAAAAAATTCGAAAAAAAAAAGATGAATACAAAATTGACAGTTCTACATGGATGTGTAATAGCTCATCAATTTAAAATTAATTGTTCATTCGTAATTGACAATTAAAATGATGAAAACATTGATGTGTGTTGTTACACTAATATGACCCTTATATGTTTACTAATTTATTTCTATCCTATTAATATGATCATTGTTATTCTCGGACCATAACTGAATCCGTTGGTACTAAATAAATTTTTATATCAATAAATACCCTTTTTTCTACAACTAAACATAAATCCTGTTAAATATTTAATTACGGGATTCAAATTTTTTTTTTTTTTTTTTTTTTTTTGCGAAAGATAGGAGGTAATCCCCGAAGGACATCAAGAGCTCCAGCCGCGTGTGCATCTTGATAGTGTAGGAATCGAACCCACTAAAGCCCGCCTATCTTTTTCCGTTATAACCAATCTACGTAAGATCGACTAATGACTTTTTTTTTCGTAAATTTTCGGTCGCGTCTTTAGGAAATTATTATAGTGATAGTTTCCGTGGAGGATCGCTAACATCATAATAATTACCGTGTAGGAACTTTATCACTATGATATTTCCCGTGAAGGAGATAGTCACAGCAATAGCTCCGCGTGGGAAGATTTTTTAGATTTTTTCGCAAAGAAAAATTATTGAAATAAAAATTTCCGTAAAGGAAACTATTATCGTAGAATTTTCCATTTTAGGTCGTGACCAGCTCGTGGGGTTTCGTTCTCTTGAGTCGACGGATACTGCTGTCGATATGAAGAACTGCTGCCATTTCCGAGTTCACATGAGTTTGCAATCTCTGCTCGTGTTTGACTGCATGTTTCTTGATCTCTTCCGTGACTGTTTCAATGCGCAAGTCACGGTGGAGATCTTTGTTACGTATGTACCATGGTGCATTTACTATACCACGGAGCACTTTATTTTGAAATTTTTGCAACATTTCAATGTTGGTTTTCTTTGCACAGCCCCATAATTGGATACCGTACGTCCACACAGGTTTTAATATCTGCTTATATATTAATATTTTGTTCTGTACTGATAACTCAGAACCACGCCCAAGTAACCAGTAAAATTTTTTGAGTCTAATGTTTAGCTCTTCTTTTTTCTTTCTTATATGTTCCTTCCATCTTAGCTTAGCATCGAGTGTCATTCCCAGATACTTTGCTGTATTGGCATATGGTACTATTTTGTTATTGATTGAGATAGGAATGGTTGCAATCTTTTTGTATGTAAAATTTATATGAGTTGATTTGCTTTCATTAAGTTTAATGCGCCAACGTTGGGTCCATAATCTTATTTTATTCATTGCATTTTGAAGTTTTGCTGTGGAGTTTTCGACAGATACGTCAACTGCAAGAATCGCAGTGTCGTCTGCAAAGGTAGCCATAAAAATGTTGTCAATTTGTGGGATATCTCTTGTATATAGCAGGTAAAGTATTGGACCAAGAACACTTCCCTGTGGGACTCCAGCAGATATTTCTTTTACTTCTGAATATTCTTTGGCATAACGTACACGAAAGCATCTATTATTCATATATGATTTTAATATTTCATAGAATTGTCTTGGTAAATCACGATGTAGTTTAAATTCAAGGCCTTGGTGCCACACTTTGTCGAAAGCCTGAGCAACATCTAAGAAGATTGCTGAGCAGACTTTTTTTTCTTCGAACGCTTTTTCCACTATATTTGTGATCCGATGCACTTGATCAATTGTAGAATGTTTGTTTCTGAATCCAAATTGATGGTTCGGGATCAGATCTCTTTCTTCAATAATCGGGGCAAGTCTTTTGAGGAGCAGTTTCTCAAATATTTTTGATATAATAGGTAACAACGATATTGGTCGATATGATGTTACCTCTGAAGGCGGTTTTCCTTGCTTCGGTATTACAATTACTTCTGCAATTTTCCATTGTCTCGGAACATATGTGAACTTAAAACATGCATTAAATATATGTTGTAGCTTTAACAAAGCTAGATCTGGTAGTTCCCGCATGATTTGGCCATTGATGAGATCGTAACCTGGTGCTTTTTTGACACTCAGGTTGTGTCTGCATATTTGTTTAATTTCTCTTAGAGTGACATGCGAAATTTCCGCTTCATCTATTTTAACTTCGAGAGTTATATTTTCATTTGCAAGATTTTGTGTTGGTGCTGTGAAGACCTCTGCCAAGTGGTCAGCAAAAATCTTAGCTTTTTCTTTTGGGTTACCGACCCAGCTACCAGCCTGTGTTTTCAAAGGTGGATCTTGCACCTGTGGTCTATTTATTCGTTTAGCTGCTTTCCAAAGCGAGTAGTCAGTATAAGCATCGGCTGATAAATTGTTTAAGAATTTATTAAATGAGTTATTTTTTATATTTCTGATTTGCTGTTTTAGTTGATTATTTCAGCGATTGAATATAATTTTATCACCTGGGTACCTCGTTGATTGCCATTTTCGTCGTGCCCTTCTCTTCTCCATAACCAGTGCTCTTATTTCTGGAGGATAGCTCACTCTCGAGTGATGTTTCGAGTCAAAACATGGCGTGCTCTCCTTTGCTGCTTGCTGCACGTCTACAATGAATTGCTCGACTTCTGCATCAATTTGGTTCCTTGATTCCACGGATCCTAGAGTAATGAATTGCTCAAGTTTTTCTCTAAACACGGGATTCAAATTATTGATAAATCTACTACAGGTCCATTTTCTTTCATAATGTTGTTTTTTGGGATATTAACAATTTATTCTATACCTAATATTTATCTTATATAAGTACCTACTATCAAATTATTTTATTTATTTATTAAATTTGTTTTAATTTTTGTTGATGGGTTTCCAGCTTTAATTCAAATTTTATTTCCTGCTCCAATTTTTTTTTCTAACTCGTTTTAATCTTGTAAAAGCAAAATTTGTACAACATCGTACATTTTTGATAGAGAGTACGTCAGTAGTTTAATGCTTTTAAAACTAATTTACGTACACTCGTCGTACAAATAAAAAATATTTTTGCTTGGTCATTTTTTGAGAAAAAAAAATTTCTATGTTTTACATTAACATGTTTCTCATCTCCATTTTTGTACATATTTTTTTTAAGAAATAAAAACCAAAAAAAAAAAAATATTCATTTTATTTAATTTGGAAAAAAATTATTCAAAAAAATCATCAAAAGTTGAAATATTTTAATTAGAAAGTGATTTTATTAATAAAAAAATAAAATTTCTTTCAAAATTTAACAAAATTTAAAATTGTATCAACAGAAATGTTTGAAAAACATTTTAATATTTAGCAAAGTTTTTTATAATCTTTAAGCTGGCTAAATATGGCCGTACAATGGGCAGTGCAGTGCATATTACAACCATCCCGATTTTGGTAAAAATGGCATCCCTTAAACATATATGTATATGACATATAATTGTAATGAGGCTTCCTTACTTAGGCTCAAAACCTGACGATTCTCTCCTATGAAATCGATTAGATATAGAGCCAGGATTATTTAGAATCTTTGAGTGCTATTAAAATTGTAACTGATGAAATTGTAAAATTGTAAATGAAAAGAGGGTTTTTTTTTTTTAAATATGATGAAGTCATCTCTAGAAGCATCAAGAGCCAGCTGCACATGCTTCTGGGAAATTGGACCTGCTAAAGCTAACTTATATTTTTCTCGCTATTATAAATCTACGTTAGATCGATTAATGACTTTTTTTGTAAATTTTTTCGATCAAGTGTTTAGTAATATATACTATAACAATAGTTACCGTGGATGATTGTTACAAACATAATAACTTCCGTGTAATGTAATCTTGTCACTGTAATATCTCCCGTGATGAAAATAGCCATGGCCATATGTTACCGCGTGTAACAATATTCTTGTGAAGGAAACCATTGTCCCATCAATATGATGTCCCAGTTTAGGTAGTAACCAAGTATTTGGGTAGTTGGGCTTCGCTCTCTTGAGTCAATGAAATGTGTTGTCGACAACAAGCCCATATTTTCCGAGTCTTATTTCAGTCACCGTCTGTGCTTTACAGCATGTTTCTTCATTTCATCTTTAATGTTGCAATGCAAGCAAATGTGTCTTTGTAACTTATGTATCGTGGTGTATTAACTATAGCACGGAGCATTTTATTTTGCAATTTTTGCAGCTTTTGAATGTTGGTTTTCTTTGCATAATTGGATACCCTAGATTCACACAGGTTTTAATATCTGCTTATATATAATATTACAATTTTATTTTGTCCTAAACTGAGAAATATACACCCAAATAGCCACTAGAATTTTTGTGTCTCATTTTGACGAAGCTGTTCTTTTTCTTGTATATTCCTTCCAGCTTAATTTTTTGTCTATCGGCATTACCAAATGCTTTTCTGTATTGGCATATGGTACTATTTTGTTATTGACTGAGATAGGAATGGTGTATATATTGTTATATATAAAATTCATATGTATTGATTTGCTTTATTTACGTTTTATACGTTTTATTCACTGCATATCTTCCTGAAGATTTTTCGATAGAAATGTCAAAACAGCTAAGGTGGTAAAAATAATATCGTACAAAAAGACAAAAATATTTTCAATCCGAATTAATTAATAAACACTCCGCAAAAACAAAATGTAAGTATAACTAAATCATTCAATTACAAGTCAAATTACATCGAAAATATGATTAAATTATCGAAAAATATTCCGTTAATTTAAGACATTTTCTTTAAAATGAAATTTAAAAGGTTAGAGCAGTTTTTATGTAATATTTTAACAGGTGAATCAGCATGATATTTCACCTCATAAAACAAAAAACAAAAAAACAAAAAAGTAAAATAAAAAATATCAAACCGCGAAATAATTTTGACATTAAAATGTTATGACTGTAATAGAGAAAAAAAAGAGAAAAACAAAAACAAAAAAAATTATAACGAATCAGAAATTATTAAATTTCTCAAATTTAATATGAAAAAATGTGGTTAGGAAATTGACTACAACGAATTTATGTACACACAAATTTTATTAATATGACAAGTAATTTTCACATGGTTTTTTTTTTACGATTATCGTATTATTCCAGTAAAAATATTTTTTTTTCTACTGCTATTGGAATTGTTGGCTTTTCGATTGCCGAGTAAAAACAAGTTTAACTATATTAAAGGTCGTGGTAGTATTATATCTGATTTCTCATTTTTACAATTTATTCCGATACCGGACAGATTTCTTTAGTTGAAAATCTGATATCTGTGATGTTTATCTACGGATCTTTGTCCTTCTGGTGAATGTTCAAATTTTTGCCTTATTCATTGATTAAAATGAATCCACTGCCTTATTCTGATGAATGTATTTTCAGGTCTGAATTTGTAATCGAATTTTGTTTGTGAATATTTAATTTTGTTTTGGTACAGTTTGTATAAAAACTTAATAGTTTTAATAATCGTTAATAATTTTTTAATAACATAAGACAAAACTTTTCTAGCAATTCTATTTTTATAAAAAATAATTTGACTTAGCACGATCGAAATTAAAAAGCCATTTTACGGATTTTAGAAACAGGAACTATTCATAAATAAAACATTTTGCAAAATTATTCCTAAATGCCATAAAAGAACACGTATATTGTTTTGTAAGCTATTTGTCAATTACTTTACTTTTATTTGTACCTTACTTTATCTCTATATAATCTAATTCGTCGGAGCAAACAATAAAAAATGTATTAAATATAATCAAATGGGGAGCATACCGTAATCCATAAAAATTAAATGTGTAATACATAAAATCTATAAATATTTAAGGCCGTGATAACAAAATTTGTAAAAATCAAAACCCATAATTTCAAAATCTGTAACATATGGCAGTGAATATTTAATATTAAATTTTCAGCACTTTCACATAATTTGCACATATTATTAAGCCTGTTTCTGACATATTTTGGGATTTAAAAGCTACAATATGTGTCATTTATATTATTTGAAAACGAAAAATAGTGTTGTTACTTATTGTTATTTGGAAGTTGAAAACAAGTTTTACTTGGCAAAATATAAAAGGTAGTGGGTTCGGAGGCAGCAGCCCCTGACTTTAAAAATACATTTTGTTTATTTTTTTATATTTTTTACTAAAGGCTTGCCGTCTGCGACAACAGGGTTTAAATAAATAGGTAGCGGGGATTTGGTGGCAGCAGCCCTCGACTTTTTTTTATTTGGATTTTGGAACTATGGATTTTACCATTTGGATTTTCTCATTAAGTATTCCACCTACAAGTCATATTACATTCCACCATATTAAGTGCTAATGAATATTTTTTCTGAAGTTCTGACAACCTTATGTTATTCTTACTGTTTGAAAGTTGTACTTTAAACTTAGCAGTTTTTACGAACTTTTTACGGATTTTGTACGTATGGATTTTAATTTTTACGAATTTTGTTACTACGGATTGTGAAATTAGGGACTTTGATTTATGGATTTTGTTTTTGCGTGTTCAAATCTCATTGCGATCTAAATTCATATAGTACATTCGACATTTCATAGAATATCAATGTACTACTATCTCAGAGAAGATAGAACCAGAATTGGCTGCCCAAGTCAGCATATTTTGACCAAAAAAATCCATTATAAAACAACAGAATTTCAATTTTCCACGCGCATCCTACCCGTTAGAAGCAATTTGAGCGTTGAAGTACCTAATTTTATTACCTTCAAGATCACCCAGGAAGTCCGAAAGGTATATCCTCAGATGGGTTTTTCTTTCGGAAGCCGTTTCGGGGAAGCTGCAAGGAAGGTGTAGTATTGTTTTATCCCCTCTTCGTCTTTGTAGATGGTGTAGCATTATCTTATCCTTTCTCTTCATCATCTTTCCTTCCCTTGATGACTGAATCTCAGGGCTTACAGAAATCATTTGAGGGTTCCCCAGTTTTCTGGTCTATATTAACCTATAAGACAAGCGTTCTGTGATAACCTCCACCATAGTACTGATATTTAATCTAACTAATAGTAAGTTAATAGACCGTTTATGGTCTAGTATTGGCTTCATCGCAATCAGGTCTAATAAACCATTTGCGTTGGAAGGTATTAACTAAAAGGCATATTAATACTGCTTTGTGAATTAGTAAGAGAACAGATTAAAATTTTTGTTAAAAACATAATCTGCTGTACCGGTGAATTCAATCGAATAAAAATCGAGTACTCGTTCGTAAATTTTCAACCGGCGAATTCGATTTGAAAAAAATTCGAATATTTTTGATCGAAAATTTTTTCGTTCAAAATTTTAAATTATTATTTTTATTTTTTTTGTTTTTATACGTATGTGTATTTTAATAATTTATTTCTGAAACAGCAATCTAAATTTATTTTTTTAATTTGAAATTTGAACTTATTTGACATAAAAATCATTACATTTCGTTATATTTCTTATTTGATTACATTTTTTGAAATGAGTACAAAATTAGTCTTTCGACCGAGTTCACCGTGAAGAAATTCTCATCGAATCGAATCGAGAAATTAGAATAATTTTATATCGAATCGAATTCACCGGTACGACTGAATATTGATTTCACAAATCTTAAGATCAGTTTCGAATACACAATGCAAGCTTCATTATAAAGTCCTGTGTTCGCAAAATAAATGATAAAAAACGATCATAAAACCCTAGTTTACAATTTATTTATCGTGTGGAATTAAAAATTCGACAATTATTATTCATGCCTAAGTTCATCAGTCAATGTAAAGCCTTCGATGTAACCTCATAAAAATCACCCAATTATCCATTGAGTAACCATGAAAATTACAATCATAAACGACGTATTGGCAATTCCGGTGGAAACACTAGGTAGTAATATTTTGAGTAGCAACAACCAAATTTTTTGTTTTCAGTATATATACTTCTAAATTTTTATTTAATCTTAATTTTTCTAAAATTTGTTATATTTATAAAAACTACAGTGTTTTGTAAATATTAAGATACGAAAGACCGAGGCTGGTCGTTTTTATATATCTGTGCACACATACTTTTGCACTGCAGTTCTATTGCAGAAAATACCAAAATAGAATGTTTTCAGTCCATTTTCAATTATTTAAATTTTTTTAATGTCTTTGTCAGTAGCTTCAGTTAGGTCGGATCACGTTTTTAGACATTAAGTACAACAGTTTTGCAATTTTTACTATATAAAGTCGGGTAACAGGTAATCATTTTCAGGTATTAATTTAACTATTAATCTTTGTGACTAGGGATGGCAATCCGGATAATATTCGGTTTGAACTATCCGGATATTTTCTGATTTACGGATAATTCGAAATCCGGATATTTTGAATCAATTATCCGGATATTCGATTTTCGAGAAAGCTAATTTTTATCATTTCAAAAATTTGAATTTCATACTGTAGTTATTACATTTACTGTTGGATTACAAAACCAGGTGGAAGTCATTGGTTCCTATGACTGAGCGACTCCTAAAGTTAAAAACATGTATTGAATAACCTGATTTATTAGGAACGGAAAAAGAATATTGCAATGAACAAAATTTCGTAGTTCTATAAAGTATGTTAAATATCTTAAAACCACTTGAATTAGGTGTAAAAGAGTTGAGTAACGAACAAGCAACACTTTTATCTAACGAAGATGTTTTTGAATTTATATTTAAAAAATTAAACGATATTGATTCAGATTTGAGCAATGAAATATTGACGTCATTAAAAACAGAAATTTTAAAACGAAATAAAGAAGTAGTATCTTTGATGAAATTTCTACAAAATTCATTAATCTCGAGATGATAATTTTGATGATATTACATATGCTTCGAAACCATGTCTGTGCAAAAGATATAATGAGTCGATTGTATGCAATTCCAGGAGATTAAATCCATGTGTCCTCATCCTGATCTGAGGATGAAATTTGTAAACCGACTACATTGGTTATCCGGATATTTCATGTTTAAGCTATTTGATAATACCAGAAATCCCAGAAAGTCCGGTTAATTGACATCTTTATTTTTGACGTATCAACTAATTAAATTTATGAAAAGCTACTACTATTGTCAAGAACCAGGCCTTCTTAAATAGCGAAGCTCCATTTCTTTCGAAATATAAGAAATGATTGTTAAATTTCGATTTACATATTCGAGACTATTCACCAAAAGCTCTAAACTGAATCGACATTTTGTACCCAGATCTACCATGCCAAATACATAAAATCTACAAATTTCAGTTTGAAAAATTAAGATATTTAGACCATTTAAAACGAATCGAATAAAACTTTAATAAGTTTAAGGTAAAAATATTTAATTTAATAGCCTTAAAATTTTAAATTAAATATTTTCAATTGAAATCAATTTTAAATTTTATTTCGCACAATTTCAAATATTTTACAAATTCAATATTTCAAGCCAAAAAAAAAACAAAAAAAAATATCGCCTGCAGTTACTGAAAATTTAATTCACCACCAGCAGCATCAACCATCATTACCAACCAACATAGTTGTTGTTGAAGAAGTTTCTTTTTCTAAAAACCAAAATAATTGGTTTGATGTTAACAAAGTTGAGATAAAACAAATAAAAAAAAATATTAAGAAAAAAAAGAAGTTGTTGAAAAAACCTAAATAAATTGAAGAAATTGTGGGCGTTAGATTGTTGTTGTTTTTTAACATTAAAAAAAAAAACAAGAAATGAAGAAAAAAAATCAAAATTAAAATGCCTGCTTGCTAACTGGTTAATGATGATTTGACTTTTCATCTGGAAAATCTCTTCTGAAATATCTAAACACACTGAAAATCTTCTTCTTCTTCTTCTTCCCATATTGTTTGTGGAAAATCTTTGCAATGATCATCTCTAAAGAATCTTAAACATCTCTTATAAAGATCTTTACCATTTCTTTTATATATATATATACTATATAAATATATATTATAATGTATATGTATTTAGATAATCTGTAATTTAGAATCTTTACATGGCAACTCATTTATTCATTTAAAGTCAGATGGCATAAATTGGGCGGGAATAGGCAAGAAAAAAAAAACAGAAATGGTAAAGATACACAGTGCATACCTGTAAATTGTTTAAGATGATATCAGACTTTATCTGAAAAAATTCTTTGATATCTTCTCTATGAATCCGGATATACTAATTAGGTTGGGTCAGTTATTTTGACATGATATTGATATAATAATTTCGGTATTTCGTGAATAGACCAAAAATACTCTGTACTAAACAATTCTAAGAAAGATGTCAACTGGAAAATTGCACGTACCAAAAAAAAAGCCAACACAGAAAATAGCTCACGCGGAAAGTTGCCCGTAAAGAAATTGGTATTTACTCACACGCAAAAACTACCGTTTTTAAAATAGCCCATTTGCTGATGGTTATCGTAAATATTATTTCAGTTTGAAATAGAGAGAATTGAAAATGTTTCGTAATCCCAATTCAAAATCTTCAACCACATGCAATTTCTTTTACAGTTGAAGGCCGCCCCAAACCCCTCTTACTTATTATTGAAATCCTGTCTTTGCAAGAAATATTTTTATGATAGTCAAAGACCACCATCAAGCCCCCGCTAAATATTTATTGTATTCCTATTTTTCTAGACAGCTGGAAAACGATAACGATAAGGTTCAGCTATAAGTGAAAATAAAACCAATAATAACTGCAACAAAAGGATATATAATTTATATTTACTACGTACAAGTGTTGGCAATAATTATTTTTAAATACTTAAGTGTGAGAATTTTACTTGTGGGTTCCGCGTATTGGAAGTTATGTTGTGGCGCAATTATTTTGTGTGCGATACTTTTGGGACGTCTTTGGCGTAGGGTTTTGCCAGTGAGCACATTTCTGGTATTAAAGTCGTGTTGAAATAAAGTTGCATCAATTAGAATGCAACATATACGAGTAGATATATTACTAAAAGAAACCTTTCTTAGGAACAGTTCTTAATAACAACCAACAAATTTTTTTTTTTTTTGCAAAATTATAGTTTTTATTTCGGTGCAAAATAGAAAATTAAAAAAAAAATTTTATTAATGAACAGGAGCTGTTGGTTCAAGACTTTCACTACTTATTTAATAAGAACCTGTTTTGTATTTGTTAATTAATATGCATGACAAAACTATGACTCCACTTTTGTGCTTAAGCATGTTAGAAATTTCATTTAATTTGATTTACATTAACATTTTAAAAATTTCAGAATTATGTTCAATAAAAAGGTATAAGTTTCTTAAGAGTTTATTTTAAGTATGAGCTAGCTCTCAAACTATAGAGTTATAGCATGAAATTTTAAAAGTGAAGTTATGAAGAGAAAAATTTAGCTCAGAGGAACATTTATATTTTCGTAACGTTTGCTTTTGGAAAAGAAGTAGTGATGATTAAAAAAAAAAACGAGAAATAGTAGAAAGGTTCGGCGAGGAGTTACGAACTACATTATTGATGTTGACTTTTCATTTTTGTAAATCAAACATAATAGTTATCTCTCCTTAGGAATGCATGTAGTGCCATTCTAAATTCTAGAAATTCTGACTATAAATAAATATGCATAATTAGTTTTGAGGCACTTTAATATATTCATGGTGTAATAGTGAGCATTTGAAGCCTTTCGCGTTCTTCGACGGATTTGCTTAAATGGCGAAAATAGTAGTTTTAGTTCTTCCAAGCATGTGCCTATACTATCACAAGATACCTATAATATAGAGTGACGATGATCCAGTATAGCAAGTGCTCATGAGACATTTACATCATCGACATTACAGTCGAATGGTACGTTTATGTGCTCTGTCAAGAAGTTTAGAGAAGTTTTTAAAAACATATTTTGATTTACTCGCATTCCGAGAATATTTAAGTCTTCTTGTCGTTGTAAGTCTTCATCTTAAATTATGACTATAGGCTCGAATGGTCTTAGTTTTATGCGTAACTAGACAGCTTTCAGTTTTGGTGATGCTAAATTCGAACCTGCTTGCTTTACCCCAGTCGGAAATTTTGGTTGAATCATGGTTTACCATGCCGCCTATTACTTTTCTCTTACCTTAAGCTGAAGTAGCTGCATTAGAAATCGCATTAGAAATCGTTGTATGCTAAAAAGAGCGCTATCATTTGCAAAACTATAGATCGGGTTGAAAATTGTTTGGAGGATTTTATTTATAAATATTAGAAAGAGAGTCGGAGAAAGGAAAGAACCACCATTAATTTGAAGTTGACTAAATGTTAATTAATCAACTGAAACTCGAATGAACCCATTCGAAAGAAAAATTCCAATTCATTTTGTGAAAATTGGACTAAAGCAATATTAACCATACAGAACAGCATCATTTACTCTAAATTACTGTTGTACCATGCACCGATAATATCGAACACGAAATTTTCCCGGAAGTACAATATTTCTAACTTAGTACATATAGATATGCCATATTTTAACTTCGGATCTTTTAATCGCAAAATAAGGTCCACCCTAATTTCAAAACATATTAATATTTATATACCTATCTTTGTATATATTGACTTCCTGTTCATGTTTATTAAATTTACTTAAATATATATTTTAAGCTAAATTTTAATAAATCTCCCTCAAATTACCAAAACAAAAAACAAACAAAAACTATAATAAAAAAATTATGCAGAGAAATGAATTCAATTATTTAAAATTATTAAATTTATTTTTAATTTTCAGATCGCGTTCTTCTTAGCAAAGCAATTTTTGAAGAATTAAATAAAAATAAAATAAAAAAGATTATTAATTGAATAAAATTGAATTTAAAAATATAACAAAAAAAACCCAACCAACCTCTTGAAATCACCGCAAGGGAATGTGCAATAAAAAAAATCAATCAGTTTGAGATGAGATGTAAAAGGCAAAAAAAAATTAATATGGAATTCGAATAAAAAATAATTTTATTTAGAGAAAATAAAATAATTAAATTACGGATATACTAACATTATATTTGTTTGTTTTTTTTTTTTATAAGGAATATTGTCATACCAACACAAACAAAACAAAAAAGCAAAAAAAAAAAAAAACAATCATAAAAACAAAATTTAAAAACAAAGTCTTGCTACGGAAATTATTATGCCATTACTGTTAGCTAATTATCAGAATATTGTTTCATACGGAATGTTACTAGATCATAATAGTTTTAGAAATAGAAATAGTTTCAACAATTTGGAACATCAACATCATATTCAACATCGTTCACATTTATATCAGCAACCAATTGATTTTACTATGTCAAAATATAAAACATCTTTAATTAATCAATCGAATTCTACAATAACATCACCACCATTATCATCATCAGCAACATCATCATCATCATCATCATCAATATCATCAGCGGCAGTAACAACAACTATTGCAGAAGCTGCTGCTGCAATAGCTGCTATTGCTACAACAAATACAACAAGAGATTATAATCAAAGAAATTTTTTATTTCCAAGCTCTCATTTGCCATTACCACCACCACCATCACCAATAAGCCATAATATACATCATCATCATCATCAACAACATCAACTACTACATCATAATCAACATCATCATCATCATCATCCAGTAAATTTACATCATAATGTAGTATCACATTTAGCACAACATCATAACAGTAGTGGTGGTATTGGTGGTATTGGTGTAGCAACAAATAGTTTACAACAATTACAGCATTTATCAACTTTACATAATACAATAAAATTGGAACAACAAAAATTAACTCATAGCCAATTACATTCGAATGTAACAAGACATTCGTATTTTAGTCAACATCATCAACAACAACAACAACAACAACAACAACGAGAGGAACAGCTGTATCAAGAACAACAACAAAAAAAATCAATTTCACAGCAACAAGAAGAAGTATTTAATCAGGCTATGCCGCAAAATATGATCGGTTTAAGTACACAACAATTGCAACAAATGTGCAATGAACTTTATGGTAATATAAATGAATCAACAGTAGCTGCTGCCATCGTCGGTAAAGATTCAATAATACCATCTTTGGCATTGTCTGGAAATGTTGCTTTAAATAGAAATCGTTTTAGTAGTGGTAGTAACAGTAGTAATAGTAATAGCAGCAATATAAATAGTCGAAGAAGTAGTAGTGGCAGTAGTATAAGTAATAATAATAATAATAATAATAATAATAAAAATAATTTCAACAACAACAATAATAGTTATAATAATAATAACAGTAATAATAATAATAATATAAATAGTAATAATAATAATGATAACAATAATAAAAACAATAATAATAATTTTAATAATACAAATAATGACGAGAATAAAACTGGTAATGATGATTATGTTCCTAGTTGTAAAGCTGTTTCACCAGTTTTAGTTATGGACAATAATGAAGGTATGTTAAATTCTTCATTTTTTATTTTCTATATATTTTTTTTATGATTAATAAAAAATTTTTAAAATAAATTTAAATATTTAAAAACAAAGTATTAATTTTTGTATTTAGGATTATTTAGGTATTTAGGATTTCTGCTACAATTTTAATAAGTAAAATAAAAATTTATCTATATATAAGGTCAATTTGATTATTAGAATCATCTATGGGTGATTTGAAAAATCTGGAGTTTTGAAATTAACTGTGATTTTAAAACCCTATATTTCCTGTAAGAAGAAATATTGCACTTTTAATTTAAAATAAATTTCTTTTTGTATAAATTATAATGAATTTGAGTAATGAGCAAAACCGATACCAGTAGATGAATGACGGTATAAATTAAGTAATTTAATTTTTATATAAATTAATTTTTTTTAATTAACGCTCTTAAATTCCTAATTTTGGTATAAAATTTGTTGAATTTTCTAACAAGGTATTGGATTGGAATTGCTTGATTTATATTTTATTTACTCATTAATTACTTACAGTCCCGATTAAATTCTGTCCAACAATTAGTAGTTTTGGAAGCTGACAAAAAAATAAATATTTCCAGGATAACATATCCACCTATTTCTGAAATTAATATCAAAGAAATTATTTCTTCAAGGACCTGCGTTCATCAAGGACATAGACTTGCAAATGTAAGATAACAAACGGAGAACTACCTTTTCGCGCTTAATTAATTACGGTACTGCAATTTTACACTACAATATCTACAATATTTCGAGTATTTATTTAACAATACTGGCTTATCTACTCATTAAATGTGGAAAACTACTGCTATACTATATTGTCAGAAAGAAACTAAGCCTACTTAAATTGAATAGCTCCATTTTATTTAATTTGTTACCAGATTATACTCTCAATTATTTTTTATCATTTATTATTTCTCAATGACAAAGGGTACTAGACCAGTTCGAAAAACCAATAAAGGACTTTTTTTTTTTTGCTTCATCGGGAATCAAGCCTGGGATTTTTCGGTTCGGCTCTACTTACTGCGTCACCCAGCGTGTAAGTATACTCTTACTATTTGTTGTTAGGGTGTGTTATTGTTGTTTGTCAACAATAATAAAGTACCATATCATAGTTTTTACTCAAATGGAAAACAGACAAAAACAGGGTTTTAGTAAATGTGTAGAGGGGTTAGGGCTGGCATTTTCGTACATAGTCGCTGTTGGATATAAAAAAGGAAATTTCTACTTTATCCAGAGTTAGGATCCGCATATTTATGTATATATGGCACATTCTAAATTCGGAATACTTCTAGAGTTGATTACAAATTAGAGTTATACGCCTCTACAGAAAATTTGTGTATATAGGTTTTTCACTTTAATTCAATTTTTTTATTTCAAATTCAATTTTATTTATTTCAAATTAAAAAATTTTTATTTCAAATTCAATATTTATAAATTTTGTTATTATTATTTTTAAATTTTTGAAAGAAAACAAACTAAGTATTTTTAAACAAACAAAAATAGATTTTTTGAACAAAACGAACTTTAAATAAGTATATTAAATGTAACAATTAATGAAATGGTTGCACAACTACAACCAATGGTAATTTTATTGACATATCCACGTAATAATTTTTGCAATCGGCTGAGGTAAAAGTTGCCACGGATGTTTCTATAACATTTACCAAATTTATATTAGTTTGCCGATCTGCTAAAAAAAATCGTCAACAGTCATCTTTTTTAACATGGCAGTATTTTTATTGATTGACTCAATTATGGTTTTGCCTTCTTCATAGCATTTTATTAGGATCTGCTTTTCGTCTAAACTAGTTTTATTGTATGGTTCCCTATGGTATCCTCTACTACGTACAACCAAGTTAGATGTAGTTTCTACACTGCTATCATCAGAGGATATTATTAATCGATAATTCCGTCCATTGCTACTAATCAAAGGACTATATTCTAGGGACGAAGTGTTATTCATTTTTTAGAATAACAAGACTACTGCAATTGCTGCAATTGCTTATTTAACGTTTGTTTGTTTAAAAAATCTATTTTTGTTTGTATACTTAGTTCGTTTTCTTTCAAAAACTTAAAAATAAAAATAACAAAATTTACAAATATTGAATTTGAAATGAAAAATATTGAATTTTAAATAAAAAAAACTTGAATTAGAAGTGAAAAACCTGTTATTTTATTTATCTTATATAATTATTTATTTTAAAATTTTCCAAATGGATGTTTTGGAATGTGATGTGATGACATCCTTGTCCAATAACAGTAAAAAAAACACAAGAAAATTGTAATATAATCACAGTTGGCCCCTGAATGAACGAAACGACATTGTAACTCCAGCAATAAAGTAAATTTAAACAAACAAAATTATAAGTTCAAATTTTGTTCTATAGCCTGGGTATAGTATACAATAAAGACTCCTCTAAGACAAGTGCAACCTAGGTCATTCAAGCCAAAAAATATGCATCATTCGAATGGTTAGTTTTGAGTGATGATATCAATCCTAGTGCTAATTTCTTTTTTTTTAAATATCGACCTATTATACTAATAATAAATCCTACATCATCAGGATGTTCTAAAGACTCTAAAGTGCAATCTCTTATTCAATTATTTTGTATAATTATAATTTTATCTAAGATAATATTTGTGATACTTCAATTTCTAGTACTTCAATTTTTTATTCAAAAAAGCCTTCTAATTTCTCTATTATTATTAATTAATTTATTTGCTCTACATAATTAAATATAGGTGAAAATAATATGAAATAAAAAAAAAAAATAATTAAATAAATTTTTTATTTAAAATTTTTTTTCTTCTAATTTTTTAACAATCATATTTTCATCTGCACAGTACCTACATAAACATCTTCTTCTAATAATAAAAAAAAAAAAAAAAAAAAAAATCAAATGAATATTATTATCTTTGCCTAAAGAAATAAAAATTCATCGCGTGATAATAATCATTTTCAATAACTTTTCCGGTCAATTTATTGATAATTTGAATCCCATATTCGGCACTCTCTAACTCCTCATCATTATATACTTGGATACATTTGTACATATATACTGCTTACAACAAGCGTTAATACATTAATATGTAGATTTTTTTTTTTTGTTTTTGGTATTATATGTATAAAAAATAGTAAACAACAATAACAATAATAATAAAAAAAAATATAAATAATTTTCATTCATCATTATAATGAGCACGAGTCATGATTTTTTCTAATTTTTACATACATGGTATCAAAAAAAAAAAACATTATACCCACAAGCTTGGACCTTAAAAATATTATTATTAACAGCAGCAGCATTAACAGATTTAATTTTCAAAATTCAAATAATTTGTATATAAATTAATATTATGGATACATTTATACAGTGTGTATCGGTTGTACAACATAGTATTTCTAAATTTGGATCTCTATAGATCTGATGATTTAAATTGTAATAAAATCTGATCTGATAATTTAAATTGTAATTCTATTTTAATTTTTTTTCGAACGAATAATGCTGTCATATCATATTTATGATTTTTTTTTATATAATTCCAAGTCTATGGGATGAACACCCTAACTGCTTTTACACAGAGATTTGGAATACACAATCACATACACTAGCTTTTCTGTCGAATTTTTATGGTATAGACTAATTTAAATGTTGGAAACTATATCTATTGTAGAGTACTTCGCCTTCATAATAAGATAGTTCCATTTTATTTTTAGTGATAACCAAAACTATCAACTACTTATCATTTATTTTATCCCAATGATAAAGAGTACTGGACCAAGTCGAAAAATCCAGAAAGCATTTTTTGCCCTCGTCGGGAATCGAACCTGGAACTTTTCGGTTGAAAGACAGGCGCTCGACCTACTGCACCACCCAGGCTAATACAACATGTTGAGGATAATATAACATGACTGAATGATTTGGATCAGTATTTGAATTTTTTTTTACTATTAACCAACAATGAAGTGTATTTAGTTTATGAATTTGATTTACAGATACCTGAAGTTGACCTACAGATTTACCTGCAAGTTCCCAGATAAAAATAAATAAATAAAATATCAACTTATAATATCTATTCTTATTAAGAACAAATTACACGTTATAAAATCCACGGACAAAATAAAATCTACACAGAAAGACAATGTTGAAGTTTCCCCAAACAAAACAAAAGAATAAGAGCAATGGACCAACACTGTACCAAATTTTTTGTTTTGTTCTTTATTTTAGAAAATTACACTTTAACAATATAATTCAAGTCTTACAAAACCATATTAATACATAGAACATTGCCAGATTATGCAAAATTGGTAAAAAATATCTAGTATTGTGATTGTTCCTGATTTGTTTTATTCAGCAAAAGTTACATTTTTGAACCCAGAACTATTTCGCCAACCCTGTTAGACAATACAATACAATACAACACAATACAATACACAGAATATGAATGAGCTTTAAAGATCTCAAGAATTCGGAAACAAATATGAACTTGGGAGTCATCAGTCAAAATTAATTACAACAAGAGAACAGTTTTGTACGGGTTGTTCTGAAATTTCTTCAGTATGTCAGAATTTTGAGATATATTACATTTATTATCTTAGAATTATTCAATTAAATTTATAATTAGAACCTAGACCTCATCGAAAGTCATAAACTATTTCAGTGTTGTCCTTTAAGTATTTCTTGCGCGATGCGCCTCGGGACGCAACTTTTATACCCTGAAAAATTCTATTCGAAACATTTTTGCACAATATCTACCTTGAGGAGGACAATTTATGTAACCTCCAAAGTTTTTCAGTATTGTCCTTTTTTTTGGACTTCCAAAGTGATTTGTGCTACCGCGAGGAGGGCAATTTCATTCTGTAAATCGCGAAGTTTTTGATTTTTTTTCTAATTGCATTTCAATGCAGTTAAACTGATATTTCGAGAAACATAAAGCATAAACAGATGTCCTGGCTTAGAAATATAAGAAACTGGACTTGGCTAAGAACAATTTAAGAATTGACCCACACAGTTGGATATCATAGAATTTCTGCAGAATAGTAGAGAGAATTTATTGATACCTTATTCTCCCAAAAGGCAACATCAAAGTAAATAAACAGGAGCAGAAAATTACAATTTTTAGATTGGGTCAACCATAAGCAAGTTATTTAGTCAAAATTTAATTAAAAATAAACAAGAAAAACTAAGTTACTTTGATCTCAGCAACTTTTACATTTTAAGATTCAGTTAAACTGTTGAAAACTATAAAGTAAACTTGCAAGTTTTTATAAGACCGCAAGCTGCAAGTTAAGTAAAATTTTCGAAACGTTCTTAACTTTTTCAAACTTATCACCAATATTCTGAAGCCCCACTAATGTGACAAAACACACAAAAAAGTACCTTGTGGTAAAAAATAACCTTTTCAATTGTCCATCATTTGCGACTAACTTCTTTGGTAGTGGCCACATTTTTTACTTCGGTAAAGACTGTGTTGTCCTTCAAGATTTTCTTGATTTTGCTACGCGAATTGTATACCCTCAGAATTCGATTTTTCCACGATGTTATATTCAGATTTTCTTAGATTATCAAATACCAACCCAGTGCAATTTTCTTTACCGGATTTTCATATCTTTTCTGGATTTAAGTTCCTTTCTGTCATTCTGTTGATACACTCGAAGTTTCGTCGTGAGGTTGACAGAAGCTTTCAAGATTTCGCAAGTGCAGAAAAATAGTATGTTGAACTTCCATATTTTTGAGAACATTCCAAAAGCATTCCGCGTACTGCAGTGCTAATACGAGTTTCAATTAAGTGTGGATCTGTCATTGATCAGCTCGAATATTCTCGTATTTTTTTTATTTACGATATTTGAAAATGTGACGATATTTTCGTTTTAGTTAGATAGAGTTAAAGGGCCTTATCAAAATAATACAATACAAATGAAACACTCTGTACTATATAACATAGATAGATCTTTGTAGATTGTTATATAAAACTATTTGTATATGTAAAACAAGAGAAGAGCTCCACAAAAAAAGAAAACAAAAATTTAAAAATACCGCAAATTACCTTGATCGTATTTCCGAAAAAAAAAATTATAATCATTAAAAATGTTGTTAGTCATAAAGAAGAAGAACAAAAACAACAATAAACCCTAAAAACTTCAGAAATCATTAATTTGTTTTTTGATTTTTTTTTTTGACTTGCCTTCGACTATATTTTGTAAGCACACATACACACACATAATTAAAAAACTTCAAATTTCAAGTTAAAAAAAGAAAAAAATTATTTTTATTAAAAAATTGGTTAAAAAACTAAAAAAAAAATCACCGATTTCTCGTTATTTTTTTGTTGTTGTTATTATTTTTATTGTTTTGTGCTCGTCAAACGCCCCAAAAAGTAATCAATCTTAAATTAAAATTTTTAAAATTTGTTTTTTTTTTTTATTATTATTATTTTTGTGCTCTGCATACATTTATCATATGTGGCTAATAATATGCAAATCATAATCAGTCTTTTTTATTGTTATTGTTATTTTTATGTTTTTGTATTTTTGTCTTTTATATTATACAAAAAATAGCCGAAACATAAAAAAAATTGTTAACTGACATTCAAAATTTTTGGTTCTTGATAGAATCTACATTAATGTAGGAAAATTGTTAAATTGAAAAATGAAACTTATTTTTTGCAAATTACTCTAGGATATTTAAATCAAAAATTTATTTGAAAGCTGCAGAGGTTAATCATCATTATAATATTATTAATCTGTAAATTAAAAAAAGTACCGACCAAATATCTGAACTATTTTAAAATTATTATTTTAAATGATAAATATTTGAAAAGAGACGTAGCGAAACTAAATATTTAAAAAAAAAAAAATTTATTTTTAATTAAGTAGGAATTTCAATTTAAAATTTCACCCCATGTTTAATACACACATCGTAGTAAACTAACATTTTAATACATACAAAAACATATATAAAAATATAAAAAAAATTTAATTTATGAAATTGGCGCAACAATCGCCAAAATTAAATTTAAATTAAATTTTTTTTTTATAATAAATTAATACATATGCGGTTCTTGTCTAAGATAAATCTATGGAAAAAAATTATATAGTGCCCAGAATAAATTGAAATGATAGAAAACAATTATTCACAATGAACTTGAGTACGATTTTTTAACAAAAACGTCATCGAATTTTAAAGAGCAGGCCAATACTAGTACATAATTAAGCTACATATTTTATTTATACGTCGTATAGAAAAATATAGGATATTTATGAAGGATGTCAAATGGATATTTTTGTAAAATTTGGATTGTACTGTTTGCAAAATGAGTTTTTTTGTCAAATAATAATAGGCTGGTATGTAGGGTTCTAATTCAACCAATATGAACTTACAATTAGGTGAACAGTCAAAAAATAAATATTGAAATACTTATACCTTTTGTTGGTGCACCTTGTCATGTCGCAAATAACATAATTTATAAGGAATTGAAAATCTCGACGATTCAGGACGAAAATTCATTGTCACAGTTGAATGTATCGTGATAGATTAAATAATAATCCTAATTTTATGGTAAGTACACCTATGAATACTACTCTACATACAAGATTACAACGAAATACACCATCAGATCTGTAGAAGTTTATTTACATAATTATTGTTAATATTATTTTATTATAATTTAGAAAATTAATTTTATTGGATTGTAAAATTGCATTACATGTATATTACTAAGTTAGTAATATATAATTTACTTGTATTTTTCTTTAATTCAAATTTATTAATTTTTTTAACACTAAAAAAGAGCAAGTTTGCTCATACAGAGTACGTAGTAAATTTATTTTGTAATCAGTGAGTACAATAATTAGTTATTGATAAAAAATTATATAAAATTAAGTTTTCAAAAATCTGAAAGAAAATAAGTTTAAAATTAAGCTATAAATTGTGAATAAAAATCAGAAAAAATTAAAAAAATATGATATGAGGCACAACGGGATTTTGTAAAGTTAATTTGGGTAAACTGCTCTATGCCAGTTTTTATGACATTGATATTTACCCCCTTATTACCAAATTAAGAGTCAGCAAACAAAAACACTGTAAAAAAATTAAAAACGTTTTAGTACATTTAAGATATTTAGTGGTAACGTCTTAGTACGTTTTTTTATTTTCTTAACTCTTAGTAGCATTGGGATAACTTAAATTTGTTATAATGGACTTTGCTAGTGTAGGGGTTAAAGCTATATTTCCGGATCACTGCAATTATGATATGGATTAATAGATGCCAGCTTGATTTTGTTCAAACTATTAAAAAGTGTTTTAGATTTCTAGTAAAGGTAGGCTTGGTTCATAATTTAAAAAAGATTAAAAGATTGATAATACAATCAGAGTTTTCAGTTATTGTAAAACTGATATTGATTCTAATCTTTTAACTTTAAATGTCAAAGAAAAAGTTTGTCATTACATTCTTGCTATGTCACTGTAATACCGATAAAATTCAACTACTGCCAGAAAGACTTAGCTAAGAATTAAACAAAGAGTGAAATAAAAACAATCAACATAATTATTTACATCATTCTTTATACACTCTTATAACGACTTACAGTCTGAATTTGTTTTAACAATGTTGGTTTGACTTTATACAATTAAATTTATTATTTTGTAAATTCCATAATTTTAAAATTTTCTATATTTTCCAAATTCCTGATACTTTACAATATTTCACTTTTATTATTATTATTTTTTATTCACTACAATTAAAGCTATAGTAACAGGGAAAACTAACTCACAGGATCTCTCTTCTGTTTCTCTTATAAGTTATTATAATATGAGTTATAGTGTTAATATTATTTGAATATATTTAATGAGTGCTTTGATCTCCGCTTCTTGACTTCAAATCAAAATTGCTATAAGTATTTTAATCTTCATTCAAAATGAGTTTATTTGCACTCGGCTTAATTATTATTTACTAGTTAGTATTACAAAATCGAAAATCTATTTTATAACATCAATTTATTCTAATTTGATTTTTTTTTATGTATATTAAAAAACACCAAAAACTAATTTTTAATTTTTATATTTATTTTTTTTTAATCGACAAAATTGTACTGAAGATTGAAAGATAATTTGGCTACTTTTAATTGACATGTCTGTAATTTTACTTTTAATTTTTATTTTTTTGTAATAATTTTTATATGGATTTGCTTAAATGTAAAAAAAAAAAATGCTTGTTTGTAATTAAATAAAAAAATTTCAAATTTTATGTAGCTCAAAACAATAATTGAACGTTTATAATACGGTTTTTGTTTGTGTTTTTTTATAAGCCAAAATATTGATGAGGTTTCGCAGAATGTTATAACCATATAGTATACCGGAACAAAGAGAGATAGTACAGTAAAAGTTAACAAATAGCGGACAAATAAGAAAAGAACCTGATAATAATAGATAATAATTAGAAGAATAAATATTAACCAGATATTTATTTATCGGTAGCTGCATAACAGCTATAAGCTTTTAAATAATATATTGATATATTCTAAATTTAGAATTTTCAAAGTTATATCTTCAAAGCGAAAAATTACTGATAATTACAAAAGTTGTAAATTGTAAAGCTGATAGAACATATCGAAATAAATATTATTTCTGAAATATGAAACTAGTATAATTAGAAACTAGTCTAAATTTGGTAGTGGTCTAAATAAGAAACTGGTCTAAATATGGGACTGTTTATTAAATAAAAAATAATTAAATCTGTATAATGAACAGGTCTAAAAAGTGAACTATAAAGAAATAGGCTATTTAAGAAACTGGTCTAAAAATGAATTGGTCTAAATAGAGATTTAAGTATATTGTGATTGTTAACTAAATAGTGAACAATCCAAAAAAATTATGACTTCAAACTTTTGGAGGTAAACAAATATAAAATATTTATATTAAAAACGATTTACCTCAAAAGTGTCTAGAATAACCACTAGAGAATAATATATAAAAGCGTAGAAGGCTGAACTTGAGACCATTTAATATTGAACATATATAACATTTTGTTCAAAGAGTTTAATTTGCTCCATAATTAAATACTAAATTGCAAGATCCTCTAAAGTACGAAATCCCCAGTAGGACAATAATAACCCAGAAAATAGTTCAGCCATTCAAATTATATATTTTGTTCAACGTTGGAGTAGGCAAATACTAATTTTTTTTATATCCAGCTGTGGCTACGAAAATAAATGTGTTTTTTTTTCAATTCTTAAAAAATCACAAAATTCAGTTATTTGTATTACGCAATGTCATCACACAGCGGCTATGCATAAATATGTGCTTTTTTCAAAATAAATTAAGGTCAAAATTCTGAGGCAAAAACAAATATTTCCAATTTTTATAAAATTAAATTTTTGCCGACCTTTTAAAAGCAAGCTTATTTTTACGGGCAACTCCCTTATTACATAATATGATTTCGCTACTTAAAGCCATATATGTATGTATCTGATTGTATATTTGGATTTTGATTTTTTTTATGTATATTAAAAAACACCAAAAACTAGTTTTTAATTTTTATATTTATTTTTTTTTAATCGACAAAATTGTACTGAAGATTGAAAGATAATTTGGCTACTTTTAATTGACATGTCTGTAATTTTACTTTTATTTTTATTTACTGGGTTTCATATTGTTAAGAGTTTTAGTTTTACGAATTTTGGCTTTGGGGATTTTGTATTTGGGGGGTTTTGTAGTAGAGATTTTAGTTGTTTTTATTTTGTATTACTCGGGGTTTTGTTCTTGTTAATTTTTTTTCAGTTTTTGGCGATATTGTATTTCTGCATTTTAGTTGTAGGTGTTTTATCGTAATGGGGATTTTGTCTCCGGACATTTTATCCGCGTCCCTTTAAATCAAAGTCTATTTAAAACCAACGTTCTTGAATTAAAAAATTTAAATTTTTTTCCTTGGTCAGACTAAAAAGACAGACCTTATTAAGATGATATTTATTTTTACACCAAACAAAATCGAATTAAAGCTGCTGCTTACGTAGATTACAAATTAACGGTACAAAAATTTATTTTAATTAATTTTTTGCAATATTTATTCGATAAAAAAAATTAATTAAAAATATTTTTTATGCCTTATAGTTTATAGCAATAAAATTAACTTTCTTTTAAATTAATTTGTTTTTTTTTTTTGTTTTTTTTTCTAACCAATTGCTATAAGGTAATTTGAATTTAAGTTTCAAGAAGACAAAAAAAAAGAAAACAGAAAAAAAATTAAAGAAAAATATTTAAGGTTTGTGTTAAAAGCGCGTTGAAAAACTAAAAAATAAAAAAAAAAATTTTTAAATTTGTTACTCAAAATAAGAATGTGTTGATGAATATTTTGTATAGAAGAAAAACAGAAAAAAAAATTAAATCAATTTTAATTTTGTCGGTTCATCACATCTCTACCAAATTGTATTTATTATGTTTATATACATATATGTTTAACATAAGATTTATGTTATCTTTTTTGTTATATTTTGTTTTTTTGTGTGTAGATACATTCTTTAATGTTACGTATTTCTAATTTTTAAATGGATTTCTTTGTTATTTCTTATTGTTATTTTCCACACTATTTTGTTCTAACAATTATTTAAATACTTTGTTTTTGTTATTTTTGATTAATATTCGAAATTTAAATAATCGAATTCACATAATTGTAATTAGAACTGTTCAAGAGTAATATTATTGTTTCTATTTATTAATTATATCCTGTTCACACTACGCTACAGGGTGTTAAAATTAAAAATTTTGTTTTCCGGTTGCCTTTGAAAATTTGTTCGACTTTTCCGATTATGTATTTTGTTATTTTTTTAACAATTCTAGCTCAAAAAATATTGGCAATGCCATCTTGGTTTGAAATAATTTGTTTATTTATATTTTATAAACAAAATAAGATGAAAATAAAATTTTTATTTTTCTATTATAAATCAAAAAAAAATATTTACATAGACTTAAACGTCAAATAAAAACTAGTTATTCGTAGTGTGGTGAACGCCTATTTCTGTAACGAATTATCTGAGCTCTATACCATTTAAACCGTCACGGAAATTTGGTCGAATTTTGCTCCATATTTCTAAACTCAATGAGGCCGGAGGCCGGTCTTCAAACTGACGTGATTTGTACGGATTTAAGCAAAGCATTGGATCTAATACCACATAGTGTCATTTTGCTGAAGCTGCGCAAACTGGGTTTCCCCAACTTCTTGTTAGATTGGATAAAATCATTACCTTTCAAACATATCCTATAATGTACTCTTTAGATCAGCCATGTCCAACCGAAACCAATTGTTGGGCCAAATAAAAAAATTAAAAGGCCATTGTGGGCCAAAAAAAAATAATAAAATAAAAATAAGCATATATATTATGCAAAAAACCTTTTATTTTATTAATCCACGTCCTAAGGACACTTTGTAAATCAATTTATTAGTTATTTAAATTTTAATGGGAAGTTTGTTTTTGAATATTATTTGATAATTTTTTAATATCAACAGGCAATTTGTTTGAAATGCAACCCAGTTGATTAGTCATATCGATTTCACAATTTTCAATTTGGAGAAAAAAGATTCATAACGATAAGTAGTACCAATTGCAGCTACGGTGCAGATTGCCAGTTGTTTTAGGTTGGGAAATTTATCGTCGTGAATACAATGTTCGGTAAAATTCAGGTTTTTCATGGGATTCAAAAAAAGTTTTCAATTCCATATTTGGCTGAAGGTTTATTAATTCTATTTGTAAATTTAAAGGCGCTGATAGTACATCAACATTACATGAACTTAAAAATATTTTAAAAAATTCTTCGTACTTTTGCATATTAGAGAATCTTTCTTCAAATGCTCTTAACAATTTTGTGACTTCGTTTGAATATTTCGAAAAATCTTTATGGTCACTATTATAGTCATTTAATAACGTGAAATGAATGGCATTATTCAACCTTAATTGAGTTTCATAAAGCTGGAGTTCTGTAAAGAAAGCTTTTATATTTTGATAACAATCCGTAATCAATTTATTTTCACCTTGAAGCTTCTGATTAAGTCTATTTAATTTCCTTGTTATATTAGTTAGAAAACATAAATCTAATAGCCATTGTTCCTCATAAAGTTCAGAAATCTTATGACCATTTTCGTTCATAAAAATCATAATTCCTTCACTCAGAATCCTAAATCTTTGTAAACATTTTCCACGTAAATTTATAAAGTGTCTCTTTGAAATTACGTACACAGGGTAGGGCCCTAGTTTGTTATATTTATGAATAAAAATATTGAAAATAATTTTCACGTGCAATAATTTTTTGTTTGTTTTTATGAATAAAAAGATTTAAAATATATAGATAGAGTGCAACCCGCAAGCCGCTGGTTGAGCATCCCTGCGTTAGATAACCCCTTTCAACTACGTACAACGCTAATTCTGGTGCTCTTCAGGTTAGCCATTTTGGGTCCCCTAATCTTTATCATTTCCATAAACGATTATTTACAAATACGGTCATCAAGAGCAGTAAGGTCATCATTTATGCGGAAGATATGTAATTTTTTAAAGAAATTGCAAGAATTAATGACTCATCCCTACTTCAAGAATACCTAAATACCTTCATGAACTGGTGTATAGCTAACAATCTTTTACTGAATATTGACAAATGCAATGTTATTTCTTTCACTCGCCTTGCACCTGATCTATTGCTAATTATACCTTTGATAAAAAAGTCGTCAAACGTGTAATTCAATTCAAGGATTGGATCAAACTATGGCAAATAAACTAAAGCAAACTCAACGTTATGATTCATTAAGAGATGGTCAAAAGAATTTAATGATCCTTATATTTTTAAATCTCTTTACACCTACCTCGTAAGACAGCTTTTTGAATATGCTAGTCCCTCTGATCTCCTTATTTCGCTACTCATAAAAATAGAGTTGAGGCAGTTCAAAGGAAATTTCGACGGTTCCGACTTCGTCCTTACATTACTCTAAACCACTAGTTTTATCACCATACACCCATCGCCTTAGACTCTTGCGATTACATGTCTAATAAACGAGAAGAGCCTTAGCTGATATCGGGTTTATTATTGAAATTTTCCCTGGTCTAATTTCTTTTTAAATTCCAAAATTCACGACTTACCTCTTAATTCCAGTACCCGATTCCGTTCAAATAATATTAAAATAATACTATAACTCTATACCGCTATTTATTAATTATAATTCAAGTTAAAGCCAAATTTAACGTTTTTAGCAGAACAGAGATTTAAATAGACTGATATTTTTCACTCTCAACCAGTAAACAGTCATGTGTTAATAAGAACATTTGTTACACAAACATTTCAATTCTTGTTTAATGCTTTATCCGTCACAGACCACCCCAACAATTGCATCAAATATACTATTAGAAGCAAAAGCAACTGAACTGATTATTTTTTGTTTAAAATTTTACTTGATATTTGGTAAAACAAAATTATTGGGAGAGAAAGAATATAAAATACAGAAAATAAATACAAAAAGAAAACGAAAAATGTTTTTTGTTTTGCAAATGTTGTGTGGTGAATTGAATTCCAATTTACTGTTAAGAAGTTTTTTTTTTAATCCTTTTATTTTCTCTCATTTTTGGTGAATAGATTGAATAGTTTTGAGGTGAAACGTTTCCAACTAACTCTATTATAACATATTATGATATTTTAAATAATATAAAAAAATGATTAGATCAATGATAAGTATATTTACAGATCAATGTTTGCTCGACAAGGATGTAAAGATTGATTTAAAATTTGTTAGTACTAGGCTACTGTAATGATATCGTATGTCAGTTATATTAACATTTTGGTACTCAGAAGGATATAAAATATAATTATTTGCGTCCGATTGCCGGATATATCTCAATCATATCTACTTTAGATATCTATCGATTTATTACGGTTACGGTCTTGATGGTTGAGTAAACAACGATTGATCTTGTGTATTGAGAGTGTTGTAAAAACTTACGTGTTTAATTTTATAGCAAAAAAATAATAGTTGTGGCTGTCTTTTAAACTACTGACCTAACTAAATGTTACTACTGCAATATCCATATCACTTTATTGACAGTTTATTGACTATTTCATACTCATCCATATTCTTGAGGACTCGTCGTGACAGTGATGAAAAATTCACCAGTTATAACCACATAACGAAATTTTCGACAAGTCTCAGAAAAACAAATTTTTATTTAGACGTGGGCGCGTGTCAATATTCCATCACTGACGCTATGAGTCTTCAAGAGTATGGGTGGTTATGTATTTTATAATATTTTGAAACAAAAAATTGTTAATCATAAGCAACTATATAGTGTTTATTATTTATTAGTTAACAGTTATACTTAAATTAATAATTATACAACTATAATTAATTATCAAAAATTTTCAATATCATAAACTTGTGTAAGCTGTTTCCTTTCAAGAGCAAGTCATTTTCAAATTTCCTTTAAAAATTTTAATGATTTTTTCATAATGTACCTTTTCTCTTTACACTTCATTTCAATCAAATTTTGCGGTTCAATGTTATCTACCAGTCCATACATAAATATTCCCACACATTTTTATACTAAAAAACCATTAACCATTTCAATAACGGTAAGATATAAAATCCTTCTCCAATAAGGACAATTAAATAAAACTTAGCAACATAAATATTTTATTTCTAATTTTTAAATTTCGATAATTTGAACTGACGACTATTTTAAACAACAACAAAATATTTTCAACGATTAACAAAAAATTCGACCAATTTTTCGGTGGCTCTGTTAAATTTTTTTTTTTCATTTTATTTCTTATTCCTTCATTATTTTGTAACAAAAAAAAAAAAAAAATGACCACAACCAGTAGGTACACTCATAATGTAAGGTTCATATAAGGTGAAACCAAGGTCAAATTTAGTAAATACAAAAATTTGAATTTCATTTAATTTTAATGACTTGGCTATTTTTTTTGTTTTTAATGCTATTAGCATCCAATACAGGAAGGTTAACTATATATAAATATATATATATATATATAGAAATAAATACATACCAGTACTTAATTGTATATAAAGTTAATTTGTTTCGGGTGTGGAGGGGAATTATTTTACTATAATTTGCATGTTTAAAAAAATTATTCAAGAATATCTCGTCAAAAAATTAAATATTCGTCACAAAAAAAAAAAAAAAAAAAATAACCACATTATAAAATAATTGGAAAATAACTATTGTAGTAAATTAAATAAAGTAACAAAACAAAACAAAACAAACAAAAAAAACAAAACAGAAAAAAAATTAAAATAGTTATATTATGAATGTACAAACATTTAAAGTATAATTTAGAAGAAAAAAAATCTATAGGTGATGGAGTCACTAGATTTTTAGATTTCTAAGGTTAGAATTCTAATTTTTTTTTTTTTTTTTTGAAAGATTTAATTAAGATGGAAATTATTTTCGGTCATTTTAATGTTGCTTTGTTCCAAAACTTATATACGTCGTTGTGTATTCAAATAAAAAGAAAATTTTCCCAAATGACCAGACAAATTTCAGTTTTTGTGTTCCTGATTTTATTCTTTTTGTTTTCTTTTTTGTGTTTTCCTATGTTATTAAGTTTTAATTTAATTGATTTCAATTTAAAAAATTTCATGATGGTACCTACTAGCTATATACAATTGAAATATTCAAATAATATAAATTTGTTTTTTTTTATTTACAAAATTTATTATTAGAAATTTATTATTGTTCGTAAACAATTATGAGCTCAAAGTGATTAGTAATAGTAGATAATTTAAGAGATACAGATATCATAATATCTTTAAGAGAATAATATAAATTCTTTTTAAAAGATCATATCATTACTAACACTATGAACTATATATAGTAAAACGTTTAAAATTTAGAAAAAATTTAGATTTGTTAGAGATCGAATTTTTTTTTTGAAAATTGAATTGTGTTAAAGCCGGTTAGACATGAAACAAGTCATAATATAGATAGGATTACTCATAAATAATTAAATTTTTAATATTTTTTTCATATTTTTATTCATTTTCAAACCAACACTAATAGAACTGGGCAGTGGATATATTAATGTTGAACTAATTTTGGGTGATGCAGCTCCTAGTTTTAACTTGAAAAGTTTTAGAACTCATTAATTTCATTGAAACCATAATTTTTTCTCCTATTACTCCATGTGGGAGCATAGGGCTTCGATAGTCAACCTCCATTCCTCTCTGTTGAATACTGCTTCCTTAATATCGTCCCAGGTATAATTGTTGATTGTTAATTCTTGATCAATTGTGCGTCTCCATGTGTTGTATATTCTGCCGGATCTTATTTGTCTTTGTGAATTCCACTCTAGAGCTCTTCTTGCTATATCAGTTTGTGATTTCCTCAGTGTATGACCTATCCATTTAAATTTTTTCCAATTTATCTGTCTATCGATCGGTTCTTCTCCAATTATCATCCATAAATCCTCGTTGCTAATTCTTGCCGGCCAGAATATTCTGTATATAATTCTCAAGCACTTGTTGATGAATACTTGTTGCTTCTGTTTGATTCTGACCGAAGTAAGCCATGTTTCACTGCCATATATTAATGTTGACTTAACACATGCTCTGAATATTGTTAGCTTTGTGGTTCTCGATATTTGGTAGCTCCGCCATATCTTCATTAGGCTCCCAAATGTTCTTCTTGCTTTATTTATACGGCTGTTGACATCTTCTGTTGTACCTCCTCTTGATGTTATGATGCTCCCCAGGTAGTTGAATTCTTCTGTGTATTCTATCTGTTGTCCATTCACTGTTATTGGCTGACGATCAGTTTTGTTTGTCCTCATTGCTTCGATTCTCTCGATATTTAATTCCAGTCCCGATTTCTTTGCTTCTTCCTGTAATCTGTTGACTTTGTTCTGTAGATCTCCTTGATTCCTTGATATGAGGCATACATCATCTGCATAATCTAAGTCTTCTAAGTTTCCGAACTCCCTTCTTTGTAAGTGTTCTCCATATTGTGCATCTCTTGACTGTGTCGAATGCTTTCTTAAAATCTATGAATAGTTGATATAGTGGGGCATTCAATTCTACTGATTGTTCAACTATGATCCGTAAAGTATTTAGTTGGTCAACACAGCTTCGGTTTGGTCTGAAACCTGCCGGCTCTTTCCGTAGTATTGGTTCTAGTACTTCTTCTAATCATTTCCCAATAATAATTGCTATTATCTTATGAATAGTATTTAGAACCGTGATTCCTCTCCAGTTGCTGCAATTTTCCAAGTTTCCTTTCTTTTGTATCTTGACCATCATTCCTTTCTTCCATAATGGTTGTATATTCTCTTTTATCCATGCTTTTCTGATGTGTGGTTCAATTGTTTTTGCGAATAGGTCTGGATCCAGTTTGGCTATTTCTGCCGGAATGCCATCTTCACCTGTTGCTTTATTATGTTTCAGGATATTGATCGTAGCTTTGATTTCTTCTATATTTGGAGCTTGGCTATGTGAGTTATAAAAACAAAATCAAATTCCCACTTGTCAAGTGATAAATTAATTTATTAATTTTTAAATTTTAGTATATGTTCATAATAATCAACCCTTTAGTGACCAAATTGTAATTCTATTGAACTTTTTAAAATTGGCTGTGTATTTTTGTCAATTTTCAAACAATAATTAACAAAAAAAAAATTGAAACACTGTTGTTCACCAACCCAAATGGAACTCCTCAGTAGGTATAGTAATGTTTGAACAACCAATATGTGAGTTATAAAAACCAGACCCCCTATAAGATAAAACACAAAAATATATAATTAATCTTGCTGGGATATTGTTAATCTTGCTGGGGATATAATTAATCTTGCTGGGTATCTAAGTGTAAGTTTTCATGCCCGTAATACAATTGGTTTTGTGCACATTTTCGAAATAGTTAACAGTCGTATTTCTTTATTTATGAAAAAGTATCTAATTGTAAATTTTCATGCCTGTAATACAATTGGTTTTCAAATATGCCTGAGACGTGCTAGGAGTTGTTCGGCAGCAACCCGACTCAGTCCACATTTTCGAAATCGGTAACATGGAACTAAAAATCGCTTAAATCTTTGTTAAACTGCTTTGTAATATTCTGCTTTAAAAAATAAACATTCATTTGAACTAGAAAAGGTGCCTGCATTGATCAATTAGAAATATTTCGAGATGGCTAATTCAAAGACACAAACCAGGGTAATCCGAAAACTTTTAATAGGTACCTACTTTATTTTTTTGGTAATTTCAATTGTTTTGATTACTTATAATTTGAAAAAACTTCATATTTTATTGATTTTATGATGTTTTGCTATTTGGTTCTTGTATTAAATATATAGTTTTCCCAAATTGGTTTTGAACCCGGATGTTTTTCTATAAATGATTTATTTGAAAGATGGCCACAAAAATTAGTACATTTTGGGGCTTATGATTGAAAATGAAAACGTTCAATCGTTTTCCGAATATCACTGACGTTTGCCATTTGGTATGACAGAAAACGAAAACGGAAAACGTTAACTTCGAAAATAATTTTTCATATGATTGAAAACGATCGGAAAATGTTTGTAGTGCAAAAATCAAACGTTCAGTTGTGGTGAACGTTTGTATGGAAAAAGTTTATAAATATAAAGAAAATGCAAGTAGTTTTTTTATATTACTAATTTAGGTGTTTATATTTGTATTTTTGTAAATAAAAAATTAGAATATAAACTTAGAAATTATTTTATTTATATTTATTTGTAAAATAAAACATTTAATTTGTTAATACAAATAAGTACATATAAAATACAAAAAAAAAGTGAAATTTTAACCTGTAATGCATTTAAAAAAAATTCCTTTCTATATAAAAGAAGAATTGTTTGTTTCTTTTTTTTTAGTTTTTAAATTT